>CM059017.1:40308563-40908563 GCA_030272315.1 Paspalum vaginatum | reverse complement strand
CCTAGAGTAAGTCAGTGGAGAATCCTTGCTCCCTATTGTCATGCCAAGATTGGCATGGTGTGGATGAGGCCTCCAATCTTCGATGTTCTCATGACATTCCTCCTTGACGCAATGTATGTTGGGGTAGACTAGATTGTACTAGAAACTTTCAGTCATTTTGTTGTTCTTCACTTCATAAAATAAAGTAATTAAGCACCTTCGGTTTACTTGCAAGGATGATGAAAAATGCTCTTTCATGCATTGGTTCGATGAGGAATGGCCAGGAAGAGTGCAGGCTGTGATGAATGACCTTACAAAGAGGATGACTAGGTACATGAGGATACGACTTAGGGCTGTGCAGACCATGTAAGAGGCAATTCTTAAGGATGGTTAGGTACTTAGGTTCTTGATGAAAATGAGGCATTGATGAAGAATGAAATTGCTTACCTTAAGTCAGCAACTGACAAGAAGAAGGCATTAGGCTCGGCTCGGCTCGGCTCGTGCTTGTTTTTTGCACATTTGTGGTGATCTATCTTATGCTTGGCAGCCTAGTGAAGAAGTGATCAGATGCATTATTCCTAGGTAGTAATTATGGAGTAGTAGCTTGTAGAAGTGATCAGGTGCATTAATTGAGTGCATCCATGGATCAGTAGACTGATGCCCTTTGTACTACCGGTGGAGTGCATCAATTGCTTAGGAGAACCTTGACTTTTGGTAGTATTAGTGGACGAAGCTAATTTAGCCTTTTGTGTGTGATGATGAACCTAGGTACTATTTTGGGTATGATTGAACTTGGCTATGTTGTATGTTGCTTGTATGGAAGTCTGAAGATGAAGCTATGCTTATGTTTCCATGGCAAAGTAGCTATCAATGTTTATGTTGCTTGTATGACTGAACTCAGTTATGTTTATGGAATGTGTATGAATGAACTCAGCTATGTTTACCTTTTCATGGCAACTCTTTGGGTCAATTGATGAAGCAATGTTTGTTTGTACTTGTTTGAAAGTTCCATGAAAAGGTACACAATTTCATATCTTTGTTGATGCAACCACTAGGAATATATACCACATGATTGTTGCATCTAGGAAGGTAAATCATCTGTTGCGTTCATGCATAATTGTTAGTTCATAGGGCCACACAAATGGTCATAGTTTGTACTAGTTTAGTTTACAAACCATTGCCTACATGAGCTTAAGCACCATACAATTTGGCTATAAGGAAGCCTATGATAGACAACAGGACACAAATCAGCACAGATTTGAATCCTATCATCTTTTGAGGCCCTTCTTTGTTAACCTTCAAGATCGAAGAATCCTTAGCATATACACCATTGGTATGATAAGAATGGCCCGCCCCAGTGCTACTAGTATTCTAGCTCTTCTCCCCCTAAACCCAAACCCTTTGAAGCAGCACATTGAGAAACCACAAACTTGATCATTGCATGTAGCCCAATATGCATATACCGCTGGTTTTCTTCCTTTGAAAACCACATAACAAGCCATAGCCACGTGCCTCTAGTAGAGAAGTCAGTACACATATGTTAGGTAGTACATATATGTGCGATAACTATTGACGACACTTAAGCACGGCAAACCTTATACTGCAAGTGACAGTATCGTGTGTAGCTTTTCCCCAGGATGAGTATCATGGGTTTTGTCAATCTAGGAAACGAACTCATTGAGAACTAATTAACAAGAGTTTATGGTAAACTAAGGGTATAAAACAAGGCTCTAATCTACCTCTAAACTAGCCCTAAACTATATCTAATCTACGTCTAAACTATACTAATACTATAACACAAGCAATTAGAACAGAACTAGAACACCAAATAAGGGGTATTAACTAGAGTCCAATCAAGCTCTAGTTGGATCCAAGACATACATGATATGGGCGCCACAATTAGATAAGAGCAACGAGATAGTAGCTCAAGGTAGACAAGCATGATCAAGCATAGACTTCACAGCATGATTAAATCAAGATCAATCAACCTAGCCCTCTAGATCGAGTTTAACCTTTCCTCAGGCTCTACTATCACTAGTAACCAGGTAATCGACGAGAAACTCTCAACAAGCATACATAATTAGAGAATGCACTTCTAATTACTTCACATAGTCTAATAACATAATTAGCACAACTAGAACCTCTAATCACCATGATCACAAGAACTAGCTAAACAACTATATCACTAGTAAGCAAGATTGAAGATCAAGATCGCTAGAAGAATATAACCCTTAATAACATGCTCTAATTAACATGCATCTAGACCTAATGTTAGAGCTAGAACAAGCATAATTAGAACAAGAAGATGATAATTAGACAAGATCAAAGCTTCATTAATAAATTGTATCATACTTACAACCATGATCATACCTTCCCTTGATGATACAATTAGACCTCTGGAGCTAGGTAATTAGAACACCATGCAAGGCCTCTAATCACCTCTACGAATTAGAAGAACTCTAATCCTAGCCTAGAATCTCGACCCTCAGCTCTCCTCTAGTTGATGTCCCTCTTCTCTACATCTTGTCGCCTTGATAATGAATTGGATGCCCGACCTCGAGGCCTAGCCTCAGCTATTTATACCGTGGGAAAGGTGCTGTAAAAAAGAAATCTCAAACCGATGGACCCGGACTCTTCCTTCGCCTGTTTCTTTCCATCTTTTGCAGGGACCTTGCTTGTCGCCTAAGTAATGCTTTTGCAAGGGTTCTCGGACTCTTGGGGTTCTAGAATCTTCGGTATTCTCTGAGAGTTGTTGAAGTCTTCTAGTTTTGGATATAATTGAAGTACTTTTCCCGCATATTCTTTCATAAACTTGTAGCACTTGATGTCTTCAAGAAGTTTCTGATTAGAAAGCCTTGATTAACACAGAGGGGGGCATGAATCAACCAAGCCTTCCTTGATCATCATCTTCATAGAATGCCATCTTCAGAGGTCTTTTCTTACTCGATGTAGATTGTGGTGAATTTCGCGAAAAATTGGTCAAAAACGTGTAAAAATCACATATATCATATTTCCAAGACAATATTGCAAAATCCACAATAATCGGTGATAATTGTTAGTAAAATATATAGTTGACGCATAAAATCAGTGAAAGACCATATAAAATGATACAAAATATTAGTCTAAATGTCGCGTCAACAATAACGTCAACAGAAGTGCAAAAAATGAATTGAAAAGAGAAGATGGACAACACAAATAAGAATCATGATTAAGTGATGTCTACAAGAAGTTATCATCACACAACAACTACCAACTAACCATACTGGCACTCAGTTACATGAACATTATTTTCATGCTAATGCCTTGCACAAACTGAGATAAATAACTTTACAAAAATGCAGTTGACATAAGTCCATGAACCTATCATGACATCAACAAGTTAGGTGAATCATGTCACTCAAATTTGGCAATAGTCAGTGGCCGTTTCTTGTGTGGTTAGGAGCCAAAAATCAGTTAACCTATAGTGCCAAGGTTAGTGCCTTTGGTTGGTGACGGCTCAAACATTGTATGTCTTAGCCAAGTAGGTCCTCACCCACATGTCTGTCCTTAGGTATCATCTTGACAAACACCAGCTCAATGGTCTTGTTCTGTGTGAGGTGTCCAAGAGCGCATCCTTGCCTTCCTAGTGAACCTAGTGCACCCCATCACTGCCTCATACACACTAGGAGCAGCCTCAGAGTTCACCATGTCAGCAATTGCAGCTACAAAGCTCCATTTGGCATCTGTCATATTGGTCATCAGCACATGCTCATCTTTATTATTGACCCCCTCATGCTCTTCCTAAGTGAACTTCCCTCTCCTTTGTTCTTGCTTTATGTACTTCACTACATGGACTAGATTCTCCAACCTCTAACCCAACTTCTCCATCTAGATCAGTGGTATCAGCTTGTGATGGGGTACCCAGTGGATCATTGCTCCCAAGTGCAAACCTGTCTATTGCCACTCCTAAACCAAAGATGATTTGCATGGCCTAGTAGTTGACTATTGGAGCAATCAGAAACTCTTCATCTTTGGGATGTGCCTGCAAGAGAAAGATACAACAATGACAGAAGTAAGTTACACTTATTGCCACAAAACATGAAAAATATGCAAAAAGGAACTGGCTGCAAAGCAGAAGCATACCCTCACATGACCTCTGAAATGTTCTGCCTCCATGGTGATCATGAAGTTGTCTTCATCCCATCAAGCACCACTAAGTTTCTTCAAGTTGGACATCTTCACCCACCAAGCCCTCCATTTTCTTAGTTGATTGTAGACCTGATTCCTAGTGGTTGTTCTTCTGTTACCTAAAAACTTAGTCAAGTCCCTAGCTACAAACTTAATGTGTACATCCTTAAAACCCTTGTGAGTATTGTCCTTCTCTACTAATAGCTCTACAAACCTTCTCAACACAAATGAAAACATTACAAGATGCCACTACAGCTGGCCATCTAGTCCTTGGACTTCCTGTCCATCAACATGGTCCACATGATTGGCTAGAAGTGGAACTTCAACACCCAACCCAGCTATTTCCTAGATATTACATAGTTAGGAAAAGACAATAGCACATCACATGTAGGCACTAAACACATATATAAATACAAAAACAACAAATGTAAGAGTTCAAATTTGGTGCACAATACAGAAAAGAACAATGCAATAATAATTTAAACTCAGTATAAAGGCACAAACAACAAATGATTTAGCTCAGCATTTCATCACATATCTGTTGGAATGGTGCTTGTATTCTGAGAAATAGGCAGAAGTCCTCGTATATACAGGAGTTGGGCATATGCTTAAAGGCCCTTATACAATAAGATATATACCATAAATATACACCTAACACCCCCCTCTAACTCGTGGTGGATCGTGAAAGTTGAGTTTGGAGAGATAAAATCTATGCTGAGCTCTCGTCTGTGCCTTGGTGAGAAAATCTGTGAACTGGATCTCCGAAGGCACATAGCAATGAGTAATAACCTCATCTTACAGTTGTGCCCAAGTATAGGAGGCATCAACACTAATATGCTTAGTGAGCTCATGCGTTACCGGATCATGAGCTATGCTGATAGCACCGGTACTATCAGACAAAAAGGAGTCGGCACAAAAACAGAAACACTAAGATCCTCAAGTAACCACCGTAACCAAGTCACCTCTGCAGTTGCAAGCGACATAGCCCAAAGCTCAGCTTCTGTACATAAATGAGAGACCACTGTCTGCTTCTTAGTCTTCCAAGTAATGAGGGAACCACCAAGAAAGATACAATAGGGTGAAAGATAGCGATGATCCGATGAGTTGCTCGCCCAAGTAGCATTAGAGTAAGCTTTTAGTTGAAAAGAGCTAGAGCGTGGAAAGAATAGACGGCAAGAAATGGTCCATGAAGATAACGCAAGACATGAACAAGATGACTATAGTGTATCTGAGGGGGAACAGAAACAAACTAACATAGAATATGCACTGCATAAGAAATATCAGGATGAGTGACACCAAGATACACAAGACTCCCTACAATGTGGCGATATTGTGTTGAATCATCAAGAGGCTCATCATAAGTGGCACAAAGATGAAGATTAAGCTCCATGGGTGCCTCAATAGTGCGATCATCATTGAGAGAAGCATGAGCCAGAAGATCCCGAATGTACTTTTTTTGAGACAGAAAAAGACCCTCAGAAGAAGAAGATACCTCAATCCTAAGAAAGTAACGAAGATGACCCAAATCGGACATGAGAAACTGCTCATTGAGGCATGCCTTCACAAAGGCAATGTACCTAGAGTAATTTCCAGTGATAATCATATCATCAACATAAAGAAGAAGAAGGGTGCAGCCACGAGAAGAAATATGAATAAACAAGGCAGGATCATGAATATTGGGAGAAAAACCAGCAATAATGACAACAGAAGCAAACCGCTAAAACCAAGCACGAGGGGCCTGCTTAAGGCCATAGAGGAAATGATGAAGATGGCAAACCATGCCCTTAGGGATAGAATACCCAGGGGGTGGCTACATATCGACCTCCTCTTGTAGCTCACCATTAAGAAAGGCATACTTCACATCAAGCTGAGAAATGGACCACTCATGAATAGATGAGACAACAAGAAGAGTGCGAACAGTGGTCATATAAGCCATAGGAGAAAAAGTCTCATCATAATCACGACCATGCTCTTGCTAAAAACCACAAGCCACAAGACGAGCCTTATATCTCTCAAGAGAGCCATCAAAGCATGTCTTAATCTTATAAACCCACATGCATGTGATGGGACAAACATGAGAAGGAAGTGGGACAAGATCCCATGTTCTAGTGCACTCAAGAGCAGCAAGTTCCTCTGCTATGGCATGCTGCCATTCTAGATGGCAAATGGCATCATGGTATGTAGCTGGCTCAGAGATAACAACACCAGCATGGGCATAATGTGGGTGGGGCTTGATTGACCCACGATCATGAAGATCATAGCGGGAAGATGGCTGAGCAAAAGAAACCTCAATAGAAGATGGCTCAGTGGGAGATGGTACATCTGAAGGTGAGACAATAGGAGGGGAAGAATCTGCCACACGGCGAAGACGGCTATAGGTATGGATCACAAGTGGCTTGGAATCATCATGGTACCAGTAGGAGCCTGTAAAGAGATCTCTAAGCAAGAAGGCTTAGGCAAAGGTGGTGGCACAAAAGAAGGGGTAGCAAGAGAAGAGATGGAGGGATGGAAAACCACAATGGAATAGGGGTATCAAGAAATGTCAAGAAAGAAAAAGGATCAGCTACAGATGCCGGTGAAGCATCTAGAGACAGAGAAGGACAGAAGGGATGAGACTCATCAAATGTAACATCACGAGAAATGCCCATCCGACGACCAACAGGATGTGAATAATGAAATCCCTTATGCTTTGCACTATAGCCCAAAAAACACATGCAACAGACTGAGCTATAAGTTTGGTGTGTTCACATGGAGCAAGAAGCACATAGCACAGACAACCAAAAAGGCGAAGACTGAAGTAATCAGGTGTCTTGCCACATAGTCGCTCATATGGAATGCTACCATGAAGAGCAGAGAAAGGATGGATATTAATAAAATTTGTCATTGTGGACACAACGTTAGCCCAAAAGTGAGGTGGAACAGAAGAAGCAATCATAAGAGCATGAGTAGTCTCAAGAAGATGGCGATGCTTGCGCTCAACAACACCATTGTGAGCATGAGCACTAGGAAATAGAACTGAGAAAGAGTACCCTGCTCATAAAGGAACTGTTGAAGAGCCCCTGAAAGATACGCCTCAGCAGAGTCAGCATGAAAAGCATGAATAGGGGTGTCAAACTGTGTGTGGATCATGGAGGCAAAAGTCTTATAGATAGATAAAACTTCACTACGATGTGTCATAAAATAAACCCAAGTCAAGCGAGAGAAATCATTTATAAAAATGATATAATATCGATGTCCTCCTTTCGAAACGAAGGGTGTCGGACCCCATACATCTGAATGAACAAGATCAAAAGGACGTTGTGACACAGACTCACTAGAATGGTATGGAAGTTGTAGCTATTTGACTAGCTTACAACCCTAACACTGATCCAGTTAAACATCACCAGAGACACTCCCTAAGATACCTTGACGAACAAGGGTAGATAGACGAGAACCACATAAATGTCCCGAACGATGATGCCATTGAGCAAAAGACAATGAAGGCAATGTAGCAAAAGTTGAGCTGACAAGACTGGCAAAGGGAGCGGAAGAAAGACGAAACCAGTCAAGCTCCCAAAGACGATGAGAGTCACATCAACGAGGGCTACTTCCAACCAAGCTAAGATCCTGAACACAACAAGAGTCAAAATCAAGAATAACATGACAACCATGATCAGTGAGCTGGCCTGCAGAAATAAGTTGCATAGTTAGGTTGGGAACATAAGAAACAGTAGGAACATGAAAAGAAGACGATAAGAGAGTGCCACGTCCTAGAACAGAAAGAGGTGAGCCATCTGCAGTCTAAACAGTGATAGGTTTCGAAGGAGTACAAATGGAAGAAAGATCAGTGCAATTGGGAGTCATGTGAAAGGAAGCACCAGAATCAAGAATCCATGGCAAAGTACCTGAAGTGGAATGTGGTCCCTCCATTGAAGGCTGAGAGGCAATAGCTAAAACTTCCTGTGTAGAGGCTGGAGAAACAGAACCAACAACTCTAGTGGGTACACAAGGAGCAAGACGATGCAGTAACATGAGGATCTCCTATGCCTCTGAGCTGTCCGAGCTACTCACTGAGTCTCCAACGACGGAACCACTGGTACCCTATGAGGAATGACCACCCTGGTGAGAGCGATCCATCTTCTTCTTTTTGTAACAATACACCTCCACGTGACCATCTCTGCCACATGCAACACAGTGAAGTCCAGTAGTATGACCCCTCCCAGAAGAGGACACCATAGAAGAAGGTGCCATGGGTGGAGTGGCAATAGAACCAAAAGGTGCAGAACGAGCAACTAGGACCGATGAGTATGCCCACTGTAGCAGACCAGTTGTACGAAGATGTATTTCCTCATTATGAACAGCAGCCAAAGCCTCCATCAGTGACACACAAGGCTCACAAGCAAGTAACTAGGCACGAAGTGGCTGGTACTCAGCACAAAGATGAGTCAAGAAGTCATAGGTGTGTTGTAGGGCATGAGTATTTTGCTGCTTCTTGCATGACTCACAAGTATCAGGTGATAATGGGGTGCCAAAAGTATCTATCTCACATCACACTGTAGAGAGCTCCTCAATAGTAGCATCTCCTGTTGTAACAACTGCGCCTGATGTAACGCGGCAATGTAGGTGTAGTGACCAAAGGGCTCATAACGCTGACGAAGAAAAGACCACATCTGAGAGGCATGATCAGACTAAACAATATCAGCAACCAGACACTCTTGCATGCTAGCAGCTAGAATAGCAACAACACGGGCATCTTCATCCAACCAAGTCCGATGTGCTGTATACTAAGACATGTAGGAGGACATAGCAGCATCATACTCCTCACACATCTTCTTTTTGCCATCTGCAAAAGCTTCTAAAGGATAAGCAGGCTACTCAGGAGGGGTAGGCAAAACTGGATAGGGTAGCTCGTCGGCGAGGAACTCCTAAAGTCACAATCCACGCATATGCCACCACATACGAGAGACCCAATCATTGTAATTGGTGCCATTGAAAACCACTAGACAGTGGGGAACCTAACCACCACCGGATGGAGGAACTGGAGTGGAGGCCATCCAAACAAGCAAGAAACAAAGCTTGTTGCACCAGACAAGCATGGAGCAGAGCAGCAATAGCAGCAGCTGTGAGGCAGTCTCACAAAAGCAGCAAAGTAGCAACAGCCGTGAGAGCAGAGGAACACACACGCAGACAAACAACAGCAGTGGGGGAAGCATACAGATACCATGCAGCAGGAGGTACAAGCCGGTGAATAAGCTACAGCTATGGGTCGGCATTGTGGCGGCAGCAAAACAAGCGGCGGCCACCAATGATAGGCCACAAGAAAATGCGCACTGAAGGGCAGTGCACCGCACATGAATGAGCATGCGGGAAGGCGGTGCACAGCATAGGGACGAGCGATGCGGTGATAGACCGGTGGCGCTGGCAGCAGTGGTCGCGCCTAGGTAAACCCTAAAACCAGGCTCTGATACCATGTTGGAATGGTGCTTGTATTCTGAGAAAGAGGTCGAAGACCTACTATGTACAGGAGTTGGGGATATTCATAAAGGCCCTCGTACAATATGATATATACCACACATATACACCTAACAAGATCATCATTGCAATTGTGGATAGTCTTAGATGCAAATTCACATTACAAGGCATCATAGTCTAGTTATAATGTCTCAATCTTAATGATGACAGTACAATCATCATGCCCATATATGTCATGATGTTCTTATATCATAAAGTCTAACCATCTAAATGGGGTTCCGTAACACTCTACATCCTAGAATTCCCCCTCTGCTACCACAACTACTCAGCCCATTGATATCTTTTGGTAGCCCATGTGACATTGTCAATAAGAACATCATTGTGGCCTGCTTCACCAACTGGGTTGGCATTCCAACCTTTCTCAAGAGGGATATGATCATCATGAGCATGCCTAAGTATCTAGTTGTGTAAGATACAACAAGCTAGTGCAAGCTTCCCTTGGGTTTGTATGGATGAAATGTCCTATTATATAGGATCTTGAACTTATTCTTTAGAGCTCCAAAAGCCCTCTCCACAGTAACTTTCAAGCTTAAATGTTAAAAAGTGACCTTGCATTCTGTGGCCTTCTGACCCCATACTCCCTAAAATGGAACCTTGTTCCTCAAAATGGTGGTAAAAACCCTAGCCTAACTGAATCCAACATCTACAAGGTTGAATTTACTTAACAATAGAGGCAATAGTTAGGAGTAGGGACATAAAATTGACTAAGATGAAGGTTGTGTGCTGTAGGAAATTACCTTTTGGCACTTTGAGCCTATCCTGCCTTTGTAAGGCATCAACAAAAACAACAGCATCATGTGTTGAACCCTCCCTCCCAACTAGAACATACGTAAACCTCAGGTAGAAATCTACCGTAGTTCGCAGCTAACACATTTTGGGTTGTAGTGTGCTTTCATCCCATGAAAGTGGCTCTAGTCCTTAGCTGGGACCCTACCAAGGACATGTGTCCCATCTATAGCACCTACAAAGTCCTACAACACAATGGATGATGAAATGAATTAGTTTATACATACCACACATTGCAATTGGACAAGATCAGGTGTTCCTAACCTCAAAATATGGATTCCAATGATGGATGATGGTCTCGATTGTTAGAGCCAATGGACCGGCCCATTGTCTCCTGGTGACGAGTGATTGTCAATGAGATCAAAGCCCTCTATTGGACAAGAGGCCCTCCAATGGACTGGACGGAGAAGATGAAGGGAGTCTCGGATGGACTTAGGCAAAAGTCCTCTAATGGATAGGAGGCAAAGCTCAGTGTTGGTCGGCCATGGAAGTTCGGTATGCGGAGGGACAAAATAGCGGTGGTTGCGTAAGTCCTCCGATGGACAGTGAGGTAGCTCCGATGGACTAGATAAGCTAGGCGTGACAGTGGTGCTCCAATCCGAGTGCATGGCGCGAAGACGTGCGAGAGAGGCTTTGGCAGCTTTGGCTCAAAACCGCCATCCAAGTTCAAAAGCTACCCAAGGGGTTCCATGAGTTGGGCTTGAAACTTACCAAATTAGAAGATGGGCCAAGCCCGGCCTGAGATGGAGACCTCCTAAAGTTTCCTGATTTCTAACTTCAAAACCATGGGCAAAGATTTCAGACTACAGGCTACATGGAGATCATCCGATGGAGGTTTACAAGAGAAGAAGGTCATTGGTCCATCGTGGTCGTCCGTTTGTATCTTTCGATTCAGCCCCTTCTGGGCATTTTAGCAGTAGGGGTCTTAGTATAAATCTGTGTCATTAGGCCTAAGGTATAAATAGACTTGGTGGCTATCATTCAAGAGATTGGAGAGTTTGAGGCTAGGATTTGAGTCCCCTAGCTAGTTTTCTTCACCTTAGAGGGTGGATGATGGGTGGTAGGTTGTAGGGATCTATGTAAAAACTCAATTTGGTGAATAAATCCAGCAATTTTCCTCAGAAATTAGAGTGCATGTGTACATCCCCTTTCCTTTCCCCCTTCTAGTTTAGATTTTGGATGAAACTCAAAGGCTTTTGGTGATTTGTGTTTGCCCATGAGTTAATCCAGTTCTTTTGGTGTTTTGCACTTGATAAGATGTGGAGATTATGACTTGGATCATCTTAAACTGCTGGTTTGCCATGAGCAATTCGTTCTTGAGTTTCCCCATTCTTGCCCAAGTATTTACCTCCTCATGAGATCTGCGATTCCCACTAATCTCGTGATCTTTTTTATAGATCTTTTGGGAATAGCTTTGGAATAGAGTTAGGATAGCCTATGTCAAATATCGTGAAGTTCGGAGAAGATTTGGACAATTTGTGGGTTCGTGAGTGTTGACGGCACTTAAGGACTCCAAACCTTATATTGCAAGCGGCAGTATCAGTGTAGCCTTTCCCAAGATGAGTATCATGGATTTATCAATCCATGGAAATGATTAATAGAGAATTAACTATCTCAAGCCTAGGTAAACATAAGGTTTAGAGGTCATCTAATCTATCTCTAATCGACTTCTAATCTATGTCATAGTTAGATGATAAGCAATTTGAACATAACTAGAACATCTGATTAGGAGGGTTAACAGAGTCTAATCAAGCTCTATTGGATCTAAAACAAGCATGATCAACCAAGAGTTTAGAGCATTCGAGATAACTAGTTGCTCAAGGAAGATATAAGCATGATCAGGCCTACTCCTCATGGCATAATTAAACCAAGATCATTAACCAAACCCCCTCAATCGAGCTTAACCTTTCTCCCACCCATATGTCACGTAGAATGTGGGGTAATTGACGAAAAGCTCTCATAAGGCATACATGATTAGAAACATGCTTCTAATCACTTCACATAGTCGAATAACATGATCATCATAACAAGGACTTCTAATCACCATGATTACAAGAACAAGCTACGCAACCATATCATTAATAAGCAAGATCAAAGATCAAGATAGCTAGAAGAACACAACCCTTAAGAACATGATCAAGAACACATGCATCTAGATCAAGAACATAGAGAACTAGATTAAGAACATAAAGAATAGATCAAGAATAATATGATAATTAAAACAAGATCAATGCGTCATTGATAAACATATCAAAATTACAACCACGATCGTACCTTCCAGAATGATATGATTAGGCCTCAAGAGCTAAGGCTCTCTAATTACCCCTAGGAACTAGAAGAACATCTAATCCCTAGACTAGAACTCGACCCTCAGCTCTCCTCTAGTGGATGTCCCTCCTCTCTTCTACTCTATGCCTTGATAATGAATTGGATGATCGACCTCGGGGTCTATCTTCACTTTTTATACCATGGAGGAGGTGCTGTAAAAAGGAAACCATGAACTGATGTAAAAAGAGGGGGAGTAGGCCGACCCAAGGGGGTCGAGTCGACTGACTCCTTCCTTTTTGTGGCTAATGACTTCCATCTTTGAGTATGTCAGTCTTTGCCTCTTTTGATGAACATCTTTTTTCTGCATGTGGCCCTTTAAAGCTGTAGAATCTTCGGTATAAGTCAGTCTGTGCCAAATATTCCATGTTTGAGCATATCTTCCTGATTTCTGATCTTTTGGCAAAACCCTTCCACGTATTTCCTAATTATAATGTTGAATCAAAGCAAGTCCCCAAAGATCTCCTCTAGAAACTTCCAAAAAGGGGTGAGTCAGCGCACTCAAGTTGTTTTTGGGGCTTCTGGGCTTCATCTTTTTCTAGGCTTTTCCTCTCTCAATGCAAATCATAAATGGAATCTCAAATTTGGCCTTGAAATCTACAAATTTCGTGTATAACACAAAACAAAAATAATATTGCTAAATCCATAATTTTCGGTGATAAATGCTAGCGAAAGACATAATTGATGCTCATTTTGAGCAAAAAAAAAACTATATAAAATGTTGCAATTATTTCGTCGCTATAGAGCATCAACAGGGAGCTCAAGAACCAGAGGAGTTTTTGGCTATTTTGGACCATCCGATTCAGCCAGACGGACAATCCGGTTCTACCGGACTTTCCAGCAGGTCTCATCGGACAGTTCGGTAGGCTACAAGTGCCTCGCCCTACCTAGCCTCTATGCCGAACTATCCAGCAGCCAGCGTCGGATTGTCCAGTTGTTGGCGCTCTATATTGACGAAATAATTGCATCATTTTATATGGTTCTTCATTGAATATAAGCGTTAATGTCATTGTTTACTAACAAATACCTCTGATAAATGGAGATTCTACAATATTTTTTGGTCTTGTGTTATACTCGAAATTTGCAGATTTCAAGGCCACTTTTGAGACCCCATTTTTTATTCATACTGAGAGAGGAAGAGCCTAGAGAAAGATGAAACCCAGAATCCGTCAAAACACCATGGGTCAGCTGACCCTAGCCCCCTTGGTCGGCTGAGCCACCCCCTTCTTGAAGCTTCTAGAGGAGATCTTTAGGGATTTGTTTTAGTCCAACATTATAAGGAAAGATGTGGAAGGGTTTTGCCAAAGGATCTCGGGAAATCATGAAGATATGCTCAACATGGAAGATTTGGCACAAACCGATTTATACTGAAGATTCCAGTGCTCTACGGCCCATATGCAGTGGCCATTATTAATCTAATTAGGCAACAACAGACCTCAGACAAGATTAGCACAAGAGTAGCCATGAAAGGAAGGGGTTGGTGGAGCCCTACCCCCCAACTCAGCTGACCTACCCTCGTTTTATGTCAGTTCATAGTTTCCTTTCTACAGCACCTCCTCCATGGTATAAATAGCGAGGCTATGTTCCAAGGTTCGGCGTCCAATGCATTATCAAGGCGAGAAGATGTAGAGAAGAGGGACACCCACCAGAGGAGAACTGAGGGTCAAGTTTTAGGCTAGGGATTACAGGTTCTTCTAGTTCCAAGAGGTGATTAGAGGCCTTGCATGGCTCTCTAATTACTTTGTTCATAGAGGCTATTCATATCATTATGGGAGGTATGACCATGGTTATAATTTTGATATGAATATTATTTGGAGTAATGATCTTGTTCTAATTATCATATTCTTGGTTCTAATTCTTCATGTTCTAGTTTTAATTCTTCATATTCTTATCTAGATGCATCAATTCTTGAATCATGTTCTTAAGCTTATGTTCTTCTAGCGATCTTGATCTTTGATCTTGCTTACTAGTGATGTGGTTGCATAGCTTGTTCTTGTGATCATGGTGATTAGAAGTCTAGCTATGTTGATCATATTATAATATGTGTAAGTGTATATCTTATGAGAGATTCTCATTGACTGCCCTAACTTATGTGACAAGTGGTTTGAGGGAAAGGTTAAGCTCGATTGAGGGGGTTTGGTTATAGATCTTGGTTTAATCATGCTATGAAGAACATGCTTGATCATGCTCATTTATCTGCCTTGAATACTTAGTTATCTCGAGTGATCTAATCTCTTGGTTGTACCTAACATGTTTGTTTTTGATCCAATTAGAGCTTGATTAGACTTTATTCAGTTTCTTCTATTCGGAAGTTCTGATTATGTTCTAGTTGCTTATCATCAAACTCTGACGTAGATTAGAGGTAGATTAGACATAGAATTAGAGGTAGATTAGATGTAGATTAGATAACCCCTAAACCTAGAATTTACTGTCGCTTGCAGTATAAGGTTTGGCATGCTTAAGTGCCATCATCAACAAGCTTTTCTACCGCCATTTCCAGAGAATCGAGCGACAGTATCGATGTAGGTTTTCTCCAAAATAATATCAAGGGTTTTGTCAATCCTAGGATAAACTATGCTTAAATCACTATAATCTAGGACTAATCAATTACTTGCTATCCTTAATAGATCTAAACAAGCTTAAAGATACAGATGATAATCTACTCTCTAATTACCTCTGTAACTATACTATAGCATAGACTATATTAGGATCAAAGAACAATTAAGATTAACTAAGATGAGATCAAATGGGGGCTTAAAGAGCAAAGGGATTTGCAAGAGATATGATACAAAATTATTATATACTAAGAGCCAACTTGAGAATACATCTAGCATGCAAAATAGGATAAACATTATCAGAAATGTCATAAACTTGCTTGAACATTTCTTCCGCCCATATGTCACGTAGAACGAGTTAGTCGATGAACTACCAAGTCTAAACCACATCTAAACTTGAGCAGATTAAATCAACCAATGAAGGTAAAAAGATCTACTAAACGACATGCAAAATTCTGTCTTGGCCATAAACACATAGAGATGAAGCATTGCATAGACATGGATCAAGGATCATGTATAAACAAAGAACTCATTGTTGAAAGAAAATTTTGTAGATCAAACTCAAGGCTTTAACAAAGTATCATAAGAAGAACAGGGTATACTCAAGATTCATCATGAATATTGAGAACAAAGTTGTCGGATTTGACGACTTACAAGACATATCAAAAGATGAACTCGAGGGCCCCCGGGAAAGCCTAGGGTCGGCCGACCTACCTCCTAGGGGTCGGCCGACTCCTAGCTTTCCTACCTGCTCTCACTTCCTCCTTTCGCTAAGATTGACTTCTCAGTGAAACTTACAAGATTGGACCCCTAACACTCTCTTTGGAGCTCTGGTTACAATGAATTTCAATGCCTCTCCCCCTACGGAGGCCCTGGTTTTATACTCCAGAGGGTGCACTATATATGGAAAGTCTAAGGTCGGTTTAAAATGGTTTCTATGATCTACTTCCATGTATATCCAAGCCTCTTGAAGGTTCTCAAATTGCCAAATAAGCTCCTTGCTTGAAGTTGAAGCTAAAGCTTTGTTCTTCTTGAAATCTAACGTTCCTTATTCTACAGCCTTTAGTATTTTGACTATAACTTTTGCATCTGAAGTCCAAATAGCCAAAATCAAACTCTAAATTGTAGAGCTCGAAGAGATCTACAACTTTAGTA
Organism: Paspalum vaginatum; assembly: GCA_030272315.1. Taxonomy (NCBI): domain Eukaryota; kingdom Viridiplantae; phylum Streptophyta; class Magnoliopsida; order Poales; family Poaceae; genus Paspalum; species Paspalum vaginatum. The sequence goes on along the minus strand of CM059017.1, from coordinate 40,892,085 downwards.
ATAAAACTTCCTTCATTTAATGCTGCTAAGGTCTTCGAAATTGGCCAACAAGTTGCTGATGTCCTAAAATCCTAGAATATTTCAGAATTTGGTTGGTACTTGAGTTGATCACGTTCCTTTCTTGTACTTCAAGTAACCATAGCTTCTGGTACCTTCTCAATAATGGGCTTTGATCCTCAACTGGGATTCAATTATCTCATATTCCTGGGGCCAATTCTTTTTAGCTCAGATACTCTTTCGAGGAGCTTTCACAATTATTGCATTTTTTCCTCATTTTCCTGCAATATTTAAGAAAGTCCAAAAACAAAAAGCATACTCGAAAATGGAGTTAATTATTAGTCAAATGAAACTTGATCATAGGATTTATCTCTGAGAACACAAGAAAACTTGCAAAACCATGGCTAAAAATATGTCGTTATCGAGTGCCAACAAGATCCCTACAGTTAGATCTTGCTTGTCCTCGAGCAAATAGATCTATCAAAAATATCATTAAACTTAAGCAAGTTCCAAACAATTACTTTTCAGATTAGCCAAGCTCAGAATTCAATTCAATCTCAATATGAACATTTTGATCAAGTTTCATGCATAGAGATCCCTACAGAAATTTTCGAAATCATATGAATCATAGCAATGCCAAGACTTTCCTTTTTTGAATAGAGACACAAATATTTTTGTATTTTTCAAATAAACATCTTTATATATATATATATATATATATAGGAAAATTCCTTTCTACATGCGCATGTAGCTACACTCACCTATGGATCTCATGATTTTGAGGGTATCTGGTCGAACGAAAGGTACGTACACGGAGTACGTGATCATACTAGACCATCTGTGGTGGTATATACGTGAGGTATGAGAATATACTTGAGGTATGTGGACATACCACATTATATGTAATAATATAAATGTATTATTATAATAAATTAAAATCAACGACTGTTTTGTAATTTTTTCGTGTGGTGACCTATGAGGTATCTTAAAATAAGTATATAAACATATTGAAACTGATAAATGAGTATGCGAACGTACCTTTATTGATTTATTGAATGTGAGTGTAGCTACAAGCGCATGTAGATAAAACTCTTCATATATATATATATATATAAACTCTCCTCTCACCTCTCACAGGTAAATATATGTAAGTCTTGGTGAAGGCTAGCTAACCTAACTCATCTTGTTATCTTCCTAAAGATCATCTAATCATTTTGAAGAAACTTGGTCATCAAGAAAGGAATAGAAATTATATAAGTAGAGAGATTGGAAAAAAACATATAGATGAAAAACAAGGGATAAATGAATTCCCAAACAATTGCACAAGGTTCAAGAAGAGAAAGCTTTTGCTCAATACACTTTAGACAATAACTCAGCTTTCCCTCTCCTAATTTTCTTCTTTTCTTCTCACTCTCTCCTTTTTTGCTTGTAACACCCCAGCTATCCACACAGCTAGGTGCTACCACAAAAACACCTTGCAAGCTAAGTTTGGAGATTAAAGAAGATTTTGGCAAAGTTTCCCCTATAAATTAGCCATCCGGAAACAAGTCTACACAAATATCAAGATATAGTCCAAAATCTAAACATCACAGCCCGAACCCAAGTCTAAAAAAAAATTTGAGCAACCAAACCATTGACCATCACAACATATAGTCAATATAACTAAAGTTACCCACCACTGGACTAGGTTATACTAATTCGAGGTGAACAAAACAAATCATTTTATATGTGTGCTCAGCAAGGTGAACTACTCCCGGTGCCCATGCATGTCACGATCAACTGGTACCTAAAATCCAAATAAAAACAAGGGTGAGTAAACAAATACTCAGCAAGTACAATTCAGAACTAGAAACAAAAATCCTGACGTGATTCCAAAGAACGACAAATGACTTGAATTTTGATAAGACTGTAGTTTCCGTCTAAAACGGACGATCTTGAAATTTCCTTTGCATTTACCGGTAAAGCCGAGCAAGTGGGGCCAGCACTTACTCATAGGAACATGAATGAAGATCCAAATTGCACAGCCGGATTCACCGGGACATGAATTGAATGTACAGAAATAACTTGAAACTTGAATCATGAATCATGAACATTTAGGAAATCAACAGAAAACACATGGAACAACCCAATAGCGATCAGGTCATCACACACGTTCATCATGCACTTGCCTTAACGATGACCCGAACTCAGTGCTATGCCCTCAGCGTCGGTACTGCCCACACCTGTGGAGCAAAGCTATACTCAGAAACTTGTCTACACTAGCATAGGTCTAACATGAATACTACCTGAATTTCTAGACGACTCTAAAACAATTTCGTTCAGATAACTGAGTCCCTCACAGTTTTGACCATAACACGTGAACCATATATCCAAACGCTACAAATAAGCACATCTTGAACATCTACAGAAAATTCTCTACATCTTCTCTATCATGGACTTCGGCAAAAGCGAACTCTAACTGGGTCAAACAGGAACTATTAAGCTGCTGCGCAGAAACGCTCCCTATCCCCGGCAGCAGCACTATTTTCGCAATTACTTCTAAACCACTAACTGGATTCCAACGATACCAGCGGCATTGGAAAGGGATCAAGAAATCTACAACTTCTTTATGAACCAAGTTTCCAGATTATGCACCAATTATTCCCAGAAATTAAAACAAACTCGCTGCATTAGATTAATCTGACAACCTTAGATTTCCCCACTATAACCTCCTATACAAATTATGTAGAGAGCATCTCGGGACTACTCAGAAATTACCCTTGAAAAGAAGATCACAGAGCTGCATTAGATTCAGCAAAACCCCCAAATTAATTTTCCTTTTCTTTTCTCCTCCTTGCGTGCTCCTCCTCTCTGCTTCTCTCTGGTTTCTGTCTTTCTATTGGCTAGATAACAGCAGCAGCAGCAGCAGATTAGCACTTGCAGGTCCGCTGGAACAAATCAACCAGACCACGCAAGTAGCAGCAAACCTGATTAGCAGACCTGCAGATCAAATCCCCTATCCTCTCTGCGCCCTGGCTGCCTACCAGGCCAGCGCCCAGGTCAGGGACTGCCCCTGCCTCCGGCCAGCAGCTGCAGCAGATGAAGGTCGCAGTCGCAACCAGTTAGGCCGCACGGAGACGACGAGAGCAGCGAAGAACCGCAGAGAAGGATTGGAGGCGATGCTAGGACCACGGGTGGCGGCGCAAGGAGGAGGACTCGGTTAGGGGTGACTGCGTATGGAGGAGGAAAGGGGAAAAAAAAGGAGTTCGGTCTGTTTAGAATACCCACGACGCTAGGAATCTAACGGTCCAGGTTTCGTGACTCTAGAAAAAACTAATTAGGTATCCGAACAGAACACTTGAGCAGTCAAACGAAATCGCTTTGACGAGCTCTACGCGTCTACGACCTCTGATCACTCATGTGACATATGAATCAAAAAGTCAACTTTGGCTCATACTTAGTCAACGTCTCCTAATTAGACTAAATTTAATTATTTATTTTAGGGTATTACATTCCTCCCCCGTTCAATCGAATTCGCCCTCGAATTCTTTATTCTGAAATGGAATTATCATACTTGAACACAAAACTACTCACCAAATTTGAACAAATCTGGGTACTTCGCCCGCATCTGCGACTCGAGCTCCCAAGTGGCTTCACGCTCAGTTTGGTTGGTCCAAAGAATCTTCACATACCTGAGCGTCCTATGCCGTAGCACTCTTTCTGACTCCTCCAAAATTCTTACTGGACGAGCCTCAAATGTCAAGTCTTGCTCAATGGTTACTGGCTCTAGAGTTATATGGTGTTCGGGGTCTCTCAAGTACTTTCGCAGCATGGAAACGTGGAACACGTTATGCACACCTTTCATGGATTCAGGCAACTCCAACCGATAAGCTAATTTTCCAATCCGAGCTACTATCATGAAGGGGCCGATATACCTCGGGCTCAGTTTCCCTTTGGTGCCAAATCTCACAACACCTTTGGTGGGAGATACCCTGAGAAGGACATGATCCCCAACCTGAAATTCTAGATCTCGTCTCCTTACATCTGCATAGCTCTTCTGCCTGCTCTGGGCAGCTAGCATATGTTGTCGAATCTCAGCCACACACTCAGTGGTCCTTTGAACCCAATCAGGTCCTAAAGCTGCTTTCTCCCCCACTGCATCCCAACAAAGTGGTGATCTACACTTCCACCCGTAAAGAGCTTCGAAAGGCGCACACTTAATGCTAGCATGATAACTATTATTGTAAGCAAATTCCACCAGTGGCAGATGATCTTCCCAGCTACCCTGCCAGGACAGAACACATGATCTAAGCATATCCTCCAAAGTTTGAATTGTACGCTCAGATTGACCATCCGTCTAAGGGTGAAAAGCAGTGCTAAGTATTACATCAGTACCCAATGCAGTTTGTAAACTTTGCCAGAACTTGGAATTAAATTTGGAATCCCTATCAGAAATAATAGTCTTTGGAACCCCGTGCAGCCTCACAATTTCTTGGACATAGATTGGAGCTAGATCACTCGCTGAATTTGTTGAACGATAGGGAATAAAATGTGCCACCTTACTCAAGCGATCCACAACAACCCAGATAGCATCCTTCCCCTTTGGGGTACGTGGCAAACCAACCACGAAATCCATGGTAATGTCATCCCATGGCCATAACAGAACACCTAATGATTGCAACTTCCCAGCAGAATGCTTATGCTCAATCTTAACTCGTTGGCATACGCCGCATGACGCCACATACTTTGCCACATCTACTTTCATTCTCTTCCACCAGTAGTTTTTCTTTAAATCTTGATACATTTTATTTTCACCAGGATGCACAGTATAGCGTGAGCGATGTGCTTCCTTAAGGATGTCTTCCTTCACTTGAGCCTTTTGTGGCACACAAAGGCGACCACGAAACCTAATAGCTCCAGAGTCATCCAAGCTGAAATTCCCAACTCTGCCTTCATTAATACGTTTCTTCACCCCCTGCAATAATCGATCATGTTGTTGTGCCTCCAACACCCTCTTAGGTATTGCAGATTCAAGAATAACTTGTGTATCAGACTCTGACACCCCAACATGACAATAGGAGATATCCATAAGGGCAAACTCAGTAACCAAATAATTCAATGTTGGGGGCGTAGCCTTACGACTCAAGGCATCTGCCACCACATTCGCCTTGCCCGGTGTGTACTGAATATTAAGGTCATAGTCCTTTATCAATTCTAGCCATTGCCTCTGCCTCAAATTCAAATCTTTTTGAGTGAAAATATATTTTAAGCTCTTATGGTCAGTGAATATATCACAAGGCTCTCCGTAAAGGTAATGCCTCCATAATTTCAAAGCGAACACAACTGCTGCTAGCTCTAGATCATGTGTAGGATAATTTTCCTCATGTTTCCTCAACTGCCTTGATGCATAAGCAATCACCTTGCCGTCTTGCATTAGGACACACCCAAGCCCTACTCGAGAGGCATCAGAATAAACAGTGAAACGCTTACCCGGCTCAGGAAGAGCAAGCACCGGAGCAGACACTAATTTTTCCTTCAATACTCGAAAACCGATTTCACATTCATTAGTCCATTCGAACTTCACGTTCTTATGGGTGAGCATAGACAAAGGCTTGGCGATAATAGAAAAATCCTTCACAAATCTCCTGTAATACCCAGCCATGCCAAGAAACTCCTCACCTCCCTGATATTGGATGGTCTTTCCCATTCTACTACTGCAGAAACCTTACTCGGATCAACTGAGATACCCTTCTCATTAATTACATGACCCAAGAAACTAACTTCTGAAAGCCAAAACTCACACTTCTTCAATTTTGCATAGAACTTATTATCACGTAAAGTTTGAAGGACCATTATTAAATGTTGCTCATGCTCTTCCTCAGTCCTAGAGAAAATAAGTATGTCATCAATGAAAACAACCACAAATTGGTCAAACTTGTGTAGCATATTATTCATCGTCTCCATGAAATAAGGCGGAGCATTGGTCAAGCCAAAGGACATGACTCTAAACTCATAATGGCCATACATTGTGGCAAAGGCTGTCTTCTCAATATCCTCTTCTCTCACTGGAATTTGATTATAACCAGATTGGAGATTAATTTTTGAAAACACTCTTGCCCCCTTTAGACGGTCAAATAACTCATCAACACGAGGCAAAGGGTACTTATTCTTAATAGTCACCGCGTTCAACCCACGGTAATCTACGCACATGCGCCAACTGCCATCCTTCTTCTTTGTGAAGAGTACAGGAGCTCTCCATGGCGAGACACTACGCCGAATTAACTTCTTGGACAATAGATCATCCAATTGGTTCCTTAGTTCTTCCTGAAAAGGGTGAGACAGACGATATGGTGCAATAGAAATAGGCCGAGTTCCAGGTATAAGATCAATACGGAACTCCACTTCACGCTTGGGTGGCATTCCTGGCAGCTCATCTGGGAAGACATCAGGGAAATCTCGGACCACAGGAATTTCCTCAATCCGCAATGGTTTAGTGGGCTTCTCAGCTAAGGTCCAGAGAAATTCAGTCTTCACAGAACGACGTCCTGGAAATAGGCTTACCATCACAAAAAGAGAATAAGAAGGAGCACTAGCTTGAAAGGTTAAGGTCTGTCCTGAGGGAGCCTCCAAGGAAACTGTCTTCCAGAAACAAGATATAACAGCCCGATAATGATGTAACCAATCCATACCAAGGATTACGTCAAAGATTGACAGTGGAATCACCATCAGATTTGCCACAAAATTATCCCCATCTATAGATATAGTGCAACCCGGGCACACCACTGAACTGGTTATCAAACCTCCAGGAGAGCTAACTCTAACGGACTGAGAAATCTCTTGACTAGACAGTTTTGCTCTTTTGACGAAATCAAGTGAAACAAATGAAAAGGTAGCACCCGAATCAAATAGAGCTAAAGCGTCATGTGAATCAACTGAAATTATACCTGAAACCACATCTGGACGACCCAAAGAAGAGGAAGTAGGCATGGCGTAAACTCCACCTTGGTTTGGAGGCACATGTCCAGCCCCAGTCTGTTGTGGTGGAATAGACGAGGGTGCTGGCAACTGAAGTGGAGCGCGTGGTGCTAGCAACTGGTGCGGAACATATGGAGCACGCAGCTGTGGCGGCGGCCAGTAGTAACCTGGTGGCAAGGGTACATACTGCTGGGGGTACTCATGAAAAGGAACCAGAGGAGTAGCCATCATCTGAACTGAGCCTCGAGTTGGTGCAACTGAAGGTACTGAACCTCGAGAGCTGCCAGCTGGTACTGATGAAGCACTCGACTTTTGCCACTTGATGATTGAGTCTGGGTTCCTTTTGCAAACTATGCCCATATGTCCATCCTTGCCACACCTATTACATGCTCCAGTAAAACGGCACTCTGATGAATGGTGAGGCTTTCCACACTTGAAACAAATCAAACCTTGCCCGGGTACTGGACGCAAGAACTGCGACCCCATAGGGCATGATGCTGAAGAAGATTGTCCTGGCCGGTTGGATTTGAATGATTGTGGCTGTTGGAATTGTTGATTTGGCCTGAATTTCTTTGGTGGGTGTGCTTAGGAGTGCTCTCTACCTTCCTATTGAGCTCTTTTCTGATCCCCACTAGTACTACTCGCACTCCCAGAACGACTCTTCTCTATAGCAGTTAACTGAATCTCTGACTCCATCCCTCTAGCCTCCTCCACTGCCGTGAGATATATGGTTGGTGGATTCCTCCCCATCACCTCTCTGTATCGTGCATTGAGGCCTCTAAAGAATTTTCGAGCCTTCTCTCGCTCATCACTAGCCACGGTAGGCACAAAGCGGACGATGTTGCTAAACTCCCTCTCGTACTCATCCACAGTCTTACTTCCCTGTTGGATATGATTCAAAGCATCACTCATCCTATCTCTGAAAGACTCTGGATAGTACTTGGCTCTGAATTGCTGAAGAAAAACCTCCCAAGTGATATCACCACGAGATGGAGGTCAGGCCTCAGAAACACCGCTCCACCAAATATCAGCTAGGCCGGTCAGCTGGTGTGGGACAAAGAAAACCCTCTCCTCTGGAGTTAGCCTACACCCATTCATGACCTTCTCTACCTTGCACAACCAGTCCGCAGCATCTGTCGGTGTCCCTGATCCATCAAACTTGTCCACTTGCAAAGATGTCCACCTAGTAAAAGTCATCCTTTAAGGAGCTACAACAGCAGGAGCAGGCTCAGGATCAGCCTCCACAGCAACAGATTGGTTTGCCCCTTCTCCACATCCCTTATTTTCGTCAACAACTGGTTCAGGATGCACTTCTGGTTCACTATGGCCATGACCTCGACCACGTCCGCGGCCTCTACCATGACCGCGGTTAGCTACACGAGCACTCCTTCTCGGCGGCATATCTCTTAACTAACCAAACGAAACAAGGATACGATCAACAAGAAATCATCATATTCAAACAAGAAACAAAAGAATAACAAACAAAAAAAAATGCAATGAAACCCATGCAACCCATCCTATTGTGCTCAAGTGTGTCCAATTTAAATATTACATAACCTACGTCATGTTTTAAAATTAATTCTTCACATATATTCAAGGGACCTTTAACCTGGCTCTGAATACCAACTGTAACACCCCAGCTATCCACACAGCTAGGTGCTACCACAAAAACACCTTGCAAGCTAAGTTTGGAGATTAAAGAAGATTTCGGCAGAGTTTCCCCTATAAATTAGCCATCCGGAAACAAGTCTACACAAATATCAAGATATAGTTCAAAATCTAAACATCACAGCCCGAACCCAAGTCTAAAAAAAAAAATTTGAGCAACCAAACCATTGACCATCACAACGTATAGTCAATATAACTAAAGTTACCCACCACTGGACTAGCTTATACTAATTCGAGGTGAACAAAACAAATCATTTTATATGTGTGCTCAGCAAGGTGAACTACTCCCGGTGCCCATGCATGTCACGGTCAACTGGTACCTAAAATCCAAATAAAAACAAGGGTGAGTAAACAAATACTCAGCAAGTACAATTCAGAACTAGAAACAAAAATCCTGACGTGATTCCAAAGAACGACAAATGACTTGAATTTTGATAAGACTGTAGTTTCCGTCTAAAACAGACGATCTTGAAATTTCCTTTGCATTTACCGGTAAAGCCGAGCAAGTGGGGCCAGCACTTACTCAAAGGAACATGAATGAAGATCCAAATTGCACAGCCGGATTCACCGGGACATGAATTGAATGTACAGAAATAACTTGAAACTTGAATCATGAATCATGAACATTTAGGAAATCAACAGAAAACACATGGAACAACCCAATAGCGATCAGGTCATCACACACGTTCATCATGCACTTGCCTTAACGATGACCCAAACTCAGTGCTATGCCCTCAGCGTCGGTACTGCCCACACCTGTGGAGCAAAGCTATACTCAGAAACTTGTCTACACTAGCATAGGTCTAACATGAATACTACCTGAATTTCTAGACGACTCTAAAACAATTTCGTTCAGATAACTGAGTCCCTCACAGTTTTGACCATAACACGTGAACCATATATCCAAACGCTACAAATAAGCACATCTTGAACATCTACAGAAAATTCTCTACATCTTCTCTATCATGGACTTCGGCAAAAGCGAACTCTAACTGGGTCAAACAGGAACTATTAAGCTGCTGCGCAGAAATGCTCCCTATCCCCGGCAGCAGCACTATTTTCGCAATTACTTCTAAACCACTAACTGGATTCCAACGATACCAGCGGCATTGGAAAGGGATCAAGAAATCTACAACTTCTTTATGAACCAAGTTTCCAGATTATGCACCAATTATTCCCAGAAATTAAAACAAACTCGCTGCATTAGATTAATCTGACAACCTTAGATTTCCCCACTATAACCTCCTATACAAATTATGTAGAGAGCATCTCGGGACTACTCAGAAATTACCCTTGAAAAGAAGATCACAGAGCTGCATTAGATTCAGCAAAACCCCCAAATTAATTTTCCTTTTCTTTTCTCCTCCTTGCGTGCTCCTCCTCTCTGCTTCTCTCTGGTTTCTGTCTTTCTATTGGCTAGATAACAGCAGCAGCAGCAGCAGATTAGCACTTGCAGGTCCGCTGGAACAAATCAACCAGACCACGCAAGTAGCAGCAAACCTGATTAGCAGACCTGCAGATCAAATCCCCTATCCTCTCTGCGCCCTGGCTGCCTACCAGGCCAGCGCCCAGGTCAGGGACTGCCCCTGCCTCCGGCCAGCAGCTGCAGCAGATGAAGGTCGCAGTCGCAACCAGTTAGGCCGCACGGAGACGACGAGAGCAGCGAAGAACCGCAGAGAAGGATTGGAGGCGATGCTAGGACCACGGGTGGCGGCGCAAGGAGGAGGACTCGGTTAGGGGTGACTGCGTATGGAGGAGGAAAGGGGAAAAAAAAGGAGTTCGGTCTGTTTAGAATACCCACGACGCTAGGAATCTAACGGTCCAGGTTTCGTGACTCTAGAAAAAACTAATTAGGTATCCGAACAGAACACTTGAGCAGTCAAACGAAATCGCTTTGACGAGCTCTACGCGTCTACGACCTCTGATCACTCATGTGACATATGAATCAAAAAGTCAACTTTGGCTCATACTTAGTCAACGTCTCCTAATTAGACTAAATTTAATTATTTATTTTAGGGTATTACATTGCTCCCCCTTTCTCTCTTTCTTCTCTTCTTCTCTTTCTTTTTTTAGCATTTCTTCTCCTTTTTTTTCACTTCATCATTGCTAGATCAAGAAAATTATAGAATTTTCCCTTGTGACTAGCAATTGAGCAAAAACCTCACTTATATAGGTAAAGAGAATCAAGATATGAAAGGGTTTAAAGGATATGGAAATTAATAACACTAGTGTTCCAATGTAGAACAACTGGTAGAAGGCTAGCAATATAGAGATAAAATAGATAGCTAAATTTTTCAAAATGGTCAAACTATCCAAAGGAATCAACCTTAACTAAACTCATATGAGATCAAACAATTGGACTTTTAACTAAGCTCTAATAGCATTTAACCTCTTTGTTGAAAAAGGGATGGAACACTTGATCACAGAAGATTTTTTTTATAAACAAAACCTCCTCCACTCTTTTCTTAAAGAAAGCTTGGCAAAGCTATAAAACATCATCCATCTAATCAAAACATGGGTTATGCATTACTAATCAATATTTAAGCACCACAATAAACATATCATCAATCTGAGCGAGATTAATCATCAAAGTAAAAGTAGAGATTAAACTTAAATAAAGTGAAACGCTTTATTAAAATTTAACTCTCTTTATTTTATTATTGATACACACACACGACTTAAAACACACTCAAACTACTCAAAAAGATTAAAAAGAAAAGACAAACTTAAAAAGAAAACACCTTTAAAGACTCTAAAGAAAAGATTCTCATCCCCACACTTAAACTAAACAATGTCCTTTGTTTTTCCTAATCAAGCCAATCAATATTACAAATGTTCAAAAGAGACTTGATATTAATCAAACAAGGAACACATCTACCAAAAATCATAGAAATTCAACTCAAAAACACCGCGAGTCGGCCGAGCCACCTCCCTAGTGGTCGGCCGACCCTACCCTTTTTTTAGTGCAATCTTTCCAATTTTTGACAAGGTGCCTACTATCTAATTTAAAACACTTGTTTGGAAACCTCAAAAAGAAACAAAAACACGAATATATAGAAACATACATTCAGGAGCCATAAAAAACTAAGGATCTGTGATATCGTGACGTACCTTTTCCTCCTTGAATTTGTAGGTATCAATATATTGAATTGGAAATTTATCTTGTTCAAAAAATACCTTAAGTCTTTGGCCATTCACCATGAAACGATTCCCACTTACTTTGCAATTTTCCTTTTCTAAATTGTACAGAAGAACTTTATCTCCCGCCTTGAACTCTTTCTTTTGTATTCTTTTGTCAAACCATCTCTTAGTCCTCTGTTTATAGATGCTTGCATTATGATAAGCCTTCAATCTTGCCTCATCAAGCTTGCTAATTTGAATCCTTCTCTTGATAATAGCAGCTTCGAAATCCAAGTTTAATTCCTTGATTGCCAAATAAGCCTTGTGCTCCATCTCCACTGGTAAGTGACATCTCTTTCCACAGACAAGCTGGTAAGGCGTCATTCTGATTGGAGCCTTAAACGTTGTTCTATATGCCCAAAGTGCATCATTAAGCTTCTTTGATCAATCCTTTCCTCCTTTAATCGCTGTCTTCCTTAATATCTCCTTAATCTGCTTGTTTGATGTCTCTACTTGACCATAAGTCTATGGATGATACGCCATAGAAACTCTATGTTCAATCCCAAGTTTAGACAGGCATTTAGTAAAATCTTTTCCGAAAAAGTGTGATCCTCCATCTGAGATAATCACTCTTAGGACTCCATATCTTGGGAATATAATATTCTTGATCATATCAATGGATTCTTCTGTAGTGGCCCTTCTGCATGGTATAGCCTCAACTCATTTGGAGACATAATCCACAGTTACTAAAATATACTCATATCCATGACAATTTTCAAATGACCCCATGAAATCCATTCCCCAGACATTGAACAAGTCTATCTGCAAATTGTATGTCAGTGGCATAGAATTCTTTGCAGACACATTCCTGGATCTCTAACACTCTAAACAAGATGCAACAAACTTCCTTGCATCTTCATGCATCTCCGGCCAATACAATCTACTTCCCCACACTTTAGCTTGAGTTCTAAAATAAACATGATGACTGTTGATGGCTCTTAACCTAACAGATTTTACTTCGCAAGCGCACAGAGACAGCTGTAGCCTTTCACCCGGGAGTATTCCAGGAATCAAAAATTTCCACAGGGAAGTAATGGCTCAAAGATTATCTATAGCTAAAGTTGGAAGATATCATTACTCAATTTATATACCAAATAGTTGATACCAAGGCAATGAACGATGAAATAAGTGTATGTCAAAAGATTGGGAGGACTCACAAACCAAGATAGAAGGGAAAAGTGACCAGCAACTAGGAGGTTAACGAGAAGACATAAAGGTTCCAAACTCTATTCTATTTGGATGCAAAGATTATTCACGGCTAGACTAAGGAGGTTCGAATAAACAAGTTAGGGTCTTGCATCGAGCAAAATTCTAGGGTCTCGAGGAGCCAGGGGTAGATAGTTGGCCACCGAAGAGAGCCTAGCTAACACCTGCGAGCCTCCCGACGGAACTGGGACACACAGGTACACCACACGCTGTCACCAAGTGGGACTACCAAGCAAATCTACGTGGATAGGATGGTAAACATGTTCAAGCGAAGATTGAAAACCTTAGATCATCCTTGGCAAAAGGAGAGGATCTAGCCAGAGCCTAGCGTCTAAGTATAGGATTGAATTATAGCACCGGCAAGTCTAACAAGATTCGAATAACCAAAGAAAAGCACAATCTAAGCCTCGGACAATGTGCAAAGAAGGGTACACCACATTCCCAAAAGATAGAACTAGAGTAAAGTGTAAATGGAATTATACTGGAGGTAAAGAAGTAGACCATTACCACAGTAGTGAAGCTACCTCCAAAACGTCCTAAGGCGCAGCTCAGTATCAACTCTAACTCTTAGCCCTCAGACCTATCCTACTAAGGGAGGAAAGCCTCCCATTGGAATGTGGCTACATAACTAATCCCAAGAGCTTCTCCACCATCTCCTCCATGCCTTCCAATTGAGCTCCCGGGGTTTATTTATAGCCCACTCGAGTAAGGGGGTATTTATAGACACCCTTGGTCGGTAAGTGGGTAAGGTCGGTGGCCGGGTGGCCATGTGGATGGCTAGCCAGCCATGTAGGTGGCCAGGCGGCCATGCCTATGGCCGGCGGTCATCCAATACACCGATGTACTTGATCCTTTGGCTAAAAACACTTTTCCAAGTCCGTGGCGGTTACTTCTGTCGGTGCACATGGAAAACGGGTACAAAAGCTTGGCCGTGCGGCCAAGTGTTTTCCCCAAATTGGTTGCATGTCATTTGCCTTGGATCGCTGACTTCAACAATCCCTGTGTGATGGCCTTCCGACCCTAAGTTTTATTGGATACTTGATTGCACAGTTGGATTTGGCTCAACTTGTGTTTCTTTGCATGCAGGTCGAAGGACATGTCAATTAGCCTTTGTGGCATGGCTGGGTGGCCATGTGGTGTGGCCGGGCGGCCATGGTGATGGTCGGGCGGCCATGGGTGGTGGGCCGGCCGACCATGCCTTTTGCCCAGTGGTTGCACACCTTTAAACTTGTTCTCCTCGTATCGTTTTCCCTATGAACTCCGAACAAGGCAAATAATATGTCTATTGGAATCATCTCGACAAGCTCTACGCGATGGTGCTATCCATTCAGGCATCTGAGATACTTTTATGTGGTGACATTTTGAGATTTTGTTCTCAAGCCTTTTCTCACCCTGGTCTGCATACTCCATATAACGTCATTTCAGTCATGTTTATGAGCATCTCCCTACAAAACACTAAAAGGCCACCAAAACTAGTGGAACTTGTCAGTTAAAGCACAATTATAGTTTTAGTTCCATGTGTTTCTTGCATATGTTGGTGGTCAAAATGGGTTATAACGACCACCAACACACCCCCACACTTGGACCTTTGCTTGCCCCCGAGCAAAGTTTGACACTGTGCACATGTGGAAGGGTTACACTCTTTTCCTTTGCCTCAGTGAGCATATGAATTATTTCCATGGTTTTTCTTCTTACAGAGGGTTTCGGAGTGGCTAACACTATGATCTTGAGAGGTTGAATTATGGAACAGAAATATCATGAATCTAAGTTCAAGCTCCCAAATCATGTGAGTAAAGAGGTTTTGAGAGATTTTCAAAGATTAAATTCCTCACTCTTGTTGTTCTCAAGAATATCTTTCAAATCACTCTGAGGATAAAGTGTATATCCTCACCATTTCTCCTTGCTGAACTCACATCCTATCTCTGTTGATCAGGTAGGGAAGTATGAAACTTGCTCTTTGTGTTTATTTCATCAAATCAAAAACAGTGTCCAAGAGAAGTTCAACATCACTATTAAATCTAGCCAAGTGCAAGTGAAATGGAGACTTTGTCCTAGAGGTGCATAAGCAATTTCTCATCCTTTTTGGATGGAGAGTACATGGAGTTCTTCTTCTCTCTTCTTTTTTTCATGCTTTTCTCTATCTTTCTCTCTCTCTCTCTCTTGCCATGCCTTTGGCATGCTTTTCTTTCTTCTTTTCATTTTGAACTCCATGTCTCTCCTCATTGCAATTGAAGGATATATGAGACAATTGGAAACTTATGATGCACACCTTTTTAAAGGACTTTATTGTGATGGAACGTGTATGTGATAGCCAGAATTTAAAGTGAAGTCAATTTACCAAGGGCACTAGATTTGATAAGATTCAAAACATCTAGGAGCAGCTAGATCTGTATGTGGTTGTTATTTTGTGGCACTGGTGATGGGACAATGCAACGATCTTGAGAACGTAAAGAGGGGTTCTTTTTATTTTGATAAAAATGAAAATCTCTGAACTCAAATCATGATTGGGATGAACGAACTTGACACGAACATTCCGTCTCTCATCAATCAACAACTTGGATCAAAAGTAGGATTATAATATGAAAGTACCCAGAGCAAGATTACTTTAGCATAGGAAATAAAACATATGCAAACTTTAGCATGTTGGATTAGAGTGATCGTGTGGGGTGGACTCAATTCTGAACAAGTTTTACATCATGAAACAGGACTTTGAGTTAGACCATATGTACCGGTAACCATGATTGGCCTAAGCCCAGGAGGCAGAGGCGGGACGTGCAAGCTAGGTAGGCCAGTATCTCAATGCATGCCATCCTCTGTGCGTGCTCGGAGTTGGAGTTGTGACTTGTTTTCCTCAGATAGTTGGCCAGATGGGTACTGCTTGGTGGGGTCATCCAAGTGTTTAGTCAGGTGGCCAAAAGTTTTCTCCAAATGTCTCCAAACTTTTCCAGTGGTATGATGTGAACCTGCACATTAGTTTCTCATGTTGTTTCCTGTAGGGTTAGTGATAAGGGGGTCGAATGGTACATCCAACTCACCAATTCTTCCCTCAAACACTAGGGTCTCAAAGGAGGTGTTCAAATTTAGAGATTGCCATAGTTTTCAAGCAGGTAATGAATAGCTGAGATTTTTTATTCAAAGCAAGATTTTATTTTATTTTATTTTTTATTTTAACATGGCAAGTCATTCTGGTTGGCAAGGAACATGATAAATGACAATGATAACTAGTAGAGCAACCAACAAGATACCCGATTAAAAACAATTCATCCATGAAGCTCTCAGTTCTTGCTGACAAGGATGGATGTCACACCTAGAATTCCCCTTGCAAGTGGCACTCACATTCTAGTGTATGCTTGATTATTGCCCTCCTTGATTTCTTCCAACCACCTCATCCTACAGGTTAGCCCAAGCGAATACCTGAAGGAGTAGAAAGGAAGGAAGTAAAGCAAGGTTAACATGTCAGTGTTCTTCTGGGGTTGCCACCCCCACACCTATTCTTGTTCACTAGATTGATTTACCATGGAATTTATTTTGAGGAAGCAAATATATTTGTTTTGTTTTCTTTTTTTTTTCAATGCAAGTTTCAAATTTTTGAAGTAAATACGATTTGGTTTTGAAAAACAAATATGGAATGGGAAATATGTAATGCAAGGATAACTACCGGTGTACCTTCTGGCAATGGCATTTCCTATACGCGATTCTTTTGGCCAACATATCTTAAGGGAAATGCTAAGGCTAATGTTGGCACCCTTTTCCGCATGCCTTGGACTAGCTTTCGCTGCAATGGCGGCAACCATTAGGGAGGTAACTCGACCTCCTCTATCTAGAGTGATGAAATTAGTCCCTTTTTGTCCTTGAAGTGCTTGCATATTACCTAATGTAGGGGCATTGCCGTCGTTGCCCTTGAAGTGCTTGCATATTACCTAATGTTGGAACATTGCCCTTGTTGCCCTTGAAGTGCTTGTATTTCACCTAATGTAGGAATAATGCCCTCATTGCCCTTGAAGTGTTTGCATTAAGCCTCTATAGGCCATCCTTCGCAAACTCAAGTGTTCTCTGACCAACTGTGTGAGTTCTTTCTCCTTGCAACTAAGATTTGCCTCCCGCTGGGTAGTCGATGTTTCATCCACCACCCGCAAAATTATAATAGCTTGAAATGTTGCTACTTTACACAGTGTGGTCGAGATGTTGCATTTATTGAGCATGGTGTGGAAGACACCTGAGTCCTACTTCTCATGAAGTAGAATGGATTCCTCCTCTATCATCGTGGCCTGTATGAACTTCCTCTACTTCTCTCTATCACGTTAGGATTTGAAATATATGGACACCTCAATCCTAAAGTTGTCCTTCGTTCTTGACACGGCCGGAGGTTTGCCGAAGGTGGCACAAGCATGATGCTAGCTGACTAACCTAGTGTCCCAGAATTGAAACTTGGCTAGGTCAACACTTCTTGAAGAGATTCTAAGGCCTTTAGAATACTTATCAACGAAAGTGGATGTCTGCCTAGTGCTGAAACTAACAGGCTTAAGTCTGAAGCAATGTCTCCCCAAAGAAAAGAATTGCTAAAGGCAGTTGTTGGAGGTAACAGGTCACTTCAAATGACTAGGATTGGACTGGAGATCCATTCGGATTAGGAGGCTATTGAAGGATAGCTGGCTCAAGGTAATGGGGTTTGTTTCGGAGGAAAAAAATTGGATCAAGATTCGCCTCTAGGTCGACCCCGGGTTTGGTGGGTTTCACGGTGGGTCGACACCATCATACACTACTCTCTGTTTATACCACGAAATAAATAGAGCAAGATACAGCTGCTTATAACTAGTGGTACGCAAACCTTGTAAGATAAATTTCAAAATTAATTAAAGATAACTTCAAGCCGATTGCTTCTCCGGGAATGGCTCTAGAAAAGCTTGTTGGTGGCTCTTAGCCTACCAGATTTTGGTCCGCAAGCACACAGAGACCGCTGTAGCCTTTCACCAGGGAGTATTCCAGGTATCGTAAATTTCCACAGGGAAGCAATGGCACAAATATTATCTATAGCTGAAGTTGGAAGATATCATCACTGAATTCATATACCAAATAGTTGAGAGCAAGGCGATGAATGATGAAATAAGTGTATGTGGAAAGATTGGGAGGACTCACCAACAAAGACAGAAAGGGAAAGTGACTAGTAACTGGGAGGTTAAAGAGAAGACAAAAGGTTCCAAACTCTATTCTATTCGGCTGCAAAGATTATTCATGGCTAGACCGAGGAGATTCGAATAAACAAGTCAGGGTCTTGCATTGAGCAAAATTCTTGGGTCTCGAGAAGCCTAGGGTATATAGTTGGCTACTGAAAGAGAGCCTAGCTAACACCTACGGGCCTCCAGACAGACCTAGGATACACAGGTACACCACACACTGTCACCGAGTGGGACTACCAAGCAAATCTATGTGGAGAGGATGGTAAACATGTTCAAGCGAAGCTTGAATAATGATAGATCGTCCTTGGCAAAAGGAGAGGATCTAGCTAGAGCCTAGCGTCTAAGTATAGGATTGAGTTATAGTACCGACAAGTCTAAGAAGATTTGAATAACCAAAGAAAAGCACAATCTAAGCCTTAGACAATATGCAAAGAAAGGTATACCACATTCCCAAGAGACAGAACTAGAGTAAAGTATAAATGGAATTACACTGGAGGTAGTAAGGTACAAAAGATGTAGACCATTACTATAGACGCGAAGCTACCTCCAAACCCTCCTGAGGCACAGCTCAGAATCAACCCCAACTCTTAGCACTTACACCTATCCTACTAAGAGAGGCAAGCCTCCCATTGGAATGTGGCTACATGACTAATCCCTAGAGCTTCTCCACGATCTCCTCCATGCCTTCCTATTGAACTCCTAGGGTCTATTTATAGCCCACTCTGATGAGGGGGTATTTATAGACACCCTAGGTCGGTAAGTGGGTAAGGTCGGTGGCCGGGCGGCCATGTGGATGGCCGGCTGGCCATGTAGGTGGCCGGGCGGCCATCCGATGTACCGATGTACTTGATCTTTTGGCTGAAAACACTTCTCAAGTCATTGGTGGTTACTTCAGTTAGTGCACCTACAAAACGGGTACGGAAGCTTGGATGGGCGGTCAAGTTCTATGGCTGGGCGGCCATGTGTTTTCCCCAAATTGGTTGCATGTTGATTGCCTTGGATCGCTGACTTCACCAATCCTTGTGTGATGGCCTTCTGACCCTTAGTTTTATTGGATACTTGATTGTATAGTTGGATTTGGCTCAACTTGTGTTTCTTTGCATGAAGTTCGATGGACGTCTCAATTGGCCTTCATGGCATGGCCGGGTGGCCATGGTGATGGCTGGGCGGCAATGGGTGGTGGCCGAGCGGCCATGGGGATGGCCAGCCTAGCCATGTCTTTTGGTTGATGGTTGCACACCTTTAAACTTGTTCTCCTCATATCTTTTTCGTACGAACTCCGAACAAAGAAAATAATATGTCCGTTGGAATCATCTCAATGAGTTCTACATGATGTTGTTATCCATTCAGGCATCTAAGATACTTTTATATGGTGACATTTCGAGAGCTTGTTCTCGAGCCTTTTCGCACCCTAGTCTGCATACTCAACATAACGTCATTTCAATCATGTTTATGAGCATCTCCAGGAAAACCCTGAAAGGCCACCAAAACTCATGGAACCTATCAGTTAAAGCATAATTATAGTTTTAGTTCCATGGGTTTCTTGCATTTGTTGGTGGTCAAAACGGGTTATCACGACCACCAACAATGACCTCCATACTCTGATGAATGGCACTTTCTCAATATTTCTTCTCTCTATTCTGAAGGCACACATCGTCTGAGTACTCCGTCTGATCCATATCTGTATAAGTAGGGAGCATTCCAATAATACTTCTTAGCTTTGGCCAGAACTTGTCTTCTTGAATTATAATCAAGATGCGGCAATAGTTCTGTTCTTAATGCTCTTATCATATCTCTCATCCAAGTGTCTTTATCCAAGGTTCCATAGAGGGTATCATCTGGTAAGGCATCTTCAATTGGAGGTCCCTCCTTGCCATTATTCATCCTTGATAAGTGATCTACCACCACATTCTCAGTCCCCTTCTTGTCTCTAATCTCTACATCAGATTCTTGTAGCACGAGTATCCACCTTATGAGTCGGGGCTTAGCATCCTTTTTGGTAATTAAGTATTTGATAGCAGCGTGATCAGTGTAGACTATCACCATTGAATTGATAATATATAATTTGAATTTCTCAAAGGCAAATACCACTGCTAACAACTCCTCTATAGTGGCATAATTCTCTTGAGCATCGTTGAGAGTCTTGCTAGCATAATATATGGCATGTACTTTCCCATCTTTCCTTTGTCCTAGTACAGCTGCCACTGCATAGTCACTTGCATCACACATGATCTCAAAAGGTAGGTTCCAATCTGGAGGTTGAATGATTGGTGCACTGACGAGCAACTGCTTGATCTTTCTGAATGCAACCTCACATTCTCTAGTGAACTCAAATGGAACATCCTTCTGAAGTAGTTGAGTAAGTGGCTTGGCAATCTTTGAAAAATCTTTAATAAATCTCCTGTAGAAACCAGCATGACCGAGAAAAGTTCTGAGTGATTTGATATCAATAGATGGCGGTAGTTTCTCCACTGTTTTTATCTTTGCTCTATCCACTTCAATTCCTTTTTCTGATATAATATGTCCCAACTCAATTCCTTTTTGAACAAGAAATGACAGTCCTCCCAGTTTAGCACTAGATCAACCTCTTCACAGTGCTTCGGCACCTTCTCAAGATTTTTCAAATAGTGATCAAAACTAGTGCTATGGACTGAGAAGTCGTCCATAAAAACCTCCATAATATCTTAAATAAAATCTAAAAATATTGTCATCGTGCACCTTTGGAAAGAGATTATGAGTTGCATAGATCGAATGTCATTCTTCTATAAGAAAAGGTTCCATATAGACAAGTGAAAGTAGTCTTGTGTTGGTCATCTAGATGGATAGGAATCTGGAAGAATCTAGAATATCCATCTAAGTAGTAGAAATGAGTGTTCTTTGCCAGTCTCTCCAGCATCTCGTCAATAAATGGAAGTGGGAAATGATCCTTCTTTGTAACTTTATTGAGCTTCCGATAGTCGATGCACATCCTCCAACCAGTCATTGCTTTCTGAGGGATTAGCTCATTCTTTTCATTTTTCATTACTGTCAGTCCTCCTTTCCTAGGTACATAGTGGACTAGGCTCACCCACTCACTGGTTGGCACTGGATTGATAATTCTGGTATTTAGTAGCTTGATGACCTCCTTCACTACAGACCTCATCTCATTACTCAACCATCTCTGATTGTCGACCGTTGGCTTGTAGTCTTCTTCTAGTGGAATACGATGAGTAACAAATGCTGGACTTATTCCTTTCAAATATGCTAGAGAATAACCTATTACCTTTTTATGCTTCCTCAAGACCACTAGCAATTTTTTAGCTCATCACTGACTATCACTAGGTAAGTCTTGTCTTCTCCCAAGAATGTATATCTAAGTCCTTCTAGAAGTGGCTTCAACTCCACATCTGGCGCCTCCCTCTCTTGGTGACGGTCACCAAGTCGCTGAACTAGAGTGTCTTAAGCTTCTTTAACATTTTCTTCTAGCTCCTTTTTGGCAATGGTCGTTTCTTCAGAGAAGAAACCTCCCTCTTCTCCTTTAAGCACAAGCTTGAGTGGTTCCCTGAAAGCATTAACATAGGAAACACTCTCTACCTCCTCATCATCAGTAGTAAGATCAATAGAATATTTGGCAGCATGTGGAAAGTCAACACAATAAATAGATCCATCAAAATCAAAGGTGACTTTCCCTTTTTCATTATTAACCACAGCATTAACCAACTTAAGAAAGGGTCTGCCAAAGATTATATCAGCATTATCAAGGCAGACATTAATCACATAGAAATCAATTGGTATTAATTTTTTAGCAAATTTAACTTTAACATCTTTAATTAGGCCAACAGGTTTTATCACATCATAATTCAAAAGCTTAATCTTAACATTAGTGGAAGCTAAACAAGAATTATTATAAAGCTTAGAATAAACTTCATAAGTCATCCCACTTACTTGAGCTTCCATGCTGTAGTGAAGTCTACTAAACTTTCCCCATTGATTGAGCATGTGGTTCCGGTTGAAGATTCCTCTCCTCGAATGTAGACCTTAGCTTCCCCAGTGAGTGTTGACTTAGGTTTGACTTCTATCACTTTCTTCACTTCACTCATAAAGTCACTGTCTAGCTCTTCCTCCTAGAATAATTTCTGCAATATCTTCCCTATATTTTGACTATCATCTTTTTTCCTTAGAGGAATATTGGGTGGAAACAGCTCTTCTTCCTCCTCTAAGTATTCTATTGGAGTGGTCCTGCATACTTCAGTGTATCTCCGAAATCAACGGGCATCCAGCTCATTCTTTCAAACTCAGTCAAAGGATTTGCATCGGCTAGTATTCTCTCATATTCTATACTCTTGACTCCTTCTAGTGATGCAAATCTTTGGAAAGCTTCATCATCAAATGCAAATGAGCCTAGAGTATAATAGGCAGGTTGCTGGGCTTCTTGTTGAGGTCGTGGTGCCATATGGCCCACTCACTCTTCTGCTTCTTCTGCTTCCTCTACTTCTCTCTCTAGTCTTTCTTTTTCCTCTTTAGAGCTCATGCAGATATTTGATAGAATTTGTATAGCTTCACTGGATGATTTACTCATGAGTGATCCTCCTGCACACATGTTGACATATCTGAAGGCCTTTGATGTTAATCCATAGTAGAATATCTGCAATGCCATTTCATATGTCACTCCGAGTATTGGTCCTTGTAATAGCAGGTCGTTGAGTCCCTCCGATGCTTTGTCGATATCTTCATTCTTCTTCTGCTCAAATCTCCATATTTGCTTCCTCAATTTGTGGACTCTAAGTAGAGGGAAGAATTTAGTGATGAACTTCTGCACTAGCAAATCTCAGTCTCCTTGAGCTTCACTTAAGGCAATTTGGTACCACCTGTTGGCTTTATCAAATAGAGTAAATGGAAAGGGTTCCACTTCACCCACTCAACAGGAACTCCTTCTTGATGGAAAGTGTGGCAGACTTGATTGAATTTTTCTGAGTGTTTGTATGGATTCTCATCATCATCTCCTTCAAACAAATTTTTGGCAGCAATCCAGATGATTCCTGGCTTAAACTCATAGGATTCTGCCTTCAGTCTTGCATTAGATTCTTGTAATCTAGATCGTTTGTTGATAGAGTAGTCAACTCTCTTAGCATTAAGTTCTAAAGTTCTTTGAAGATTGTAGTCATCTCTAAAAAGTAAATAAACAAAAATACAAAAACAAAAATCTGGTGACAGCAAACACTGCGTTAGTCTAAACTAAGAACACACTCAAGAATGATGAATAACTCAAGATAAGATTAGAACACACGAGATAATTAGACAACTATTAGAGCACTATTAGCACACAATTAGAAAACACAAACTATCTATCAAAACTAGTAATAAAAGGCTAATACAAGATTATAATAACTTAAACGATAGTTGATTCTCGGCAACGGTGTCAGAAAAGCTTGTTAACGACACTTAAGCATGCCAAACCTTATACAGCAAGAAACAATATCGATGTAGCTTTTTTCCAAGATAATATCAAGGGTTTTGTCAATCCATGGATAAACTATGCTTAAATCACTATAATCTAGGATTAATCAATTACTAACTATGCTTTATAGGTCTAAACAAGCTTAAAGATAAAGATGATAATCTACTCTCTAATTACCTCTATAACTATACTATAGCATAGACTATATCAAGATAAAAGAACAATTAAGATCAACTTAAGACGAGATCAAATAGGGGCTTAAACAGTGAAGGGATTTGCAAGAGATATGAGACAAACTTCTTATATACTAAGAGCCACCTTGAGAATAGATCTAGCATGCAAAACAGGTTAGACATGATCAAGAATGTCATAAAATTGCTCGAACCCTTCTCCTTCCCATATGTCACGTAGAACAAGTTAATCGATGAACTAGCAAGTATAAACCACGTCTAAACATGAGCGGATTCAGTCAACCAATGAAAGTAAAAAGATCTACTAAAAGATATGCAGAATCCTATCTTGGCCAAGAACATGTAGAGATGAAGCATTGCATAGATATGGATCAAGGATTATGTATAAACAAAGAACTCATAGTTGAAAGACAATTTCGTAGATCAAACTCAAGGCTTTAACAAAGTATCATAAGAAGAACAGGGTATACTCGAGATTACTACAAGGCATATCAAAAGATGAACTCGAGAGGCCTAGGGAAAGCCCAGGGTCGCTGAGCCACCGTCCTAGGGGTCGGCTGACCCCTGGCCTTCCTACCTCCTCTCACTTTCTCCTATCGCCGAGATCGACTTCTCAGCGAAACTTATAAGATTGGACCCATAACCCTCTCTTTGGAGCTCTGATTACAATGAATTTTGATGCCTCTCACCCTAGGAAGGCCATGGTTTTATACTCCGAAGGGTGCCCAATATATGAAAAGTCTAAGGTCGGTGTGAGATGGCTTCTGTGATCTATTTCCATATATATACAAGCATCTTGAAGGTTCTCAACTTACCAAATAAGCTCCTTGCTTGAAGATGAAGCTAAAGCTTTGTTCTTCTCGAAATCCAACTTTTCTTATTCTGTAGCCTTTAGTATTTCGATCATACCTTCCTCCTATGAAGTCCAAATAATGCAACCTGAAACTCTAAATTGTAGAGCTCGAAGAGATCTACAACTTTGGTATTCAAACTTCCTTCATTTGACGCAGTTAAGGTCTTCGAAATTGGCCCACAAGTCGCTATTGTCCTGAAATCTGAGAATATTTCAGAATTTGGTTGGTACTCGAGTTGATCACGTGATAACCTTTCCTTTCTTACTTCAAGCAACCATAGCTTCTAGAACCTTCTCAATAATGGGCTTTAATCCTCAATTGGGCTTCAATTTTCTCATATTCTTTGGGTCTAATTCTTTCTAGCTCAGATGCTCCTTCGAGTAGCTTTCGCAATTATTGCATTTATTCCTCATTTTCCTGCAATATTTAAGAAAGTCCAAAAACAAAAAGCATACTAAAAAATGGGGTTAATTATTAGTCAAATGCAACTTGATCATAGGATTTATCTCTGAAAACATAAGAAAACTTTCAAAAATATGGCTAAAAATTAGTCGTTATCGAGCGCCAATAGTAGGTCTACACACCAAACGTCATCTAAATGATATATGAACTGGAGGTTATGTTGCCTTTGATTATCCCTTTCAGTCCTTTATCCATATGCTATCCTACATGCAGCAAGTGACCAATGCATAAACCGGACATACATCCAAGTAGAAACAACAACGACATGGGCAACACCCCTGAGAACAAGTAGCCGATGACGTCTTGCATCATGCATGCCTTTATTAGCTGGAAAAATAAGGGTTAGGGGAATTAGTGAGAAGGGAACTAGCCTAGCATCGAGGTAGTGAGATTTGCACGGCTGCAAGAGGAAGACTTTGCCACCCAATGCATTCAATAAGAACATTAGATCTAAGATGGCGAAATCATGTGCAAAATTTCAACATCACTGGCCTTGCAACAAGGTTAAAGCTGTTAAAAAATGTAATCATCATCAACAAAACCACAACCGCTCAGAGGAATAAACCGCATCTAATAAACATTTGAACAAGAATAGTATATCTAACATCAAATGTGACTCATGAGCACAATAATACTGCAAAAAAACCACAGATCTATGCATACACAGTATGAATTGTATGAAAAACCTCACAAAGAACAAAATAGATATGCAGATGCAAATGATCGAGGGGTAGAAAGGTGGATTATCATGCGGGAAAGAGGGATCCTGCATCCTAATAGGATAGACAACCATTTGCGCCTGGCAACGGCTGAACAACCACCGAGAAGAAGTAACCTTGCGGCCTCAACCTAACCCTAGCAGCGAGAATGAGAGAGCAGCGAGCGAGAGTGCGAGAGGCAGCGCAAGAATGAGGCCAAGCCAGACCCCCTAACACGCCGCTGCCGCTGTTGTGTACTCTGCCTTGCATGAGGATAGAACCACAACTTTCTAATGAACCCTTAAGAAGGTCACAATGGGAGAAGAAATATGTCATTCCTGATTACTATCAAACTTATTTTAGTAAATATCTTTATGCTGTTGGGAACGCAGATGATCCAACCTCTTTTATGGAGGCCATCTCAAGTGAGAATTCAGCTGAGTGGATTGAGACTATGGAGGAAGAGATTAACTCTATGAGCACTAAGAATGGGACTTAGTAGAAATTCCTAATGGAGTCAACACAGTATGATGCAGATGGGTCTACAAGACTAAACGTGATTCCATTGGGAAAACTATGAGATATAAATCTAGACTTGTAGCTAAAGTGTTCATACAAAGTGAAAAGGGTTTATTATAACGAGACATTTTCCCATGTACTAAGAAAGATTCATTTAGAATTTTCATGGCACTTGTAGCTCATTAGAGCTTTATTGGATGGACGTTAAGACTGTATTCCTTAATGGTGAGTTGCATGAGACTGTTTTCACAGCATAGTTGGAGAACTTTATCCTGAAATACAAAGAGCATATGGGGTGTAAACTCAAGAAGTCTTTTTATGGACTGAAACAAGTGTCAAGGCAATGGAACCTTAAGTTTGATGAGGTAACTAAGAAATTTGGGTTCAAATATAATGTAGACTACTGTATCTACATGAAGACAAGGGGTGAAAAGTTTATTATCCTAGTACTCAAAGTGGATGTATTAGCTAGTAGCGATAAGACTGCTACATGAGTCAAAGGGTTTTCTATCATCCAATTTTGGTATGAAAATTCATGTTGAAGCCTCTTATTTTTTCGGCATTGAGATACACCGAGATAGTCCAATGGAGTGTTCCAAATAAGAAAATACTTAAGAGGTATAAGATGAATAAGTGTGCTGCTTCAGCGGTGCCATTTACAAAACGTGACAAATTTAATTGAGACAAATGTCTTAAGAACCAATTAGAATTAGATGAGATGGGAGACATTGCTTATGCTTTAGCTATCGAAAGCATGTTGTATGCTCAGATCTATACGCGTCCAAATTTGACATTTATAACCAAGATGCTTGGCAGATATCAGTCTAATCTAGGGATGGTCCACTAGAAAGGTGCAAGTACGTTATTGTCAAGACACCAAAGACATGATACTCACATAAAAGAGATATGAAAAACTACAAATTGTGGGATATTCTGAAACTCGTTGGGCAGGGTGTGAAGATTCTAGAAAATCCACGTCAGGTATGTCTTCACTCTCTCTAGAGGAGCAATATCATGGAAAAGCTCTAAATAAACATCAGTTGCTTCATCAATTATGAATGCTGAGGTTGGGGCATATCATGAGGCAATAGGCCAGGCAGTATGGCTTAAGAATTTTGTTCTGGTAATAAGAATCTTGGACACATCTTGAGACCAATAATTTTATACCGTGATAATCAAGCAATAGTGCTCCTTATGAGTAACAATACATCAATTGATGGTGACATGCACATTGATATTAAGTGTCGTGCTGTGAAAGAAAGAACTTAGGTGATATTAAGTATCGTATTGTGCGAGAAAGAACTTAGGATCAAACTGTTAAGTCAAAGCATATAAGTATTCCTTATGATTTAGAATCCGTTCACTGAACGCTTACCACCTACCATATTTATGCAGAATACTGAATGTTTGGGTTTTGTGGATCCTCCCTTTGTCCACAAACATTGTATTTTCTTGATTTGTCCTAAGTCAAACTATCTCAAGGTTGACCAAATTTTTAAATAATAATAATATTTTTATATCAAATTATCATCATTAGTTCTATCATGAACTACATTTTTATTGTTTATTGTTTTTATGTGATAGATGTTGATATCTTTCTCTGTAACTTTGGCCAAACTTAAGATAGTTTGATTTAGTACAAACTCAGAAAACAATATATTCAAGGATAGAGGGAGTGTTCTGCAATCTAATTCTGGCATAAGGGCCATTAACTCCCAATAAGTAACGAGAGTTCTATTGAGATATTTCAGTACACTATGGTCAATGGGGTCCTAGTAGCGTTTAATGACTACTGACGACGCATTTGTCTAGTTTTACTGTTGTACTGAATATAAACATAAGTTTAACTGAATATTAGTTTTGATATCGTTTGATGAAGTGGGAGAATGTTGGGATTTGATCTCGGCTATCCAAAAACGAGAAAGATAATTTAGCCGCAAGAAACAAAACTTCCTCAATGTAACATGCACGTAAGTTAGTTGTCGTAATGTGTGGGAAATCCTTATCCTTATCCCTATGGTTCCTGAACCAAACACCAATCGAATAGTGCTACTGAAGCCCATCGCGATCAATCTGCTGCTATTTGATCGCTTGAGGGCTATTGAAGCATGGCGATCGATCTGCCACTACTACCACCTCTACGGTCGCTTCACCAACTCACGATGTCCAAATGGCTTCATCAAAGCCCCGGTACAAATCTATTTCTGCCTAAGTTGACGTGTGGTCATGTCTGGACCAGGGATGTGAACGGTCAGGATAAATCCCATTCTATTATGCTCCTTTTTTCTAAATTTAACCCGCTCAAATTCGTATTTACTGATATCCTGGTCATTTTCATTTTTTCCATTTTTTGCAAATGTGAAAATGGGACAAAAACGATATGGCTCTTTTTCCCATCGTGTTCGCTTTTTCTGTTTTCAGCTGAGATATTCTGTTTTTGCATGTATATGATATACCATTTTAGAAAATTCAACGGATACAGCCTAGCCGTCCAAGCCAAAGCACAACAGTCAGCCAATTATGATTATTTGTGGTGGTAGCCTTATTTATATGGGTGTGTCCAAATGCTTTTACATCAGTCGCCTGTTCTTACCATTGGATTTTAATCCAACAACATTCTGTATCCTATCTAGCCTCTGCACCTGTACCGGCTCTGGCTTGACAATCCAGTTGTCCAGATCGGCTTCCAAGCGAGCCGGCTGTCAGCACTATTTATCCGGCTGCACTTGCCAAGTTATTAAAAAACACTGCACTAGCTGTAGCAGGTGAGATGTTTGCCCAGCCACAAGAATGTGTAGACCCATCAAATAGGAAAATAAACTTCCAATACACAAATAAAACATACCATCATTTGGCTTATGAAAAAAATGGGGCAGCAATGTGGTGGAAAAAAATAAAAGGAAATATCTGTACACTTAACATATTACTGGTTATCATTCTGCCACACCCAAAGAAACCCCTATGACACTTGGATCTCTGCAGAGAAACACAACACCTGGTAATCCATCAAAAAATGCTGAAAACACACCAACTAAAAACATGAACATAGATGATGTAGCCAAGAACGGGGACACAATAGATTACGTTATAGGCAGATATTTAGAGACTGAGAGATATAGCGCAAAATGCAATTAATTTTGAGAATAGTTATGTTATAGGCGGATATTTAAAAGTCGAGGGCTACATGGCAAAATGCAATTACTTTTGATGGGAATCAGGAAACTATTAAATTGGACTGTGAACAAAGAAGAGATTACAACAAAAAAATGTGTTTTTTCCATACATTACTCAAATCAAATTAACAAGAGATGAAAAAAAATGTAGAACTAGAAGATGAAGCATTATCTTCTAGAGATAGAATTTTGAAAGATAAAATATAAAAAATAAGCCATAGAATTTTGAAAGATGAAATATAAAAAATAAGTCAAATTAGAAAGCTTTAAATAGATATTAGTGATGCAAACGAATATAATGCAAAAGGATGACAATATACCTGCCGATACAATTTCTTGTGTTGCTGGAATGAGGACCGAAGAAGGATCTAATAAAATTGAATCTTTCAACAGTATAGTTGAAAACCGATCAATAATGCTGAAGAACAATATAATATCAAAAGAAGATTAAAGAACAATATAACAAAAGAAGTTTAAGTTGTGCCAAACAGGACCATGGACTCCCTTCCAGTCCTCTTGTGCCTCCCCCTCATCCCGCCTCTCACCGCCACCGAGGCCCAGCAGCAAAAGCAGATGCCCTCTTTCTCCGCCACTAACGGGGTCTGGTGTCCACCGACAGCTTTTGTTACTACTACAACTTTTGTTACTAAAATAATCATTCATGCGTTTTTCTAAGAGTATTAACTAGACTAGTAAAAATGCACGTGCGTCTCGCACGTGACAATAAAAAGATGTCACGTAATTAACTTTTTAAATGCTATTGAATTTGATGTTTTATTTATTTTTAATTGAAACAATTGTTGAGCTAATCCGCTGAATAACCATGCCTAGACAGAACAATTTGGGATTCCTAGTCCTATATAATTTGTTTAAAAAAAGAGTCCATAAAAAATAAAAACAAAAAATTTTAAAAAAGAGTTCATAAAAAGTAAAAGAAAAGATTGTAAAAAGAGTCCATAAAAAGTAAAATAGAATGTGAGAGTGCGTTTAATTTTTAAATCTTGTTGAATTTGGAGTTTTATTTTTGTTTAAATTGAAACAATTGTTGACCTAATCTGCGGAACAATGAAAAAAACTAACCAAAACTAAAACTTTGATTCTAGAATTAAATAAACTTAAACTTAAAACTTTTAATTTAAATTCATGAATAAAAACTTGAATTTTATTTAAACAATGTATTATTAAATTTTATTATGGCTGATAAATATACTTGGCACCATATATTCCAAAACAACATATTTTTAGCTTAATTTGAATAAGGAGAACATATTTCTTAACATAATTGTCCAAACATTACAATGCTTAGATTAAAAATAAACTCAAGCGCCACCTGATAAATAAGATCTGAAACGCTTTTTAACAAATCCATCTACTTGTAATATGGAATCGTCTCCAAAGATTTTAGTCAGGGCTAGCATATGTCAAAGATGAATACCCTCTGAAGCCACCTACTCACCTAGCATGGCCTAGTAAAATATTTGTGGGTGCCTTTGATGGCCTCAATCTTGCTCAACGGAGATTGATGGCCAGGAACAATCAGCGGCCAGAGTCTATACGTTATGACACTATGCACGACAGTTGTCTTACATATGTCTCATTTTTTACAAACTAATTTGAGAATAGCTATATAAATGTATGTTTGTTAAAAAATAAATTGTGCTTAAAATGTAAACTCATCACAAATAATACATAATATTGCATTGAAAATTAATAAAACTAATTAATCCAAGAATACTTAGCATAAAATATTACGCATGGGTAGATTAAGCATGCGTTTCTGCCATCTAAGTCGATCGAACCATTGGCTTCGAGAGGAAATCAAATCGGATCGTTAAAACCGTGTAAACACCATATAAATATTTATATTTTCCTGTCCTCGTGGGTTATGTTTTCATGCCTCATGGGTCCAAAGGTTTGCATCAAACTGCTAGAATATACGATGACAAATAATCCGATGGTGGGTATATAATTGGGTAGATGAGTCTTAAGTGCAAAATAATTTTTTTTAAACTCGTTTTTTTACAGGATAGGTAAACCTATTATTGTAGTGTATAAATGTGTGAAGATGACAATTTAACGAGTTGGCGAACAAGGCTCTTATATTTTGAGACAAAAGTCAATACGTGGAGTAACTATTTTATTGCATTTAATTTGGATTACTATTCCTATTAGTATTAATGTTACACATCAGCCTAAAATACTATTTTTAGCAAAAAAAATTACTAATACAACTTTTGCTTATAAAACTCATTTTAATTTATAATATTATGGCATGGAGATATCAGTAGAGTAATTTAAATAAAACTAAATTAGCAAAGTGATAATTGAAGATAATAGTGCAATAATCGATCATGACAACATTTACATTTGCATGCACTCAACCTGGTACCTTACACTTGAAATACCATCACTATTTTCTTGCAAATAACTATTTTACCCCTACAACTTCTGACAATAAATTACTTCTTCATAACTTCTAATTTACAA
Source organism: Paspalum vaginatum (assembly GCA_030272315.1). NCBI lineage: Eukaryota > Viridiplantae > Streptophyta > Magnoliopsida > Poales > Poaceae > Paspalum > Paspalum vaginatum. The sequence continues at coordinate 40,860,082 of CM059017.1, read as the reverse complement.
CTATGACTTCCGCCACAAAAATCATCCAAAAACCTGATAAGATGATTTTACTCGTATGGAATTGATTTACGCTCGATTTTACAAGAATTGGGCGGATTTTGGCAAAAAAAAATGGTTGTGGGAATATATATTTACAATTTTAGAAAAAAAGTTTATGGTTACAACGCTCTCACATTTTACGTCGGCTAGGCTGATTTTTACTGTTATGGGGATAATTTTATGGTTGCAGATATAATTTTTACAGTTGCAAGCTGCGATATGCATGGGCTGGTGACGTGATCAGGAATCACATTTTGACTCCATCCGACGACCCTGAATCATGACGTGACTAGGGGGTGGCTAAGGGCTTTCAAATTTTGCATAGCAATTGGATCCTGTTTAAAAAAAATATCGAATCATATTTCTATTCATTTTTGAATTAAAAACATCGGAGCTCATTTGAATTATGAAAAAACATTTAGATTATGATCCATTAGCATGTGAAAAAAAAAACAAAACACTAAACACCGCCAGCGTACTACTACCCAGGCTGGTCTACATATAGGTTCCCTCCACGCACAATGAAGAGGAGCAAGAAGAAGAGTAGTGTCCTCCTGCGGGCCCCCTGGCTGGCTGGCCGCACCATTCATCGATTCGCGGCAGCAAAGCCCCAGCGCTCTGCGCGGACATGGACCCCCTCGTCCTCTTCTGCCTCCTCCTCGTCCCGCCTCTCGCCGCCGCCCAGGCCCAGCAGCAGAAGCAGATGCCCTCCTTCTCCGCCACCGACGGGGCCTGGCGCCCCACCGACAGCAACCGCACCCTCGTCTCGGCTAATGGGGACTTCGCCGCCGGGTTCGTGCCGTCAACCTCCACTCCGGGCAGCTACCGCTTCGCCGTCTGGGTCGTCGGCCCCAACTCCACCAACAGAACCGTCATATGGTACGCCCACAACCACAACACCACCGACTACTCCGCCTGCGAGGGCGACGGCAACTCCGCGCTCGCCGTTGACGCGGCAGGCGGGCTCTCCTGGACTGCTGCTGGCGCAGACAAGCCCATCTGGTCGCTCGTTGCCAATTCCTCCGCGGCGGTGCTGCGGCTCAACGACACGGGGAGCCTAGTCTACCGCGGCGCGGCCTGGTCGAGCTTCGCCGAGCCCACCGACACGCTCATGGCGGGGCAGGCCACAACCAACAGCAACGGCACCATCACCGGCACCACGCTCCAGTCCGCCAACGGCCGCTACAGGGTCATGAACGCCACTACGCTGGTGTTGAACAACAATTCCGTGATGTACGCCTACTCCAACATCAGCATGTTTGGCACCGCTCTGCTCAACCTCACCGCCGACGGCACACTCATGTTCGCCTTCAATGGCTGGGAGTTCCCGAACCTCATCGCCTCTGATAAGGGCAGCACCAAACGGGTGCGGCGGCTCACGCTCGACGACGACGGAAACCTGCGCCTCTACAGCCTGGGGCCTCGGACCCGGCAGTGGCGCGTCGTGTGGCCGTGCGTGCAGAATCGCTGCACCATCCTGGGCACCTGCGCCGACGGCAGAATCTGCATCCCTGTCGGCGACGACAACTTCAGCTGCATCTGCCCGCCGGGGTACCGCAACTCCACTCGGGAAGGCCCCTGCGAACCCAAGAACAACTACAGCGGCAGGGGCAACGACGACACGTTCTTGCGGATGGACTTCGTCGTCTTCTCCGGGGGCGCGACAATCGGGCCCTCGGACCCTGGGCCCCTGATGAAGGATCTGACGCCGCGGAACCAGGAGGAATGCGAGAGCAGCTGCCGGCAGAACGCGACATGCGTGGCGTACGGGTACAAGTTCGGCGGCGACGGCGCCCGGACGTGCCACATGTACATGGGGCTGGTGGGCGGGTACTGGTCCCCGGCGACGGAGATGTCGACGTTCCTGCGGGTGGTGGCCTCGGAAAACTACAGCAACCCGTTCACGGGGATGACGAGCAAGCTCGTGACCGTGTGCCCCGTGAGGGTGGCGCTGCCGGTGGCGCCGCCGAAGAATAAGAAGAAGGCGCTGCCGCTCGTGCCGACCATCATGGCGCCTGTGCTGTTCGTGGCCGAGCTGCTGGCTGGAGCGCTATCGATCTGGGTGTTCTTGCGCAAGTACTCGCGGTTCCGGGAGATGGCGGGGCTGGAGTACCTGCTCTCCGGCGGGCCGCGGCGGTTCTCGTACGCGGAGCTGAAGGCGGCGACGAGGGGCTTCTCGGACGTGGTGGGGCGCGGGGCGTACGGGACGGTGTACCGAGGCGAGCTGGCGGACCGGCGCGCCGTGGCCGTGAAGGAGCTGCACGGCGTGGGCGGCGGCGACGAGGAGTTCTGGGCGGAGGTGACCATCATCGCGCGGCTGCACCACCTGAACCTGGTGCGCTTGTGTGGGTTCTGCGCCGACCGGGAGCGGCGGATGCTGGTGTACGAGTACGTGCCCAACGGGTCGCTGGACAAGTACCTGTTCGCCGCTGGTGGTGCGGGAGGCGGCGGCGCTCCGCGGCCGCTGCTGGAGCCGCGCATCCGTTACCGTATCGCTCTGGGCGTGGCCCGCGCCATCGCGTACCTCCACGAGGAGTGCCTGGAGTGGGTTCTTCACTGCGACATCAAGCCCGAGAACATCCTGCTGGAGGACGACTTCTGCCCCAAGGTGTCCGACTTCGGCCTGTCCAAGCTGACGAGCAAGCAGGACAAGCTGACCATGTCTCGCATCCGCGGCACTCGCGGGTACATGGCCCCCGAGTGGGTCATCCACGGCGAGCCCATCACGGCCAAGGCGGACGTGTACAGCTTCGGCATGGTGCTGCTGGAGATCGTGTCCGGGCGGCGCAGCTACGGCTTCCGCCACGAGTCCGTCGGCAGCGAAGACTGGTACTTTCCCAAGTGGGCCTACGAGAAGCTGTACGTGGAGCAGCGCATCGACGACATCCTGGACCCTGGCATCGCTGCCTCCTACGACGACGCCGACTGCCTCGCCACCGTGGAGCGCATGGTCAAGACGGCCATGTGGTGCCTGCAGGACCGCGCCGAGATGCGCCCGTCCATGGGCAGGGTGGCAAAGATGCTGGAGGGCTCCATCGAGATCACCGATCCAGTCAAGCCAACCATCTTCTGCCTCGGGGGCTACTGCTCTGAAACCTTGACCTCGACAGAGACCCTACCTGCTCCAAAATCGGGCGGTTCAACGTTTACTGAGTGACTCACTCACCCAGTATTAGTGACTTGAATAAAGTCTTGGATGAACTTTCTGCATTTTTTTAAGGAAACTTTCTGCATTTGAGCACCCAGTGGGAACGAAACTTAGAACGGGGCCATCATCGCCGACACCACCACCACCATTATTATTATTATTATTATTATTATTATTATTATTATTTATTAGTGTCTCTCACCTGAGTACAGCTTACAGCTGTAGTACTATTTAATTACACACCACCACACACGCACTCTTGAAACCGACAACAACATTCAAACCGAAAATTGCGTCTTGAAAGAGATCACTGGGACCATCCATGGCTCTGAGACAACGGGCACATCATACTCCCCTTTGGGCTCCACGCGTAAGAAGAGATGCGGATTTATTGGAATCGAATTTGGACCGGCAGGCTGCGCTATGGCAGCACTAGCCACTCGGGTATTATTATGTACTCCATCTATAAAAAGATAAAATCCTGATATTCAGAATTTATTCAGAAAAGAATGTAATAGTAGAGTTCGACCACAAGACATAACTATCAAACGGCTGCAACTGCACGTTGATGACCCGTTTGGAATGTTTTTTCTAGTTATTGTGTTTTTAATGTGAAATTGAACTGTTTTATGTGAAATTTCTATATGATTTCTGTAAAATTATTGTGTTCTAAACGGACCTGATTACAAGGAAAAAAATAACTCATCTTCCTTCAATCAGATATGGGCCCAAATCTTTGCATGCATGCAGCAATTAAGCCCCCTTCATCACCGGTGCGGCGACCCTATAGAACATTTTTTTATAAAAACTAGATATATTAAGTTACAAGCAGTTAATTAGCACATAGGAAAGACAATTGGACTAGGGTACATGCATCATTTCCTTCACTAATCTATTTAAAAAAAGCATTCACAGAGGGAGTATATATAAATGTTACCAATATATAAAATACTCAAGGGTACATCCCAAAATAATTATTAGTATCAAATAAAAAGTATAATGGTAAACTTGGCATAGCTCAGCTATCTAGGTTCTTTGTGATAGAACCTGTCAGCCCGGGTTAAAGTCCTAGGACTGACATGAATGCTCATATCTTTTGAATTATTTTAGGATTTAATGGCGTTCCTCTTTCAACAGTAGACGATGTTCCCCGTCAAAGGCAAGTTGGAGGTGCTCATAGGAGTAGAGTATGTGTGTGTCCATGTGTACATAGATGTGAGTGTAAATGCGTGTTTGTGAGTGTTTGCACCTGTGCTGTTAATCATAAGAAATTAATCTTCTTGACTTAATAGTGTCCAAGTATACCCGATATTGATATACAACCATCGCCATATATTAATATCCAGTTTTGAATCTCCTCATTCAGATTAGTCCATTCAGATTCAGATACCGGGTATCCCATTTAGTGTCCGCGGACCTCTACCGATCTATCCCAGTTTCATCGTAGCAAACATTATGCACACGGACATGGGCCAACCGACAGGTGGACGAGCCGGACAAGGAGCGACCGTCTAACGCTTGACGGAGATGGAAGACACCGTGAGAGTCCAGAGCTCTGAGATCACGATCAGGAAGCTGAGAATTAGTGTATCGGCGTCAGGGAAAAAATTTTCGGTCTACTACGGGAAATAGAATTTCATGCATTTTCAGAATTTGTAAAAAAATCCAAAAAAAATATGATAAAAAATTAGATGTTTTTCTGAGCAAATAAGACTAGAACACACTAAAATCTACGATAATTTGTTAGGTTAAAATTGCATTTTGGGTTTCGGACCCGTTAAAAACCCACAAACCCGTTAAGTACTCAAAATCTTATCCACTCAACCCCATCCTACCAGGTACCCAGCCGACCGGCCAACCCCATCTCTTCGGTCCCCCCCACCCCACCCCATGCTCTCGGCGTCCTTAGCGTCGGACCGCCGCTGCCCCCGCCCTTTGCCATCGCCGGAGGCGAGATTCCGGCCGAGAGGCGCCGGATCCTGATCGGGGGCAGGCGGATCCCGGCGGGCGAGAGGGCATGTGCGGCGGGAGCCACAGTTTCCCGAGCGGGAAACGCTGTTTTCCGACAGGGACTTGGTCTAGGTGGCCAGAAACTGAAGGAAGATGAGTGATTTTGATGATTTCGGTGATTGTTGATGTCGATCTATGGGATTTAGTGCTTATTTGTGAAGAACATTCATGTGTGCAGTAAAAAACCTAGGGTTATAGTGAATGTTAGGATTTGTTAGTTAATTTGTGAATTTAAATGCTTAGATTGAACACTCCAATGTAGTGATATGCAGGTCTATTCGCTGTTTAGATCTTTCCCCGGCATTTTCCGGTTGTTTTCTCCATTTTCCGGTCGTTTTCCGCCATTTTCCGGTCGGAATCCACCGAATTTCGCCCGGGAAAAACGAATTTTGTTTTTGTCAAATTCAAATCAAATTCTGTTCGAAAAATTCGAATTCCGCAAAATTTCGTCCGAAATTCCATTTTCGGCCACCACCGGGATTAGTCTCCAAAACGAAATGGTTAACCCTGGTCGGCGTCTCGCGGTGGACGACATCAACGTTCGCACAGGCGACAGGTGGTAGCTGGCACACGGATCAGGAGACCATGAAACGCCATGTCTGGGACATCAAGGGCAATGCGGTGCTTCGGTTTTAGGCTAACTGCAGCAAGATGTGTATCCCCATATTGCACAGCATCATTTTCCACCCCATATGCATGCTTATCTCTCCATACTCATCGATACCCTGTTGGACTATACAGCCAACAGCCATCTAAAATGCACATGCACGGTTGTCAGGCCTGTTGCACTTGATATCAATTTGGTGGATCATGATTCACCTGGCACGATTTTCCAATGACAAGTACTGTACTCACGTAGGACTACCCGTAGGCCCTGTTTGGTATGCTTCCATTGGCCACGCTTTTTTCTACCGCTATACAAATAATCGAACAGCGCTGTCAAAATAAGCTGGTTTCGCTCAGTTTCTGCTTTTTAGTATAAATAGGTGCTGTGAAAAAAGTGCAGCTAGAAAAAGTTTGAAAAAAGTGTCATATTTGGCTGCTAATTCCAGCTCATTTTGACCATAAACAGAAAAAAAACTCACCCAAACAGGAACGTAGTCTTGAACTAGTATCTTTAGAAAGCTCTAAGAGCTAGATTGGTTGCCTGGATGGCCGAGCGTGGCTCGCATCTAAAGAGCCTTGCTCTTGCTGGCCATGCTGAGTACGAGCGAAGCCTAGTTAAGATGTGTGGGTGCCCAGGCATCCAAGGCCAAACAAAAAGTTCCTTATTACCTATAAATTTTTGTCGATGTTTAGTACCGGCATCCTACCATGGAATAGTTCGTGTAGTGGTTTTTGTTAGGCTAAGGCAAGTGAGATGAATCACGAAGCTATACTGAACGCGAGAGACAGCGATTCAGACAGGTTCGGGCAGCCAAAACGCTGAACCCTACGTCTTGTATGGGTGCTTGTGCGGTTCTATTGCGTGGATGCGATGATAGATTGCGTATCTGACCTAGATTATTGTGAACTAGATTGATAGTGTAAGGAAAATGGCCTCATGTGCCCATAGTTGTATTTTGGCGATTGATTAACAACCAACACTTGGACTAATAAGTTTGTCTAGATGCTCATTCTTAGGTATTTAGGTCCAAGGGATGAAGAAGATGAAAAGCCGAAGGCAAGGCCCGAAGGGCCGCCCTAACGGGGGTTCCGTTGTGTGGACCGGACAGTCTGATCTGTGAGACAGGACTAACCTCCGGACAAGGTTTCCCGAGGGGGTAGAAGATTTGGAATACAGAAGAAATGTGAAGACCGGACAGTCCGAAGTATCAAGAAATGAATAGATCGGGCAAAGTCAAGAAGGCAGCAGTGGGAGCAACCAAGAACAATGGACCGAACAATACGGTCTAGTAGACCGGACAAAGGTTTGGACAAAGAAACCCGAGGATATGGACTTTGATCAAGGTTGAGGATTACATGGACTGAACAATCCGGTTATGAAGACCGGACAATGCTTCGGACAAAGTGTTGACATCACTGCAACGGCTAGTTTCCAGGACTTGATCAATTATAATGCACCGGACAGTCCGAAATTGAAGACTGGACAAACCTTCGGACAAAAGTACACTAACGGCTAGTTTTGTGACCGTTGGAAAAGTGAATGGAGCGGATTGTCTGAAGTTGGGAAAATTCATGGACCGGACAATCCGAAGTACACTGCGTCATCAAGCACTTTGGCCCAACGGCTAGCATGTGTTTAGGGGCTATATAAGCCACCCCACCCGGCCATTTCGGAGGGGTTGGAGCCACTGAAGTATAGAGAAGGATTCCAAGCATATCTACCACTCCAACCACAATATGAGAGCTTAGTTTATCATCCAAGCTAGATTAGAGCTAGTGAGAGTCAGCTTGCGAGCTCTTCTTGAGTGTAGCTCCTGCGTGAGCTAGAGATAAGCCTTGGCTGCGGTCAAGCCACATTGTATTCGTTGCTAGACCCTCCTTCTTGGTGTGGAGCGGCGGCGACACTTTGTGCAGGGACGAAGAGACCCTTAAAACTCCGTAGTGCAATCCAGTGCCTTGTGACCGGGAGAGATGGTGGCGGTGGCCAAGCTTTGGTGGCTTGGTGGCACTTAGCCTTTCCTTGCCGGGAGCCACTTGGTGGCAAGCGCAAGACGGCGACCGGAAGACTCTTGGTGCCCGGCTCGGATGTTGCCTTCGGTGGCAAGCTCGTGGACATAGCCATTAGTGGTGAACCACAATAAATCCTCATGTCTTCTTGGGAGTTTGCATCCCCTTGCCCTTACCTCTTTACTTACCGCATTACGTTTCTGCATTTATCTTGCTTGTGTGCTTTTAGCTTTTCTAGTTTGTTTGATTAGGTTTAGCTCTAGGTTGCAAGCCTTTGGATAAGTTAGAGAGCGCATAGATAAACCTTAGACATAACTAGCATGTGTAGGGAAAAATAAGTTTATCTTATGCACTAGAAAGCCTTAGGTTTTAGATGAGCGATTAGCAACCCAATTCACCCCCTCCCCCTCTTAGGTCGGATACCCCAACACATTCCTTACAGATAGGTGCTGATCTGCTGAGAGATCTGGTGCTAAACTAGGGTGCCCCTCCCCTCCGTATATAGTCCGAGGGTGAGGGTTATATGTAAGAGTCCTAGTTGGTTACAAAGTAAGAGTCCTAGTAGAATTACAATTGCTCAGTGTAGAGTTCTAGTAGAATTTCCATAGCAGTCCATGTAATGTTGTGCCGTGGGATTCAAGGCAGACCACTTGGCCCACCTGATATAATCCTAGTTCATAACGTACTCGTAGAAATATGATATCCACAAACCCCGACCTTCATGAGGATGTAAAACAACATCATTTTGAAGGTCTTTATGGATCAGCTCCCTCAAGAGATCTTCATTCAATAGTATGGAGACCATCGCAAGATGGACTCCATATGGAGTATGCTCCAAGTTTCGAGTTGTCTTCAGCAGCAAGCAGCTTAAAGGTTTGAACCAACATACAGGCTTGTCCAAGTCTTTAAAAAAATTCACTGTTATGCACCCTATAGCCCCTGAGTCTCAAGTTGTTTAGTAGAGTCAAGTAGTCGAGTGGTTTTCAGAATTTCTGAGTGGTTTATCACCTTCCCGAGTGCTTAGCTGGCAATGATGAAGTCGTTCGAGTACACGACTAGTGGAAATAGGTCACTAGCCGAGTGTTGCAGCCCCCGAATCGATGTAGTAGTCAGCGAGGCGGTGAAGTGGCCGGCTAGTGGAAATATGTCACTAGCCGAGCAACAGAGCCCCTGAGTAGATGTAGCAGTCGGCGAGCCGATGAAGTGACCGGCTAGTGGAAATACGACACTAGCCGAGTGTAGGCCTCCGAGTCGATGTAGCAGTCGGTGAGGTAACGAAGTAGGCGGCTAGTGGGAAAATCATCCACTAGTTGACTGGCGCAGCCCTCGAGTCGACGAAGCAGTCGGAGAGGCGGCGAAGTAGGCGGTTAGTGGAAAAATCATCCACTAGTTGAGAGGCGCAGCCCCGAGTCAACAAAGCAGTCAGCAAGGTGACGAAGTAGGCGGCTAGTGGGAAAATCATCCACTAGTTGAGCGGTACAGCCCCAGAGTCGACAAAGCAGTCGGCGAGGTGGCGGAGTGGCCAGCTAGTGAAAATCGTCACTAGCTGAGAGGTGGACTCGATGGGGGCAGTCGGCGAGGTCATCGCCAAGTATCCAACTGGTGGAAACATCACATCACCAGCCGAGTCAATGAAGTAGTCGGTGAGGCCGCTAGAGTGGTCGCCAGTCAGCTGGTGAAGTCGTCATCCAGTAGTATGGCGAAATAGAAAACCAGTAGTGTGGCGTAGTAATTCCGAGAAGCTAATCTTCCAGGGTTGATTAGGCCCTTTAGGGATGCTTGAGAATCGCATATAATTGGCATAAGATGTGTCCACCTCTCGTAGCCCGACGATATATGTAAAGCTAAAACATGATTGCCGTTGCTGTAGTTGGATAGTAGGAACTCAGCCTCTGTATGCACCGCTTGGTTGTCGCGGAGAGCACAGCTTGGTTGTCGCTGTTTTTGTGAGTGTCGACGAATCACTATGAGGTTTGGTTGTCACCGCATGGAGCTGATTCATTCGACGTGTACATTTGTATGCCAGCTAGGTTGTCGCCGCATGGAGCTGATTCATTCGACGTGTACATTTGTATGCCAGCTAGGTTGTCGCCGAGCTTTACAATACAACTTGGTTGTCGTTGTAATGTAAATAGTGAAATACAACTTGGTTGTCGTTGTAATGTAAATAGTGAAAAAACTGCTAATTTCTTGACAGTTTGGTTGTCACCGTGTAAACAAGACTGTAAGCTTAATTTCACTTTTCATTCCTCGGCTTGGGTGTCGTTGGAAAAATAGGAGCAATAAGGCTACGTGCGCTGGCACGTAATGCAGCTGGATTGTTGCCGGTTTACATAATTCAGCTGTCCTCCTTGATGCTCTGCGGAGAGGGTTACACAAGGGCTATTGGTTGTTGATGGCTTACATAATGCAGCTCATCGAGTGCTGGGTTAGGACTTGGAAAAATATTCGCGCCGTCGAGTGTTTAGGACTCGGATACGCTCATCAAGTGCTTTAGGACTCCGATAAATTTATTGCAAATTGGTAGTCGTTGCACTTCGAACTTGGTGCCGGCACAAAAGATATCTTTCTAAAATAATAATCAGGGAATAATATGAGTAATATCGTTTGCAATAAAGACACTCAAAGATAAATAATATTGGAGTGATCCAGATGAAACGGACAGATAGACGAAAAATAATTAGCATAATTAAATGCATAATTTAAATATTAAGATGACTTAACTGTTGGAGGTGATTTAGAGTGTCACCGACTGGTATATCAACAAAGTGCAAAGGCCTCTGCCATGGTCTGAGGTGAAAATTTTCACTTCACGTGAGATAATGGTAGTAGTTGGAGAGCTGTGCAATGATGATAGCTGCAAAACTGTTTAGACATTGTATACAGAATAGAGTTTGAAATATAAATGATAGGATAGACGGTCTCCTCACAATGCCCTTCTGATGGTGCTAACTGGACTCCTATACTGACTGCTTGCTTCTCGTGCTTGAACCCCGGTAATGGAGCAGGTTGACTCGGAAAAGGACGTTGATTGGTTTTGATTGATTTTCAGTTTTCAGTTGTATCTTGCCCTGTGCATGCATGCGGACCGAGTTGGAGACGTATCGAATCATGATTGGAGCAGAGTGCGCCATCATTGACGCATCTGACTGGATGAGAATCCGCTCAAGGTGCAGGGTCAAACGGAGTAAAACCGAGTCATCGTAAAGGATGTGCGGAGTGAATCGGATCGCCGCCGCCGCCGTTGACGATTTGGAACTTTGAATGCGCTGCCGAGTTGTCACGAGGCGAAACTGATCTCGAAGCTGAATACAATGGCCATCGAGCATGCCTGATGTCGTACCTCTCCTCCAATGAGAACTAGATTTTCCAAATGTCAGATTTATATAATTTCCTTGATGTACATGCAGCTTGTGCTCAGACATCGACTTCTGGGTTACAACACTACTACAGAAGTAAACCGTAGGAGCGGTGGAAGAGGAGGCTGTAGGAGCGGATTTTTGAAGCGCTGCTACTCGTGGGCACTTACAGTGGTTCCCACTATAAGAGGGGTTAAAGAATCGCTTCTGTAAATTCCATAAGCAAGAGTGGCTCATGTTATGAACCGCTCCCGCTGAGGACCTTAGCATGAGCGGTTCGTAACATGAGCTGCTCCTGCTAAGGTCTTCTGCAGGAGCGATTTCTATTTTTCACCGCTCCTGCTAAATTAAAAAGACCCTCATATTTCTTTCCCACTATCATTTGAAAAGCCCATGTGTTTTTGTTTCCCGCCATATTTCTATGCATTGTTTTCTGCTAATTTCAAAATTGATTTGTTTTTGAAATCATATGGATTGAAATGCATTGCTTCACATATTTTGAATCCTAATGTGTTCCCGCTATATATATACACACACACATTTTCGAGCCACATTTACACACATTGTCAAGCTCGCTATGCGTGTACTAGCTGGTAACAAAACACATCGCACATGTTTATACATCGAACACAACGACTTAATTAGCACAAGTAATACTCCCACTCGATCAAAGGACGGTATTTGTCCTCTGTTGCTAAAACCGAATTGTGATCGAAGAATTCCCACTACAGGAGATTTGGCTTTGTGTGACATATTGAAAACGTCACAAACGTGGTTTTTTATGTCACCAAACACAATCTATGACGCCTCAGTGACGAAAATCTGAGCGTCACAGAAGGCTCGTCTCTATGCACCTTCTGTGACGAAACACAGTAAAACGTCATACACTTTATGACAATCACAAAATCATCACAAAAACCTATGATGCTCAAAATCGTCATAAGAAACGTCACAAATAGTTTCATAAGGCATTGCCACATGGCTGATGATGTGTCTAGATGACATGGATGCTGATGTGGAGATTGACGTGGCAGATGACTTGGACTTAAGATTGTGACGAAATTATTCGTCATTGACTTATTCTAGGCTGAGTTGTGCAACCCTATTATTTGGGCTTAGTCCATTTAAAATCCTCTTTGGGCTTAATTTTAGGCTCTATATTTGAGCCATCGAGCCCATTTGAAATCATGAGGCCTTTGTTAGCCGAACCCGTTTGAAACATAAACATTGAGCCTGATTACAAATAAACACATAACAGACAAGCCCAATGCATAAGCCCAAACAAATAATACAACAACAATTAATCTTGCATCCTCATTAATGTTCATGGCTCACAGGTGAAGAAAAAATAAGCACCATTCAAAAGTCTGAAAATTCAGAACAAGGACATACTATTGAGGCCAACTTCATCTATTATTGATAACCTCTCCTAAAATATCATGCCTTCGATAGCAACTCCTACAAGAAACAAATTAAGAACACGAACAATGTGAAATAACAGACAACTAATAAAATAAGTATAGATGCATGAAAAAAGAGTAACATATAAATACATATAAATAAGCAACGATATTGTACCTCCATTCCCTGTTTGTAGATCAGCCCTCGCAGCTAATGTTGGTTCTTCAGCCCATGGTCCTCTCCTGTCCGAAATTAACACCAACCTTCAAACACAACTCCAAAAAATCAATTTTCTAATTATTACAGAACCAAAATTAGCAAATATTAATCAAATATCCATTTGCCATTTGATAATCAAACTGTGTACAGACTGATAAAACAGCAGGGATCAATGGCATTGGCACATGTTACTGCAGTAATAGACCTTTCAGGAAGGAAACTCCTCACAAATATAAAAGCAACAGAAAATGAGATGATGCTGAAATAGAACTTGTGATTTAAGAAAATCCTTCAAATAGGACTCAAATGCAGTGTTAATCTTTATAAGTCAATTCAGAAACCAAAAGCAAGGATTTTCAAATTACTCAGGAACCAAACTGTGTAACCAATCCAAATTATTGCTTAAGTATCGACATCCCACCACCACACTAACCCAATTTGCTTTACTACCTAACCAATCCACACTTGACCATGGCACGAATACGTCCCAGACCAACCATTGTGTCACTTCAAGTTAGTTCTAAATCATTTAAAAACAATATGTACGCCCTGGTTCCCATCTCAGTTGGCATCCTGGTGAGACTGTACTGGTCAGCACGAGCTCTTCCTGCAAGTTTTGAAGATTCGTAAGAAATTAGCGGATTAAATGGAAAACGGAACAAGGTGAAATTCAAAAGAAAGGGAAAGAGACCATGAAACGCATCTGCGAGAAAACAAGAAATTGAGGAAGAAGGATGGTTTACAGCGGCCGGTGCACGACCTTACAGTCAGGCTAGATTAGAACCTTGCAGCCGCAATCAGACAAAGACAAGGAGTTGGGGACTGCAGCGTTGAAGCTTCATGCCTGTGCGGGGACTGGTGGCTGGGTCTCAAAGCCGCGCAAAGGGACAGAGCCGAACCTGCGGGCAGGGCCTGGTGGCGCGGCGGGGGTCTAGCTGGCCGGAGCTTGGTGGCGCGGCGGAGGTTGAGCAGGCCGGGGCCTGGTGCCGCTGTAGAGGTCGAGCCGGCCGGGGGCACTGGTGCTGCCGCGGAGGTCGAGCCGGCCGGGGCCTTGGTGGCATAGCGGCCGGAGGTCGAGCCTAGGACGGAGGTGGCGGCTGCGAATTGGGAAGTTTTTTTCTACCCTAGGTCTTATGGGTGGGTGCAGTGTGGAGGATTTGTGCCGGAGGATGCAGCAGCCAGTCTATTATTTTCAGCCCCCGCCCGCACAGCTCAAATTTTTTGGCTCTTCCCGCCCACTGTGATATCCAGCGCCAACATTTGATTTTTTATGCTATGCCAAGAGTTGGATTGTTGCTTAACCATGTACGGCGAATCGGCGACACATCATCTATTCACTTTGTTTTGCCAAAAGTTGTGTGTTAACATAGAAAAGCATTTGGTGGTTAATTTCTTTTCTTTTTTTTTCAAAACAACATGTGGGCCGTTATGCGTGCATCGCTCCGCTAGACGCCTGGGCCACATCACCGGCATGTGGGCGGCTGCAATTAGTTTTACCTATTAAAATATATATTGTACATAATAATTACTTCATTTGTGAAGTCAAATTTGGTGTCTAAAAGACCAAACAAAATATATAAATTGGTAAGGAAAAATATTAAAAACAATGTGTTTGACTAAATAGAAACATTGACCTTGGCTCACATAAATGTATCGTGATTTTATTAGTCTATTTATGTACTATTATTTTGTAAAAAATCACTACATCTACTATTAAACGTGGTAAAAAATGCAACTATGTTACCTAGGTAAATAAACTATGTTACCTAAATTATGACAGAGTAATAATTTCATAAACATGTTGAATAAGGTTTATGACAAATCACATTTGTCACTAAGTGATACATCATTCGTCATAAAACTGACATTGAACAAGATTGTGATGAATTTAGTGACACATATTTTATTTTCGTCACTAAGCTATGCTTCCTTTACGAAAACGTCATAAACAGAGTGATTTTATGACATATTATGCTATTGTCACGGGAATTTTGTCATAGAAGGCCAAGTTTCTTATAGTGTCCCCTCGCTGGTTGATTACCTCGTGCATTGTGAAACGGCATAGGTCGGCAACGATGTCCATGAGGTTAATCTCGGTGAGAGGCCGACTTGTTTTAGGGATTTCGGAGAGCTGGACCAAAAAAGATGATATGAGTGTCAACATTGCCAAGGTGGTCTCAATTATGTGCACACATGCAATACATACAATGAAACGAGATAATGTTTTTGAGTACTTAGATCTTTAGGATTAGTTCTGTACCTCCCATCGACCTAGAGGTACTCACAAATACAGTATCCACAGTATCTGGTTCCCCTTGGTTGCTTGTGGCACTATGTTTTACAAACAAGTTTAATTAGTTTTAGATTTATAATACGTTGTTTGAACATATGCATATGTACGTGTCTTTTCTTCCATACTGGGAATTTCGCTCTGACTTGGATATTGTGCCGGCGCTTAGGATGAAACGGCAGGTTATACTTTTCGATGCCAATTTTGAAGGCCCTATTATAATTAGAACACATATAGAAACTCAGATAAGTAGGATGACTTGACATATATAAGAACCAATATGGCCAGTATATATCTTACCACCGTATCATATTCAAAATGGTCGAATATCTCTTGGTTTCGACATCCAAAGAGTCCAAGACCAATACTTTGCTCTCCTTAGGCATGATGTATAGACAGATTCAGTGTCTGCTTCAAAGACCAAAGCGAATGATTATATATGATCGTGTGTGTTTAATTTTCGCTCAGTCTCAAAGGCAAGGGCTTTGACATACTCAAAGTTGTATGGAGCAAAGATTTCGTCACAGTTTTCTTCGTGGAGGAACTTCAGGGCAGTGACAATGTATGAGGCAACTTTGCTCTTCGCCTTTCTGTGTAAGTCTTCCCGGAGTGCCTCCCTCTCCGCCTTTGTTTTTGCTGCCCGCAGTTCTTTGCTATCATCTTTTAGCTTTAGTGTCCAGTCGTGGCAACCCTAGTTAATTTGTGAAGGGTCCAAGAAGCCGACTCTTGCATCGCCACGCCTTTGAGCTGTTTGATACTGCATTCTGAAAGGTATATTATAAAGAGAATGGATGTTAGCTACCAGAGTATTATTATGTTAATTATGCACATAAATTTCATGGGATTGGCAGTGAGACCTACAGGCACCAAAGGGTCATCGCAGTGATGTCCACTTGTCCTAGGCGGAACATGTTTTAGAACTCCAAAAAATCGGCGATTGTAGTCTTGGTTAGGGTGGTGAAACATTGACCGGAATGTGAGCGGATACAAATGTGACCCCAAGACTACATGCCCTTAGATGCCAAGCATGAAATCTTCTCATCTCCCCTGGCATTTTTTCATCATTAAGAGCCCAATCCGGCAGGAATGGTTTGCCATGTTCATATCTTAGGGGACATTCTGGCATATCGGGAATTTCATCAAGTCCAAGCACGGATTTGTAGTCTTTTCGGTCTGGAACCAGATCAATGTCCTTTGATGCCCCCTTCCCCTTTGCTGGCTGTTTTCCCTTTGGTTTCTCCTTTTCCTTTCCTACCGCATTTTTCTTGAACCATGCTTGCACCTCAGGTGTTGCAGCCTTTTCATACGCGCGTACCATTTTTTGCACCACGCTTGTATCGGTGCTGCCGCTGGCTCCTCAGCCTGCTTTGGAGATGTGTCCACCATTTGATCTGCTACAGGCTTTGGATTAGATGTTTGTTTCTCTGATGGAGCTGGCTGCTTCTCAACGACATCTGGAAGTGTAGTCGGCTTCTGGGCGAGATCTGGAGGAGTTGGCACAAATTCGTGTATCGGAGGATCTGGATCTGCATGATCTCGTTCGTGCACTACATATTCTTCCACCATTGCTTCTGCTATTGTGCCATGTTCGAGTGCTAGCCGTCTTTGTCCGAGTTCTTGATCTTGTGGTGCTAGGTTTCAGGATGTATTTCTTATTCCACAAGATGAACTCATTGACCCACTGGCCAAGGAAGTGGATCCCCTCTGGCGTGGGGATGTCTATCCTTTCTTCTTCGTGCTTGGGTTCAACGCTAATGACCTGGACCCTTGCATAGTTCGGCGGGATTAGAGTGCCATGGAAAAGACCGTTGCTAGGAATCGCTAGTGCCCTTGCTACCTCCTCTGTCCTTCCATGTATTCCAAGAAGGATGTGCAGCTCGCAAGGAGTTGAAGCGTTGATGCTATCGAGTGCATGGCCCTCTATTGTTGCAGATGGAGGTGTTTGGACGATGACAAGACCTGGTACGGCAACAAGACATGGTAAAAGTTCTGGTATAATTGATTCGACCATAGCTTTAACCTTTTCCTTAAACACCTCCTCGGCAGTTTCTCTCATACTTTGTTTGAAGCGATCATGCCTTTTGTACTGGCCCCTATCATTTGGGAAACCCTCCTTCCAGTTCAGCTGGGACGAGATGGCTCTGACTCGGCCTAAGCAATCTTTCTTCCTATCAGGGACAAATTTGCCCACCTTCTGTTGCTCTGCAAGCGACCTAATTCTGCTCACCACCTCTCTGGTCTCAGGCTTTGCAAAATCTTTTTCACCCCTAGGCACCTTGATCTCTCGGGCTTTGATCTAGTTGAACGACCGCTCATCTAAGCCTTCATATGGGTCAGGTAGCCCTTTAGCAATAAGGTCTTCCCTTTCTTTGTTCCATTTCTCGACTTTCGCGGCGTACCCACCAGGGCCAAGATTTGGCCTGTGCTTGTCTCTCTTTGCTAGCGCTGTGTTTGCTTTGCTAAGCTTTTGGGCTTCTTCAGTGGTCTTTTGTCTCACAAACTCATCCCACTGCGCTTGGGTGATCTTACCGTACTTGTCAAATGGAGTAAGGTTGTTCTTCATATATTTGTTATTGAGATCTGTTCTTTATCGACGATAGGCTTGACCTAGCTACTTGAGTGCATATAACTTAGCCTTGTCCTCGCTGCCATGTGGGTACTGGAACACTTTCTTCAACTCGCCCCATAATAAATCCTTCCTTGCATCGGGCACCATTCTCTAATCAGGCCACGTAGGTTCCTTCCATGTCCTCACTACTACCCCACGGCGTTGCGGAACTTTGCTACTACTGGTCTTGGTTCTAGTGGTTCACTAGCTTCGCCAACCTCGTTCAGTGTGAAAATTGTTTCTGTTATTTTGTTCTTCGCTCGCCTTCCGCGTTTCCTCGTGCTCGTACCAACTTCAATGGTGTCTTGTTCGGCCCGATTCTCCTGAGGTGTGGTTGGTTCTTCGGCCATTTGTTGTTCCTACTTGGTGCGAGATTGTTAACGAAACGATGAATTTGTATCAATACGACAACTAAACGACATTAGTGTTCGGCTCACACCTCGGTGGAGGGCACGTAGTTCGGATCCCTCGCGAGTTCTCGATCGAGTTTGGCGGCAAGTACATCCGCGGCATGTGGGTCTTCTGGCTCCAGGTTGTCATTTGCCAAATCGTAATCGAGTTCGTCGGGTTCAGCATTAAAAACATCTTTGAGCCATGCATTGTCTTCTGCGAATCCCTCTGGTGACGACCTATCCATTTTTTCTAGAAAAGACCGTGTAATCTAACAATTATAAAATTCAAACACATGAACAATCAAAGTACATGAAAAATGAATATACATGAAATTTTAAAATACATGAAAAATGTGTATACATGAAAATGGAAACGACATGATAAATTAATATACATGAACATATATGAAAAATATGTGTGGAAAAGACATAATAAAGGGATATACATGAAAATTTAAAATAAATGAAAAATGTGTATACATGAAAATGGAAACGACATGATAAATTAATATACAACAAATGAATATACAAAAAATAAATATACATGAAAAATGAATATACAAAAAATGAATATACATGAAAATGACTATACTAACTAAAAAATGAATATACTCGGTCAATTAACTATTAAACTAACTATACTAACTAAACTAACTTATTTCATTTTCAAAATTAACTAACTAATAAGCTTACTAACTAAACTAAATTAAATCAACTATAGTAAATAAATCAACTAAACTAACTAATTTATAAACTAAAGAAACTAACTAATAAGTCTATCGATCTAGATGACCAACACAAGACTACATTCACTTCTCCATATGGAACCATTGCTTATAGAAGAATGCCATTCGGTATATGCAACGCACAGCTTCTTTCCAAAGGTGCACCATGACAATATTTTTAGATTTTATTTAAGATACTATGGAGGTTTTATGGACGACTTCTCAGTCCACATCACTAGTTTTGATCACTATCTGAAGAATCTTGAGAAGATGCTGAAGCACTGTGAAGAGGTTGATCTAGTGCTAAATTGGGAGAACTGTCATTTCATGGTTAGAAAAGGAATTGTGTTGGGACATATTATATCAGAAAAAGGAATTGAAGTGGATGGAGCAAAGATAGAAACAGTGGAGAAACTACCACCACGTACTGATATCAAATCAATCAAAACTTTTCTCGGTCATACTGGTTTCTAGGAGATTTATTAAAGATTTTTCAAAGATTGCCAAGCCACTTACTCAACTACTTCAGAAGGATGTTCCATTTGAGTTCGTTGAAGAATGTGAGGTTGCATTCAGAAAGATCAAGCAGTTGCTCCTCAGTACACCAATCATTCAACCTCTAGATTGGAACCTACCTTTTGAGATCATGTGTGATGCAAGTGACTATGCAGTGGTAGCTGTACTAGGACAAAGGAAAGATGGGAAAGTACATGCCATATATTATGCAAGCAAGACTCTCAATGATGCTCAAGAGAATTATGCCACTACAGAGGACTTGTTAGCAGTGGTATTTGCCTTTGAGAAATTTAGATCATATATTGTCAATTCAAAGGTGATAATCTACACTGATCACACTGCTGTCAAGTACTTGCTTACCAAAAAGGATGTTAAGCCCCGACTCATAAGGTGGATACTTATGCTACAAGAATGTCATGTAGAGATTATAGACAAGAAGGGGACTGAGAATGTAGTGGTAGATCACCAATTGAAGATGCCTTACCAGATGACACCCTCTATGGAATCTTGGATAAAGACACTTGTATGAAAGTTGTGATAAGAGCATTAAGAAAAGAACTATTGCTGCATCTCGATTATAATTCAAGAAGACGAGTTCTGGACAAATCTAAGAAGCATTATTGGAATGCTCCCTACTTATACAGATTTGGATATGATGGAGTAGTCAGACGATGTGTGCCTTTAGAATAGAGAGAAGAAATATTGAGAAAGTGCCACCCATTAGAGTATGGAAGTCATTGTTGGTGGTCAGTTATAACCCGTTTTGACCACCAACATATGCAAGAAACCGATGGAACTAAAACTATAATTGCGCTTTAACTGATAGGTTCACGAGTTTTGGTGGCCTTTCATTGTTTTCTAGGGAGATGATCATAAATATGACTGAAATGATGTTATATGGAGTATGCAGACCAGGGTGCGAAAAGGCTTGAGAACAAGATATCAAAATGTCACCACATAAAAGTATCTTAGATGCCTGAATGGATAACACCATCATGTAAAACTCGTCGAGATGATTCCAACGGAAATATTATTTTCTTTGTTCAGAGTTCGTATGGAAAAGATATGGGGAGATCAAGTTTAAAGGTATGCAACCACCAGCCAAAAGGCATGGACAGCCGGCCATCTCCATGGCTGCCCAGCCACCACACATGGCCGCCCGGCCATGACACGAAGGCCAATTGACACATCCTTCAAACTGCATGCAAAGAAACACAAGTTGAGCCAAATCCAACTATGCAATCAAATATTCAATAAAACTAAGGGTCGGAAGGCCGTCACACAAGGATTGGTGAAGTCAACGATCCAAGGCAAACAACATGCAAGCAATTTAGGGAAAACACGTGGCCGCCCAGCCATAGAACTTGACCGACCGAGCAAGCTTTCATACCCGTTTTGCATGTGCATCAACCAAAGTAACTACCACCAACTTTGAGAAGTGTTTTCAGCCAAAGGATCAAGTAAGTTGGTGCATCGGATGGCCGCCTTGCCATGGGCATAGTTGCCCGGCCACCTACATGGCCAACCGGCCATCCACATCACTGCCTGGCCACTGACCTTACCCATTTACTGACCTAGGGTGTCTATAAATACCCCCTCACTCGAGTGGGATATAAAAAGACCCCGGGAGCTCAATTGGAAGGCATGGAGGAGATGGTGGAGAAGCTCTAGGGATTAGTCATGTAGCCACATTCCAATGGGAGGCTTGCCTCCCTTAGTAGGATAGGTCTGAGTGCTAAGAGTTAGAGTCGATCCTGAGCTATGCTTCAGGAGGTTTCCGAGGTAGCTTCGCATCTGTGCTAACGGTCTACTTCTTTTGTACCTTACTACCTCTAGTATAATTCCATTTATACTTTACTCTAGTTCTGTCTGCTAGGATTGTGGTGTACCTTTCATTGCACATTATCTGAGGCTTAGATTGTGCTTTTCTTTGGTTATTCAAATCTTCTTAGACTTGTGGGTGCTATAACTCAATCCTAGACTTAGACGCTAGGCTCTGGCTAGATCCTCTCCTTTTGCCAAGGACGATCTATCATTATGCAAGCTTCACTTCAACATGTTTACCATCTTCTCCACGCAGATTTGCTTAGTAGTCCCACTCGGTGACAGTGTGTGGTGTACTTGTGTATCCTAGGTCCATCAGGAGGCCCGTAGGCGTTAGCTAGGCTCTCTTTCGGTGGCCAACTATCTACCCCTAGCTCCTCGATACCCTAGAATTTCGCTCAATGCATGACCCTAACTTGTTTATTCGAGTCTCCTCAATCTAGTTGCGAATAATCTTTGCTACTGAATAGAATATTATTTGTAACCTTTTCATCTTCTCTTTAACCTCCGAGTTAACAGTCACTTTTCCTTTCTATGTTGGTTTGTGAGTCCTCCCAATCTTTCCACATACACTTATTTCATCATTGATCGCCTTGCTCTCAACTATTTGGTTTATAAATTGAGTTGTGATATCTTCCAACTTTAGCTATAGATAATCTTTGAGCCATTGCTTCCTTATGGAAATTCATGATACCTAGAATACTCCTAGGTGAAATGCTACAATGGTCTCCATGCGCTTGCGGAGTAAAATCTGTTAGGCTAAGAGCCACCAACAAGCCATTCTAGCTCCATTGCCGGCAAAGCAATCGGCTAGAAGTTATCTTTAGTTAATTTTGAAACTTATCTTACAAGGTTTACATACCACTAGTTATAAGCAAGTGTATCTTGGTATAAACAAAGAGTAGTCTATGATGGTGTCGACCCACCATGAAACCCACCAAAACCGAAGTTGACCTGGAGGCGAATCTTGATCCAATTTTTGTTCCTCCAAAGCAAACCCCATTGCCTAGAGATAGCTATCCTTCAATAGGCTCCTAATCCAAATGGATCTCTAGTCCAATCCCAGTCATTCAAAGTGTCATGTTACCTCAAACAACCGTCTTTAGCAATTCTTTTCTTTGGGGAGACATTTCTTCATACTTAAGCCTATTAATTTCAGCACTAGGCAAACATCCTCCTTCGGTGATAAGGATTCTAAAGGCCTTAGAATCTCTTCAAGAAGTGTTGAGCTAGCCGAGTTTCAATGGTGGAACACTAGGGTTAGTCAGCTAGCATCATGCTTGTCCCACCTTCGGCAAACCTCCGGCCATGTCAAGAACGAAGGATAACTTTAGGATTGAGGTGTCCATATAATTTGAACCCTAACGTGAAAGAGAGAAGCAGAGGAGGTTCATACAGGCCACGGCAACAAAGGAGCAATCCATTCTACATTGTGAGAAGTAGGACTCTGGTGTCTTCCACACCATGCTCAATTGTATGTGTAATCAACCTCTAAGAGGGTTTTAGTGAATGTTGACAATGCATTAAAAGTAACTAATGTTTTCATGAGCTTGTTCCTAGTGATCAATCAAGTGCAAGTGCTACTCTCATGCATACCAAGCAAGAAAAGATGATCTACATTACACATCAAGCAAACAAGTGCTAGAGCTAGTGAGCAAGAATAGAGGCCCCTCAATGATTTTCAAGCAATATTTGAAGTGGTTCACTCAAGACCTAGTCGACTTTAGCTTTTTCTAATTTATATCTTGAGTGTAGGAACCACCATACTATCAAGGGTGGTCCAACATGAAGTGCTACTAGAATCATAAAGCTCACAAGGTTCATATCTCATCACATATTTCAATTCTCTAGCCACAAAGTCCACTTTCTCCTTTTTTTCAGTGCCCCATCGGTTGTCCTACCGGTTCAACCGGTTGACCTCCTCTAGCACCGGTCTGCAGTCCCTAGTGCCTCACCAGTTGGCCCAACCAGTTCAATAGGTAGGGCACCCTAGCACCGGTCCGCCGTCTCTAGTGCCTCACCGGTTGGTCCGACCAGTTCAACCGGTCGGGCTCCCCTAGCACCAATCTGCCATTTCTGCTGCCCTACCAATTCCACCGGTGCTCCACCTGTTTAATCGGTGGGTCACTTGTTTGCATAGTAATGGTTCGAAAATGGCTAGTTCGAGAGTGGGAGTATATATACCCCTTCACTCCATCCTTTCTCTCTCTCTTGGCACTTCACCTAACTTGAGATAAAGCTTTCTTATGCACTCACCACTCTCCCTCACTCTCTAATCTCTTGTGCTCAAATCATCCATTTATTGTGAGTGTGAGTTGGTGAGATCTTGAGAGAGCAATGAAGACTCCGTGTTCATCCTCCTCTCTCCCTTGTTCTTTGTGATCTTTGGTGAATCTTGAAGCAAACTTGGTGGACTTGTTACTCTTGGAGCTTGGTGCTCCTAGACGGCTAGGCATCGCCCATTGAAGCATCTATCTCATGTGGATTGCTCCGAAAAGTTTGTATTGCCCACTCTTTGATCCTCATAGTAAGTGCCTCTCCGTTGGTATTTATGATTGGAGAGAAGAGGATAAGGTCATGAGCCTAAGCCCTCCGTGGGTTCCCCAACAACAAGGACGTAGGGACACCTTTGTGGTGTGCTTGAACCTTGGGATAAATCCTTGCCTCATGTGCTTTATTGTGGTGTCTTGTGTTCTTCGTGTTCTTATTGTTCTTGAGCTACTCACCCTGCTTTTGGGTAGTTTTGGGTGGATCTCTTTCTTGTGTAGGTTTTGTGGCTAGCCCCTCTCAGATATATAAGAACTAGCCTTCAAGAAACCCTACAAACTTGCAGTATCAAATCTACTTGAATAGATTTAGAGATAAATTCGTATTTATCCGCTCCCTAATAGTTGGACTTGTGAGCATCGGTTCTACCAGTCCCAACCAGTTGAACTGGTGTGCTACTGATTTTCATTTCAAGTTTGTGTAAGTTTTTTAGGATTGCCTATTCACCCCCCTCTAGGGAACTTTCAATTGGTATCAGAGCCTAATCCTCATGATTAGCACTTAACCGCGTGAGGAATGTCAACCGTGGCTGAGACGTTTGGTGCCTAGGATGCAACGGATGTTTCAATCAAAGAAGAAGATCTTGTTTCAAGTGATCTCAGAGTAAAAGTGAAGCTCAAAAGGAGATGAAGAAGATGGCCAAAGAGATGGCTAAGAAGGCTGTAAAGAAGATGACCAAGAAGCCCATGGCCAAGGTGGAGAAGAAGATGGAGAAGAAGTCAGAGTCTACTTCATCACCAAAGAAGTCAAAGTCATCCGACAACAAGAAGTTCACTCAAATTCCATTTGACTACTCAAGTTTGACCAATACCTCTTCTTCTAATTTCACTTCCGTACCCATTGGCAAAGCACCTATTCTTGATAGGTTAAACTATGCCGATTGGGCCTCCGATATGAAGATGCATTTAATTTCTTTGCACCCAAGTCTTTGGGAGATTGTGGTTGTAGGTGTGTATATTCCAAAGAAAGATGAATTGATCACTCCTATGACGATGCAAGACCTACACCGCAATGCTCAAGCTGTCCGCATACTCAACAATGGTTTGAGTGAAGGGAAATGTAGTAAGGTCAAAAGCATGGAAATTGCAAAAGAAATTTGGGATAAGCTCCAATTGGTTCATGAAGGTGACTGCAAGGCCAAGGTTGGAAAGATTGAGCTTATACAAGGAGAGTTGGAGAACTTTGTTGTGATCAAGGGAGAAACACTCCAAGATTTGTTTGATAGGTTCATGGTGCTTATCAACAAGATAAGAGCTTTTGGAAGTGAAAAGTGGGATGATGAGAACAAAGTTGCAAGAAGATTCCTTAAAGCCTATCAAGTGAAGAATATGACTCTTGCAACAATCATTAGAGAACGTGATGACTTTCAAGCTATGGATGATCACACATTACTTGGAAAGCTCCAACATCATGAGATGATGGATCAAGTGGCAATTGTGGCCGCCAGAAGAATACCCAAAGCAATTGTGCCAAATGAAGGTGAAAGCGAAGGAGTGGCTCTCGAAGCCACAAATGAAGTGGAAGCTAGCAAGTCAAGCAAAGCTAAGAAGAGCAAGAAGGTGGTTGAAGAGTCATCAAGTGATGATAGTTAGGATGATGAAGATCAAGATGTGGCCATGTTTATCAAGAGCTTCAAGAAAATGATGAGAAGTTGTCACAAGTAGAAGAGAAGGTATGGTGACAAGTCCAAGAAGGATAAGTACAAAAAGACAAGATGCTATGAGTGTGGTAATTTTGGGCACTACATAGCCAATTGTCCTAAGAAAAAGGAAGAGTCCAAGGAGAGGAAGAATGACAAGCACAAGGAAGAGAATAGCAAGAGGTACAAGAAGAAGCAATGTGGTTATGCTCATGTGGGTGAAGAGTAGGACTCAGATGATGAGATCTCAAGCTCCAATGATGAAGGGATAGCAAGTGTTGCAATCCACAAAGCCTCACCAACCCCACACCTCTTCACCAACCTCACTGATGACGAGGATGACAACACCCTCACTTGCTTGATGGAAAAAGGGAGGAAGGAAAAATCTGATGACTCATCCTCTAGTGATGAACAAAAACATAGTTCTAAACAAAACATGATAAAAGAATTTGGGTTGAATGGCTATAACATAATCAAGAAGCTAATGAAGAAATTAGAGAAAAGAAAAATGACTCTCGACAAGCAAGAGGACTTTCTTATCCTTGAAAAGAAAAGAAACCTTTCTTTAGAGAATTCATTGGCTGAGAGTAGGGAGAAGATGCAGATGGAGGAATTGACTAGGGAGCTCTATCTAGCCAAGTCCACCATAGAGAAAATGGATGAGAATCTTGCTAAGGCAAATTCCTCCATGGACAACCTAAAGAGTGCTAATGTTGAACTTCAAGAAAGCTTATCAAGCTTCAATATCCGGTTCAAGGACCTTGAAGTACAATATAGCATGCTTTAGGAGACCACTTCTTCCACTCCACCGGCTATTCTTGACTCTAATGTCTCCACTAGCAAAGGTTGTAACTGGTGTTTTGATCATGATATGGATGCGTGCACAACTAACCGTAAGAAGGTAGGAAAGTTGGAAGAGCAAGTGAAGTTGCTCAAGTTCATGGTGACAAAAGAGATACATACAAACCAGGATAGGTACAAGAAGGAACTCACCGATTGTCAACCACCCATACCCAACCAAGGAAAGAATGGAATTAGTCTCAAGGATGTGGTAAATTCAAGAAAGGTCATTGAAAGGATCAAGAAGTCCAAGAGGGGGTGAATTGGACTTCTAATTTTGAAACTTGAAATTAAATCCTATCGCACAAGTCCCAATTCACCCTAGTGCCTAAACAATTGTGTCTAGAGTTGTACACAATAACAAAAGTTTTGCAACTTAGAGCCAAGCAAGCAATTCTAAGAATGTAAAGTGCGGAATGTAAATGCGGAAAGTAAAGAGAGCAAGAGATGACACGATGATCTTTTTCCTAAGGTATCGAGGAGTCGCGACTCCCCCTAGTCCTCGTTTGGTGCCCCTCACAAGGCTTTGCTCTCGTGGGGTCCTCGCAAGGATCCCAGCCTCAAACCTCGCAAGGATAAGGGATGGCAAAGTGGTTCTCACAAGAACCAAGCTACCTCTTGACCTTCTCAAAGATCAAGCGCTCTCTTTGGGATGCTCTTCTCTACTCCGGAACGATGAGCTCCAAACCATGCACAATGCCTTCACAAAGGCCTTCTCCCATAATCTTCGGGGAGCTCATGGAAGGCATGACTCACAAGCCATCTAGGTGATTGCGATCACCAAGAGTAAGAAGCCTAGGTCTTCACTTGATTCAACTCTCATTCAATGAGTTCTCTCTTTCTCAAGTCTCTTGCCCCAAAGCTCAAGAATTTCTGTGGAATTGGTGCTTGGGTGACCTTTGTGTGTGTGTGTGTGTGTATGTGTTGTCTAGTCGCAAAGGTGTGAAATGGAGGGAGGGTGTTCCTTTACGTAGAGGCTAGCTCAAAAACAAGCCATTACTAATCGAAATCCATTTTCTGCGTGACCATTGGAGGGTCACCATTGGACGGTCTGATGTGTGTATTTTTCAAAACCCCATTTTCGTGCCACTGTCGAGAGATGATCAACTGGTCCGATGGTCCAACCATCGGACGGTCCGATGCACGATAATGCCCAAAACACGCAGTGGCAGCCCTCTCTGTCCAACTGGTCTGGGGGTGGACTAACTGGTCCGATGGTTACACCATCAGATAGGTTAAGTGCTAGGTTAGCTGGGACACTGCCCCTATCTAACTGGTCCAATGGTGCATCAAATGGTCCGATGGTGCAACCATCGGACAATCCGATGCACACTAAAACGCTGATTTGAACCGTTTTGAAATGGAGTGAAGTTTGGGGGAGTTTCTTTTAGTTGTTTCAAGAAAGGTGAGTGTGTTTTAGCACATTTTAGTAGGTTTGAGCTTTAGGACTAAGATGCACTCAAAAATGAGAATAACTTTGAATGGAAGTCGCTCAAGCTACTCACCTCGACCCCCGTTGAAAGAAGGGCTCATCTAAAAACTAGCAAATAATCCCCAAGTGCCATTCTTTCGACTTTGCAGCACTTAGAGCTATCTATGCTTGATCTTCTCGCTAGATTATCCATCCATCAAGCCGTCCTTTACTAAATTTGATTTGAGGGGTCTCACTTAGTCAACCAATGAGCACGATATTAAATGTTATCCCATCGTGTCATGAACTCATTAGTAACATAGTTAAGTTGTCATTAATCACTGAAACCTCTACCTTTTAGGGTCATGTTTCTCACAATCTCTCCCTTTTAGGTGATTGATAACAACACAAGAGTAGAGCTTATAAAGAATGGAAAATAAAACAAAGCTCGAACAAAATGACATAAACCATAGACATAGTGAAGCCGAGTCAAACGCAAGAACCAAATACCATGTCCATGGGTCAAAATCATCCAAAATAAACATCCAGGAGTCCTAGATAAATATAAAAAGACTAACTCTTATAGCTCCCCCTAGCTACTAGCTCTACTCATTTACTGCCCCTAAAGATAACTCTCCCCCTTTGGCATCAAGCAGCAAGAAGGGGAGGCCTAAGAGCTCAATGGAGAAGGGGCACCCGGAGGAAGACCTTGAGTGGCCTGAACAACAAACTGGTCCAGCTAAAGATCATCATCGGGGAACTCTGCTGTTGCCTCATCAATAGCCTGGTCAATCTCGGAGTCTGGAGCTGGGGTGCCTGCAGGAGCGAGTAGGGCAGTGACGGTAAGAGTGGCCGGCGTCATCATGGCTACTAGAGTTGCGTTAGTCATCGAGCAAGTGGTAGAAGTAGAGTGAAAGCTCAGGTCGGTCGACTGAGAGGTTGGCTAAGTCTCAGGTACTAGCACGGATGACTCTAGCACTGACTGCTCTAGCACGGCAGAGAGAAGTCCTGGAGCACTAACTGGCGGCTGCCCTGAAGTGAGATCTTGAGTCTTGGAATGAGGAGCAGAAGCTGAAGGGATGACAGGCAACTGTCACACCCTGGTTTTCAATAGACAAAACTAGAGCAAATCCATATGTGTGACAGGATCTAATCTCATACATACAGAGACAAATCATCGTGATATCACAGATAGTGCTTTATTACATATCATAAAACAAAACATACATTAAGACATCAAGTCTTTAACATAGGGTAGCAGAAGCATTTCTATATCTTCGAGCCGTCCACAGGGAAACCAACTGGAGGTCGCACGCCTGAAACTTCATGAACCTTCCTTTGTACTCCTTCAAGCCTTCATTCTTCTGAGCAGCGATTGGAATTTTTTCCCCCAACAAGGATAGAAGTAAAGGAACAAGCGTGAGTACATCAACTCGTTCTCAACAAGCATAACACGAACGATGAGGCTCTAAGGTTAGCTGACTCAACTGCATTTACTTTTAGTTGACCAAGTTTTATTCAAAGCTAATTACTAAAGTTGAGTAGAAGAACCATTAACCCAAAGTTTTTGCATAAAGAAATTAATCAACATTAATAAAACATAAACAACTTCCACACCATAACCAGAATCCACTAATCAACAGGAGGGTCCGGGCAGCTCATAACTGTGAGCACGGCTGACATGTCAGTTTTACACTCTCGAGAGGTTGCACATCTTTACCCACAAGTCATGAGCTACGCTAGGTGTTCATCACATTACCTTAGATGAGATGACTAGCAAGCACACTATGAAGCCTTTACAAAGATCACGTTGGTAAAAAGTAACCGTAAGGAATCAAGCACCGCAACGGTGGACCGAGCCTCAAGGGGAGAAGCACATACATCATGTAAAGCACACTCAACCCGAGTAGTGCGAGTGCCACAGAAGCTTACTCCCCCTCTTGCCTCGTAGGTATGTTACTCCAAACCAAAATGACCTAATTAATCAGCTAAGACTGCCCCATCCTAGTCTTGTGGTAGCGTGGGTGTCCTAGGTGGTTACTCAATGAACAGGTCCTTATGGAGAGGAACCGGCATAAAGCACTAAGCATATAGCTCAAGCCCCCTATACCAAGATTATACATAAAACAAGTTTTAATGAGACATGAACCACTCAAGCACACATCACAAAGGGTCAAGCTCAACCGGATAAGTCGCATAGAACCACTAAACATTTTTTTTTAACAAAAGGTATTTGAGTTAGCGCAGCACCTAACATAGCTTAACCAACATGCAACCCACAAGGTGAATATTTCGGATAAAAGTAGCTAAGGTACAATCCTTATGGCCACACAAGATTAACATGCACATGCAATGATTAAAGGTTATTGGGTGTTGTTCATGTTATACTTGCCTTTCTTAAAAGTTGCTGCTCACAGTCTTCTGGATGTTGATCTTCAGCTGCACTTGACATGGCACGAAGAAAATCGGCTTCTGTACGTTCATCGGGGCACCACACATGCATACAAGTTCATACATGCAAGCAAACAATTACAAATAAGCTAAAATAGTGCACCATACGTTAAAAACAGAAGCTAAAAGGTCTACTAAACTGTTCTACACATCGTCGCGAACTAGTGAACTTTTGAAGGTTGGATGGGCCTGTTTGTAAATACTTTTCGAAAACAGGGTTTTAAAACGCTACAACAGGGGACTGCTGCTATTTGGATGGACTGCGGGCTAATTTTGCAAAAGATCAGGGCTGTTTACACAAAAAGACACTGCGGAGGTGATGTGGCTCCTCCTGATTGGCTGGTTCGGTCGACACACGGAAGGCCACAAAGTCTCGGTCACAGAAGATCTTAGAAGATCTAGTGTGGCCAGATCTAGGATCCTGTGCGGGGCGGTGGAACGCGGAACGGCGGGGGCTCCGACCACTGGTCACGCGACACATGGCGGAGGAAAGGGGCAAGGCTCAGGCACGCCTGTGCGCTTTTGCATGGGTGAGGGTAGGCGGGGCCCACGGCGCATGGTTGGCCGGCTGCCACGGCGCTGGCCGAACAGGATCGGGTGGCCGGCCGTTCATGACACAAGCAGGCGGAGGCCGTATGAGGCGGGGCCGAAGACGCGCAGCGGCCTAGCCGCGTGAGGAGCCGGGAGGTGGTGGGACTCAGTCATAGGGACGCCTAGCGCTACGCGGACGGGGGCACGTGAACCAAGGTGACCGGAGGTGAAGAAGAAGGGGAAAAGAGCTCACCGGTGTAGAAAGGAAAACTTAGATCTAGAGCAAATCATAGAAGCCCTCCAAAAAGGGAGAACACGCCGACGAAGATCTCAACGAGATGAATGTGGTGGTATCCTCAGATTTTGCGGGTGACGACTGACCACAGAGGAATCTCACGCCGAACGTTCGCCGGAGTTGGAGCAAACTCGAAACTTGTCTTTTAGATCTAGTGAGCCTAGAGTTTTGGGATTCGAAAAAAGATACCGGATCCAAAAAGAGGGCGACGAGAGGATCGAGATGAGTATATATATGCACGGGTTTGGGCCGAATTGGATTTGAGCTATTTTCGAAATATTGAATTTCGGGGAATAAGATAATTCCAAAAAAAATCCAGAATTAGTATTCGTGTCCTGAAAAATACTTCGATGGCTGCAAAAATTCTAGGAAAAATCCTAGAAATGTTTTGGCACTCAATGAACTCAAATAAAATATTTAGAGATCATGAAAAGATTCAGAAGATCCTCCCATAAATGGAACTTGCTCTGTGAAATGGGAAAAGCCTCCCGATAAATCCCGAAAGTTCCCAGAAATAACTTGACGATGACTGAAAGCATTTAGGAAGGTTTTCACGCTCAGAACACCCATGCTAACTTAGCATGGCGGCATAGGATGGCCGGTAGGATTGATGCCAAGTGAAAGGAGAAGCGTGACGAGCGGGACCTGCATGGCAAAGAAAGAGCAGGGAGGGACCACATGACAAAGAGAAAGGGTGAGGGCACACAAGGACGAGGAGAGGTGGATTGATTCCAACTTCGGTTGGGTTCTAGGCCGAAAGAGAGAAAAGAGGTTCTGCAGAAGCCTAGGAGGTGAAGAAAGCTGCGCTAAAAGAGCAGGTGAAGAGAGAAAGGGATTTCCGGCCCTTTCTTTTGAAAGCTTTTCAAACTCTTTTATTTTTACGGTTTAAACACTATATGAATTGAAATAAAATTTGAATTCGGGTCCTTAGGCAACGACTCAACATAAAACCAATGCAATGGCATGAATGCAACAACAAGTTGGCCTAAATTTATTTTAAATTTTTATCACACAAAAATATTTAAATGTTCATTCTAAATAGGTAAATCCTTAATGAATTGAGAAAAACATTATAATTATTTTAAATTCTGAAAATAAAATTTAGGGTGTTACAGCAACACCAGCGGTGAGGAGTCAAAGTGAAGAGTACGCGCTGGGAGCTTACTCATCTCCATCCTATATGAACTCCCAAGTAACTCTGTATATCTGAAACCTATAGGTGAGGTAGTCAGCGTGCCTCGTGGCTCCTGTCAGTGGACAGCAGCGGCTGTGAGACTGAGGGCTGCTGTTGCTGAGCTGGTTGCTGCGGTGCAAGAGGTGGAAGGTGGAGTTTCTGGCGTAGTGACATGATCTGCCGCTGAGTATCAGTCCGAAGCTTGGCCATAAGGGTGTGCACGGTCTCAAGAGTCGGTGCTTGCTCCTCTGTTTGCTACTGCTGGAGGAGTGCAAACCGGTCATCACTCTACTGCATGTCCTACTGCCTCTGCAAGAATATCTCAAAGAGCTAATCGCTACGCTGCTGCTGAGCCATCATCATCTAGAGTATGGAGGGAATATCGGTAGCTGTTGCAACCTAGGCAGCAATGACCTGACATGGAGGAGGACGTGGTGGTGGAGGGTCATGCGAGCCGCCTGGCTCATGATCATGAGGTAGGGGTGGCAGGGACTGAGGACGCTCGTCATCTATAGTATCGCCCTCACTCTCCTCACCAATAGCTATCACTCCCAGTAGCACAGAAGCTATCTTTGTCTCTGACAGACGAGGGGGAGACACTGTCCTCGGACCCTCTGGAGGTGCCTCTCTCAGAGGACGCACCTTCTGGGCACTCGCCTTGTACGTCTTGTAGGCTGTCGTGATGTCCTGGTACAAGGTGAAGCGTGGTGTTAGATGAGCTAGATCATGATCAATCCGGCTGAGATTATGTGAGATGTAGTGGGCATACGGGAAGCTGCGATGCATCCGTATCGTGTCCGTGATCACGTCCTCCAACTCAGCGACCAAAAAATTAGCAACGCAGAACTGGATCCGCTGGATGAAAGCTCCAAGGAGGCGCTGCTGTAGGTTCATGAGGGCCTCACGATACACCTCATGAGGAAGTAAACTCTTCCTCATGGCCCTGTGTAAGCTATCAGCCACTTGTAACACCTCAAAATTTAGGAGCCCAAAAATCCTCCCATAACTCCCCACAATTTCCACAAAATTCTATAAAAGTATTCCTTAATTCCAAGTGCATTTCTGAAAAAGAGAAAATGGAAAAGGCCCTAAGCCCAAACCTCACCGCCCCTCTCAGCCCAGCCCACCAGACTCCCCCACCCCTTTCGGCCAACCCCTACTCCCCCTTTGTTGCCTGGGCCACTTGGGCCACCCCTCTCCTAGCCCACCCCATCCCCCGCATGCACCAGTTCCCCACCCCGGTCTCCCCTACCCGTTTCGGCGCACACCGTGCTCGGGCAAGCACACCACCCCCTCCTCTCGCCCTGCCCACCACTAGACCCGCCGCATCTGCCCTCGCCTCGCACCGCCCGCCTCACCACCAGACCCGCCTCGCCGGTGGAGAACCCTAGCGAGCTGCCATCCCTCCCCTGCCCCGACCGGTGCACCACCTGAGCCGGTCCGCCATTCCCCCCCCCACCCCGCCACACCGTCACTCCCCAACCTCCCCCTGACAACTGGGCCCGGCGCAACGCGCCGATAAGCCCTCCTGTACACGCGTTGGCTCATTAGGGCCAGCCCATCTGTCGTGCCACGCCACGCGTGGGCTGGAGGCAGGCTGCCCCTCCCCCCCCGCCTAGAAGCTTGGGCCGCGCCCAGATTCGGCGCATAGATCATTAGTCCCTTTTTCCAATTAGTTAAATCCTTTTCTTTTCTATAAAAATCAATACCTTGTCCAAATCAACTCCATTTTAGATAATCCTTGCACCCAAGTTCTTCTAAAAAGCTCCTCTACCCAATCCACCTCCTTTTAAAAATATTTTGAGCATGACTAATTGCATTTATTGGGTGTTTATTGTTTGTGTGCGATAGACATTGAACCAGAGGAACTCCAGGAGCTAGAGCCGACCGTTGCGCACAAGGAAGCCGATGACCCTAATACCGACCTCCACTGTGATGAGGACCTAGACGTTGGCAAGTCCACTGGAACCCTTTCTTGATGCATGAAATACCTAGATTTGCAAAACAAATATCTTGGCCAGTACAACCTACTAAAAACCAGCATGTTTTTGCTTGCTAAGGAGAAACCCTGGTAGGATAGCCATCAAAACCTGTTTTGAAGTAGTCCGCATAGGAGGGATCGCTCATTCAACTATATGAATTAAAAGTTTGTAAAAGGGAAAGGAAGTGGGATTGCTATGGGAGGTGATTGAGGTGGTTGGGGTAAATTTTCGAAATAAAATGGGGAAGAACCCCGGCAATAGACTTGGTCGGAATATGGCTACGTGGCGAAACAGCCATAAGAGCAGGGATGAATGGGTAACTTAGCTACCTGCGGTTACCCCCATCCTAGGATTCATGGAGAAGACCGGGTAGGTGGATGCTCGCGGTGTTAAGTAAAAGAAAGTGGTATGGTGGTTGGTTCAACCCGGGCTCTCCGTAAGGACCCCTATAATTTTCATCTTGCCTAACTCTTCTAGTACAACCACTTGCTCTATATGAGGCAGTGGCTAGGCCTAATCTAGAGTGGATAGCCTAGTAGCTTCTGTGTTGGCGCACAAGGGGCTAGGGGACGGGTGGTGTGCCAACGGGAGCACCGCGAGGTACTGGAGTGGCTCGGATGCCCGAACCCCTAAAGTTCTGGTAGGTGATGAAACAAAGGAAAAAAGGTTTGGTTTGGAATTCGGACGTTTATTTGGTCGTAAGCTCGCTGATTCCAACGTGTGGGAATTAGTACAACCTCTTATCAGAGTAAAATATATTCAAATAGTCCGTGTCCACTAGTATGGATGGGTTACGGCTTGGTTCTTCATCTACTGTGTTTTCTTAAAAAAGTGGATGGTTTGAACAAAGGTGGGGCTAGGTGGTTGGTGTAGACCAAGGATTGTGGAAGGATAAGTTTGGGCTACTTGGACCGGCAAGTCCAGTGGCACCCCTCTTCAATTTTTAAAGTTTGTTTTCGTAAACTAATAATTGGCCACTAAAACGAACCATGAATTATTTCTCGCAAATACAAGCTCTAGATAAAGCCTTGCATTTAGAGATAGATACACCCGCCACAATAGGAGGAAGGTGGGCTTGCGGAGTATGTAAAGTACTCACCCTTGTTTTGTTAATAATTTTACAGATAGTTCCGACGAACTGTTCGAGGCGCTCTTTAGCTAGGTGATGATCCTACTTCCCAACTAGCCTATGGCATTGGGCCCTAAAGGATTTGCTTCCGCTGTATCTTACTTTTCCTGCAATTACCAAGTAATGGTTTGTAATCGCTAAGTTTGACTCTATGCTATCTGAAATAAATGTGTTGTTTGAACCCTAGGACTAGCATTTATATCACATTTAAGCTCTCATGAATTTTGGGGGCGCTTCAGGTGGTATCAGAGCCATAGGTTGGCCGTAGGATGTGACCTTAAGGATTCTAGGGTTTACAAGTTTAAGTTATACACAGATCTTTTACTACTTCCCTTCTCACTCACATCGCTCTCTTTTCTTGGTCCAGATGGCACCCGTTAGGACGCATAATGGGATAGTCAAGACTGGGTTCATTAAGCTTCTCGGTGACTGCACCAAGTATCTAGGCATCACGGAGGAGCCACACTTTGAGACAGTAGAGCATCGGAATGAAGACACCTTGGGCTGCACCGTGACCATCCGGATAGGAGCCAGTAGGAACCACCCTGCCTCCAGCACCACCACCCTTGGCCATATCACCACTACCACTCAGCAAATGGCAGCCCGCAACACCCTCCGCCGCTTATGCACCGTGTATGAGAGAGAGATAGACCGCTCCTACCTCCACTTCTTTCCACCAGATGACAGAACCTCCCCCGTATGGCTGTGGTGACTCCATGACCTGGCCGAAACCAAGCAAGTCAAGAGAACCCCCATAATCCACCGCATGACCAAATACATCCTCACCCTAGATAGCCACTTGTCCCGAGTCAACTCAGAGCTATACTTTAGCCATCGCCAGATGCTAGCGGGTGCAGCCCAGGTAAAGAGACTCAAGAAGGAGAAGACAGCCCTAACGAAGCAACTCGCCATGCTCAGAAGGCAGCATGCAGCTCTCAAGGATCGGGAACGTGCAGCATGGAACACCGTAAGAAGTACGAGGGCTATGTTTGCTTGTGAGGCTAAGAAGGATCGTCAAGCAGTAAAGAAGGAGAAGGCCACTCGGGAGAACCAAAACTGCCAGACAGATGCAGTCAATGAGTGCGATTGGAGTAACTTTCCACCCATTAGCGATGCTTTCAGTTGTACCACCCCAGAGGACCCATACCTTTTCTCCTCTTTAGTCTTTCCTCTGGAGGCTGACCACACCGGCCTTCTAGATGATATGCTAACTGGTTTGATCTAGTAGTCTTAGCAGTATAGCGGTTACCCTGTGTAAAAGCTACCAAAAGCTTTCCTATGTATCGTGTAAACGGTTGTTTCAATAAAATATGTTGTGTGATGTACTTATGTGATTTAAACAAAGAGCATTTAAACAGCAACTATATTCTAAAACATACCCTCTTTTCTCTCAGATGGCTTCTCGTAACTCGAGAAACGGAAACCCCAACCTAAGGGAAGGACACGGAGAAAGCAGCCATAACGGAGGACGTCTTCCCCCACCACCTCCACCACCATCTCCACCACCTCCCCCACCTCCTCCACCACCGCCAGAAATGAACCCTTACTTTGAGCTGGCTCAAGCCTTGGCTGCCCACGCCTAGTACGTGAGGCCCCAGCATGGTAAGCCCTTGGAGAAAATGGAAGAATTTCTCAAGCTGAAGCCACCTGCCTTCTCTGGGTCTCAAGACCCCATGGAAGCAGAGGATTGGATGAGGACCATCGAGAGGAAGCTAGATCTTCTCCATTGTAGTGAAGAAACCAAGATTGCTCTCACCACCCATCAGCTCTCCGGTACTGCCCTTGCATGGTGGGAGATCGTCAAGGCTGCCCACAAGGAGGGGGTTACCTAGGCAGAGTTCACTGAAGCCTTCTGCCAGCACCATGTGCCCGAGGCAACCAAGGATCTCAAGGCAGATGAATTCAGGCACTTGACTCAGGGAAGCTCCACTGTGGCAGGGTATATCTAGAAGTTCACTGAGCTGTCCTGCTATGCTCCATATGAAGTAAGCTCTGATAGCAAGAAGTGCAAGGCCTTCATAAAAGGGTTGACCTCGGAAATAGCGACCCTAGCATACACCTACCGGGCTCCTGACTTTGCCTCAGTAATTAGCTATGCCATTAAGGCTGAGAAGCTCAAGCAGGAAGAAAGGAGCCAGCTGAAGAGGAAGTTTATGGAGTTCAAGTCACAGCGCCAGGAACGCCGATAGAAGCACTTTATGGGCCAGGCATCCCGAGGCTCATTTAGCGCACCCTTTAAAAGCGCTAGCTCGACTCCATCCCGCTTTGGCCCAACCCAAGGCAACTCCCAGCAAAACACCTTCCGTGGCAATGGAATGACCTGCTACAACTGTGGGGAAGCTAGTCACTTCATTGCCACCTGCCCTCATCCCTACCGCGGGAAGCAAGCATCATCAACCTTCTCTAACTCAGTGAACGGGCTAGGCAACCTATTACCACCGGTAACCGCCCGGCGGCCAGCATCCAGTCAAGCAAGCAGTCCCAGCCGTCAGTCAACAAGGCTCGCATCAACCACATTGATGCAAAGGAGGCACAACAGGCCGCGGGAGTGGCACTCGGTGAGTTCCTAGTAAACTCAGTTATGGCAACCGTGCTATTTGATTCTGGTGCATCACACTCCTTCATATCAGCCACATTTGTGAGTGAAAACAAGATTCCTACCACTCCACTTCAAAAGCCACTCCTAACCCGCACACCGGGTGTGGACATCACCTATCAACTAGGTTGTAAAGGGGTTCAAATCATTCTAAGTGGGGTAGCCTTCAAAGCAGATCTAATAGTACTAACCTCCCAAGGGATACATGTTATCCCGGGAATGGACTGGCTGAGCGATCACGAAGGCATCATACACTATGCCAACAAGACCGTCAAATTAATCAGCCCAGAAGCGCTAAGGTGATTTGTAGCGCCCGAAAGACCTCACGAGACCCTCTGAACTTCCACATAGAGGCCAAGGCCCTAGAAGATGTGCCCATAGTTTGTGACTACCCGGATGTATTTTCGGAAGAGCTGCCTGGCATGCCCCCGGATCGGGATATTGAATTCATCATTGACCTATAGCCGGGGATTGCCCCAATAGCTAAAAGACCCTATAGGATGGCCCCCGTAGAGCTGGCCGAGCTAAAAGAGCAACTCAGAGAACTACAGCAGAAAGGCTTTATCAGACCCAGTTCATCCCCTTGGGGAGCACCCGTGTTATTCGTGACCAAGAAGGGTGGTAGTCTAAGAATGTGTGTGGATTATCGATCCCTGAATGAGGTGACAATGAAAAATAAGTACCCTCTTCCGTGTATCGATGACCTATTTGATCAGCTCAGAGGAGCCAAGTTCTTCTCCAAGATCGACCTAAGGTTAGGATACCATCAACTCAAGATTAGGGAAAGTGACATATATAAAATAGCCTTTGTTACCCATTATGGACAGTATGAGTTTACAGTCATGTCCTTCCGGTTAACCAATGCACCGGCATACTTCATGAACTTGATGAACAAGGTGTTCATGGACGGATTGGATAAATATGTCATCGTTTTCATCGATGATATACTTATCTATTCCAAGGACAAGGAATAGCACGAGCATCACCTTCGGGCGGTGCTCGAAAGGCTGAGGAGCCATAAGTTATATGCAAAGTTCAACAAGTGTGAGTTTTGGCTGGAGAAGATAGCTTTCCTAGGGCATATCATCACAGCAAAAGGAGTGGTTGTGGACCCGAAGAAAGTACGGGTAGTAATGGAATGGCAGCAGCCCGTCAACACAAGTGAGGTCAGAAGCTTCATTGGATTGGCAGGATACTACCGCCAGTTTATAGAGGTGTTCGCCAAGATAGCCAGACCCATGTCTGCATTGCTCCAGAAGGATAAGAAGTTTGAATGGATAGAAGCTTGTGAAAAGAGCTTCCAGGAGTTGAAGGAGAGGTTGACCACCGCACCAGTGCTTACACTCTCAGACATCCACCGTGGCTTCGTCGTGTATTGCGACGCATCCTGGCAAGGATTGGGGTGCGTACTCATGCAAGATAACAAGGTGATTGCTTACGCTTCCCGACAGCTCTGGACTCATGAGCAAAACTACCCCACTCATAACCTGGAACTAGCAGCTGTAGTGCATGCCTTAAAGGTTTGGAGGCACTACCTAATAGGGAACAACTGTGAGCTTTACTCAGATCACAAGAGCCTCAACTACATTTTCACCCAACTAGACCTAAACATGAGGCAGCGCAAATGGATGGAGTTAATCAAGGATTATGATTAGGAAATCCACTATCACCCGGGCAAGGCCAATGTGGTAGCAGACACCCTCAGCAGGAAGGCATACAGTGATGAGTTGGTCCCAACCAACAGGCACCTAAGAAGAGAACTTGTAGAGCTCAGGGTACATATTGTGCAGAAGCCAAGAAAAGAAGTCCTGACCATATAACCTACCCTAGTCGAAGAAATCAAGCAAGGGAAGAAGGTTGATGAGGAAACTCAGAAAATCATCTAGCATATTGGGAGAGATGAGGCTGCATCCTTCAAAGTCCATGAAGATGGCACCCTACGGAACAAGGATCGGTTGTACATAACAAAGGTAGGAGAGATTTGGGCAACCATCTTGAGTGAAGCCCACAACTCAGCTTATTCCATCCACCCTAGGGCCAACAAGATGCTCAAGGGCCAGCGGGTAAAAGAAGAACATCAAAAACCCGCTGGGTTGCTACAACCCCTGCCTATCCCAACATGGAAATGGGATGAGATAGGGATGGACTTTGTAACTGGTCTGCCTAGGACCAAGAAGGGCAATGATGCAATTTGGGTCATAGTGGACAGGCTCACCAAGACCGCCCATTTCCTGCTAGTCAAAACCACTTATGGTGGAGCCAAGCTAGCGCAGTTGTATATTGAGAATGTGGTGAAGTTGCATGGGGTGCCTAGTAGGATTGTATCAGATAGGGGGATCCAGTTCACCTCTAAGTTCTGGAAAAGCCTGCATGAGGCCCTAGGCACCAACCTAGACTTTAGCTCAGCCTATCACCCTCAGACAGATGGTCATACAGAGAGGGTAAACCAGATTATGGAGGATATGTTGAGAGATTGTGTACTCGCCTATGGCAAGGATTGGGAATCCAGCCTACCCTATGCAGAGTTCTCCTACAACAATGGTTACCAGGCTAGCCTAGGTATGGCACCATTTGAGGCCTTGCATGGAAGGAAGTGTAGAACCTCGTTAATCTGGGCAGAAGATAAGGACCCAGCCCCTACTGGACCAGCCATTCTCAAGGAAGCAGAAGAAAAGGTAGAAGAGATTAGGGAAAAGCTTAAGATAGCCCAGACCAGGCAAAAGAGCTATGCTGACAAGAGAAGGCGGGAACTAAGTTTTGAGATAGGTGACTTAGTGTATCTGAAGGTGTCTCCAATTAGAGGCACCCGATGATTCCAAGTAAAAGGGAAATTAGCACCCCGATACATTGGACCCTACAAGATCAAGGAGAAGATTGGGAAGGTGGCCTACAGGTTGCAACTACCAGAGTCAATGTCTGATATCCACGATGTATTCCATGTATCACAGCTCAAGAAGTGTCTAAAAGAGCCAGAGAAATAGGTTGAGCTAGATACCCTGGATTTGAAGCCTAACCTGGTATACCAAGAAATACCGATAAAGATTTTGGATACAAGTGTCAAAAAGACCTGTAACTTGGCCATCAAGATTTGCCGAGTGCTTTGGAGCCGTCATGGTGAGGAGGAATCCAATTGGGAGCGGGAAGATGCACTACGAGACGAATATCCCCACCTATTCAAGGAGCAACTGAATCTCGAGGGCTAGATTCCTTCTAAGTGGGGTAGGTTTGTAACACCCCAAAATTTAGGAGCCCAAAAATCCTCCCCAAACTCCCCCACAATTTCCACAAAATTCTATAAAAGAATTCCTTAATTCCTTAATTCTATAAAAGAACCCATTTCGGCCCACCGTCACTCCCTCTTCGCCGCCTAGACACTTGGGCCACCTCTCTCTTGGCCCACCCCGTCCCCCACATCCCTCCCCCTCTCCCACGATCCCCGACAGGTGGACCCCACCTATCAGGGGCGTCCCTTACCCCGCGATGCACCAGTCCCGCACCCCGGCGTCCCCTACCTGCTCAGGCGCACACCGCGCTCGGCCCTGCCCCGGCGACGTGCCACGCACACATCGCAGCTCCCGTCCCTACCCTAGACCGCGCCCACTCCCCCACCCTGGCATCCCCTACCCGGTCTGGC
This sequence comes from Paspalum vaginatum, assembly GCA_030272315.1. Lineage (NCBI taxonomy): Eukaryota > Viridiplantae > Streptophyta > Magnoliopsida > Poales > Poaceae > Paspalum > Paspalum vaginatum. The sequence continues at coordinate 40,818,709 of CM059017.1, read as the reverse complement.
ACGCACCGCGCTCGGCCCCTCCTCGGCGCCGCGCCACCGTCGCGCACCGCGCTCATCCCCCACCTCGACGAGCCGTAGCCCCAAGCCCACGACACCACCTATAAACCCCCCAACCCTTCGCCTAGCCAACCCACACCGCCTATCACCAAACGGCCTGAACACCCGCATCGGGAAACCCCAGCGCGGTGACACGCCGCCTACCTCCATGCTCATCCCCACCGAGCTTTCCAAGCACACTGCCTGACCCCGCCACTGCGCTAGGTGAGCACCCGTTCTCCTAGGCAGAGACCCTGCGCCCCCCATTTTCCCCCTCCCTGTGGCAGTCTGCGGTTGCGGTGGCAGCTCCAGCAGGGAGCCGCACCGCCACCACACCACGCCACGGATAGCCTTCGCCGCCAGGGCCAAGCACACCACCCCCTCCTCTCACCCTGCCCACTACCCCTACCTTTCGCATCGCCCGCCTCACCACCAGAACTGCCTCGCCGGCGGAGAACCCCGGCGAGCTGCCATCCCTCCCCTGCCCTGACTGGCACACCGGTTGAACCGGTCTACCATCCCCCCCATACCGTAGCTCCCCAACCTCCCCCTGACAACTGGGCCCGGTGCCGCGAGCCGATAAGCCCTCCTGCGCGCGGGTTGGCGCATTTGGGTCAGCCCATCTGCCGTGCAACCCCACGCGTGTGCTGGAGGCAGGCCACCCCCCCACCCCCCCTCCCCGCCTGGAAGCTTGGGCCGCGCCCAGATTTGGCCCACAGATCATTAATCCCTTTTTCCAATTAGTTAAATCCTTTTCTTTTCAATAAAAATCCATACCTTGTCCAAATCAACTCCTTTTTAGATAATCCTTGCACCCAAATTCTTCTAAAATTCTCCTCTACCAAATCCTCCTCCTTTTAAAAATATTTTGAGCATGACTGATTGCATTTATTGGGTGTTTATTGTTTGTGTGCGATAGACGTTGAACCAGAGGAACTCCAGTAGCCGGAGCTAACCGTTGCGAAGTAGGAAGCCGAGGACCCTAGTACCGACCTCCACTACGATGAGGACCTAGATGATGACAAGTCCACTGTAACCCTTTCTTGATGCATGAAATACCCAGATTTGCAAAACAAATATCTTGGCCAGAACAACCTACTAAAAACCTGCATGTTTTTGCTTGCTAAGGGGAAACCCTAGTAGGATAGCCATCAAAACCTATTTAGAAGTAGTGCGCATAGGAGGGATTGCTCATTCAACTATATGAATTAAAAGTTTGCAAGAGGGAAAGTAAGTGGGATTGCTATGGGAGGTGATTGAGGTGGTTGGGGTAAATTTTCGAAATAAAATGGGGAAGAACCCCGGCAACCGACTTGGTCGGAATACGGCTACGCGCCGAAACAGCCATAAGAGCGGGGTTGAATGGGTAACTTAGCTACCTGCGGTTACCCCCATCCTGGGATTCATGGGGAAGACCGGGTAGGTGGATGCTCGCGGTGTCGAGAAAAAGAAAGTGGTATGGTGGTGGGTTCAACCCGGGCTCTCCGTAAGGACCGCTATGATTTTCATCTTGCCTAACTTTTCTAGTACAACCACTTGCTCTGTATTTGGCAGTGGCCAGGCTTGAGCTAGAGTGCATAGCCTAGTAGCTTCTGAGTTGGCGCACAAGGGGCTACGGGACGGGTGGTGTGCCAACGGGAGTACCGCGGGGTACTGGAGTGGCTCGGATGCCTGAACCCCTAAAATTCTGCTAGGTGATGAAACAAAGGCAAAGGGTTTGCTTTGGAATTCAGGCATTTATTTGGTCGTAAGTGTGGCGGAACCGCCGATTTAATCCGGGCTAAGCACACCTGCCTACCTTCTTCACTAGGGTCAGTAGCTTCCTCCGGAGCGTAGTCGGGTTCCTGCTGCTGGTCCTTTGGCTCTGGGTGCAGTTCCTCCTCTGGCTCCGTCACGATCGGTTGGTCCAGTGGTGGTTCTTCGTTCGTGGAATCTATATGTATGACATGATGCAGTTAAAGCATGTATTAGTGCAAAGCTTGCCTCATTATGCGGGTGTAATGCAGTAGATCAGTGAACTTATGATTCGTGGTACAAAGTTATGCATATTGAGGTGAAAGTCGTTTCATACTAAGAAATCGTACAAGCCATCATCTACGACAGTTTAGCTTGTCACATAAAATAACGTGGTGTGTGACTGAGTTGCATCGATTTACGCGAAAAGACCGATGTCTACTACCATCTAGAACTCTTTTATGCCATAAGGAGCACAATAAACTAGGTATAACCATTTAGAACCTAATTTTTATATAAACAACATTTCTGCATTTATTTTCCATGCTAAAAACACATGTAGGGGCAAAATGGTAATTAGCAGTGGTCATTTGAGCTACCAAAATTTTCATAGAGCCTACACAGAATAAAAAAAATCTCTGCCCAAATTTCACAATTTTTGGAGTTCATTTTAGCCATATTTTCTATTTATCAAGGTTTTTCATGCTTGCACAAAAACAGGGGCAAAACTGTCTTTTCCTACTCAACCATCATACCCATTCTGTAGATCTATTTATTAGGAACAAAATGCAACAAAGTTTGCTATTTTTGGATTTTTATACACTTTATTATGATTTTTCAAAGTTTCAGCCTTTTTAAAAGCATTTTAATCGAAATTAAACAGATCCAGGACCTATCTGTAAATATCTATAGCTTCTGAGGGTTCCTGTGCAAGATTTACAAGACTCAGCGTACAGTGCTCGGTATGGAAACGTAAAACTGTTAAACTCGAAGGGCGATAGCGCAAAATGTGCGTCTTCCTCCTCCCGTCGTCTTCTTCCTCGCGACGGGAGGAGGAGCTCCGGCGGCGCGCGGTCAATCCCGGCCCTGCGGGGCTCGGGAGCTCGCCGCGGAGTGCCGGGGAGAGAGAGGAGAAGACGGGGAGCTTTACCCACTACCTCAGACGGCGGGGAAGGTCGCGGGGAGGGTCGGCGACGAATGCCCCTGGCCGGCGAGGTCCGGCGGTGCAATACGCCGAAGTGGGAGGGTCTCGGGCGACGCGGTCTAGACGGAAGGGTAGAGTCGAGGGCGGCGAAGCTCGGCGTGGTGACGGTTGAGCTCAGGAGCGGCCGGAGGTGGCTGGGGGCGAGCTCGCGGTGCGTCGGCAATGGCGGACGCGCGGGGAGGAAGGGGAAAAAAACCGGAGAGCGCGAGCGCGTGGAGGGAAGCTCGAGAAATAGACTCGGCCTCGCCCTCGCCCCGGTGACACGCTGCGCGCGCGCTGTCCGCGCGCGGCAGGGGCGCGTGGCCGCGGCGGCCGGGAAGGCCGGCGCGTGGCCACGGCCGCTCGGCGGCAGCGCCGCGTGGGCGCGCGCGGGCGGGGAGAGAGAAGGGAGCGCGCGCGGGTGAACCGGGTCTATGGACCACTGTGGCTGACAGGTGGGGCCATTCCTAGGAACTGTGAGTACGGTGTATGGACTCGGTGCATCGAGCGAGGGAGCGGGTCCGTGCGCTGGCGCGGGCGGGGCTGACAGGTGGGTCCCGCCTGTCATACAGACGAGGGAATAAAAGAAATTCGAAAAAGATAAACCCCCTTTGACCAGCTGATTAGGTTTCTGAATTTTGCAAATTTGACCAATTTAGAAGCCGAATTTGAAAAAGACCCAATTGAATGAAATGTTGTACATTTTGAAATCTACAACTTTGTCAAAAGGACCTATACCAGATTCCAAACACAAAATGATTTAAATTTGAAAATAACTTGCTGACTCCTGTTTGACCAATTAAAACCCCCAACTTGAAAATTATAAAAGTCCATTTTAGGTGCATTTTCATGAAAGGTGAACTATACCAAAGTTGCATAGAATCTCATGATCTACAACTTTGGTATTCATGACATGGCAAGATTTTGAATTTTGTTTCACAAAATTTTGAATTTACCAAACAGGGCTGAATTTGGCAAAATCACATTTTCACATAAAATGACCCAAAACTTGATTTCAACAGTCATGCATGCCAAAGCACAAAATACCAAAGTCATTCCTTATGAGATTACCTACAAGTTTGGTATGTAAGGTTTTATGAAAAACACAATGGCCTTAAAGTTATATCCACAATTCAAACACAGCTTTTTTCTGAAAACTAGGTTTAGTTGCTCAATGGCCTAGTTTATGCATGCTTTTCAAGTTAAGAGGCCTTGGAAAAGATGTCATTATGCTAATGATTTTAGTGTAATGCATTTGAGATGCCTAGGGCATCACAACCCACCCCCCTTAAAGAAATCTCGTCCCGAGATTTTTGAAGTGTCGAGGGTGGTTAAACTGGTTGTAGTTAGTGTTGGGTGTACGTATTGAGTTTAGACCCAGAAGCTAAGCTGTTATAACGTACCGAGTTGAGGTGGATGGCAGAAAACCAGGGTACTTAGTGTGTAGGTATTCTTCCTGCTCCCATGTGGCTTCATCTTCGGAATGATTACTCCATTGAACTTTGTAAAAGTTGATTGTTTTCCGACGGGTTGATCTTTGCTTTTGATCGAGGATTTTTATGGGACGTTCTTCGTATGTGAGATCTGGTTCAATCTGAATTTGAGAGGTGTCTACCACTTTCTCCGGCACTCTTAAGCACTTCTTTAGTTGGGAGACGTGAAACACATCATGAACTGCAGCCAGATGTGGTGGTAGCTCTAACCGATAAGCGACGGCTCCGCACTTTTCAATGATCTTGAATGGACCGACGTACCTTGGTGCTAACTTTCCTTTTACCCCAAACCGTTGTACCCCTTTCATCGGAGATACTTTGAGATACACATGATCCCCCTCATCAAAGACTAATGGCCTCCTCCTTTTATCCGAGTAACTTTTCTGTCTGGATTGTGCTCTTTTGAGATGGTGGTGTATGAGTTTCACTTGTTCTTCGGCTTCTACCACTAAATCAGGGCCAAAGGTAACACGTTCACCTGGTTCGGACCAGTTTAGTGGTGTTCTGCATCTCCTACCATAAAGAGCCTCGAAAGGAGCCATTTCTAAGCTCTTTTGGTAGCTGTTGTTATAAGCGAATTCCGCCAGGGGAAGGCATTCATCCCACTTGGTGGAATATGTCAGTGCACAAGCCCTTAACATATCTTCTAGAATTTGATTCACCCTTTCTACTTGACCACTGGTTTGAGGATGGTAAGCGGAACTGCGTACAAGAGTGGTGTTTAAGGCAGTCTGTAGTTGCTCCCAGAAGCGAGAAACGAACAGAGAACCCCTATCTGAGGTGATAGTTCGCGGGACCCCGTGTAAGGATAGGATCTTGGAAAGGTACAACTCAGCGTACTGCTTTGCTCGATAGGTGGTCTTGACTGGAATGAAATGAGCAGATTTCGTGAACCTATCGATAATTACCCATATGGAATCATATCCTTTTTGGGTACGAGGTAAGCCCACGATGAAATCCATGTGTATATCCTCCCATTTCCATGCTGGGACATCTAGTGGTTGAAGCATTCCAGCGGACTTTAAGTGATCAGCTTTTACTTTCTTACACACGTCGCACTCAGATATGTACTTGGCGATCTCTCGTTTCATGCGGGTCCACCAAAACTTTTGTTTCAAGTCTTGGTACATCTTATTGCTGCCCGGATGTATCGTGAATATTGAGGAGTGTGCTTCGTCTAGTATTCTCTTCCTCAACTCCATGTCCTTGGGTACCACTAGACGATTCTTGAACCATAGGACGCCTTGGTCATCTAGTGTGAAACATGCCTTCTTCTCTTCACTAATACCTTCACGGATATGTGCCATACCCTTATCTTGCTTCTGAGCTTCTATGACTTGTGCCTTGATTGTGGGCTCAATAATGATACTATAGAGTTCTGCAGGCTGTCCTGGAGGTGTTTCAATGTCACTCATTTCACAGCAGATTACTCTTGCTGTAGGTCGGACCTCTATCACATTGCAACGAGCTTTTCGGCTTAGTGCATCTGCTACCACATTGGCCTTGCCTGGGTGGTAGTGTATCTCCAGATCATAATCTTTTATCAACTCTAACCATCGCCTCTGCCTCATATTGATTTCGGGTTGGGTAAAAATATATTTGAGACTCTTATGGTCAGTGTAGATGTGACATGTGTTGCCTAACAGATAGTGCCTCCATATTTTTAGTGCATGAACCATTGCAGCCAACTCAAGGTCATGTGTTGGATAGTTGGCTTCATGTTTCCTCAGTTGGCGGGAGGCATAAGCAATTACTCTTCCTTCTTGCATCAAGACACAACCAAGTCCATTACCGGAAGCATCACAGTACACCTCAAAAGGCTTGGTGATATCTGGTTGAGCTAGCACTGGTGCTGAAGTTAACAATTTCTTCAAGGTTTGGAAAGCTTCTTCACAATTCGGATTCCAAATGAACTTGGCATTTTTCTTGGTCAAAGAGGTCATAGGTTTTGCAATTTTGGAGAAATCTTTGATAAAGCGGCGGTAGTAGCCCGCTAAACCAAGAAAACTCCGGATTTCAGTCACGGTCTCTGGTTGCTTCCAATTTAGCACATCTTCTACTTTGTTAGGATCAACTGCGACTCCCTTTTCAGATAGTACGTGACCCAAGAAACTTACTTCTTTTAGCCAGAAAGCACACTTGCTAAACTTGGCATAAAGCTTATGCTCTCTGAGCCGAGTAAGCACGACCCTCAAATGTTCTTCATGTTCTTTTTCATTTTTGGAGTAGATTAGTATGTCATCTATGAATACCACCACGAACTTATCAAGTTCATTCATGAACACCGAGTTCATCATATACATGAAGAAAGCCGGTGCATTGGTTAGTCCAAATGACATGACCAAGTACTCATACAAGCCGTATCTGGTAGAGAATGCTGTCTTGGGTATATCCTCTTCTCTAATCTTCATCTGATAGTAGCCAGACCTTAGGTCAATCTTAGAAAAGACCTTAGCCCCAGCTAACTGATCAAATAGAATGTCGATGTGTGGCAGTGGGTATTTGTTTTTGACGGTCACTGCATTCAGTGGCCGATAGTCAACGCACAATCTTTTTCCACCATGATCCTTTTTCTCAACAAAGAGAGCTGGACAACCCCACGGTGATGAACTAGGCCTAATGAACCCTTTGTCTAATTGTTCTTGTAGCTGTACTTTCAATTCCTTCAAATCATCAGGTGGCATCCTGTATGGTCTTTTTGACACAGGTGCCGTACCTGGAACGAGTTCAATGACAAATTCTACATCCCGTTTTGGTGGTAGTCCCGGAAGTTCTTCCGGAAACACGTCCGGGAATTCACACACTACTGGTATCTTTTTAACCTCTTGTAGTTCAGTCGCATTGACCGTGGGGGTCATGTGTTTTTGGTTTGGCAAGTGTATCCGTAGAATCTTGCCGCTGACACTAGACCTTAACTGCACTGTCCTGCTGCCAATATCCAGGACTGCATTGTTTTCTGTCATCCAATTCATCCCTAAGATGATATCAATCCCCCGGTGTGGCAGCACCACAGGATTGATTATGAAATCTTCCTTTCCTATACTCAGCCTTAACCCTTTTACTATCAGATTTGTATTTATCGGGTTCCCAGGCGCGGTGATTTGATATTTCTCTTTTATACGTGAAGTCTCTACCCTGTGCCTGGATGTAAATGATTGACTAATGAAAGTATGAGTAGCTCCTGAATCAAATAACACGACGGTCGGCTGACCGTTGACCATGAACGTACCGGCGAGAACAGGCTCTCCTGCAGGGATCAGCTCCATGTGCACGTAGTGCACTCGACCTGTCTTGGGTACGAATCCCTTCGGCTTGTTCTGTTGGTTTCCACCCGCAGGACCAGGACCTTGGATCCTGCGAGGCGCTCTGCAGTCCTTAATGAAATGGCCGATCTTGCCGCAGTTGTAACAAGGAGCGCCCGGTCCCGGAATAATGGGAGCACGGGGAGTTGGCAACTGTGCGGGTGCTCGATAAATGGGGTACTGTTGCTGCGGTGCCGCCCGATGAATCCACCTTGGTTGGTTGGGTCGGACCACATAGCGAGACTGCTGAAAATTTTGCTGTTGAGGTTTGTATGCGGTCTTCTGCTTCTGTGAAGGGCCAGTCGCTGAGGTGTTGGCTATCCTTTTGCGCTTCTGATCCTCATTAGCAGCACGGAGACGATTCTCCATGTCGAGAGCAGTGTCTACTAGTTCAGTGAAGCTCTGGTAACGCCGTGCCAAGTGAGTCCGGAGGGTAGGGTCAAGGCCCTCGAGGAGTCTCTCGGCCCGTTCCGGCTCAGTAGCAACATCTCTCGGAGCATACTGTGAGAGGTGGATAAAGATCTGCACATATTGCATGACGGTCCTGCTACCCTGCTTGAGGTCTCGGAACTCACGTCGCTTTTGTTCCATCAAACTTGCCGGGATATAGTGGGCCCGGAAAGCCTGACGGAACTCCTCCCATGTGGGCTCGTGGCCCTCTTCCTGCATAGCGAGGAAAGTGGCGTACCACGCTCCCGCAGGCCCATGAAGAAGCTGAGCAGCAAATCGAGCCTTCTCTCGCTCATTGATCCCTGGCAGAAGGGTAAACTTGGACTGGACAGTGCGAAGCCAGTCATCCGCCGCCAGTGGCTCGGGGCAGTTGGTGAAAACCGGGGGTCGCAGCCCCTCGAAGTCCTGGTAAGTAATGCCACGTGGCCTGTACTCCCGCGGCTGTTGTTGCCCACGGGCTTGACGGTCTTCTGCTAATAACCGAATCAGCTCAGCTTGTTGGACCACCAAAGTGGCCAGCTCCGGCGGGGGTGGAGCGCCTTGCGCTGACTGCCCTGATGACTGCCCCGTGCGAGTGTTCACCATCTGCAAAATGGAATCATATGGGTTTAGCCCAATAGCCCATGTGCAGAAATATGGTGACAACAAGATCATAGGACTATAGGCAATGCGAGCACAGGTAAACTTGTAACAAAGTAGTTAGACTTTATCTCTCAAGGCCAAGCTTAACGACATCGCATCAATCGCATCATCCATGCGCACTCAACAGTTACTGCAACCTTACTTATAGAGTCTTAATAAACTAAAGGTTTACTAGTACACACATGGGCCATCTCATCCATCCCATCGGAACACTAACTTCAGGTTCTACATTAGGTTACATGACGTACATAAGTGAGTTCTCTCGACCTCACCACTGTTTAGTACAGTCATGATAAACTGCACGGAGCGATATAGTACAAAACATCGCTCACAACGTGCACCATCTACAAAAAGCTTCTCCACACAGTGCCATTGCCAAACTCTCTAACGCCCGTTACGCGCGTCAGACACCATGCTGCCCTCATCCTCCACCACAGGGGCAACTGAAAGATCCGGCTCGTACTGCGCCAGGCGCTGCTGTGCCTCAGCCAACTCTGCCTCCAGCTCCTCAATACGGTCCTGTGCATACATGTGCTGGTCACGGTAGTGGGCGACACGATCCTCGGCACGGAGATACATCCCGTGTACACTGTGAGCAAACTGCATGGTCGCAGCATAAGGCCTGGTGTCAATCCGCTCCTCCAGCATGTTGTGACGACGGAGCCACTCGTCGTCGTAACCGTCGGTGGGGAGGTAGCGCAGCACTGACATCCCTGCTGCACCCGAAGAACTGAGTGAGGTGATGGCTGCTAGGGTGACCTTGTCGTAAGCGTCCTCCTCATTGGCCCCGTAGACGGTGAGCGTCTGCCGGACCGCGGTGTGGCTCGAAGGAAGGACAACACTGGCCATGCAGTGTCCCTCCGCGTGCACCGTCTGCACTGAGAAGAAAGGGCACGGCCTGCGCCTCATCTCACGCAGAGCCCGACAAAGGATCTGCGCAAGGCCGTTCTCCTCACGGCAACGGGTGTGAACCATCCCATTCTCAAGCTGAGGAGGGGTGTGGGTCACTGGTGGGAGGGGAGCAGCCCTTCCCTCCTGTATACGGAGTCCCCTCGCACTGGTGGCCTTACGAGCGGTTTGCTTGGTCCTGGCCATCTGTTTTTAAAAGAGATTTTAATCAGTGATAGGCACAGGTTGCATATAACTTTAACGGTTAAGTGGGTGATGGGTGCGGAAAACATCATTGGACTTTCCTTTTACTTATTTGTCTTTTAGCGATAAACCCCTAAGTATGAACAAGTAAAAGTAAACATGATGCATGACTCGTCCTATCCGTTCTCACATCACACACCTTATGTATAATGTATATATCTAACGAGTATCCGGTGACATATATGCACGGCACTCTCTAATGCAACTAGTCGTTCTCTATTCGTTCTTAATTTCGCACGTGGTTAGTGTACCTGCAGAAAAATGCATGCTCATACCATCACCATTACCATGACCAATCATTACCACTCTAACCCTAGAAGTGGCACCCACGAATTTCTTTAGGCTACGTCTGGTGGACGACGTAGTGGCGCCATTTCTCCCAACACACCCAGTCTTCCTCCAGTACTGGGGAATTGCTGGGGAGAGAAACGGTGGCCAACAAGATCTAGCTATAATTTTGGTTGAAGGAAAAGTGGTCACGAAACACTCCAATAGCGTGACCACCCCCCTTAAAGAGTTCTGCCCTATCAGCATGAATGCAAGGTTCGCAACAGTCCGCAAATCCCAATAGCGCTCCGCCAGTACTGGGGATGGCTATGGCCGAAAGGTTGCTTCCCAAAGCGCCAAATATGCACATGAGTTCTATCTAGGTCAGAATGTTAGCGATGTCACCTGGTATTTCACTAACATCCTTAATAGGGGCATATCGATAATCTCACTTTTCAAATACTTCGAAAAGGGTTTTCGAAAATAGGTTTGCAAATCAAAACTGGATGATATGTCTGTTGTCTGTGTATGATCGGCTCTGATACCAGCTGTGGCGGAACCGCCGATTTAATCCGGGCTAAGCACACCTGCCTACCTTCTTCACTAGGGTCAGTAGCTTCCTCCGGAGCGTAGTCGGGTTCCTGCTGCTGGTCCTCTGGCTCTGGGTGCAGTTCCTCCTCTGGCTCCGTCACGATCGGTTGGTCCAGTGGTGGTTCTTCGTTCGTGGAATCTATATGTATGACATGATGCAGTTAAAGCATGTATTAGTGCAAAGCTTGCCTCATTATGCGGGTGTAATGCAGTAGATCAGTGAACTTATGATTCGTGGTACAAAGTTATGCATATTGAGGTGAAAGTCGTTTCATACTAAGAAATCGTACAAGCCATCATCTACGACAGTTTAGCTTGTCACATAAAATAACGTGGTGTGTGACTGAGTTGCATCGATTTACGCGAAAAGACCGATGTCTACTACCATCTAGAACTCTTTTATGCCATAAGGAGCACAATAAACTAGGTATAACCATTTAGAACCTAATTTTTATATAAACAACATTTCTGCATTTATTTTCCATGCTAAAAACACATGTAGGGGCAAAATGGTAATTAGCAGTGGTCATTTGAGCTACCAAAATTTTCATAGAGCCTACACAGAATAAAAAAAATCTCTGCCCAAATTTCACAATTTTTGGAGTTCATTTTAGCCATATTTTCTATTTATCAAGGTTTTTCATGCTTGCACAAAAACAGGGGCAAAACTGTCTTTTCCTACTCAACCATCATACCCATTCTGTAGATCTATTTATTAGGAACAAAATGCAACAAAGTTTGCTATTTTTGGATTTTTATACACTTTATTATGATTTTTCAAAGTTTCAGCCTTTTTAAAAGCATTTTAATCGAAATTAAACAGATCCAGGACCTATCTGTAAATATCTATAGCTTCTGAGGGTTCCTGTGCAAGATTTACAAGACTCAGCGTACAGTGCTCGGTATGGAAACGTAAAACTGTTAAACTCGAAGGGCGATAGCGCAAAATGTGCGTCTTCCTCCTCCCGTCGTCTTCTTCCTCGCGACGGGAGGAGGAGCTCCGGCGGCGCGCGGTCAATCCCGGCCCTGCGGGGCTCGGGAGCTCGCCGCGGAGTGCCGGGGAGAGAGAGGAGAAGACGGGGAGCTTTACCCACTACCTCAGACGGCGGGGAAGGTCGCGGGGAGGGTCGGCGACGAATGCCCCTGGCCGGCGAGGTCCGGCGGTGCAATACGCCGAAGTGGGAGGGTCTCGGGCGACGCGGTCTAGACGGAAGGGTAGAGTCGAGGGCGGCGAAGCTCGGCGTGGTGACGGTTGAGCTCAGGAGCGGCCGGAGGTGGCTGGGGGCGAGCTCGCGGTGCGTCGGCAATGGCGGACGCGCGGGGAGGAAGGGGAAAAAAACCGGAGAGCGCGAGCGCGTGGAGGGAAGCTCGAGAAATAGACTCGGCCTCGCCCTCGCCCCGGTGACACGCTGCGCGCGCGCTGTCCGCGCGCGGCAGGGGCGCGTGGCCGCGGCGGCCGGGAAGGCCGGCGCGTGGCCACGGCCGCTCGGCGGCAGCGCCGCGTGGGCGCGCGCGGGCGGGGAGAGAGAAGGGAGCGCGCGCGGGTGAACCGGGTCTATGGACCACTGTGGCTGACAGGTGGGGCCATTCCTAGGAACTGTGAGTACGGTGTATGGACTCGGTGCATCGAGCGAGGGAGCGGGTCCGTGCGCTGGCGCGGGCGGGGCTGACAGGTGGGTCCCGCCTGTCATACAGACGAGGGAATAAAAGAAATTCGAAAAAGATAAACCCCCTTTGACCAGCTGATTAGGTTTCTGAATTTTGCAAATTTGACCAATTTAGAAGCCGAATTTGAAAAAGACCCAATTGAATGAAATGTTGTACATTTTGAAATCTACAACTTTGTCAAAAGGACCTATACCAGATTCCAAATACAAAATGATTTAAATTTGAAAATAACTTGCTGACTCCTGTTTGACCAATTAAAACCCCCAACTTGAAAATTATAAAAGTCCATTTTAGGTGCATTTTCATGAAAGGTGAACTATACCAAAGTTGCATAGAATCTCATGATCTACAACTTTGGTATTCATGACATGGCAAGATTTTGAATTTTGTTTCACAAAATTTTGAATTTACCAAACAGGGCTGAATTTGGCAAAATCACATTTTCACATAAAATGACCCAAAACTTGATTTCAACAGTCATGCATGCCAAAGCACAAAATACCAAAGTCATTCCTTATGAGATTACCTACAAGTTTGGTATGTAAGGTTTTATGAAAAACACAATGGCCTTAAAGTTATATCCACAATTCAAACACAGCTTTTTTCTGAAAACTAGGTTTAGTTGCTCAATGGCCTAGTTTATGCATGCTTTTCAAGTTAAGAGGCCTTGGAAAAGATGTCATTATGCTAATGATTTTAGTGTAATGCATTTGAGATGCCTAGGGCATCACAGTAAGCGTCGTTGAGTCCAACTTGTGGGAATTAGTACAATCTCTGATCAGAGTAAAATCTATTCGAATAGTCTGTGTCCACTGGTATGGATGGGTTACGGCTTGGTTCTTCATCTAGTGTGTTTTCTTAAAAAAGTGGATGGTTTGAACAAAGGTAGGGCTAGGTGGTTGGTGTAGACCAAGGATTGTGGAAGGATAAGTTTGGGCCGCTTGGACCGGTAAGTCCAGTGGCACCCCCTTCAATTATTAAAGATTGTTTTCATAAACTAATAATTGGCCACTAAAATGAACCATGAATTATTTCTCGCAAATACAAGCTCCAGATAAAGCCTTGCATTTAGAGATAGATACAACCCCCTCAATAGGAGGAACGTGGGCTTGCGTAGTACGTAAAGTACTCACCCTTGTTTTGTTGATAATTTACAGATAGTTCCGACGAACTGTTCGAGGCGCTCTTTGGCTAGGTCATGATCCTACTTCCCAACCAGCCTATGGCATTGGGCCCTGAAGGATTTGCTTCTGCTGTATCTTACTTTTCCTACAATTACCATGTAATGGTTTGTAATCGCTAAGTTCGACTCTATGCTATCTAAAATAAATGTATTGCTAGAACCCTGGGACTAGCATTTGTATCACATTTAAGCTCTCATGAATTTTGGGGGTGCTTCACCACTGGAGTGAGGTCGGTAGGGATCCGTTCACAAAAAGCCTCTCTGAAAAGAATTGTAGCCTCGTCATGTAACAAAGGGTTCCCCCTGACCTTGGAGCATCAAGGGGGCTCCGAATCACCGTAGACATCGGTGTGCAGGCACTGGTCTGAGAGGGTGAGGCCAAGAAGGTATGCAACGTGCTGCCTGTAGAGCCTAACCTCCTGACCCTGAAACATGAATTGTATGTACTCACTCCCTTCATCGATGTAGAGAGACACGTAGAAGACACGAACCCACTCCTCAACATACTTGTACCTCTTCTCAAGAAAATCTGTCAGATCAAGGAGGCTCAAAGAAAGGATATAAGTTCTACCCTTGCACAGGCTCCATCCTCGGTAAGCTGAGCACAACGTGTGGGAACATGCCCATGCCTACCCACCTGTAGCTCTGGTAGAGGGAGGCCAGAATGAGTGTCCAGAACCATCGGTCCACTCGAGTGTCGCACTGCTCAGAGTGCCACTTGCCAGAGGACACATAGTACCATATCTTCTTGAGCCTTTCACCACTGTACCCTATGTTTTCTATCATCTGTGCACCCCTAGTGAGGACAGGGACTGTAGGGTGGATTGGAAGGCTGACACTCTCCTCCCCATGGTCTTGCGCAAGCTCTGACTCCGACTCAGACTCAGGCTGCTTAGGCTGCTCTGCATCTGCCTCTGCCTACTGTGCTGCTACTCTAGCTACTGCCCTTGCTGTTGCCCTTTCCTTCTTCGTGGCCTCTGCCTCTTATTGTGCAATAATCTCAGCAGATGAGGTCAACTTGCCGCTCCACCTTGACTGACCCTTAGGGGTGGCATGCTTGGTGTGTGTCCTGTACCCCTTAGGTGGCTGGGTATCAACTTGACACCTCGAAGGTCGACCAGAGTGAGAGGGTTTTGGCGTGACTCTCCAATCGAAATGCCCCCCCGCTCGGCTACTCTGCAATGCGTCAAAGGCATCAACTGCTCTCCCAACTGTCTCATGCTCCTTTTTCTCCTGAGTCCACTTCTGCTTCTTGGCGAGCACGGCGGCGGCACATGAGGTGTGACGGCAGCGCGGGAGGCACGGTGGTGGCACGGGAGGCACAGTGGGGGTGCGGGTGGTGCGGCTGCGGTGCGGGTGGTGCGGCGGTGGCGTGAGAGGCGGTGGTGGCGGCTGAGAGGTTGCAACGGCGTGAGAGACGATGATGGCGGCGAGAGGCTAGGGTTCGGGAGCGACGAGGGCATGGGCAAACGAGTGGAAAGAAAAGGAACGGGCCCACGCATTTAAGCCTTAAAACCGGACGAACCGCGACTTAGATCGGACCGTCAGATGGTCCGTTGGTTGAACCGTCAGACGGTCCGATGGTTGAACCTTCGGACCAGTTGGACGTCCATCAAATGAGATAGCCAGAGGGGCTGAAAAACACCCAAGGACCAACAGACCAGTTCGAGGTCCATCAGACGAGTTAGGTAGAGAGGTTAAAAGGGACTCTGAGAGACCATTGGACAGTCCAATGGTACTCAGATAGACATAGAAACGCTAAGAAGCTCCTTTTCTTGTCCAACTTTTTGAAGATTCAAATAAACACAAGTATGGACAGTCCAAGTTGAAACCCTTGCCCCTCAAACACTCAAAAATATTTGCATTTTCACATGCTTTATATAATTTTTTATTTTTCAAGCTTGAAAATACCAAATCCAAGAAAATTTGCAATAAGAGCAAATGAAATGTATGAGTCTTTTCCTAGGAGAACTAGAGATAGAATTAACTCCTGTCCCATGGGAACTTGACTCAATAGGCATAAAGAACAATGCCAAACCTTTACTCTATTCTCTTTTCATGATTTGAGATGCTTGCACTTGGAAATAAGTCTCCATATCATCAAGAGTGCCCCTTTGTGACACTACCGGATGTAGTGCAAGTGCAAGCTACCAACAAACATGGATAAAAAATTAAATATGCGTGCACATCTATATGACAAGGAATGCAATACACGTGAGAAAGTAAATCTACACTTGCCACATTGATTCCCCCCGCAAGCTTCTTCAAGAGGAGCCATTCTTCATGCCATGAGCGAAACCAAGTTCCACCAGCTCATGCAAGACCCTCACTCCTCTCTATCTTGCAGTGGTCAGGCAAGAGACTAGCATATACATATGATACAAATTATATGGCATGGCAACTTACATGACGTCACTAGCATCTATCACATTGAGCTCACTTCGAAGCATACAAAAGGTACTCTCATCTGCTGGTTTCGTGAAGATGTCTGCCAATTGCTCCTTAGTTTCGCAAGAGGATGTCTCCCTTTGTGACGGGGTCCCTTATGAAGTGATGGCGGATATCTATGTGCTTATTACGAGAGTGTTGAACCGGGTTGTTGGCTAACTTAACGACGCTCTCGTTGTCACAAAGGAGAGGTACCCTAGAAAGCTGCACACCATCGTCCAAAAGCATTTGGTTCATATATAGAATTTAGGCACAACATGACCCAGCCACTATATACTCCGCTTCTGCAATGGACAAGGATACACAGTTTTGCTTCTAGGAAGACCAAGAAACAAGCAAATGCCCAAGCAAGTGGGAACCTCCGGATGTACTCTTACGCTCAACATGGCATCCAACAAAGTCTGAGTCTGAGGAGCCCAAGAGTTTAGTAATAGCGCCCTTAGGGTACCACAAGCCTATGCTTGGGGTGTCCTTGAGTTACTGAAGAATCCTTTTCACAGCGGAGAGCTGAGATTCTTTGGGATCGGTTTGAAAATGAGTACACAAGCACACTGTGGGGGATAGATATCCCCTAGGTCCTCATGACACTGATTCAGGGAATGGGCTGTCATAAGGCCCAAGAAGGATGGGCTACTAATCTGGGATAAAGGCAGCAAGAATTACATGGACGACAAGGCAGGGACGCTATATTCTGAATAAGGAAAGCATGCAGAACTCAAAGATGGACTCCAAGAAACATGAAGCTAGAGGTTTCCATATAATCTTTCGTAATTGAAGTCGTCTAGGAGATAGAAAAGGAAACTGACTTGTAACCCTAGGACCCATCGGCCTATATAAGGCATGTTAGGGACCCCTACGAGAGGCATCGCTTCGCATATCACCTCATACCTCATATCGAACCACTAGTTCTCAAAGCCCTTATTGTAACCTCGAGAACTCAAAGGAATACAATCCGCCACAAACAGGACGTAGGGTATTACGCAATTTCAGCGGCCTGAACCTGTATAAATCTTGTCTCTCGTCGCGCTTCACGCGAACCATCGAGCTACAGTTGATCTCGCTGACCGCAAAAAGGACCTCGTGAGGTATCCCATGGTGCACTGTTGGTACCAAACACTGATAGTTGGCACACCAGGTAGGGAAGGCGACATCGACATCACCGCTAGCTCCATGGCCAACATCTCCCACAACTTCACCAAGCTCTCTCCCAGTGAGATGATCTACTTTGGATCTATCTCGTTCATCGTCGACAAGAACGGTGATCTGCACCGCATCGAAGCTACTGCGGAGAAGGCACAAGACCACCAGGTTGCTAAGCTGACTAGAAAGCCATCTTCAGCCAAGCACGCAGCAAGACTTGTTTTGCCCACAACTGAGATTCAGTCGACACATGCCGCACTGACTCACCCTTGAGTTTAGGTGCCCTGACCTACCACCAGATCTGCATCGACTCTTCCGCTCTGAGCGACCACAATGTCATCTCTAAATCGGCGCACTCCACTTCCTACTTCTCCTACCCGAGTCTGGACCCAGATCAGTCGGGGAAAGGGGAGGCAACGGTTGGTAGCCCATCCTTCACTGACCTTAACGCCAGCAACTGCTTCAATGCTAGCTGACGCAAGCCGTGGTAGGGGTCGAGCCACGTCCTGGATCCCCCATGGGTTTTGTAACACTGCCATGACATTACAGGGGCTTCCCTTCCACGCTCTCGCTCCCCTCAAAAACAACAAGGGTGCACAGGTGGTGCCCGTACCAGAACAACCTGCGGCACTCGTAGATGATGACATCTAAAACGTGGCAGATGAGCCCTGACCCATTTCTGCCTGGTGCTCATCATGAATTCCACCTCCGCCGGTAGGACCACCAACTGGCGTAGGTCCCGATCAGTAGCACCACCAGTGGCATCTTCATCAACACCTGTGCCACAGGGGCGACATCAGCAACAACCTCAGCCACCTCTTCCCTAGGAGGACGGTGAGGAGTCACACCAACACATGATCTACAACCTCGAGTCCCTTGACTTGCCTGGGGCTGAGTCCACTGTAGTAGCCACAGAACTCATGGCATTAGCTCCTAATCCTAGCTCAGAGGAGCTAGCCACACTCTATAACGACCAGGTGAGTCCGCCCCCAAACACATTCCACTGTCTTTCTGAGGTACTCATCCTTGACGGGCAGGTGGACGAAGACTTCGTCTCTGAGGACGAGCCCACCGTGGACAAGGAGGACCAGAAAGCACGCAACGTGCGTCGATGCAAGAACTGGCACCGCAACATCCACCACGACCCGACTTAACCCATCTGGCATGATGAAGTGACTACAGCAAGCAAAACCCCGGAGGAGATAGAATCCCACCGATGAAGGAACGCTCTGCGGTGGGAGCGCTGATGAGCACAGGAAGCACTGGTCACGCGCGATCACGAGCAAGAATAGGGTAGGCGAGGTCGCGTACAACCTCGTGTACCACCAGTTCATGCACGTAATCTACTGCCAGAGTTTGCTAGGGCCATGCGGACTTTGAGCCAAGTGGGTGGTGTGCTAGCTCAGATCGCCAACGACTGCCCCGACACACCAGATGGAGAGTACTTCCAGCAGATTCTAACATGGGCAGTGGATCACCTCCTGCCTGTGCAGGACTTGCCTACTGCTAGCGACGCCCGCCGCAACATTAACGGATGGCATGATGCGCACAACAACATCGAGCAATCGCGCGTGCGCCTGACACAAAGATGAGCTGAGGTGTCAGGAGGAGTACGATCGAGATCATGGCGTTCCCCGATGAGACAACGGTGGACAGGACCGCTTAGGTGGGCCCCCGTCAATAGCCCAACACCACGCATCTCAGTCTACAACTGGCTGGGAAGTAACAGCCCTTGGTCACCGTAGCGTCGGCCAAAAGGCGTACAAGGAGGGGCTCCAAGCGCACCGGCCTCCAGAGGGGTAGTCGGCATCCCCGCCTTCACCAAACAACTTTGCACGGTCGAGTGGCCACAAAACTTCAAGGTCTCCAATGTCAACAAGCACGAGCCCAAGCATGACCCCAATGGCTGGCTGGCTGTATACTCCAACGCAGCCGGCACCACCGGGGCAAGTGAAGATGTCATGACGGCCTACCTCCCGATCATGCTAGGGCAGGACACACTCCAATGGCTCTACCACCTTCCAACTGACTGCATCAATAGCTGGAGCAGTTTCTACGACAGATTCATCGCCAACTTTCAGTGCTTCTCTGACAAGCCGGAGCACCCATGGGACCTCAAGTCCATCAAGCGCAAGGATGACGAGTCACTCCGGTCTTACTTGAAGTGATTCTAGACAATTGCAATCGCATCCCCGACATCACTGAGGTGGCAGTGATTGAGGACTTCTACTGCTTTTCCAGAGACGAAGCCTTCATGAGGAGCATCCTCATAAAGCACCAGCTACCTCAGAGCAGCTCTTCCACGAGGCTGACTTATACATCACTATGGACGAGCGTGCTCGGGACTTGGTGGACTGGCGACTAGATGATCGGGGCAAGAACAAGCAGGAGAGGTGCGAAGATGCCTCGCGGTAGGAGCGCCACTAGGATAAGAGGCCTCGAGACAAGGAGGTCCACGCCATTAGACCACCGCTCGCTCGCCCGCGTGCTGCCCCTCGTGGCAAAGACATGCATTCACTCGACGACATTCTTGATAGACCATGCCCTTACCGATATGAACCACACCTTGCACCATTGTCGGGACTTCAAGAACTCAATTGGCCATGGCTGACCATTTCAGCCATTGCCTCCGCCGCCGCCCTTGCGGCAAGACATGAATCCACCGCAGCAGCACAACAGGGGCAATGGCCCAAACTTCCCCAACATCAATAGAGAACTTAACATCATCTTCGGGGGACATGTGTCCTAGGAGAGCAAAAGGGAGCAGAAGCTATCTGACCGCCGAGTCATGGCGGCTACTAAGGAGCCTCCAGTGTTGTACAGATGGTCGGAGACTCCCATCTCTTTCAGTCGGGTAGATCAATGGCTCAACTTCGACCATCCGAGCAAATACCTATTGCTCGTGAGCCCTGTGGTCCATGAGAGCTGACTCAAAAAGGTGCTGATCGACAGCGGAAGTAGCATCAATGTGATGTTCCCCAAGACTCTGCTGGCCCTTGGGATCTCCCTCAACAATCTCTAGGAATTAGACAGCCCCTTCTTTGGGATCATGCCTGGCGATGGAGAATACACGCTGGGACACATCTCCCTATTGGTCACCTTCGGGATGCCAGAGAATTTCTGCCCGGAGACTCTCCATTTCGAGGTGGCTAGATTCAACTGTGCCTGCAATGCTATCATCGGGCGGTCGAGGCTAGCCAAGTTCATGGCCGTTCCACATTACTCATACCTGGCCTCAAGATGCTGACCCCAGAGGGCGTCATATCCATGAGGGCTCACTTCAAGGGGGCCGTAGACTGTAACCGGGAGGCGATTCAGGCGGCCCTTGCCGCAAGCACTTCAACTACACAGCGATGCATCATGGGTGATGTAGCCTCGCTCCCGTAGGAAGACCTCTAAATCCTGGTCCAAGGATCGGCCTCTACATCAACGTTGCGGCTTGTCGATGCGACTAAGAAGATCAGCCTCGGCCTCACCGACACATCCAAGACCGCTGTCATTAGAGCTACACTTCCTCCCAAATAGGAAGACATGCTCGTTCAGTTCTTGTAGGACAACTGGGGCATGTTCGCATGGAAGCCTGCAGACATGCCCAGAGTTCCCAAGGAGCTGGCCGAGCACAAGCTCAAGGTCTACCCCAACGTGAAGCCGATCAAACAGAAGCTGCGTCGATTCACTCCCAACAAAGGAGAGGCGATCCGTGTGGAGCTTGCCCAGCTCCTAGCTGCTGGGTTTATTAGAGAAGTCATGTATCTAGAGTGGCTTGCGAATCCTATACATGTACTCAAAAAGAATAAAATAGAGTGGCGGATATGCGTTGATTACACAGATCTCAACAAACACTGCCCGAAGGATCCTTTTGGGTTGCCTAGGACCGATCAAGTCATGGACTCCACAGTGGGATGCTCCTTGCTCTCTTTCCTAGATTGTTACTTAGGTTACCATCAGATCAGCCTAGCAGAAGAAGATCAAGACAAGACGGCATTCATCACGCCCTTTGTGGCATTCTGCTATACTTCCATGCCCTTCGGGTTGAAAAACACTGGGACAACATATCAGCGCGCCATCCAGACATGCCTAGCAGAACATTGGGGCAAGCATGTAGAAGCTTACATTGATGATGTTGTGATCAAGATGAAAGACCATGATGACTTCATCAACGATCTACAGCAAGTTTCTAACAGCCTTAGGTGGTTTCATTGGAAGCTCAACCTTGACAAGTGCGTGTTTGGGGTCATGCCTGAGAAGTTACTTAGTTTCATCATCAGCAATAGAGGGATCGAGGCAAATCCCAGAAAGATTGAGGCTATCCTCCAAATGGAGCCCCAAAAATCACAGAAAAAAGTCTAGAAGCTGACGGGGTGCATGGCAGCCCTAAGCCGATTTATATCATGGCTGGGTGAACGAGGGATGCCATTCTTCAAGTTGCTCAAGAAGGTGGACAAATTCCAGTGGATGCCAGAGGCATAGCAAGCTTTCGATGCTCTCAAGAAGTTCTTGACGATGCCCCTAGTACTCAAATCCCTGAACCAAGCCACGATGGATTAGCCGGCTGAAGACCTACTCCTCTACCTCTCCTGCACAACTCACATGGTCAGCACTGTGTTAACGGTCGAGAGGATGGAAGGACACGCCCATCCGATTCAACACCCGGTCTACTTTTTCAGCTAAGTCCTCAGTCCATCAAAAATAAGGTACTCTCAAGTTCAAAAGTTACTTTACACAGTCCTTGTTATTGCTCGTAAGCTGCGCCATTACTTTGAGGAGCACAAAGTGGTGGTGGTCACCGAGTTCCCGATCGGCGACATACTCTGCAACAGAGAAGCCACAGGAAGGATAGCGAAGTGGACATGTGAGTTCGGGGCTCATGATATTGACGTCCGCCCATGCACGGGATCAAGACGCATGCTCTGGTGGACTTTGTCTCGAAATGGATAGAAAACTAGGTTCCAGAAAATCCAGAACCTATGGAATTCTGGAAAATGTACTCCGACGGATCCCTAAAGCTAGAAGGAGCTGGGGCGAGAGTCCTCTTCACGTCTCCAAAGGGTGAACACCTCAAATATGTGCTGCAGATCCTCTTCTCAGTATACAACAATGCGGCTGAGTATGAAGCTTTGTTGCATGGGCTACGTATAGCTATTTCACTTAGAATCAAGCGCCAGATTGCCTATGGGGATTCATTAGTTGTCATTAGTCAAGTCAACAAAGACTGTGATTGTTCCACAGAGGTGATGGACAAATATTGTGCAGCAGTACGTAAGCTAGAGGACAAATTCCTAGGTCTTGAATTTCACCATGTCGACCGCGACCACAATGTTGAAGTTGGTATCCTATCAATGCTTGGATCCTCCCGCACCAAAATACCGCCAAGCATCTTTGTTCAAGAATTATTTCGCCTGTCAATTCAGTCCGGAGGAGAGGATGAACTTCCAGAGTAGCAAGTTTCGATCTTAGAAGAGGCTCCCACTGACTGGAGGGTCCCGATCATCAAGTACGTCAAAGATGGCGACGAGCTAGATGACAAAGCAGCAGCTGAGTGACTCGTCAAGCGTGCGACCGACTATACTTTAATCGGAGATGATTTGTATAAGCGCGGCGCAGCCGGCGTCCTTCTGAAGTGCATTGACACATGTCATGGCAAAAGTTTGCTATTGGAGATCCATGATGGGCGGTGTTGTAGTCACGCTACTTCAAGAACATTGGTCGGGAAGGCATTCAAAGCCGGATTCTATTGGCCAACAGCTAAGCAGGATGTAACTAATTTGGTTCTACGCTGTTAGGCATGTCAGTACCTTGCTAAGCAACATCATCTTCCAGTGCAGCAGTTGCAGACCATCCCCATCTCTTGGCCCTTTGCATGCTGGGTGCTAGACATGATCAGGCTGTTCGAGAAAGCTCAAGGGGGATACATGCACGTACTGGTGGCCATTGATAAATTCACCAAGTGGATCGAGTACAAGCCCATAGCTTCCCTGACAGCTACTAAGGCAGTAGAATTTCTCCAGGAGATCATGTTTCGCTTCGGGATACCTAACAGCATCATCACGGACCTGGGCTCTAACTTCACAGCGTGGAATTTTTTGACTTGTACGAGAACAAGAGTATCCTTATCAAGTATGCCTCAGTCACGCACGCGCGGGCTAATGGTCAGGTCGAGCATGCTAACGGCATGATCCTGGACACGATGAAGAAGAAAATCTTTGATAAAGTTGAGAAACAGGCTGGCAAGTGGATCAGAGAACTCCCGTACATAGTCTGAAACCTCAGGACTCAACCCAGTCGGGCGCTCAATGGCAACACGCCTTTCTTCATTGTCTATGGTTCAGAGGTAGTATTGCTCGCAGACCTAGCATTCGGGGCACCATGACTTATGTTCAAAGATATAGTCGAGGCTGAGGCAACATGCCTAGAGGAAGTCGATATGCTCGAGGAAGAATGACTTAACACAGTAATCTAGTCAGCTCGGTATCAGCAGGCCCTACGACGCTATCACGAGTGCACCATGCACCCTAGAGCCTTTTCAGTCGATGATCTAGTTCTTTGCAGAGTCCTAAAGGGGGAAGGGCGTCACAAGTTATCGCCCCCTGGGAAGGTCTGTTCATTGTCACTGAAGTCTCTCGTCTAGGATCTTATCGATTGTCTCAAATGGATGGCACTCCAGTTGGGAATTCATGGAACATAGAACATCTTTGCAAGTTCTATGCTTGACTCTATAGTTGTCGCGACCTCAAAGCGACACATCCTCTTGTACTTTGATTGGCTGAAATCAATAAATAAAGAATGCATGACCTCTATGCAGTCGCTCTGTTCATACTTTTGCATTACATCATGTGCAATTGTGTTTGTCTTCATACTCATGCGTGTATGGGGTAATCAGCTTAAGCCACGGCTTGACTTACAGCTGATCGAACATGCCACGCTAACTCAAAAGGGTGAACTCTAAATCCTACCTACGGGGCAATCAGCTTAGGTCATGGCTCGACCTACAGTCGGTGCTACATGCCCACGCTAACTCAAAAGGGTGAACTCTAAACCCTACCTATGGGGCAATAGGCTTAGGTCATGGCTCAACCTATAGTCGGTACTACATGCCCACGATAACTCAAAAGGGTGAACCATAAACCCTCCATACGGGGCAATCGGCTTAGGTCATGGCTCAACCTACAGTCGGTGCTACATGCCCATGCTAACTCAAAAGGGTGAAATGTAAACCCTCCACACAGGGCAATCAGCTTAGGTCATGGCTCGACCTACAGTTGGTGCTACATGCCTACGCAAACTCACACGGGTAACTCTAAACCCTCTACTTAGGGCAATTAACTCAAGCCGCAGAGGCAGCTTAGGGCCGGTGCAACATGCCCACATTCGATGTAAAGGATGCATCTAATTACTCGTTACAACATAGTCGTTCTGGGTCGCCATGCCGACCCAAAGCTCACGTTACACGCTTGTGTTACCCGAGCAAATTCATTCATCATACGTTTCTTGCTCATATCCTCAAATACAACTCTATGATACATGCACTCAAAAGGGATTTCTCCTAACTTTCATTCAGCAAAATCTTGTTACAAAAGGTGACGTCTGACATTACAAGAAGAACTCAGTCGGGCACATCTAACATTACAAGAAGAGCTCACCCAGCTCAAGGCTACAACTTGAAGTAATGAAAAAAGTTTACACCCCTCCGGCCTGCAGCAAGGTCCGTAGTACAACGAATACAGGTGATATAGATCAAGCGCGAAGGGGCAGTGGCAGTTTACATCTTGGCTTCTCAAAAGGTACTCGCTGTTGGCCAAATAATACCAACAGGAGTACAAACACAAGGGAGGAATAGCCATTCTGGATGAGGATGGCAAGGCTTTACCCGCAAAGGGAGCTTCACCATCCTACTTGGCAGGGAGCCCTCCCTCTTCATCTGGAAGTTCTTGGAGCGCTACGCACAGGCATGCCAACATGAGGTCTCCCCTTGACACCATGAGATTGGCAAGCCCAGGATTCAGGGTTTGACTCACTCTTCACATCAGCACAACAAGTGGGGACGCTCCAGACGGCAGGATAATTAAGAGACCTTAGGGTCTTCTCCTATCCTGGTTCCCACCGCGAGATGGTTTTGCGGATTGAGAACTTAGGGTTTTCTCATATCCTGGGAGAGAACAAGAGTAGAAGTCGAGGGCTAGGCAAAGATCGGACTTCTCCATGACTACTACAACTTCAGAATGAAGAAGAAGAAGAAGAAAGGAATAGCTGACTAGTGCGTATTGTGCTTCAGCTTGCAACCCTCGCCTTTTATAGGCTCGAGGAGCGCTGGATGATCACGGTTCCGCAGTAATTCCCGGTGATTGTCTAAGATCATGGGTATGTAGTCAGGGCCTGGCTTTTTCTAGAAAATAGCATTTGCGGATCGGCGCAACAGAAGAAATCAGCAACAGTCAAAACATGACAAAAATGGAGCGCTCGACAAAAGTGGTTGCAGGTTGGAGGATGCACGTGGCACACGCGCGTACAGAATCCTAAGCTTTCTATAGTGACACTTGACGTGTATGATTGGGGTCACGAGCATATGAAAGCTTGGGCAGCATATGCAACGAAAGCACAATACTCGGGTCAGAGAACTGATAAAATACACAAAGATGTCAATGGTTTTTAGTCAGGCGCATTCATTTACAGATCAAGGCAATGAATAAGTTTCTCAACTACACTCTGGGCTTTGGCTGCATAACCAGCAATTACAGCATCATCAGGGTCCATGGTAACTTCCTTGGTTAGTTCGGTCAGTTCAAGGTCAGGCTTTGTCACCTTGAGGAGTATCAGCGCTTGGTTGAGAACTGATTTAACCTTGCTCAGTATGTGAGTCTGGATATCTCTAGCAAGAGTTGACATCCGGTCTTCTATTGCTCGCGGTGTTCCTATCTCTGGGACAAACATTCAGAATCATTGTCACGGAAACGGTTGCCGACTTAATGGCATCCTTGGCCTTCTCCAGAGCAGCTTTTAGTTTATCGCAGTTTTTTGTGATGCCTCCGGTGTATCAGAGTCATTAACACATAATTGATTCATGCAAAAGATGATTTGTAACTTAATCTTGCTTAGAGAGGTATGAAAATTCGGTGGATAAATCACTAGGACCAAATTTTCTATTCATAAAGCAAAACCAGCCGTACTTCGAATAATTCCCATACTGGATTTTCAGCACTTTCCTCAAGTTTGAATTCCAAATTACTTTTGATTTTACTATACAACATAAAAATCTTCCTTTCTATGAAATGAAATTAAACTTATCTCCTTTCACATGTACCTGATCTCAAAGTTATTGGACTTCATTTGATACTTCAAAAGTTTAAAACAAGAAAGATTTCACATAAAGTAAAGATGCAGTTTGACCAAACCCTTGAATGTATATGTGCTTGTAGTTCAAAATATAATGTGATTTAGATCAAACTTTCTATAGCAAACTTGTAGACAATTTAATGAGGAGCAACTTTGTTATTGAGTATGGTAACATGCACAAAGGTTTATGTGGAGTTTTGAGTCAATTAAAAAGCAGAAATCTACCTAAACTTGACCTGAATGGTAAATTCAAATTTCTCTAAACTAAATTTATTATCATCCAAATCTTTATATATAAAAGTTATAGGTCATGAAAAACTGAACAACTTTGTTATAATGCATCACTTATGAAAATGGCCACAAAATAGACTTCTTGAATTTTCAAATTGGGAGTAAACCTTGGTCAAACCGGGATCAGTAAGTTCAATTCAAATTTAGAACAAAATTTGATATAGAAGATGGTGTCAAAGTTTATAACAAAGTTGTAGGGTGTGAAATTTACTACAGTTCTTGTATTTTCACTTTAACCAAATTCAGCCGCTAGATTGATCAAAGATACAAAATTCAAACGTGAATCCCTGCAGTCAAACCATCATTTATCAATTTTGGGACTTTCCTCATTTCTTTGTATCTATGATGAGCGGCTCCCACCTGTCAGGTACCTTGGATCCCCAATAGGTGGATGCCGTGCCCTGCTCGCCATGGCCACGCGGCCACCGGTCTCTGACCGCGTTGCCCGTCTCCTGCCCTCGCCCCGGCTTCACTTGGACGGGATCCCGGCCCTCTCCACTCGCTCCCTCACTCGCCTCTACTCTCCCTCTGCTCTTGTCTCTCTTCCTCAGCTCACGCAGAGCACCGCTCTGCCATGGCCGAGCTCAGTTTGAGCTCGCGCAGCCGCATCCTTTGGCCTCCCCTTGCCCAGCTACTGTGAGCACCGCACTCGCCTTGAGCTCCTCCTCATTTTCCCCAAAACCTCAACGTTGATTTCATCCTCCACCTCCATGTTCCACGGGTGAACGCCATCGGTGAGTTCATGGTGAACTCCAAGTGCAACCTCACGTCCCAGCCGCCTCCGATCCTCTCCCTCCAGTCCACCGCATCCACCACCTTCGCCTGGTGCCGCTCCACCTTCCCTGCCACTCCACAGCCACCACCATCGCCCCTGGTCTCATCTCCGCGCGCGGCTGCCTTCGCCACCCGAGTCAAGCTCGGGGTCGCCGTCGACGACTACTCTCCAGCACCTCCCACGCCCCCGTACCACCACCTCCGGTGTCCCCGTCGATGCACGCATCCAGGGAGCTCCTCTCCATCCTCGATACACCTCCCTACGGACGGATCGAGCTTGCGTCGCCACACACCGCCATGTCGCCGCGTCCCAGTTCACCTCCGTGCGCCCACCTGCGTCGTCCTCCTCTCCGGCCAAGAATCAGGGGAACCGAGCCCCCTTGGCTGGGAACGCCGTCCGCACTCACCCCCCTGCTTCTTCCGCCCCTGCCCGAGCCGCCCCCCGCGCGCCAACGACGGCGCCGCGCGCCGTCCTCCTCTCCCTGGCCAGAGGTAGAAGACGAGGGGAAAAAGTGAAAATACGGTTTTGCCAAAAAGCCCCTGGTTTTTAGTTTATTTCCGTAATGATCAGAGTAGCTACGCACTGAGTCTACGCATTTTTGTATGAAGGCCCCTGGAAGCTAGGGATAACTGCGTAAAGGTCCTGGGTCTGAGAGATTTCGAATTTAATTTCTTTTTTCTAGATCTGAAACTTTAAAAATCCATAGTAAATTGTAGAAAAATGATAAAAATACAAACTTTGTTGCATTATGTTCATTTTTAGTATGTCTACAGAATGGAAAAGAAGTAGATCCATGAAATGACTGTTTTGCCCCTGATTGCTTGCATGTTATGATTTCTTAAATAATTAGCAAAACTAAAGGTAAATGCTTTCAAAAATTATGAAACTTGGACAGTAGATTTTATATGATGATTAGGATCTATGGTGATTTTTTGGAAACCCTAGCATGCAATGCTTAATTACCGTTTTACCCCTATGTGTGTATTTAGTGTATTTTTTAGAGTTTGAAAATATATACCACACAAAACTTGTCCAGAAAAATCCATAGAAATTATATTGTACTCATTTGATCCAATGTAGCCTAGAAATAATGTTTCGTGTGTTTTGCTTGCTGTTTGCTATGTGTTTTGAAAATGACAAACGATAGGGTGATCTAATCAATAAAATAGAAAAATGCTATTCAATATGTTGCAAAAATACCACCAAAACTCTTGAAGCTATGTTACTGTGTAAGTGTGCTTGTTAATTTCTTTCATGAATTTTGGTTGCTGTTACTTGAGGGATCCATTAATAGTCATTTTATTAGGTTTAGAAATAAAGAAAATGAAAAGGGGATGTTAATGGGCCCATAACCCACAGGTCTATAAAAGTACTAATGTCACTAGTGCTAGGAGTAATGTTCAAACTAATGGTCTATTGCATGTGTAAATATATGCTCATATGATGTCTTGCTTGAGTGTGGTATGGTAAAGGACTAGGTAAAAATTGATACTCGATCATGTAATATATTCCTATGTTGCATTGTGAATATTTGATTACATATTGTATACTTGTCCTAAGGGCATAGGGTAATTCTTGTTTAAGTAGTGAAATCAATCATCTTTCAATTTTTCCCTGTCCCTAAAATGATTGTTCATATGAGTGCTTGATATTCATGCATCCCAACCACTGCATCATGCATATCATTCATATAATGATGCCTATTGCAGATACGTGATCCAGAAGCAGACGCATGGATCAACGTCAAGCAATGGTGGTCCAAAAGACCAACTAAGCCCCAAGCACGACCTGGAGGGCCCATCAGTCGTGTTTGGACGGAGGAGTTGCCCAAGTGATCAAGGGGTTGCCTGGGGCAAAGCCTCACAACCTGGCAAACTAACTTTAGATTAGTTTGTTCAAGTTTTCAACAACAAAGGTAGGCCCCTTAGGCATATACACCAACTTAGGGAATCTCACCACCCTTTATTTGATTGTGCATTTACATTCAGGAGTTGTTTGAAACCCCACCTGCATAAATACCTGATATCCTATGTAGAATGCATAGATTGAAGTCTATGCTTAGCCATGCTTAGACGGTAGAAGACGAGTGAAGATATTCACTCGCGAGATGATAGGACTCAAAAATGTTTTACAAAAGTTTAAATTTTGGAAGCAATATGATATGATGTGATGAAAAAATGAGACCAGGCGGAGATATGGGTATATTATTATGAAAATGATATGAATGGCTTGGTGGACTCCGCCCGAGTCGTTTAAGGCCCCGTCCGTTGTTCGCCTATTGGTCGGCATAACATTGCTAGAGTGCTTAACCGGGATATGGGACCGGTGAAAGTCTTACTTGAACCATCCGAAGAACAGAGACTTGGTCCTACCATGGGGCCTAGGGGCACTTGGCTCATGGGAGGACTGACCCGGGATGTCGTGGTATCGCTCCATGGGGGCTAAACCTGGGGAATGGCGGGTTGGAATCGAACTTGGGATGGAACAAGTGGAGATGGGGGCTATATGTGGGAACGCGAAGGCTAGCAAGCATATACGCCTAGCATGATAGTTATTCCTGAGAATTAAAAATCGATTTGAATCACTGATGCCCACCAGGTGTGGGAATGCTAATGCCACTGTCGTTCTAACGTAGTAATAACTTTAATATCTTATTTATTTAATCATGCTTTTTAATATTACATGCTTGTACTTGTATGTTACATCTCTGCAAGTTACTTTATGTTGATATATATATGTTGAGATGATGAGATATATGAGTTATGGATCATGATGATAACTATAATGAATGAAATGAGGCTTATGCTTTAAAAATGAATGATACTTGAAAGTAAGGATTCATTTTTAGTAAGCTTATGTGGGTTAGCAGTCAAGTCCACAAAAAGCCTTGCATACTCTCAAATGTGTCAGGTTGAAACCACCCACGGGTAAGTCCTACGAGTACCTCATGTACTCACCCCTACGTTGTTGATATTTTTATTTCTGGAACTTCATGATCGAGAATGACAATGGTGGGCTCAATGTCATAGCTCGATGTTTTATTTCCACTGCAAGAGTATATCAGTATTATGTTATGAATTCCGCTGCGAGATTATTTTGGAACTCTATTTCAGTATGATTGTACCTCATTTTGAGCAAAGTATTTGTACTAAATCAAATTACGTTTGTATGAAATGATGGGTTGTTGTAATTGTTGTGGCCCTCCCGAGAGCTTAACGTGTATGATGTCGGTATCCCTGGGTGATGGTTACATCGAGTCCCGTTAGGGTAGCTCGACGGATCACTGGGTTTATTTTGGTCTAAGTGCACTGCGAGCCAAAGGTGGCAGGTGTGCTTAGCTCAGATTAAATCGGCGGTTCCACCACATTTTTCTTGCTGACTTCATAATTCTGCTTGGTGAGCTTGAGCTCCTGAAATCGGTCATTCGCCAGATGAAGCAATTCTTTAAGGGATTCCCTTGAAGAGTTTAGCTGTTCCTCAAGCTCCATATTCTTCTTCTGGACTTTGACTCGGATGCCATCAGCTTTAATTAATTCAGCGTTCTTCCTCTCGAGCTCTTCCTGAGTCAACTTGTGACTCATTTCGAGTGTACTCAAGGTGTTGGCCGCATCACAGAAATGCTTTTCGAAGTTCTTTCAGGACTCCTTTAGCTGTTGGATCCCTTTGTTCAATCTGGAGCATTCTTCTTTATGGCCCAATGCCTCATCTTGCGGATTAGTGCAACTTATAGGCCTTTGTGAGTAAAGAATATGCAAGCTGGGTTCCTTGGTGGGTTACCTCATGCCCTTTCTTCTCGATATCAAGCTTTCTTTGCAAGTTGGCAGCGGCATCCCAGGCTTCATTGCGCTTGAGTATCGTGTTCCGGTAAGTAGTCTCGCACTGAGCCGCGACATCTTCCAGCTCGGCGATCTTCTTGGCAGAGGCTAGAGGACGACAATCATCCAACATGAAGTAAGGAAGGAACTGAAACAACTCAAAGACCTAGCAAAAGCAGTCAATGACATACCAATACCCTCGATGGCACGAGCTGCCTCCGAGTCAGCCCATTGTTGGTGCAGCTTGGTAACATCCGATTCAAGAAGAGGAGCTATGTTCTCATGAATAAAAGCAGCTTGATTCTTCCAATCCTAGGTGGCATCATAATCCATTAGTATTGATATTCAGAGGAGATGCAATGGGGGGAGGTAGTTGGTTTACCTCAAAGATCGGTAACGAACTTGAACCGGAAGGCATTGTGGATAACTGAAGATTAGCGTTGACCGCGCCGTAACTTAGTGGACTGGCAGATGCTCCCTGGGGATGAGATGGCATCATAGCAAGCGCACGGGGGCTTTGCATGGGCACAAGGATTTCTAACATGGAGTCTGTATCAGCCAGATTAGTTTCATCAGAAGTGCCTTCTCCATGATGCTGTACAATTACTCCTGAAAGGTTCGTCTGGACAACAACAATCTCTTTGTTGTCCGTGTAAACTGCGGCATCATGCCAGTTCCTTTTTGCACCATCCTCAACATTGTGGTGACCCCCATCAACAGTATCTTTTCAAGTTTCAGCCACAGGATCAGCCATGACAGTCTCGGGGGCTTCAGTTAAATTGATCTTTGACCCAATTTCTTTGGCTCCTCGTTCGATCATGGACTCCTTTTCTTGCTCATCCTTGGGGTATGGAGAGACTCGAGGGCTCGATAGGACATCGCCTTGGTCCACGGTCACCGTAGGGCCAAATGAATCGGTCAGCTTTTCATGCGCTGAAAACAATGGCTGTGTTGGAGATTGCCTACGCATGAAATGAATACTGTCGGCTCAATAAGAGATACAATGGTGGGATGATTACACAGAAAAATATGCATACCTTGGTGGGTCAGATTCGTCACCAGTTATTGGACTAAAAGGCCACTTGGGAATGGCCTTTATGTATTCGTCCAAATCTGGGTCTAAATCTAGTTCCTCCTCTACGAACATTGGGTCTGGAGTCGGGGAAGAGGACGTGTCGAGATCATGTTGTTTCTTGAACCTCTTCTCATGGTGCTCTAGTGGGATTTCTTCCTCTTCCTCTTCTTCATCAACCAGCTTCCCCCAGTTAATGTGAGAGATGGATGTCTTGTTAACCAACTGTCACCGGGTGGTCTTCTTGATTAGTGGCGGCTTGGTTTTTACAGCAGCTATCTTGGAGCGTGTCTGCTTCAGGATTGGTTAAGCCAGCATAGTCTCTGTGGCATCACTCAGATGCTCAAGGGCCTCTTCAACTATGTCAATTTCTTCATGCTCGGGGGCTTCACCCTCGGTCCTAGGACTAGCATCGAATCACAATGAATGTCAGGGCCTCGTTGTTCCCATGACCTTGAGTAGCTGCGACTACAGCTTCCATCTCATGTGGGGTCAGCTCTGAGGTGAGTTTTAATATACGACCCTCTTCTTGTTGAGGTGGGTCAGACAAGAGCTTCGTGATGTCACTCTGCAAGCACAAGTCAAAGGAATAATTAAATTCAGATCGCACCGACGGATTTTGCAATTGAATCGGCCAGATAGGAATTACTTACTAAAAGAGAAGGATGCCACGTGGAGTAAGGCTGCGGAGCTCCTTCATTGTGAATGTCACCTTTCAAAATTGAGCCAACTTAGGCTCAGATTTCTTGCTCAGATATTGCTCCATCAGTTTCATGGGTGGGATCACTTGCTCCAACATACAAGTATGCTAGATATACCCTATCTTTAAGGGGCTGGATGTTGGGAAAGATGAAGTCAATCACAATGGCTTGAGCAGTCACGCCTTCTTCCTTCAAATTTGCAATCTCAGTTAGCAAGGCGTTGGCTTCAGTGGTCTCCTGATCAGTTGGTGCCTCTTCCCAACTGGGTAGCTTCGTATTGGCTTGTCTCCCTGACCGAGCTGGCAGTGACTTTCCATGATTCTCCATGGTAAACCATTCAGAATGCCATCCTCTATTACTATCCTTGAGAGGAATATCCAAGTATACTGATTTCCATCCACGGCATAGCTCAACTAGCGCCCCTAACAACTTGCAACACCCTATTCCTCATTCTAGGCTTGCAATGGTACAAATACTTCCACAGCCCGAAATGGGGAACAATTCCAAGGAATGCTTCACACAGGTGAATAAAAATGGCTATTTGCAATATAGAATTGGGATTCAGATGGGTGAGATCGATGGAATAAAAAGCAAGCAGTCCCTGGACAAAAGAGTAGGCAGGCAGCCCTAATCCACTAACAAAGAATGGGGCAAAAACTACCGATTCATGGGTATCTTCTATAGGGCCCCTTCCTTTTTCCAACTTTTCCAAGCACCCAAATCCTTTGGGGGGAGGACGCCCATATCAACCAATCATAGCAAATCAGATTCAAAAATAGTGGACTTACAGAACGCGGAAAAAGGGGATGGAATAGGGCAATTCTCATCGTGCGGAAGTCCCTCGGTGGTGTTCCCGCGCTCGCTCAAAGTTCTCTTCTTTGGCGCTATTGCTGCTTGCGCAAGGAGTGTGTCAAAAACGTCAGCAGATTAAAGTTGGGCTTTTGAACTCACGAACAGTGGTGGCAGAGTAAATGAAGAAGTTGAGGAATAAGAACTCAAGTGCGAGGAACAGTTAGGGATTTGGCCTTCTTAAAGTCCTTAACAGCATTCGGCAACACGGTGCCGTGCTGTACTATCCTGCTGATGGCGTTAACGAAACGGCTGCAGACTCGTTTGAGACGTGATTTTCTATTTTCAGCCACTCGACTCATGAGCCTCCGGTTGAGTCAGGCTATGTTCATTGGGGATTTCATTATGCGTCGGTTTAAGTTCTCTAAATTTTGAATGCCCGACTTAACAATATCTATTTCAATCGGGCGAGATCAGGATTTCTAATTAATGGTTTCCATTCTGCACCAGTTTGGGTTTTTTCCTTATTACAGTCAAATGAATGGGAATCATTACTTGAGTCGGGTTTGTGTTACTCGGCTTGGGGAGACGTTCTGTTAGCATTGTTCTTGAACGGTGGGCATGTATATTCATAGTTATGACTCAGAATTTCACTTGGATTTTGCCTATGGATTGTTCAAGTACGGCTCTATAGAGAACATGGCAGCCTTTTAGAGAATCCTTGTCAACAAAGGATACGGCATTGCGTAAAAAAGTGACACAAATCATCGACGCCAAGCAACCAGATTGCAAATACATTACTGTCATCTTTGCCACCATCATCATCGTCGTCATCATCATCGTCGTCATCTTCGTCATCGTCTTCATCCTCGTCGTTAGGACCCCTGAGCCCACGATGCTCGAGGCCCCTGAGGATGGCCTTCTCCTCCGCATTGTAGCCCTCGGAGTTAGAGGAAGAAGGATCCTCCGGAGGCGCTTCTTCGTTGCTCTTTGGTGCCCCCTCGTCATCATCGCTGTCGGGGATGGCTGGTTCTCCTCCTCCGCCATAGTCCCCAAAGAACGCCTCATCGTCGTCGTCAAACTCATCCCAGAAGGGGTTGTCCCTTGCTAGCTTCATATGGCCAGCGGATTTCTTCCCCTTGCCATTGCCGCCGGCCATGGTGATGGTGATGTGAGCACGGAGTCTAATGAGCAAGTGCATAAGGAAAAGATGGAGACGTGGAGAGCAAAGGCCCCTAGGGCTTGGTTATATAGTGGAAAGTGTGCTGCTCCGTATCCTCGGCAGAACGGGCGTATGCAATATGAAGCATCGCGATGGGGCCGGTTGGTGGTTTAGTTTCCAACGTGGCATGGGTTTTCAACTGCGTGGCCGCAGATGCAGTTATTCACATTGTGGAAAGTCGAGAAGCCGAGTGCTGGTCTTCATAGCAATCATTCCTTATTTCACACCCATTGGGTTAGGAATTTTCTCAAAAATTCTGCCGAGTTAAGTGCTGGGGACTTCAGTCGGATGACATAACTGCAAGCTTGCAAGGCATGGAGAAGACTGATTTAAGTCGTAATAAGTTGAGAAGATAACTCAGGGAGATTTCTTGGTTCTTTGGACCTTCAAATTAATTGTTACTCAAGTCAATTTGAAGCTCGGGGGCTACACCCATTGGGTGCACCTCAGCGGTGCATCCAATAGAAAGGAGTTCTAATGCAAATGAAGTTCTATTGACTCGGAATGAGGAGCAGATGTTGGCGGTTCTCTTGGGAGTCTCGAGTTAATTATTATCAGAATTAACTCAACCCACGAGGGCTTGTGGGAGATACATATCCCCTGGATCCTCATGACATGGATTCAGGGAATGGGCTGTCGTAAGGCCCAAGAAAGATGGGCTATTAAGTTCATGGGCTGACCATCTAATCTGGGCTAAAGGCAGCAAGAATTACATGGAGGACAAGGCAGGGACATTGTATTCTGAATAAGGAAAGCATGTAGAACTCAGAGATGGACTCCAAGAAGTGTGAAGCTAGAGGTTTCCATATAATATTTTGTAATCTAAGCCATCTAGGAGATAGAAAAGGAAACTGACTTGTAACCCTAGGACCAGTCGGCCTATATAAGGCGAGTTAGGGACCCCTACGAGAGGCATCGCATCGCAAATCACCTCATACCGAACCTCTAGCTCTCAGAGCCCTCATTGTAACCTCGAGAACTCAAAGCAATACAATCCGCCACAAATAGGATGTTGGGTATTACGCAATTTCAGCAGCCCGAACCTGTATAAATCTTGTCTCTCGTCGCGCTTCACGCGAACCATCGAGCTACAGTCAATCTCACCGACCGCAAAAAGCACCTCTTGAGGTATCCCATGGTGCACTACCGGTACCAAACACCGACACACACACTAAACATGATATCTAGCCTAGAAGCACACAAATATGACAATGAACCTGTCAAGACCGGGTGTTTGGTCCACCTCGATGCCATTTTCGTCAGAGTCAAGATGTGCATTAGATGCCATGGGTGTACTTATTGGCTTGCAATCATCTATCTCGAATCTCTTGAGTAAATCTTTGGTGTACTTTTCTTGATAGATGAATGTTCATTCCCTCAATTGCTTGATTTGAATCCCAAGGAAGAAGGTGAGCTCTCCAATCATAGACATCTCAAACTCTTTTGCCATCATCTTGCCAAATTCTTTGCAAAACTCTTCAATTGTAGAGCAACAGATTATATCATTAACATACACTTGACAAATGAAGAGATCATCATCCATCTTCTTAGTTAATAAGGTGGTGTCAACTCGGCCAATCTTGAAACCCTTCTTAATGAGGAAGTCCCTAAGCCTCTCATACCAAGCTCTTGGAGCTTGCTTAAGTCCATAGAGAGCTTTGGACAACCTATACACATGATTGGGATTATTTGGGTCCTCAAATCCGGGTGGTTGCTCAACATATACATATACTAGCTCATTTATGTATCCATTTAGAAATGCACTCTTCACATCCATTTGATAAAGCTTCATGTCATGATGGGAGGTATAATCTAGTAAGAACCGAATAGCCTCTAATCTTGCAACCGGTGCAAATGTCTCTCTAAAATCAATTCCTTCAACTTGAGAGTATCCCTATGCCACTAATCTTGCCTTGTTTCTCACAATGTTGCCTTCATCATCTTGCTTACTGTGAAACACCCATTTAGTTCCAATTACTCTAGCACCTTTTGGTCTTGCTTCAAGTGTCCAAACTTCAATTCTTGTGAAATTGTTTAGCTCTTCATGCATGGCATTGATCCAATCTGGATCACTAAAAGCTTGATCAACACTTGTAGGCTCAATGCTAGAGACAAAAGAGTAGGCTTGACAAAACCCAGCCACATTGTGAGACCTTACTGTAACTCCTCTTGATGCACTACCAATGATGAGATCTTGGGGATGTGCACTTGTAAGTTGACTTCTTCTATGAGGTGCCACTTGAGGTGTATGTACCGATGAATCAACATCTTGAGCTTGTTCTTCAATATGCTCTTGTGGTACATGAACATCTTCATTTGGAAGTAGTTTATCTTGTTCACTATCATCTTGAGGTGCCATGGAAGAGGATGCTTGATCAACAACTTGCACTTCATCTTCATCCTCTTTAGGCTTGATGCCACCGATTGGCATAGTTTTCATAGCCTCTATAAGTGGTTCCTCATCTACGTCCACAACATCAACATGTGCTCCTTGGGAGCCATTAGATTCATCAAATTCCACATCATATGTCTCTTCAACCATGCCGATGGCATAGTTGAATATGCGGTATGCTTTGCAGTTTGATGAGTAACCAAGTAAGAAACCAATATCACAATGCCTTTGGAACTTACCCAAGTAGATATAGCATTTACAACCAAACACCCGGAAATATGAGATATTGGGTTTTCTTCCATTGAGCAATTCATATGGAGTCTTGTCAAGGAGCCAGTGAGGAAACAACCGGTTGGAAGCATAGCAAGCGGTGTTGACGGCTTCGGCCCAAAACTTCTCATTTGTACCATACTCATCAAGCATTGACCTTGCAAGAGTAATGAGTGTTCTATTCTTCCTCTCCACTACACCATTTTGTTGAGGAGTGTAGGTAACGGAGAACTCATGCTTGATGCTGACTTGATCACAATACTCTTCAATATTCATTTTGTCAAACTCTCTTCCATTGTCACATCTAATCTACACAATTGAAGTGTTGAATTTATTTTGAGGTCTCTTGGCTCTCTTGGCAAATTTGCTAAAGACATATGCCACCTCGGTTTGGTCCTTAGGAAAATAGACCCTTGTGTACCTTGAGAAATCATCCACAATCACAAAACCATAGTTGTTGCCACCAATACTTGTATATGTGGTTGGACCAAAGAGATCCATGTGAAGTAGCTCTAGTGGCATGAGATCCATGTGAAGTAGCTCTAGTGGACATGAAAGTCTTTCTTGGATGAGTGTTTGCAACTTGTTTTCTAGCTTGACAAGCACTACACAATTTGTCCTTCTCAAATGTGATATCCTTCAAACCATGGACCAAATCTTTCCTCATCAACTTCTTGAGTGTGCTCATGCCAACTTGTGCAAGTTTTCTATGCTACAACCAACCCTTTGAATTTTTGGAGAACAAACATGCTTGCAAATTGGCCTTCTTTGAATTGAAATCAACAAGATATAGATTGTTATGATGAAAACCCTTGAAGACCTCTTCACCACCATCAATCTTACTCACTATCACTTCATTTGGCTTGAATAGGTATTGGAAACCCAAATCACACAATTGACCAACAGACAAGAGGTTGAAATTCAAAGAATCAACGAGGAGCACATTGGAGATTGACTAATCACTTGAAATTTCAATCTTGCCCAATCCTTCAACCTTGCTCTTGGAGTTGTCACCAAATGTGATCCTGTCATAATCCTTCACATCTCCACTAAGTGAGGTGAACATCAGAGAATCACTGGTCATATGTTGAGTGCATCCACTATCCATCACCCAATGTGATCCACCGGTCTTGTAGTTCACCTACACACAAGCAAATCAAGCTTGAGACTTGGGCACCCATCTAAGAATAGGTGCAACTTTTGTGTCCATTTCTCATTTGGTGTGGGTATCTTGGGAATGAGTGACTTTGGCACCCACAATTTCTTAGGCCTAGACTCATCTTTCTTTCCCATGAACCTTGCCTTGACTTGGCCATTTGACATCCTTTGAAGAACATAATGAGCATCAAATGCAAAGGCCCTCAATTGCTTGGAGATTGGCTTCTTGGGTGGTGCATTGCACTCAAACATGAAGTGACCTTCGGTCAAATACTCGATGCACCACTTTGGTTTCTCAATCTTGATTGAAGGAGCTAGCTTGCATGTGTCCTTGAATGGTGGATAACCAAGTCCATTCTTCTCAAAGTGCACGGCTTGGTATGAAAGCATTTCACCAAATTTCATGTGTCCGGTAAGCAATGTACCATATCTGGATTGCACACACCTAATTTCTTGCTTGAGCTTGTCATTTTCATCTTTTAGCTTGATGAGAATATTTGATTCTTTGTCCATTTGAGCCTTGTTCTTGCATTGAGCACAATACTTGAGGTCCTTGAGTGCATTGGGAGATTCACTCATCTTGCCCTTGAGTTGCTCTACTTCAATCACTTGCCTGTCATGCTCACTCTTGGGCACACATGTCTTCTCATAAGACTTGATGTCATTGGGGGATTCATCATTCTTGTGAATTGAGTTGATGGCTTGAAGATTAGCTTCTAGCTCCTTTCTAGCCTCATCAAGTTCAACACTATGAAGTTGCAAGAGACAGTTCCTTGTGCAAAGCTCTTCATGTGTTGTTGTTAACACCTTATAACACTTGGTGACTTCTTCAAGTGTCTCATTGAGCTCTTTGGTTTCTTGAGTTTGCTCAATATAAGACTTCTTGATCATCTTGTACCCATCATCTAGTGCATCTATTTCCTTCTCTAGTTGCTTGTTGTTTGATGTAAGCTTCTCACTGGACTCAACAAGTTTGTTGTTGCTCTCTTCAAGACTATCAATCTTGTTTTGAATTTCCTCAAATTCGCCATGATCATAACTTGTTACAACCTCATTGCATTTGATCATGAGAGTCTTCTTCTCAACCTTTGCCTTATCAAGCTTTGCACTCAACTTGCTAATTGCTTTGTTTTGCCCTTGGACTAAGCTAGCAAGTTCATCATAGGAAGGTATATCATCATCATCATCGAATGAATCATCAAAGGTCTTTACCTTATCACCCTTGGCCATAAGGCATAGGTGTGAAGATGATTTAGATGTTGATGAAACCAATGTCAGTGTAGAGGTAGTAGCAATAACAAGTCCAGCAAATGTTTCATCTTCATGAGTTGCTTGATGTGTCCTCATCCGTCATCCACTCTCTAATGCATGCCTTGCCCTTCTTCTTGAAGAATTTCATCTTGAATTGCTTGGGGGCCTTCTTCTTATTCTTCTTCTCATCATCACTTGACTCATCACTTGAGTCATTCTTGTGCTTCTTCTCCTTTTTCTTCTTGTTTTTCTTGTCACGGCATTGGAAGGAGAAGTGACCAAGCTTGCCACAATTGTAGCACTCTGTTTCTTCAAGCTTCTTCTTTGATGGAAAGAATTTTTTTCTTGCTTCAGGAGTACTTGATGCCTTTCTTGTCAAGTCACCCCAAGACACTAGTGACCTTGCGGATGAGCAAAGCAACTTCTTCTTCTCTATCATCGCCTTCTTGCTCATCATCTTCTTTGTTGCCCACCATGATTATTTTCTTGCAGGCGGACTTCTTCTCTTTTGAAGAGCTTGCTTTGAGAGCAATGTCCTTCTTGTTGGATGATGGCTTCGCATTTGGGGTGATGTTCATGTACATCTCATGTGCGTTGATCTTGCCAAGCACACCAGACGGAGTCACCTTAGAGAGGCCGATTTGGTGAAGGTAAGTGATGATGTGACTATACTTGTCATGATCAAGAAGATCCAATATCTTCCTTGCCACATCGGCCTCGGCAATTTGGGTCAAACCAAGACCGTTGATCTCCTCTACGAGCACATTGAGTGCAGAATACATTTTATTAGCATTTTCCAAAGGGAACATGCGAAAGTCATTTATTTTATTGCTAATTATGCTATAGTGTTGCTCTCTCTCGCTTTTGGTTACCTCATGGAGGCACAGATCTCTTCCCAAAGCTTGTAAGCATCCTTGATAGTCCTTATGCAGTTGAAGACATCTTTGCTTAAGCCCCAGAAAAGGATGTTTACGAGCTTTGGCATTCCACTTGTCGTAACTAAGCTCCGACGTTGTCGGCTTGTCCTTATCGGCTATGGCCGGGAAAGCCAGTGATAGCCGTGGTATGGAGAGAGGGATAGATGGCTTCCAAGTAGGATTCCATATGGATTTTCCAACATGGGAAATCCTCGCCATCGAACA
This sequence comes from Paspalum vaginatum, assembly GCA_030272315.1. Taxonomy (NCBI): domain Eukaryota; kingdom Viridiplantae; phylum Streptophyta; class Magnoliopsida; order Poales; family Poaceae; genus Paspalum; species Paspalum vaginatum. The sequence goes on along the minus strand of CM059017.1, from coordinate 40,777,212 downwards.
CGAGTGGGGGGTCCTTCCCCACTAGACATCTTGCTCAAGGCGATGAATCCTCAAACCAATGAGCACTCAATTCTGATACCAATTGAAAGGATCAAGATGTCCAAGAGGGGGGGTGAATTGGACTTCTAATTTCGAAACTTGAAACTAAATCCTATCACACAAGACCCAATTCACTCTAGTGCCTAAACAAGTGTGTCTAGAGTTCTACAAGATAACAAAAGTTTTGCAACCTAGAGCCAAGCAAGCAATTCTAGGAAAGTAAAGTGCGCAATGTAAATGCGGAAAGTAAAGAGAGCAAGAGATGACACGATGATCTTTTACCCAAGGTATCTAGGAGTCACGACTCCCCCTTGTCCTCGTTTGGTGCCCCTCGCAAGTAGGGGTGTAATCGGATAATTATTTGGATAGTCTTTTTTCATCCATGGTGAGCAAATAGGGTATATAATTTTTCATCCAAATTTATATTTGTTGATGGCAATTAAGCACGCCAAACCTTATACTGCAAGCGACAGTATCGTTGTAGCTTTTTCCCAGGATGAGTATCATGGGTTTTGTCAATCCAGGAAATGAACTAATTGAGAACTAATTAACAAGAGTTTATGGAAAACTAAAGGTAAAAAGCAAGGCTCTAATCTACCTCTAAACTAGCTCTAAACTATGTCTAATCTACATCTAAACTATACTTAATATATAAGATAAACAATTAGAACAGAACTAGAACACTAATTAAGGGGTATTAACTAGATTCTAATCAAGCTCTAATTGGATCCAAAACAAGCATGATAAGGGTACCACAATTAGATAAAAGCAACGAGATAAAAAGTAGCTCAAGGTAGACAAGCATGTTCAAGCATATTCATCATAGCATAATTAAATCAAGATCAATCAACCTAACCCCCTAGATCGGCTTAACCTTTCCCTGGGCTCCATTGTCACTGGTAACCAGGTAATCGACGAAAAGCTTTCAACAGGCACGTAATCAGAGAACTAGCTTCCAACTACCTTATATGGTCTAATAACATAATTAGCACAACTAGAACCTCTAATCGCCATGATCAAAAGAACTAGACATACAACTATATCATTAATAAGCTAGATCAACAATCAAGAACGCTAGATGAATATAACCCTTAAAGACATAGTCTAATCAACAAGCATCTAGATCTAAATCTAATTAGAGCTAGAACATGCATAATTAGAACAAGAACATGATAATTAGACAAGAACAATGCTTTCATTAATAAATTATATCATACTTACAAACATGGCCATACCTCCCTTGATGATACAATTAGACCTCTAGAGCTAGGTAATTAGATCACCATGCAAGGCCTCTAATCACCTGTACGTACTAGAAGAACTCTAATCCTAGCCAAGAATCTCGACCCTTAGCTCTCCTCTAGTTGTTGTCCCTCTTATCTGCATCTTGTCGCATTGATAATGAATTGGATGCCTCGACCTGGGGCCTAGACTCGCTATATATAGTCTGGAGAAGACGTGGGAGAAAAGGAATCGGAAACCGACCCACGGTTGGGTGGGGTCGGCTGATCAAAAGGCCTAAGGTCGGCCGACCTCAGCCCTTCCTTCGTCCGTTTCCTTCCATCTTTTGCGGGGACATTGCTTGCCGCCTAAGAAATATTTGTGCGGGGTTTTTCGGACTCTTGAGCTTCTGGAATCTTCGTAATGGGCCGAGCTTTGACGGATTCTTCTAGCCTTTGACATATTTGACATCTTTAATGAATAAATATTTTCATTTTCTTGTAGCTCTTGACACTTTATTGAATCTTCTGATTAGGAAGCCTTGATCCACACAGAGGGGGTCATGAGTACACCAAGCCTTCCTTGTTCTTCATCTTCAATTCATGTCATCTAGAGGTCTTTTCTTACTCGAAGTGGATCATGGTGAATTTCGCAAAAAATTGGCTTAAAACCTGAAAAAATCACATGTAGCATATTTCCAAGACAATATTGCAAAATCCATAATTATCGGTGATAAATGTTAGAGAAAGATATAGTTGACCCATAAAATCAATGAAAAACCATATAAAATGATGTATAATTTTCGTACATAAGCCGCGTCAACAATATTCTTATTTTTAGTGTTAAGATTATTAATATCTATAAAAAAATCCTAAATCTATTCTATATTTGCTAAAATGAGTTTGGACGTAATCATATTTGGATACGATCGGATACGGATACTTTTTAACCTTTTTCTATATTGGAAGGAAATGAGGCATAATTTTTTCATCCAATTTTATATTCTTATTTTTGATAATGAAATTGTTAAAATGCATAAAAAAATGAGACCAAAACTCATTCTATATCTCTTTGAAAAACATCAAATTTGTTCAGACAATTCGTATATCCATTTACACCCCTACTCGCAAGGCTTTGCTCTCGTGGGCTCCTCGCAAGGATCCTGGCCCCAAACCTCGCAAGGAGGGGGGTTGGCAAAGTGGTTCTCGCAAGAACCAAGCTACCTCTTAACCTTCTCAAAGATCAAGCGTTCTCTTCGGGATGCTCTTCTCGACTCCGGAACGGTGAGCTCCAAACTGCGAACAATGCCATCACAAAGGCCTTCTCCTGCTTCTCCCACAATCTCTGGGGAGCTTGTGGAAGGCACGACTCGCAAGCTGTTTAGGTGATCACGATCACCAAGAGTAGCAAGCCTTGGTCTTCACTTGATTCAACTCTCACTCGAGGAGTTCTCTCTTCCTCAAGTCTCTTGCCCCAAAGCTCAAGAATTTGTGAGGAATTGGTGCTTGGGTGACCTTTGTGTGTGTGTATGTGTTGCCTAGTCACAAAGGTGTGAAATGGAGGGAGGGGGGTTCCTTTATATAGAGGCTAGCTCAAAAACTAGCCGTTACTGATCGAATTCTATTTTCTGCGTTACACCACATTTTCATTCCACTGTCGAGAGACGATCAACCGGTCTGATGGTTGGACCATCGGACGGTCCAATACATGATAATGCCCAAACCACACAGTGGCAGCCCTTCCTATCCAACTGGTCCTGTGGTGGACTAACTGGTCCGATTGTTACACCATGGGACAGGTTAAGCGTTGGGACTGCTGGAATACTCTCCCTGTCTAACTGGTCCGATGGTGCATCAAATGGTCTGATGGTGACGATCCGATGCACACTAAAACGCTGATTTGAACCGTTTTGAAATGGAGTGAAGTTTGGGGGAGTTTCTTTTGGTTGTTTCAAGAAGGTGAGAGTGTTTTAGCACATTTTAGTAGGTTTGAGCTTTAGGACTAAGATGCACTTGAAAATGAGAATAACTTTGAATGGAAGTCGCTCAAGCTACTCACCTCAACCCCCTTGATAGAACGGCTCATCTAAAAACTAGCAAATAATCCCCAAGTGCCCTTTTTTTTGACTTTGCGGCACTTAGAGCTATTATCCTTGATCTTCATGCTAGATTATCCATCCATCAAGCCATCCTTTAATAAATTTGATTTGAGGGGTCTCACTTGGTCAACCAATGAGCATGATATTAAATATTATCCCTTCATGTCATGAACTCATTAGTAACAAAGTTAAGTTGTCATTAATCACCGAAACCTCTACCTTTTAGGGGCTATTTCTCACAGTCATTAATGGGCAAGCATGCCCCTTGTTCACAAGGGGACAACCTTGCATGATTTGATGAACAAGACCCACTCACCTTCCTCTACCACTTCCACATCATAAGGGAAGGTGAAGAAGAGCAAGAAAGGAAGTGAACAAGCCAAGTCAACCAAGTAAGAAGAACATCAAGTTCCCATCTCTAGGTCCTATGCTTGTGATTATATGTTGACTTGGGACCATTGTGGGAAAATGGTCGTCAAGTATGTGGGAGCCTACACAAAGAAAACCTTAATCAAACAGAGTGTATGGGTGATCAAGGCTCTTGTGACTAACTCTCAAGGACCCAAATCTAGATGGGTACCTAAAACGACTACTCCTCCAGTGGAGGATCAAGTTGGGTGCCTGATAGTGGATGCACAAATCATATGACTGGAGAGAGAAGCATGTTCAAATCGTTGCAACTAACACATGATTCACAAGAGATTACCTTTGATGATAGTGGCAAGGGTGAAGTTCTAGGTCATGGTAACATTCCTATCTCAAAAGATCAATCCATTTATAATGTATTTCTAATGTTCCATTAGTTGATTCATTGAGTTACAATTTGTTATCCGTATCGCAACTTTGTGAGATGGGTTACAATTGTCTCTTTACGAATGAGCGTGTTCAAATCCTTAGAAGGGGGGATTCCTCTAGTGCTTTTACGGGTCATTTGATGGGCAAACTTTATCTTGTTGATTTCACAACAACTAAGGCGACGCCCGAGACTTGTTTAGTGGCAAAATCCGATATGGGTTAGCTTTGGTATCGTTGACTAGCCCATGTTGTCATGAGGAACTTGGCCAAACTTCTAAAGGGTGAGCACATCCTAGGACTAACAAATGTTGTGTTTGATAAAGATAGGGTTTGTGGAGCATACGAAGCAGGAAAGCAAGTTGGAGTACTTCGGAAACTCGGGATACAATTCATCAAAGGTTTGCCACTGCATACCATCAGCTGGGCATGAAAGAGTTTCCTCTTCCTTTGTTCATTCAGAATACCACCAACGCATCAGCTTTGCAAAGGCAAGGTTTGCAAATATACGCCTTAAGCAATCGATTGGATTGAGGTACCAAAAGACTAGGGCGGGGATTCTTCTCTTGTTCTTGTCGATGCCTAAGCATGTATCTTCTTCGAAAGGATCGGGTACACCCTTCTTCTTCCTCTTCTTGCCATTTGAGGAACCTTCATCATCACCGTGGTATATGTCATTCCGCTTGTAACGATTAGCGCCACAAGTTGGGCATTTCTCAATATTCTCAAATTTTACTCGGTATAAGATGCAGTGGTTCGGACATGCATGTATTCTTTCAACTCCCATTGTCAAGGCGTTAATAACCTTCTTTGCTTGATATGTGTTGGCAGGCACAAAGTTAGGCTTCGGAAGCAACCACGATAAGAGTTTCAATAGATTGTTGAAGCTAGAGTCAGACCACTCACACTTGGCCTTCAGAATCAACAGCTCAAGTACAAAACGTAGCAAAGACCAATGAGTCAAACAACCCTTCGACTTCTCATACACACTCTTCCTTGTAGCAACCTTTACCGCCATGAAATTCTCTAGCCCTTTTGCACCCGCAAGAAGGATATTCGCCTTGAAGTGTTTCAGCATTTAATCAAGGTCATCTGCATCTGAATCGTCATCAAGTCCCAAGTCTTTGATACTCTCTGAAGGTGCAAAGCCATATGTTCCACCACCATTGTCTTCGTCATCATCGCCACCACAGTCCAACATATCAAGATCTGCACCGAAGAATGTGTCGTTGTTATCATCCACATCGCCGCCAATGAGTTCATCTGAGACCTGGTAGGTATCTGTTGCTTTTAGAGGTGCTCCTTGCTCGCCATGATGGATCCCAACAGAGTAGCCTTCCACAAAACCTTTCCTGACCAAATGCAATCGAATCGTGACTTCATATGTCCAAACCTTCAGATTTTTATAGTCTTTGCAAGGACAACATATGCCAAGGACCTTCTTCATTATCGCATCCTTCTTCGCAGCTTCAATAAATTTATCCACTTCCTCCCGGAAAGGCTCTCCCATCCTTGGCCAGCCATACATCCAAACGAGTGCCACCTATAAATTTAAAAATCAAAAATATTTATTAATGTGATTATTAATGCAGTGTGTTTATGAGTGTATTTACTATATGTGGGTATTAAATGTCATATATGAATTTAAAATTCACAAATATGTCTATTTATGAGGGTATTAATGAAGTGTATTTATTATATGTATTAATGAGGCTCTATTCATGAGGTCTACAATCATGAAAGAAAAACATTTGTATATGATGCAAATTAATGTGGTATATTTATGAATACAACAAATGATACATCGTAAAATTAATTAAGAAATCTTGCATATCCTAGGTTTTACTAGATCTAAAGAGAAGAGATCCAACTAATGGAGAGTATAATATACAAGCTTTTCCTACTACCAAGTTGAGGGAGCCTTACAATACTCCATTTCCACAAAGCATTGAATCATATGAAGCAATAAATTCTATAGATCTAAGAGATCTAGCTAGTTATGCATGAGAGAGAATGCAATTTAATCCTAGCTAGTTTACCACCTAATTCCTTAAAGATACTCAAATAAGATGCATAGATAGGCTAGGCTTACCTCATGTAGCTTGTTACTCCCAAGAAATAGAAAAAGAAAAGCTCCCTGCCCTATTTTTCAATTTTTGGCCACCATGGCTCAAGAAATGGAGCTCCTCTCCTCGGATGTACAGAAACCTGAGAAGGAAGAAGGGTATTATATAGGTGGATACCTAGCAGGAGCGGTGAATGGCACCAACTGCTCCTGTAAACAAAACAGCAGGAGCTCCTGGTGCCTTCCACCGCTCCTGCTAGGAGGCATCTAGCAGGATCGGTTTTTGGGACAAACCGCTCCTGCTAGATGACCTCAGCAGGAGCGGTGCATAGCACCAGCCGCTCCTACGAGCGGTGCGTAGCACCAGCCGCTCCTACTATTAGTAGGAGTGGTTGGTGCGGTGCACCGCTCCTGCTGAGCTTACAGCAAGAACGGTGCACCTCGTGGGGCCTGCCCAGATCATAACAGGGGTGGCTCGTTATTGGAGCCGCTCCTAATATGAAATGGAGGGTGTTGCTACAGTGGACTTCTGTAGTAGTGCAACTTGCATCATCTCTCGTGTGCAACCATAATTAGTAGCAGATTGGCATCTCTATCCTGATAAAACTTGACAATGAAAATCACAGCGCGAATTTGATCTTCCGTGCCAAAATTCCTTCGACTTAGTGCAGAGGTGAGATCTGCTGCTATCTTGGTCGGCACATACATAACAGAATAATTCATGGCAGCGCCGAAATTGATTCTTAATGATGATGGCCATCACAAACTTGATGTTGACGTTGAAGATGACTACCATCGTGATCTCACGATCTCGCACACAAGATTCCACCAGGCACGCCAGCTGTCGGTGTTCAATACCGGCAGCCCACCACCGGATAATTCGTTTGGTGGTTTTTGTTAGGCTAAGACGAGCGAGATGAATCACGAAGATATACAGAACGCGAGAGACAACGATTTAAACAGTTCGGGCAGCCAAAACGTTGAACCCTACGTCCTATATGTGTGCTTGTGCGGTTGTGTTGCGTGGTTACGATGATGGATTGAGTATCTAACCTAGATCGATAGGCGCTGATCTGTTGAGAGATCTGGTGCCAACCTAGGTGCCCCTCCCCTCCTTATATAGTCCGAGGGTGAGGGTTACATATATAGTTTCTAGTTGGTTACAAAGTAAGAGTCCCAGTAGGATTACTATTGCTCATACAGAGTCCTAGTAAGCCATGGCAGTCCACGCCGTCTTGCACCGTGGGATTTAAGGTAGACCACTCGGTCCACCTAGCAGAATGACTATAATCTGAGTCCACGAGGCACGGTGAACGGTCGGCGAGGTGCCGTGTAGCATGTAGACCCTGTACATGATATTACATGGATTACATGTTTTTTTTATTTTTAAATAATAAAATTTAAAAAAAACATGCTACAAGTCACACAGATAGAAATAGTTCTGACAAGTTACAAGTCACAATCAAGGTCTCAAGGTTCACAAGCAAATATCTCAATACAAATGAGTGAAAGACTGATAGAGTTCTCATCTCAACAAGGCACCAACTAATATGATAATGATAAACTGATAATATAACGGCCAAAAGCCCAAAAGTAGGTGGTCATATCGTCGAGATCAATCATCATTCCATGTTTCTTGGTCTTGCAGCTCATAACTAGTTATTACCACTTCATCTTGGTCAGACTCAAAGTCTATTTCTTCCTCATCTATGGGTTCATCTTCTTCATTTTCAAATAGGAGTTGGTCCTCCTCAATCCCTCTTGGCTGAGCCAATCTAGCACTCCTACGCAGTTTTGTGACCTCCTCCGACCCACATGTGTCCGCAATTTGTTGCCATGTCAGTCCGGTCACAGCGTCAACATCAGAGCTATCATCATCTCCATCCTCAACAATCCACCCTTGGCACAAACTGCGTCAGTTGCCAGCAAGTGATCCACTTTGTTGTTATTCTTGGCTTTAGTTTTTTTTTCTTTGTATAAAGTGAATTGAATCGCACATAGACAAGATTTTCAGCTCTTTCACAAGTCAGTCTGCTTCTCTTCTTTGTATGAATCTACAATAATTATTTTGGTAGTGCAATTTAGTAATTCAGATCTAGAAACTTCAGATTTCCAATATATCACAATTAGAAGTTAGAACTAGCTTACCCCTTCGAAGCAACTCCAATTCCTTTCACATCTCGAGGCACTTGCAAGTCAGCGAGAGAATCCTTATAGCCATCTTTTGGATAGCCAGAACTGTGTTCCATAATTCCCCCACCACTTGGCTGCACAAAGTACAGAGGTTAAAGTGTTAAACGGTTAAGTTATTAGTATTAATGATAACAAAAGGATGTACTAGCTGGTTGGTAGCTACAGATCTGAAACTGCATTATAGACTTCAATTTGGACTTATTTACCTGGGCAAAAGTCATAATCTTTGCAGCCAGCCTTAGCTACAGGTTTTGCAAAGTGTCCAACTTGATCTTTGTATTTGTGCAGATCCTCATTCAACACTTGGCTTTTCTTATCATAATCACCATGATAAAATGTTTCAACAGCAGAAATTAACCCATCCATGACTTGCTCATCATCAAATATAGAAGAATCATTGTAGCGATAATAGGGATTCAAGAAGTATGCAGCTAGTTGCAATGAACTGTCCAACCTCCTTTGATTAGTTCTCCAGTGTGGGACTCAGCTGACACCTCAGTTGATTCCAAAAAACTTGTACCAATGCTACATTTGACACATAAATTCGTTATGCTTCTCCCTTTTTGATCTGTCCATGTATCAGTCATAATGGAACACCCACTCCTGGCCCATTCTTTTTCCTGCAACTTCACCAGTCTCTTTGTATTATCCACTTCCTCAAGCAGCAGCTTCTCTTGGAGCTCATGTTGATTTGGTTTCTTTCCACTAGGTCCAAAGCGCCCAGCAGCTTCTAATAGCTGCAAACTCTTCATTATTGATGTCATTGAAAGGTATCCTTGGAAATTCAACAATTCAAGGTTAGAAACAAAAAACAACAACTTAATATGTCAACAATTGAAGGAAAGTTCATGGGACTAGTGATTACCATGCACATGCACCAACATATCTCTTCAAGTTATGCATTCTCTCTTTCCATATTGCCTCACTGATTTTTTGTTGCCTTACCAACTTAGTGTTGCTCAATTTAATAGGATCCATAGGCATTGTAAACTTATCCAGAGGTCCCAACTTCCGTGATGTCGAATCTCCGATCTCATCAAGCCCTTCTCCAGTGGTGGTGTCTTCATCAGCCAGTCCATCATCAAGGACTACAACATCCCTAGCTTCTTCTCCTTGTTCCATGCCTTCTTTGCTTCCTTTGAGGCATCAATAACTTGCTTGCACTTTGCTTTGTCCTCATCTGTTGAATCAGGACAAGGTTGAAACTCCCCACAAATACCAACAATATGTTGTTTTAACCTATATATCCCTGCCCTCATAGTGAGACCACACAACTTGCACTGGATCACATTCAAGTTATTTGGATTGACTAGCACACCATACTCCCACCCAATGTCACCAGAATTCCTCTTGAGACTAGGCTTTTTACTATTGGTGGTGTTAAGGTTCTTGGAAGGAACAGATGCAACTGAGGACATCCTGCAGCAACATGAAAAATAACATCTCAAGATTTTTAGTAAGCCATGAAAATAGAATTACAAGAAAACTGCAGCTGAGGTCATAAGTAACTAAGTTAGTGATGCATTACGCACTAGTACAAGAACATACAGGTAGCACTAGGACAAAGGTAGAAATTGGCAGAATCATTGTCTAATTTTCTAGGCAGCAGATCAGAGCAAAAGTAGGTAGTAGGCTCATGGTTCATGAACATCGCTGTGCAACAATAAAATGGTAGACTAATAGAGGGAGAAATAGTACTAGTACCTTGCTTGTTGCTTGACAGTAGCATGCACTTGGCCTGGTCGTCCAAATCCTGCAGGCCACCGGTGTCCTGACTCCTAACTCCTGAGGCTAGAGAGCGTGGAGACTAAGGGTGGTGGCCAATGCGGAAGGGCTGGTGGCCGGTGGCGGATGGATTGCTGGCCAGCGGCAGCAAGGGCTGGCGACTGGCGATGGAAGGGCTGGATCCAAACTGGGATTGGTAGTAGCGGAGCAAGGAGCAGCTGTTGGAATGACATTGGTGGCCGGTGGTGGAATTGGTGGCCGGCAGAGTGGGATTGGTGGCCGGTGGAGTGGGATTGGCGGCCGCCGGCCAGCCAAGTGAGAGACAGCAGCGGCAGCAGTTTTGGGAGGGAACTATCCAAACCCAGTGAATGGCTCTTAAGCTATCCGCACTCATTCTACCCTATTTCTCTACCCTAAAAAGAATATTCCATCCTATTCATCAATAATCTCTACCCTATATCACAATCATCCGTAGTTATACTTACCCTATATCAACTACCACCCTATTTTATTAATTTATCCACTCACCCACCCACCCACCGCTCATATCCGTCCCCACAATCCCAACACATCACTCTGTCCCTCTACCTCCTTTCCATCTACGCTAGCGCCGCGTCCTCCTCCCCGCCGGCCCCCGGGTCCGTCGCTGCTGGCCATGTCCTCCTCCCCACTGGTGTTCTCCACGTGTGGATCCGGCAGGGCCTCCTTTGTGGCCGGCAGCGCGCCTTCTCCGCGGCCAGCGGTGGATCTAGCGTGGTGGATCTCCTCCTCCACGCCCACCATGGTGACAGCCCTCCTTGCCTCCTCCTCCCTAGGTCGCCGCTGCGCCGGCTCGTCCCCCTGGTTGCCGCCGCCTCACCGGACCTACCCTGCCTAGGGTGGGCCCGCTACTCCACCATGAGCCGGCCATGGAGCTAGACCTGGGCCACCGCCACAGGCTCCATGATGCCTCCTCCTCCTCCGACTCATCTCCACTCCCGCCACCGCGCAAGGAGGCCTGATCCGACCTACCGCCACCTCCAAGGGCCAGATCGACCCCACCGCCGGCCGGATCCCGTCCTAGGCGTCGACGGGCAACCATGGTGGCGGCCTCATCTTCCTCCGGCCGCGCCCCATCCTCCTCTAAGCCTCTTCTGCTCTATGGCCGTCCTCTCTCTAGTCTTCGCCCCGCGGTGGGAGCAAGAAGGCCGTTGGCCATGTGGAGGACAGAAGGAGAGAGAGCGTGTGGTTAGGAGAGAGAAAATGCTGTATTTGGGCTGAGAAGGAGCTCACCCTACGGTAGGGAGCCAGATGCAATCGCCCGCTGCAGCCTCCTCCTACCCTAAATGGCGATTGCATCTGGTTTAGGGTAGACGAGTGCGGATAGTCTTATATCTAACATAGGTTGCGAAATTATAGTGTTTGGAATAGGCGCGGCCGGAGACGGCATCGCGCGCCAAGGCTCCAAAATTTCTCCATGGCCTAAATGGTAAGGTACACGTTGTACACGACGCCTAAAAACGTTTTTCCACCATGTTGTGTAGGCTGACTAGACGTGTAATGCCGTGTTTGATCGTGTACTGTTTAACATACCGTTTATAGGCTACACTGTGCGCCAACCTGCCATGTACCGTTTAATCGCCTCGGCAGAGTAGGCGAACACGGTCTATAGATATATGATATCCACAATTTTCACCCTTGGTGCACCCCCCATGGGCCATCGAGCTCACCTACCATAGCCCATCAGCCCATTGCAGTAGCAGATAGCAAGAGGTTCCTTCGGTGGTCCTCCCCTGTGGAAGGAATTGATGATGTAGAAATAAAAGCGATGGTTGTAGCGGTGCACGTCCATGACAGGCGGTGCACTAGAGCAGCTACAGCTGCGTAGTTGGGGTGTATGCTAGAGTGCAGCGGCCTAGTAGCGTTGATTTGTGGCTCAGGGTGGGTGCGAACGTGAAGGAGTGGTGCCTTGAAGGAGCATGACTCATGGGGGAGTCGGGAAATCGTGGGCGTGGGCTTGGGGAACATGCCCTAAAACGACCAAGATGGAAGGATTAGAGCCGCATGGCACTTACTTGGAAAAATCCTTGGAGCCAGGGGTGATAATACGTCGAGATTGAGGTGAACGAGACGCGCTGTTTGGGAGCATATGACACCGTTGGTTTATTTCAGAAAAATAGGGTACATATTTATAATTCGGAGACTTGGACAACAAGACTCGTCCATCTAAGCAAATCCTAAATTTACTTCATAATTTAAGATACATGGCCTGACGGACCCAAACATTAAAAAAAACCCACCATTGAGCGGGAGGCCCATGAAGTCCATCAGCCGATCTGACGGCAATCCTAGATCAGCTAGGATTTGGCGGCAACACATGCCCCCCTAGTTTTGGTGCTAATTCACTTATCTCAAAACTAATGAGCATCGGCATGCAACGAGCCCTCTGCTTGATGTCGCCTTTGTGTACATCTTCTCATCAATTGAGAATTGAGTCACGGGCTTCAACTTTTTGTGCGTGGACGTATGAGTTAGCATCTTTGTACTGCCGAATTTTGTTGATTAGCCCTCAATTGGCTTGCTTGTGTGGTCATCTCATTGAAAGTTGTACAACAACAAGCCTGGCTTTCACTTTCCCTGTGCGCATGCGGGTTCCCCACACCTGACCCATTCATTGCAAAGCCTTCTTGCTACTCCATCCTTCTTTTCTGTGATAATCGGCTAAATACCCTTGCCAAGGTGTATAAATATCGTTCCTCAGGCGATGTTCTCTTTCATAGATCCTCCGATCCCTTAGTCCACCGTTAGTAGTGCCAATCTTGCTCAAGAAGTGCACTACAACCCCCTAGAAAACAGAGCCGGCCTTGCCTAGACTTCCTTCCTCCTAAAGCCACCGACTGGCCTACCAGACTAAGAGTCTATTAAGCTAGGACTGAGGCGTATATGGACGCTAGCAGACAAGCCCGATCCCACGTTGGTGTCTTTGCTATCGAAGGTTACACCAACATTCCTTAGGTAGTTTTTCCTTATTCTATGCTTGACCGCCCAAGCAATGATTCTTACACCAAATATGAGAAACAATATCGTCGTTCAGTTCATCTTGAAAGCCTTGGTATAAAACTTGAAACTTGGATGATTATGAAAGTATCAGAAGTTAAGCTGATTGTAATCCCAAAGAACAAATGAATCCTCATATCATTTCTTGCGTGGTCGGTAGGCAAGGCACCAGAATAAAAAAGAATCCTCAAGTGGCTCACCCCGTCTAGCTACGATAACCCCTCATGGTATGGTTGGACATACCCTTTCGACCATGTGAACTAGGGCACCACAGCTTGCATACAGAGTTCCGATCACTTGTGAGAAACTCCTATTAGAGTTCTCCTGCTTCATAGGACATACCCCCTGGATTTCCATCCATTGTCGGCTTAATGCTTGCTGAATCATGCAGGGTTACCGATGGGTTATCTTTTCCAGAGAGGTGGTGCATACTAGGTAGACTTGTACCCCGAGCTCACTTCGATCCAAATGATGTAATCCTTGTTAAATCTGAGAATCCTCCAAGTAGGCTCCTCGTGCCTGGTTTGAGGGCTTCACCTCTATTATCAACGCTGCTAGATTTGTTGCCATCTAGCATTATCTTGGTCTCTTTGTCCACAGTTTACCTAGAGGTTGCACTCTCATTCTCCTCTATGTTGATGATATGCTCATTATGGGTGATGATCTTGAGTACATTGCCTTTGTCAAGGCACGCCTCAGTGAGCAGTTTCACATGTCCGACTTGGGCTCTCTTAGCTACTTTCTTAGGATTGATGTCACCTCCACTCCTAATGACTACTACCTCCCCACCATAAGTACATTCAGGACATCATTGATCCTATTGGTGTTACTGATGACCGTTTTGTGGACACTCCCATGGAGCTTCACCTTCGTCTTCGTGCCACATATGACATCCCCCTTAAGGATCCCACTCGCTATCGCCATCTTGTTGGCAGTCTTGTCTACCTTGGCATCACTCATCCTGATATTTCCTATGTTGTTCATATCCTCAGTCAGTTCATGTTTGCTCCCGCTAGCATCCACTACGGTCACCTTCTTCGTGTCCTTCAATATCTTCGAGGTACCATTGACCGTCACTTGTTCTTTCCTAACTCCAGCTCTCTTCAACTCTGGGCTTACTATGATGTGGCTTGGGGTACTGATCTTTCGGATTTCAAGTCCATCTCTGCCTATTGTGTTTTCCTTGGGTCCTCCTTGATTTCATGGAAGACCAAGAAGCAGACTATTGTTGCTCATTCTAGTGCTAAGGCTAGCTGCGTTCTTTAGCTTGTGTCACGACTGAGGTGACTTGGCTTCGCTGGCTATTGGTTGACTTTGGGGTTGAGCTTTCTTCTTCTACGCCTATGCACTGTGACAGTACCGATGCCATCAGCATTGCTCAGGATCCATGAAGCACAGCTCACCAAACACATTGGCATCGACTACTTCTATGTTCGGTCTGCAGTTTAGGATCAGGTGGTTGCTCTTCATTATGTGCCTTCAGAGCTCTAGCTTGCCGACTTGCTTACCAAGGCCCATACTCGAGCTCAACATGACTTTCTTCTCTCCAAACTCAGTGTTGTTGATCCACCATGAGTTTGAGGGGGGATGTTAGTGTATTTATATGTGTATACATTAGTTGTGTAGGTTCCCTAGTGTAAGGGGTGCCCTTGTAACTCTACATGTGTACATTTTCCCTTTGGGCCCTTGGGAATAGATGAGCTGCCATTCTTCTTCTCTAATAGGAATTGCCATAATTTGGTATTAACTTATTCCGATAGACATTTTACTATAGTGATTAGTTAGATTTACCATAAAATAGTTATATCAATTGGAATGGTCCTAGATGATAATTAGGGTCGGAAATTACCACAATTTAGGTTCATGTAGTTCGACGAATGCTAACGATTTGAATAATATGAAATGAAATAGTTACTAGAATTTGAATGGCTTGAGATAATAGTTAGGGTATGGAGTTACTATAATTTAATGTCAAGCTATTCTAAGGAAACAACTACTATAATGAGGAATCAAATTTATCATGGAATAGTTATGTAAATTTAAATGGATCAGATGATAATTTGGATGAGGAGTACAACAATTTGGCCTATGTCAACAAGATTACAACAATTTGGCCTATGTCAAGCTACAGAGGAACTAATTACTATATTGGCTATTATAACTTTACCGTAAAAAGTGTTAGTACGATAATGCAAATAGTTCGTGACAATAGTATGGAGTTAATAGAGTCCATATTAGACTACGTAATGCAATTGGACGTCTGGTAATTTAATTACCATGAGAATTTAACAAGTCAAATTGCCATGAAGCACTTACAGCTATATGAGAATTTAACTGCAAAAGTATATATGTATGCCCGATTTATTTGACTCTAATATGCAAGAACAAGTTTACAATAATAATGCCTTGGATAATGAAGCACAACATATATGGTTCTGTGCTAGTACATCATTCAGAGAAAAGGCTACATGAAGAAATCTATGATTATGTAGTACAAAAGTCAAGTAGAAATTTTAATAATTATGTAGCATGCATAGGTGTGTTTACTATATTATGGATAAAATCTATGATATAATTTGAAATTTGGTTTGGCATTATGAACAAAACTGACCATACCATGCACCTACGTGGATTATGATGAAACAACCAAAATTATGGAAACTAGTAACATCGAATGTTCAGAAAATATGAACGCAAATGAATAGAAATTGGGAACCCTGATTAAAAAAATCAAACTATGCTGAATTGGGAGTGGAGATTCACTGTATCATCTACCGCTTCCTTCTACTGATATAATAAGATAAACAATTAAACATCATCAATTTGGCTTAAAAGTGGACCCCGTTGACTATGGTTGAGATCATTGGCATCTCTTATCTCTTATCTTTTACAAGTACGAAAGTTGCACCACCTTTTTGAGCAAGCATTGGGCCACGTCATCTTTTTTCTTTCCACCGTCAGATGTCAGACAGGGCTCATCTCAGCCGTCAAAGCAAGCTAGACGCTACTGTTGCTTCAGTTTCATGCCCCTTCGAGAAGCATCGAGCATCGTCACATGTTGCTCCTGGTATGCAGGCCGCCGTGGCACTGTTGGGCCTCCTCTACTTCCTCCGAAGATGGGTCGCAGGCTCGCAGCGGCCTGTCTGATAAAAAACTTCACGAGCCGCTGACCTCTGTTGCCGGTCCGCACGCCAAACACGCGCAGGAACGCCTGCCCTGTCGCCCTGCTGCGGCTAGCTGCACCCTAGCGGCCAGCGCCTTGTGAGTTGTGATGCATTCCTGCACAGTCGAGAAGTCCATCGATATATTGTTGCTGCGTGCTGCCCATTCGCTGCCGCCAGATCTCAACCAAGCCTAGAACACGCCAGCAAGGCAACAAACCAGGATGCAAATGCCATGCTTAGCTTTCTCTCTAGGGGAATTTTTGTTCCTTAATCCTGCTTCCACAGCAAAGTTCATATGCCTCTAGGATGTCGACGTCATTCACGGTCCATATCAGTTGTAATGTGAACGCCTAAACGTGATTACTCTCAATAAACTTGTATCTGTTTTTAAGCCTTATGACAAATAAATAGGTTCCATCATAATTAGAAGAGATATCTTAGATACTACCTCAGAGGAAAAAAGTTGTCTTTCCCATAAAATAGAGATAGCATGCTTGACATTCTAAAATGATTTATGAGCTATAGTATGCCTTTGATGAATTTATTGATGAAAGTAGCAATGAGTAATCAGAATCACATTTCCTCAAAGAGGATGGTTTTTTTTTCCTACGGCAAAGTTGCATTGGACCAAACTAATCATCCTTTTTTGCAGCATTGGTTCAACAAGCATTCTACTTACATGATTGGTTCAGGTGAGAACAAACATGATAAACTGCAAGAGAATATATAAAATCACAATGTATTTTATTTCAATCTCATATATATTCAGATAATACATTTTTGGAGTACAAACAATAACAACTCAAAATAAATTAATTCTTTGCTACCTACATATGTAAATATTTCATATTCTCTTTTGATAAATTTTCAAATCCTACATAAATTTGATACTCCACTACCATGTATATGTCAAATTCAATTCATGCTACATCTATATGTTCACCTTTTTCTTCTATCCAAATCACATGGATCACTGCAAAAGAAAGACTCAACACACCTTGAAGCCTCAACCAAGCATGGTCATAGGCTGATAGTTGACCCACACAATTAAAGTTGCACTCGATTTAGGGTATCAATGCGGTGTGGCTTCGTACGTGTGGCTCGCACGCATGTGCAACAACACGCGATATCCCGCAAACGAGCGGAACCTAAAGTTATATCAGATACTTACTCCATCTTATCCATCGCATCCAGAGAGGTACGATCGCTATCCAATTTGCAAAATGGAAAACTTTCTTTCGCTGCTTCACTATTTGTTGGCTTACTCCGACAGACGCGCGGCAATGCTACGCCTGTTTCTAGTACAAGAACGAATCCTGCACCCAAAGCTCCACGGATAGGGTATCCACGTCGAGTTTATATGACTAATAGGAGTATCCAAGAACAAATATTTTATCCAAACTTAATCGCTACAATTCCTTACGGCCTGGAATTGTTTATCATTCTGCTGTTTATTGATCTTGTACCCATATTTAGAGTTTTTTCACTGAATAATCTATTGGTGATATGCAGTGCACAAGTGGCAATATAATTCAAGCTAATGTGATTAGTGTGGCCCCTCATCTATAGGTTGCTTCTGGATTGATCACCATCATGCGACTGAACCTTCTGCAAGTAAGTTTCTATTTTTTGTAAGCCAGATTTGTTATCTATCCTCAGTTCCTCATACCTAAATGTTAGTTATCCTCTGATTTGAAACTATCCAGTACTGATAAATTTAGTGGAGCACGGATGCACAGTGGAAATAATGCTATGATATTTATTCTCTAACGTAGGAGTGTTCGCATCTGCAGCTTGATATATAGGAAGCGATCACCAGCCTATGGTCAACAAGCGACACCCTGGTCAAGTGCAGTGTTCTATTAGCCCCTTGAGTTTGTTGTACCTACTACTGGAACTAGACATTGAGTGTAATTAGAAAATGAAGCATGTACTTACAACCATGTATTTTCCTGAGCCAATTATGAAGTATTGAGTCTTGAGATCATGCCACATGGACTTGAGACAAATCGTATACACATTGTTTCTTATGTGTCTCTTGCACCATTTCTATTTACCAAGTGTTGGAATTTCACAGTCACCAGGCCACGGTTGTCTTGATAGGTGAGTTTATTTCAAAGGGAGTTGCATTCATTTTCACAGTTAAATTGTTATCTTCGCAGTTGGATTGTGTGCCAATTGGCATTTTCCCTCTAACATTATCATTGTACTTATCACTCAATTCTAAACCTTTTTTTTTTATTTTCATAGGACCATAACTGGCCAACTCAAACATGAACCTCAAACATGGCGCGGCAAGCCCACGCCCCATGTTTTCTGGTCTCCTCAAACGAAATCATCACACTTTCCCGCTTAATGGGATGATCCACGTCTCCCGAAACCCGCTAACCATCCGATCCGCCCAACTCGCGATCTAGACCGTCCAATGGTGGGTTGGTTTAGGTTTGCGCCCGTTTATTCATCAACCCGAAGGATCGCGAACTCTACCCGCCAGTCGGCCGCACGCGCCGCGGCTCACCCCCAGCCGCCACTCCCTCTCCCTCACAGGCGGCGTGCCCCACCGCACGTCCGCACCCATGCTCAGCATCTACCCTTGGCTCCGTGCATTTCCTGTGTGCTGTCCGACGGCCTATTCCTCGATGTATCTGGCCCCGCCCACAACTGCCGCTGCGTGTTGTCTGCTCCGCTGCCCCGCGGCCTGACCAGCGCCCCGGCACCGGCTCCCGGTCACTACTGCCTCGCTGCCACACCTGAGAGAGAGACTGAGCCGCAGACCGACAGCGACGACCACTGCTGTGGGTGAGTCCTGGAGGCCACCCGTGGCCCAGGCGCGCCCTCCACCGCATGCCGTCCGAGTGTGTAATGTCTCTACTACGGATATGTGAAACTAGATCACCACCACCACGATAGTATCACAGGGTACATCGGAGTCCGCAGACTACCGCCGCCACCACCGGTCACAGCCGGGATCAGATCGTTTTTTCTTTCTTGTTCACCACTCCTCTGTTTGTCTATATTTATAGTTCTACTACTTCTCACGTAGATGGGTCTAATCTCTACTTTACTTGGACCTCCAATCTGGCCGAGATACTTCTTGTTGAGCCTGGTGGAGCTGCAACTCCTCCTGCTGCTTCCCGCCATCTTGGATGTACCGGCCTCATCACGGCCAGTGCTCCTCTCATCAGCCTTCGTGTTCTCGTCCACTTCTCACGGTGTTCCTCCGGTCTGGTCCATGACAAAGTGTTGCCCCAGCCCTGAGCTTTGCTCTTCTTCCTAGATACGACCGTGGAGGCGAGCACCCGCATGCTGTCCAAGCCGCCGCCCTAGCCCCGAGCATCGCAGAGATGAGCGCGGCCCCGCTGCGACGAGGATCGGCGCACAAGCCACCTCCCCATCCTCGCACCATGCATCTCTGCCTGCTTTGGCTAGCAGCTCTTCTTGCATAGACATGGTAAGGATCCTGCTCCCTAGTTGCTCGATGAAATGCCACACCAACTTAAGAGCCAACCATCCCTTGCCACCGGCGCGCTCAGCCCCTTCTTCTTTCTCTGCAGGTGCCCCTTCATCTCCCTCTGACTGTATATCCATCCCATCGGTGGCCTGCATATATGCCCTCTTTTCTTCTTCCTCATGGATGTAGGTCTCTCTCCATAATAGATGGATACAGACCGTGCATAATCTTTGTGTGTGCAGCCATGAGCGATTGGGATGTGTCCTCCATGGGTCATGACCAAGTTGCTCAGCGCCCAACATGCGGCCTACAGAGCTTGTGCTAGAGCGACAACGAGCTGTTTGTGTAGAACACCCTGGTACCCCAGTCAAGAAGGGAGCCAGCCCAGGTGTGCTCATGCTTAAGGTGTCCACTTTACCTCCACTGCCTGCATGGTGTTCGACAAAATGTTCTACTCTTGATGCCATAAGGTCAACAATTCTGTACCATGCCATTCAACAAGTTCGCCCTCAAATTAATTTACAGTGCTGAAAATCTGTTCTATATTGCGGCTCCGAGAAGTAAGACGAACAGGTCCTAAGGCCAAGGGATTGAATGATCTGATTCAGATTAGTCAATGGAGAGGCGATTCAGCGATCTAGGCCAGATTAATTTCAGGTTTGAGATTGCCCTGAGTTTGGCTTGTACTATTGTACACAAACTGTTTGTCATATTACCCAGCCGTTAAGACAATGTCTACTATTCATTCACAGGCTCAATTATTCGTCAAATTGATTCATTAAATGGCTGCATTCGGTGGATGCAACCCGCTGCCTGCATCACAGTTGGTGGCTTCCCTTGCTTCTATGCAGGTAATGTGTTTCATAAAAATTCCTTAAAGCTATTTCTTTTTCCCTAAAATCTGATATACATATCGATGCAAAATGTTAGTGTTTGTGTGTGCAGCGATGGGTGATTGAGAGGCTTATAATGTAGGGGCCAACAGTAGGGCCGTGGGTGCTCATGCAGGGCGCAGCAAGGTAGTCTTTTTCTTCATTAAATTTGCCATCACATATCAAGGGTCTAAACATGAGAAGTAAAGGCAAAAAGAGCAGCTAGCACAGAACGAAGAGAAGCATTACTTGATTGATAAAATACTATATGCCATGGAACCTTACTGCCACCAGAAACATTTTTATTAAATATGTGTGGTACGTAGTAATCAATGCTTCCTTTTATTCCTAATTCTTCAAGTGTTCAGTTTATATGTACATCCTTGAAAATTAGGGATGTATAATTTACTGAATGACACTCCCAGGTTATTCACGACGTACAATGTCCTATGATATCTGATTCAACTATTCTGAAGCATAATCCTATCACCACTGATTTCATTCTCCTAACCTATAACTTATAAACTTTCAATCCTGTGCAATATTGTGCAATTTAGCAAACCTACTGAATCTACAAGTTATGCGTTTTGTGAGATTCAGTAATTGTTTTAAAAGATAAACAGAGATATTAATGCATAAGGGTACTAAACTAGGTGTATATTCAAAAGGATGCTTGGGACTGCAAGACCAAATGCCAGCTAAGACCCAACATGTGAAAAAAAGGGCAGTGCACAAAGGTTGCTGTGTACTAGATGTATAGGCACACAGTGATAGTCAACGCCTATATACCAGATAAACACACATCAAGCAGGCTTGCGATTAACTTTGAACAACTTTTCAATATGCTTATACGTATTCTTTTATGTTGTCATGGTTGTGCAGGAGATGACCAAATATGCTAACCAGAATGCTACTATCAACCAACTATAAGGTATGGTTTCTGCCGTCCGCACCAATGTGCCAACCACTTTGGGGGGGCAGCAACAAGCTCAACTGTAGTATCAGAATCACGTGATTAAATTAGGAGCAACCTCTGGTTTAGCTGGCTTAGGTAAGCTCAATTTCAACTGCATGTCACATTTATATCAAGATCCAATATGCTTTAGGAATGGCCTTGTTGGGCGGTCATGTACTCATGTAATACTACAAAGAGACCTTCCACTCTGTTTGTGCATATTCTTCTCTGTTGAAAATAGTCTCTCCAAGTGACTACAATTCATTAAATGTAATAGTTAGATAACTCTCTTGCAATAATTCCCTTCACAATTCTTTTTTAGTACCTTGGATACACTAGATTTGTGTGGCAAGTGAGCCCACTATTTGGAGTGCCTCGGATGCACTAGATTTCAGTGCACAAATAAAAATGTCAATGGACATGGGCTACGGTTGGATCACGTATGGATACTCTCCATTTAAGAATTCCGTAGAGTAAATAACAAATAAACTATCCAATGTCAGTATCAATCTCCATGTAACGCTGAATCAAACGAGTTTGATGGGCTAGCTTGTGTTGAGCACCTAATTGGGCAGGGCCATGCTGGCCAGCGCCACCGGACTGTCCGGCAGGGGTGCACCAGACTATCCAGTGTAGTCGAATCCAAGATGAACTGTGAGATTTGTTTGATATCCTGTGGGATTCGACTTGTATTAGGGTTAAGACCACCCTCCCCTATAAATATGAAGGGGTCACGCTGATTGGAGCATCCACAATCGAATCAATCTATTACTTTTATCTACTTTTATGCATATTCTATTTCCCAAACCCTAATTCTCCTCTCAAGCCCTAACCTTTGCTTCCTGTCAACTCTACGCCGACTTGAAGAGCTCTAGGTGGCCTGCCGACGCTAGAGCAAACCCTAGATTGGCTCTCCCTGATGGGGTCCCTCCTGGGAGTTTTGATCTAGGTTCTACCCAAGCCTCTGTCTATCACCGAACTGTCCAGTGACCTTCAATGGATTGTCCGGCGTGGCCAGGCAGCTACCTCGAGGTCCCTGCAGCAGTGAGCAGGCCTTAGGGTCCGTTGGGTGTTTGGTGCTAAAACGTGTCAACACGCTTTTTGGTGACTCCGCTGGGGAAAAAAGAGTTTAATCCAAAGCTAGCAGCCATGGTTGAGCTTTTGGATCCGACTAATGTCTCCCCAAGCAACATTGTGAGGCCGGGAGTAGAAGAACTTCAAAGAGTTCATGAAGGAATTGATGGAAGGCACAATGCAGAAGTTCCTGGAGGGGTTGACCATCGGTCGCCATAAGAAAGTGATCAAGGAGAAGGAGATCACCCTAGATACTCTCCTACCATCAACATCTTCATCAACAGCTCCAACAAACTCCAATGTAAGTAACTTGGCAACCGCTCAATATTTTCATAATATGAAAGGTTACGTAGATAGGGGCATAGCCAGCTAACTAGTAGATTAGAAGCATTACAAGCTTCTATAGACGGGTTGGTAAAAGCTCAAAGAAAATCCACTACCCCTACTTTCCCATCGCATGAACAAAGTGTGGAATCAGTTGCGCCTAGTCTATCGGAGCTGAGTGGGTCTCAGCAGATCCAACCGATGTATGGCATGCCCTTAAACTACTATCCAGGGCAACCGAAGCCGCCGCCTTCACTGTTGGGCAAACCGGCTCAGCCGGTCGTGTCCACCGGACAGTCCGATGCTTCCACCAGACTATCCGGTACGGCCACTGCAGGGGCTGTGATGGCTCCACACCGCACAACAATTCATTCAACTTCGGTAGATCCCAGCCGAAGGATTGTTTTAAATACGGCAGGAGTAGGATACTTCATACCGCCGCAAGAATTAGAAGGATTCGTGCCACCTTTTACTACAATTTCTTATCGCACAAGGTCGGTCCCGCCAACCGATTCAGGGGTGCCTAAGGGTCCTATCCCTAATCCCACTTTTCATCAGATTTGGTCTATGCAGAACCCTAAGGCTTCCACTTCTTACAACCAAAAATCCGGTGGTTCTGCATCAGACATTAAAGAAGAAATTTGGCGGGATCTAATGGCTGCTTTTAACAAAAAAACGGGTATCGATATGTCAGGTTCTATTAGCTCCTATCAGAAACCTTATTATAGTAGATTCGATGCTCACACCTTTCGTCAGGGATTTAGAGTGCCGGATTTTGTGAAAATTTCCGACAATGACAATAAGAGCACTAGAGAGCACATTAGCCAGTTTGTGGCACAGTTAGGGGATTTGGCCGATAGAGAAGCTTTTCGAATTCGGTTGTTTTCTTTATCTCTTACAAGTAGTGCTTTTGGTTGGTACCCGTCTTTGCCTCCCAATTCAATTAGTACATGGAATGAGATGGAGGCAAAATTTCATGATCACTTCTTCTCAGAGGAGTATGAATTGGAATTGGCCGATCTATCAAAGATTCGACAAGGACGTGAGGAATCGGTTCATGATTACCTTAAGAGGTTTAGGGACACTAGAAACCGATGCTTCCCATTGACTGCCTCCGATAGGGAATTATCCAGATTAGCTCTTGACGGATTAAGGTTGTACATTAAGGAGAAGTTAGTCGGCACACGGTTCTATTCCCTTGCTTTATTGCATCAGCAGGCTTTGGCTATAGAAAGGCAAAGCAGGGGGAGTTAAAAGGTTGCACGCCATAATGTCAATCTTGTAGATTATGATTTGGCTAGTTCCGATGATGATTCTAAGGAGGTTTATGCAACTCAGTTTACTTGGACTAATAAGAACAAACCTTTTGCTTGTTCATCCTTGAGGCCGATTAACAAGAATCGGCAAGAAGTTATATTTACTTTTGATGTTGCTAAATGCGATAATATATTTCATGAGCTTCTTAAAAGTGGCAATATTACATTATCGCATACTATTCCTTCTACAGATGAGTTATAATGTTTTCCGTCGACAGATTCCATTGGCTGTAAATGAAGGTCGTATGAGTTTTCTGGAGATGCAAATTGACAAGCAGCCGTTCCCCATGAACACTCTAGATATGAGCGGCAAAAAAGTCTTGATTCGGCCGGAGGCGACCAATGCAAGCAAGGGCAAAGCCGTGGTCATCGGCTCTTTAAGACTAATCGATGAAAATACTAAAGTTTTAGCCAGGAAGGTGATCAAGAAGAAGACTGCAGATGGCAAGGACACGTTGAAGATCACCAGTAGGTTTCTCGGCACTAGGGGACAGCAGAACCAGCAGGGAGCTCCTAGGACAGCGCCACAGGACAGTCCGATGAGGCCCACCGGACAGTCCGGTGTTCAGCAGCAGTGCCCAAGGACTTTCAAGCCGAGGCAGCCGGAGGTTGGGCAATGGAAGCAACATCAAGCAAGGGCTCCTGGTAAGGTGTATCAATCTGATCCCATGTTTGATCAGTTGCTTTCTAAGTACGTCAAGAAACAAAAGGCTGCTTCTCGCAATCGGCCGTACAAGTGACCAAGGTCACCACCATGGGAAGCAATGCCCATGCAAAACAAGAAGCCGACAGAAATGGCTCCTCGGGTGGTTCAGCTACTACCACCAGCACTAGTGGTTCCGCCTATGATGTGGGGTCCTCCGCAAGAATATTAACCAAATCCCGCATGGAGTTCTATGATTATGTATCCACCTTATGCTTATAATCCTTATCATTATCAGGGTGGGGGGCACCACATGCTTTTGTTTTTTACAGGTTGGCTCCTTCTGTGCATGACCGATTGAATGTTCTTCAATTCGGTCTATGGATGCAAAATCAGTAGCAATGCTAGAATTATAGGCCTCCAATGCCGACGACAAATCTGGCAGGGGGTCATGGACGACAACCACAACCAAGATTTGTACCCCCTACTTCAAATTTTTAGTTTCCACCTAAACCGGTTCAACCAAAAAAACCGGTTCAACCAGAAAAATGGGCTCAACCAGTAACACCACTGGCTCAATCTGCACCTCAAGCTATAGCCGGTAATGTTAATATTATTACTAACAATGTGGTGTTCAATGATAATCGCAAGATGCCGATGGTGTTATGCCAAAGGAAACTCCACCTAATGTTACTTTGGCTAATGATCATGAAGCAAGCTCTAGTAAAGCTACCAGCAAGCCACCACCAGATCCTAAGTATTCTATGCCTCGATGGTGTCCATCGGTCTTGACTCAAAAAGAGGGCATTGTAGCGCTTGCGGGCTAAGGAGAGAAGGGAGAAAGAAGCTGAGGCAATCTTAAACAAGAGACATCCTCCAAAGCAATGGAAGCCAAAAGCCGCTCAAGCTCCTACTCAAGCGGCTACTCAGAGCAAGTCCCAGCCACCGGACTGTCCGGTGGCATCCACCGGACTATCCGGTGCACCAGACTGTCTGGCACCATCCGCTGGATTGTCTGGTGATCAGGAGCTAGCAGCATTTGAGCCTGAAACAGAGATGGTGCCGATGGTTACGAAAGCTCCTGTACCTGCTCCTAAACCTGCTGCACCAGAAGAGGAAGTTCCAGAAGAAGAGATGGTCGACTATGAGGCTTCTCCCGAACATCTAGGTATTGACGTCAATATGATTACTTTCTCTGCCGATTACAACATTATCGGTGAAGATGAAGAGGTTATGGCTCAGTTTAATTTTGGGCCAAAGGATGCTGTTTTTAGAAAACTGACAGAATCGGTTAATCACCTGAAGCCTCTTTATGTTCATGGTCATATTGATGGAGCACCTATTTCTCGGATGTTGGTTGATGGTGGTGCTGTGGTGAATTTAATGCCGTATGATTTGTACAAAAGGCTCGGTAAGTCAGATGCCGAGCTAGTTAAGACCAACATGACACTCTGTGGTGTGGGGGGGCAAAAACCCCATTGAGACTAAGGGAATTTCTTTCATGGACCTCACCATTGGGAGTAAGACTATCGTTGTTGCATTCTTCATTGCTGAGGTGGAAGGTAACTTCAATTTAATTCTTGGGAGAGATTGGATTCACGCCAATTAATGTGTACCTTCTACTTTACATCAATTTCTGATTCAATGGGTCGGCGATGAGATTGAGGCGGTATATGCTGATCCATTGGCTTGCGTTGTTACAGGCGATGCTCCTGTGATTTGGGCATACGATAATGCTAGGTGCTTAATGGGAGTTGATCTTTCGGATTATCAGTTTTTAAGTGTGTCCAAGGAGGGCTTTACTCATGTGATGTTAGATCTAGTCAAAAAACGGCTGAATCATATAATGTAAATCAAATGTATGCATCAGTACGGAACAACAACAGCAGGGGAGACAACAAGATGAAGTCCAGGCAGGTTCCTGCACCAACGCCGGATAGTTCGGTAGTATGTGCCGGACTATCCGGCGATGCTCCGGATAGTCCGCGCGTGTTTCACCAAACAGTCTGGTGAAGATCAGAAGTTGGTTGTAATTTTAGTTTTAATTCTTTTGATTTTAATTTTGATTCTTTTGTAATAGAAGAGTTTAGAGAATTAGATAAGTTAGGACAAGGGCTTAGATCGGCTGATCCTTTAGAGGAGTTAGATATAGGTGATGTAATTATCCCAAGGCCGACTTTTGTAAACAAGACCTTGAAATCCAATTCTAGGAATAAACTGATCGGATTTTTAAAAGAATATTATAATTGTTTTGCTTGGAGTTATACTGAAATGCCTGGATTAAGCCATTACATTATTGAGCATTAACTACCTATTAAGCCTGGTTTTAGACCTTTTAAGTAGAGACCATGTCAATTCTGTTTTGATATTTATTCTCGTATTAAAGATGAGATTCACTGGCTTTTAGAATCCAACTTTATTAGACCTTGCAGGTATGCAGATTGGGTGTCTAACATCGTGCCGGTGGAGAAGAAGGGTTCCAATAAGCTTCGGGCGTGCATCGACTTTCGCAACTTAAACAAGGCAACACCTAAAGATAAGTATCCCATGCCTATAGCCGACATGTTAATCAATAGTGCATCTGACAATAAAGTTATTAGTTTTCTTGATGGTAATGTAGGATATAATTAAATCATTATGGCTGAAGAAGATAGTCTAAAACGGCCTTTATATGTCCTGGCTTCATTGGTATGTTTGAGTGAGTTGTTATGACATTTGGTTTAAAGAATGCTGGTGCTACTTATCAAAGGCCTATGAACTTTATCTTCCATGAATTGCTAGGAATCATCGTAGAAGTTTATATTGATGACATAGTTGTTAAATCGGCTGCTTTTGATGCTTATTTAGCTGATTTGCGTAAGGCCTTTGAAAAGATGCGCAAGTATGGTTTAAAGATGAACCCACGTAAATGTGCTTTTGTTGTGTCAACTAGAAAGTTTCTAGGATTTATTATTCATGAGAGTTGATCCTAGTCATATAGAGGCTATTCGGAAGGTAGCAGCTCCGATGTGCAAACTTGACATGCAGAAGTATCTCAGCAAATTAAGCTATCTACGGCGGTTCATTTCTAATCTTGACGGGAAGGTTGATGTGTTTACTCCTATTCTTCGGTTAAATAATGATGTTGATTTCACTTGGGGGCACAACAACAAAAGGCTTTTGAGCAAATCAAAGAGTATTTGTCTTCGGTGCCGGTGCTTAAGGCTCCTAGAAGTGGGTTTCCTTTTAGATTATATATTGCTGTTGAAGACGAGGTTATTGGTGTTGTTTTGACTCAAGAAACTGAAGGTAAAGAGCATGTGGTCACATACTTGAGTAGGAGATTGATCGACGCTGAGACAAGGTACACTTTTATTGAGAAATTATGCTTATATTTGTTTTATGCGTGTACCAAGTTGAGATATTACTTGCTATCTAGTTTCTTGTGTGGTTGCTTGTCAAACCGATGTCATTAAATACATGTTGCATAATCCCATCATGAGTGGTAGAATTGGTAAGTGGGCTTATGCTTTGATAGAATATGATTTGGCTTATGAACCTTTGAGATCTATGAAAGGTCAAATCATAGCTGATTTTATAGTTGAGCATTAGATTGATGATTCTTATGAACTAGATATATTTTATGTTACTTTTACTCCATGGATATTTTATTTTGATGGATCGGTTTGCAATGAAGGTCGAGGTATTGCTGTAGTGCTCGTTTCACCTCAAGGTGCTACATTTGATTTTTCTAGCCGATTAGAATTTCATTGTACTAATAACCAAGCCGAATATGAAGCATTGTTGTTCGGTTTAGAATTATTGCAATCCATAGGTGTGAAGTGTGTGAAAGCTTTTGGACATTCTCAGTTAGTGGTTCAGCATATTTCAGGAGAATGCCAGTGTTTTGATAGAATTTTGAATTCTTACTTAGAGCGATGTTGGGATATTATTCGCTCTTTCGATAAATTTGGTATTTTTCATATATTCAGATCTGACAACTCTAGGGCTAATAGATTGGAATGGGAAGCATCTAGTTATCGTGTTTCAAAAGGCAAATTTCATATTGCCGAGAAACCGATGCTTGAAGAAGGTAGTGTGCTGAAACTGCGGACACCGGATTATCTGGAAGGATGCACCGGACTGTCTAGTGAGACATCGGACTGTCTGGTGGTGGACACCGGACTATCCGATGGATTGGTAAAGGATCTGATTTTGGCTTTGGATGATCAAGCAAGTGATGTAGCCGATCCAGATGATTGGAGGAGGCCTTTTATTACATATCTACAAGATCCAAATGCTAGAACAGAAAGAAAAGTTCGGCGGACTGCTTTTAAGTATGCTTTGATTAATGATGACTTGTACCATTGAACTATTAGTGGTGTTTAGCTCAAGTGTCTAGGTCCTGATGATGCTGTGCTGGCTATGGCTGAGGTGCATGAAGGTATTTGTTGCACTCATCAATCGGCTTTGAAGATGAAGTGGCTTTTGAAGAGGGCTAGATTTTGTTGGCCTACAATGATTGCCGATTGCTTTAAGTACTACAAAGGATGTCAGGTATATCAAAAGTTTGGAGATATTCAGATGGTACCTGCTGCAAAGTTGCATCCTATTATCAAGCCCCGGCCGTTCCGAGGATGGGGCCTAGATTTTATTGGGGAGATTCATCCGTCATCTTCTAAGGGGCTTCGGTTTGTGTTGATGGCTATTGATACTTCACCAAGTGGGATGAAACTGTTGCCTTGAAGAATATGACGCATAAAGAGGTAATTGAGTTCCTTACTGAACATATCAGTTCATAGATTCGGTATTCCTCAAACTTTAACTACAGATCAAGGTGCTTCTTTTATGTCTAAAGAGTTACGTGAATTTGCTGAATCATATAAGATTAAGTTGCTCAATTCCTCTTCATATTATGCTCAGGATAATGGTCAAGCCAAGTCTAGCAATAAAGTGATTATCAATCTTATCAAGAAAAAGATCGCCGATCACCCTTGGCGTTAGCATGAACCCTTGTTTGAAGCTTTATGGGCTCATAGAATATCTAAACATCGTGCTACTAAAGTTTGACCTTTTGTGGTTGTGTATGGTCAGGATGCTATGTTGCTTGTAGAGGTGAATTTGGATGCATACAGGTTTGCAAGGCAAAATGACTTGGATGTCGGTGAATATCATGACTTGATGATGGACAATATTGATGAGGTGACCGGCAAGCGATTGATGGCTTTAAAGAAAATTGAGAAGGACAAGTTTGTGGTGGCAAAAGCATACAACAGGAAGGTAAAGGTCAAGATTTTTTAGGTTGGAGAACTTGTGTGGAAGACGGTGCTACCATTGAAAACCAAGGATAGAAAATTCGGCAATTGGTCTCCAAACTGGGAAGATCCTTATAAGGTGAAGCGGGTGATTCCTGGTAATGCTTATGTGCTGGAAGATTTGCAAAGTAACGAACTCTCCAAAGCATTGAATGGCTGATTCTTGAAGAGATATTACCCAAGTATGTGGCAAGACGCTTAAGAAGGCTGATGTGTTGCATCAGAGGTTAGATTCACTTCGGATTTGTTATATTATGAGATATCTATTGATTCTCGAAGGTGCAAGTGTTTTTAGTGATTTTAGTTCATGACCTCCACTAAAAGGCAGGAGGGCATGTGTTGAGCACCTAATTGGGCAAGGCCATGCTGGCCAGCGCCATCGGACAGTTCGGTGGCATGTATCGGACTGTTAAGCGCCACCGGACTGCCCAGCAGAGGTGCAGCGGACTATCCGGTGTAGTTAACTCCGAGACGAAGTGTGAGATTTGTGCGAGATCCCATGGGATTCGACTTGTATTTGGGTTAAAACCACCCTCCGTATAAATATGATGAGGCGAGGCCAATTGGAGCATTCACAATCGAATCAATCTATTACTTTTATATACTTTTATGCATATTCTATTTCCCAAACCCTAATTCTTCTCTCAAGCCCTAACCTTCGATTCCTGTTGACTCTACGCCGACTTAAAGAGCTTTAGGCAGCCTGCCGGCGCTAGAGCAAACACTAGATTGGCTCTCCCCGACGGAGTCCCTTCCGAGAGTTTTGATCTAGGTTCTACCCAAGCCTCTGTCCATCACCGGACTGTCCGGTGACCATCACCGGACTGTCCGGCCTTGCCAAGCGGCTACCTCGAGGTCCCTGTAGCAGCGAGCAGGCCTTAAGGTCCGTTGGGTGTTTGGCGCAAAGACATATCAACCGCCTGCTCAATGAACGGCGCGGCAAAATTCTAGTCTGCACTAATTTCGACATTCCCCCATCCAGATCCATTAGGTACTAGTGGCAACTCGAGTAGCTAAGAGGGGGCATTGATGATATAGATTCGATGCTGGATTGAGGTCCACGTCCTGAGGGATTCACGTCAATGATTTAGGAAAGATCGATTGAGGAGCGAATATTCATAGTTGCTGACCTCACGGAGCCTACTCTTTTCGCAAATAGGGATTTTTTAGGTTTCCTCGCACCAAGCTTGCGGCCGTAATGGCACCGTAGGTCGTCCAATGCACTAGGACCAGGATGCCACCATGGGCACTAGTGCTCTTGATGTTCTGTTGCGGCAAAGCGAGGGACCTCCGTCGTCTCTATGCTCAGTGACTAGCAATCAGTCCAGACTGGAAAAAACTCGCATCTGCCCGAAACGTAGTGATAGCGAACCATAATAATAATAAATCAGATCAAAACACCTACTGATGGCAAAAGGAGACAGACTCGAGCTTGGGAGCGTCTCGCAGGGGATTCCTCACAGGGTGCATCGTCGGTGCCGGCCAGATCGAATAGCTTCTGTCGGGGGTGGCAGATTGGGGATTTCTTTTGAGTTTCTGGGGTAAACGACCTACGAGACGGAGCCAGAGCCGGAGCCGGAGTCAGAGCCAAGCCGAGCCAAACTTGACAGTGGAGCTGAGCCAATGGGATGAAACATTGAAACAGGACGGGGAGGCAAGCCAGGCAACCAGTGCTCGCTTGATTGCGTAGTTTGGGTCTGGCCGCAGAATTACCGATTCTATAACCAGCTACAATATGCCCCAGGCACGCGCGCTGACGCGACCTGGTGTAGCTACGTGTGGCCACCGAGCCAGTCCGGTGAGGGTGCACCTAACCACTGAGCGTATAATCCATTAAAAGTGATTGTAGAATCATTTTCGGCATTAAAAATACTAGAAAGAGGGTGGTCCAACAAATGAATCATATAATTCTTTATAAGGGAGCATATAATCCTTTTTCGCATTAAAAATAGGGTTGTCCAACAAATGAATCGTATAAACTTATGGAAAGAAGCATAAAATCATATTTTCACTTAAAAAACTAACACAAGTGTGAATGTTGTCAAGCTGTTCCATCTTTCTTTGTAATTTCAAATTTAAATCCCATTTTTTCACCTCGGTAATAATCATTAAAGTCAATATTGTAACACTAGACTGCTTACGAGAAGATCAGGAGAACAAAGAGGTACCAAGAAACTAATAGGTACCGAAAGTCGACTTATAATCCAACCGGCACCCAGCAAAATCGGCATCAGAATAGCCGAGGAAGGAAAGCGACGAATCCGCGGAGTACCACAACCCATACTCTGGGGTAAACTTGACATACCTCAAGATTCACTTCACAGCAGTGCGGTGTGACGCCTGAAAATGAGCACACAGACCTACAACGAATTGTATATCCAGTCTCGTCGCGGTCAGGTACACCAGTGACACGGTCATCCCTCAATACACCTTCTAATCATCCTCCTCGACATCTTTATCCTTGTGCAGCATGGTAGACGTACTCATCGGAGTCGTTTGTTGTGAAGCATACGCCATCTCGAACTTCTGGAGTAGGTCCCGCATGCACTTGCTCTGGTGGACGAAGGTACCCCGTAGTGTCTGCCTGATCTGAAGCCCAAGGAAGAACTGAAGTTCTCACATCATGCTCATCTCAAACTTCTTTCTCATCTACTTAGAAAACTTGCTCACAAGTGCATGAAAAGAGCCACAAAAAATAATGTCATCCACTTATATCTAAACAAACAAAATATCATTGTCATGCTTCTGCAAAAATACAGTCTTGTCAATACCCCCCATATCGAAATCCTGGTCAACTACGAATTTCCTAAGTCTCTCATACCAAGCCCGGGGAGCTTGCTTCGGGCTGTACAAAGCCTTGTGCAACTTGTACACTCGGTTAGGCAATTCAGGATGCTCAAAGCCTAGACGTTGCCTCACATACACCTCTTACTCTATGGACCCATTCAGGAATGCACTCTTTACATATATTTGGAACAGCTTGAACTCCTTTGAAGCTGCCAAAGCTAAAGCAATGCGAATGGCTTCTAATCGGGCTACAAGGGCAAAAGTCTCCTCATAGTCTATCCCCTCCTTCTAGCAAAAACCTTGAGCAACAAGCCTAGCCTTGTTCCTCACCACTACACCATCCTCTCCCTGTTTGTTCTTGAACACCCACTTGGTGCCTATGGGATTGCGTTGTGGTGGAGGCTCGACTAAAACCCAGCCTTGGTTCCTCTCAAAATTTTCTAGCTCCTCATGCATGGTATGACCCAGTTTGCATTAGAAGTGTGTATCCAACATCATGGGGCTCAAAGGAAGCAACAAATGCTGAATGTAAAAAATACAGCAAGAGAAGTGGACCCGGATCTTGTCACTCACTCATTCAGGCCATCGATGATGTTCCTCGAAGGGTGATCCCGCAAGACCATCAGAGATAGCTGTCGCTCAGTGGTCACCTCCCCTGCGTCCTTAGTGGGCCCTGCTGCATGTTCTGGTGGATCTTATAGAGGTTGCTCCCATGAAGTGGAAGTTGAAGCCTCCACATCATCCTTTAAAAGTGAAGCAGCAGGTTTTGGAGCTGCAGCCAGTGTAGTATGTCCAGAAACACCTTCATCCTCTTCTCCCTCAAAGATGGTGGAGCCAAGCTCATCATCACATGTCAACTCAAAGCCAGGGGTTGTGCAAGACATAGTTTCATCAAAGGTAACTTCACAAGTCTCAACAATTCTGTTGGAGTCCAAGAGCCAAACACAGTATGCACTCGAATGTGTGGCATAACCAAGAAAAACTCTGTCAGAACTGTGAGGTTCGAACTTGTCCAAATTCCCCTACTTGAGCACAAAGCACCTATAGTCAAACACCTATAGGTGGCTCACTTTTCACTGAAGTCCAAACCACAACTCATACAAGGTCTTATGGAGAAGAGCTTAGAGAAAAATGCAGCTGGAAACGTAGCACGCGGTGTTAATCGCCTCAGCCTAGAATTTTCTTGAATCCTATGCTCATCAAACATCGTCTTAGCCGTCTCAGCAAGGGTTCAATTCTTGCTGTTGTACCACACTATTCTGTTGGTGAACATATGGGGACAAAAACTAGTGCACAAGACCTTGGCTATGGCAAAAGGCTTTGAAATGATCATTTTTGAACTCTGTGCCATTACACTGCACATAGCTCGCATGGCATGATTGAATTCATTTCTAAACCTCAAAACCAAGTCCTAAACAAACTCAAAGGCTTCATCCTTCGTCTCTATAAAATGCACCCATGAATAGCGAGAAAAGTCATCCACGATCATGAGAACATACCACTTCCCACCAACAGACCTCACCTGAGGACATACTATGTTCATATGAAGCAACTCTCTAGGTTGAACTGTCATCACCTGATTGATACGTGTGTGAGAAGTAGGAACTATCTTTCCATGGTGATAGGGATGGCACACAAGGTCACACTCAGCCTTCAACTTGGGCAATCCTTGGATTAAGCCAAGTGAGTAAGCCTTGCAAGCAAGTCAAAGCTCAAGTGACCAAGCCTCCTATGCCACTTCCACAAATCAGAAGAGTGACCGGCCATCAAACACCGAGAAGGGCCAAGGGAGCTCGAGAAGTCAACATGAAAAACCATAGCAAAAGGCAAAAGCTGGCAAACCAAATCTCCTCGAACATCTAAAACACACGAAAGACCTTTCTTAAAGCGCACCTCATATCCCTCGAGAAGTTGCAAGACAGAAAGAAGGTTGTAAAGTAAGGTAGCAACCAAGGCAACATCTCTTAGGATAAACTGCTCAGAAATTGAAACAACACCGACACCTTTCACCTTACCCGTGCCCTTCTCCCTAAAAATAATGTGCTCGCTAGAGCTCACTAGGGTGAGACTAGAGAACCATCTGAGATTACTAATCATGTGGCACAAACAGCTAGAATCCATGAGCCATTTGCTCTCCATGCCTCCGTACTGCATCAATAGCATGTCATGGGGTGAGCATATGGTCCGACATTGGGGTTAGTCTAAAAGGAAACAAACCAGTGTCGAGCCATCTGCGGAAAAGAAGGGTTAGCAAAATCACAAGCATACAACCCATTTCCTCAATCCTGTGTAGCTTGAGGCTACCAGCCACCACGTCTAGGAAAGCGTGGTCCATCTTAGTTCTCAAAGCCTCGGCGAGGTGGACCAAAGTCGTACTACTCATGACTCCATGCCCTACTAGCAAAGCTTGGAGCTCCGCTAGGAAAGTGGTCTCCTCCACCCCCACCTACACCATGTGGCCTATGGTCTCGCCTATCTCCAAGCTAAGGTGAAAACATCAGGCCTATCACCTTGATAGTCCCTATCCTCATTCCTCTTCTCCTGCTCTCTCCTCTCAGCCCTCAACCTACGGTAGCAAAACTCCACCAAGTGACCCTTTCTAAGGCAGTAGTCACACGCGTACCTCTTGGGTAGAGCACCCTTAGGTTAGTTTTGGTTCTAGGGCTAGCCTTTAGGCTATGGAGTGTGCTTGGAAGGAGCATTCCTCTTAGCCCGTTGCTTGGAGATCTCAGGGAGTATGTCAAGGGGGTTACTCACAAAGTTGGGCTTAGGTGTCCACACTTGCTTCTTGGGTGGCTCTCTAGGCTTTTTTGTCCACACACCATCCGAAAGGGCCAAAGTAAGCCAAGGCACCTTGGCCTAGGTTTTCATTTCCCCATGGGTCAAAAATCAAGAAAAGTTCATTCCCACCCCTTGAACTATTTTCCCGAGATTAAATCTACTCCTTCTCCACTAAATGTTTCATATGTTCTTCGTTTCAACTCTGATTTAGGTGATCCTTGCACCTAAATTCAACTAAAATCACACTCTATCCACTGATATCCAGTCTCATCCATTTTGTCCCTTATGTCTCACAGGATTCCCTCTTTCCCCTATGTGTGCCGCTATGCAACCCCTACCCTTCTGACGGGTCCGGCCTCGTAGCTCACGCCCACCACCCCTATCTTGGTGTCTTCGTAGCTGTCATTACTGAGCCCACCAACTTGCTCGAAGAATCATCGCCCGGCTCAATACGCCAGAACCAATGTTGCCAATAAGAACTAACAAAATAATCCTTGTCTTCTCAGTCAAAACTCCGATTTCGGCAAACTCCTCGCCTAAATCTTCCTAACATAAAATCCCTATAAATACTACTCTGGTTGAGCCCATATTATACTTGACTTGTCTGATTTTCTTGTGTCCGATCATCCCTATTCCTGAGGTGTTCGACCCAGCGACCGGATTAGGCATGCAACAACCTCAGTACCATGAAATTGAGTGGCAAGTCCACTAGAATCCCCACTTGATGCATAAAGTTCCTAGTTTTGCAAGCACAACCCTTGGCTTATTGATACAAATAAAACCTTCATGTTTTGCTTGCTAAGGAAACATGGTAGGATAGCGACCCGAACCAATCTTAGTTGTAGTGCGCTTAGGTGGGATCGCTCACTCCATTATCTATGTATTGGACTTGACGAAGTGATGGGAATGTGGATGGGGATGTGGAGTGTGTGTGTTTTTGGCAAAAATGGGGAAGAACCCTGGCTTCATGACTTCGGTCGACAATAGCCATTCTTAGGGTAGGGTATGAATGGGTTGACGTAACTACTTTCTTGCAAGACTTGAGCTATTTAATGTATTATCTTTCTTTACTTGTGTGAGCATTTACATTCTTGCTTTTGGTATAATTCATGCCTTAGCATAGTAATGTCTTTCCCACTATAGTTAGAGTTGCTCTGAGAGGTAATGAATATTTAGTTTGTCATACTTATAGATTCCTCGTATGATTTTATAGCACTTGTTTATATAGTTATGTATACCTCTAATTGATAGCCTCAGTGGAAGTAGTGTCTGCTAAACGTAGACGTGGTGTCTATGTTTGCAGTCACCTTGGTTTCACATCCAACCCCACGTAGATTTGGGTAGCCGGGTGTGCATGTGGACTTGGCGAACTTGGCTTTGGTAGGTCCTCATTGTGATGGCGGGAGTGTACTCTGTGTAGTCCACCCTTGTCATTCGGGTTGCTTGTAGCCGCATAGGCAATTCCCTACAAAACCCGTCTTTCTCGTTTGGGTTATAGCACTCTAGTACTCAGAAGTGGTTAGCAGCCTCGGTGGTGAGGTAAGTGTCCTAGACAACTAAATAAATCATTACCTCAGTTAGAGCAACATGTTGGGTCTAGCTTAGTCTATCTAGCTCACCATATTTATCAGGAATCTGAGCTCTCACCTCGTTGTCCTCCTTGCTTTACTTGAGCTATGTTCATAGTTGTGTGTGTGGTCGCCAATATCTTTTCATCCATGGTTTGACATGAAAGAGTAGTAACACTCGGCTACCTGGCCCCACCAGAGGCCGCCCGGCCTGATGAAGTGCCTAATTGGCTTCAACTTCGACCTGCATGCACACACATGCCATGTCAACACATCTCCAAGGTGGAATCCACAAAAGTCGCATGCAATCAACCGGAAGGCCTTGCGACATCATCGATCCAGCACTTGGATTGGTGAAGTCAGCAATCCTCAACACTTCAATCCTGTGGCTAAGGAAGAAACACAAGTGAGATCCAATGGTTCGGGAGAAAACACAAAGATAACCGCCTTAACCACCATGCAACCGACTTGGGGAGCGAAGATGGACCACAAGATGCAGTATGGCAGTGGATCCGACGGTTGGCCAGGCCGCCCGCCCTGAGGTGGGGCCTCCCGGCCTCCCTACCAGGCCGCCCGGCCTGCCACCTATCCCTTAACCGCCTTACCAACCCT
This sequence comes from Paspalum vaginatum, assembly GCA_030272315.1. NCBI lineage: Eukaryota > Viridiplantae > Streptophyta > Magnoliopsida > Poales > Poaceae > Paspalum > Paspalum vaginatum. Next base: position 40,739,202 of record CM059017.1, on the reverse strand, counting down.
GTAAATGCCCCCACTCACTTGGTGACAGTAAATACCCCCGAGCTCTCATTTGTAAAGTGTGGAAGTTGAGTGAAACACACCATTGTCTAGTTTAGTAGCACTAGGATAGTCCTAGGAGTTAGAGTTGAGTCTGAGTCTTTGCCTCAGGGATTCTGGAGTTAGCTTCGAGTCTGGTAAAGCTCTTGTATCTTTCTATCTTTGTACTCTTGCTACTTCAGTATAATATACTTTGTTTCTCTATCCTTTGAGCTATACTTTACTTTATTTCTTACACTTGCCTAGTGTGGTGTACCTTATTGCATACTAGGCCAAGGCTTAGGTTTGTGTTCTTCTTGAGTTATCTAAATCTTGCTAGACTTGCCGGTGCTATAGGCTTTCCTTAGGCTTTGATCTAAGGCTAAGTCAGTCCTAATCCTCTGGTCAAGGACGGACTTTAGTGATCAGTTCTCACTTGATCACTAGTTTAGCGTGCCATCTTACCCACGCAGATCTGGTTGGTAGCCCCTCTTGGTGACAGCATTAGGGAGCCTCTGTAATCCGACCCTGTTCGTTCGGTAAGCCCGTAGGCGTTAGCCAGTTGCCGTTCGGTTGGCCAACTATCTACCCCCACGCCTCCTCGATGTAGTCTGGAATTTTGCTCGACGCAAGATCCTAGTTCGTGTTTGTTTAACTCAGTTCAACCACGAATACTCCTATGCAGTAGTTAAGGAATAAAGTTTAGATATCTTAATCTCACTCGTTGTCCTCCCAGGCAACTACCTAGTTGTTTACAGCTTTGGTCCCTGTTTACTCTTCCCACCATACACTATCTTGTTTATCTTACCCCCGTTGTAAGAATAGCTGGTGTCTATCTAAGTTATAGTACTGTTCGAACATATCATTCCAACTATTAGCCCTTGCTTCCCTATGGATTTTTACGATACCTGGAATACTCTGGGTGAAAAAGCTACAGCGAATCTCCGTGCGCTTGCGGAGTAAAATCTGTTACGCTAACAGACGTCAACAAGCTTTTTCTGGCGCCATTGCCGGGGAAGCAATTGGCAATAGAAGTTTGATTTGTTCGAACCTAGGTACTTATAACTTGATAACATACCGCTATTTCTTAGTGGGCTCATTTGTCTCTGTCTACTTTATTGTTGGGTTGACAGAGAGGTGTATGACTGGTGTCGACCTACTGGCAAACTTTCACAACAATCCAGAGTTGCTGCTCAGAAGGAGAGTCCGTCAAAAGACAATCCACGAGCAGAGGCCTGTGCCATCAACACTGGAGTTTGGATCCACAAGCACAAAGCAACCGACACCAATAATGGATGTGCCCGAGAAGACCATCTGTGACTTTTCCGTTCCATCCAGCAACAACATCCCCACTGGGCCTGAGGTTGCTATTGGAGAAGGTTTCGAGCTCAAGCCAGGTTTCATTCAAATGGTCCAAGCTAGTCCATTCTGCGGATTGGCATCGGAGGATGCAAACAGCCATCTCTAGCAATTCCTGGAGATATGCAGTACATTCACTATCAAGGGTGCAACCGTCCGATGCTGTTCGACTGCGCCTTTTCCTGTTTTCACTTATCGGGAAGGCAAAACAGTGGTTCTACCTGAATCGCAACAACTTGTCAACATGGGAGGCATGCTCAAATGCTTTCCTTGCAAAGTACTTTCCATTGGGAAAGACAAGTTCACTGAGGAACCGAATCTCGAGCTTTCCATAGCTCGCCGATGAGACGGTGGCGGAGGCATGGGAAAGACTTCAAGAGTACATCGCCGCCTGCCCCCACCATGGTATGGAAGAGTGGCTGATCATCCAAAACTTCTTCCACGGTCTACACCGGACCACGCAAGAACACCTCGATGCAGCCGCTGGAGGATCCTTTTTATCCTTGAGCGTTGCCGCTACAAGCACTCTCATAGAGAAGATGGCAAGCAACCAAGGATGAAGACAGGAGAGGGCGAACAATAAGCCCTGCGGAGTCCACCATATTGACAGTACCGACATGTTGGCCGCCAAGATGGACCTCTTGCTAAAGAAGCTAGAGGATACTCCTGAAGCTGTGCCAGTCCAGGCACTGGATTCTCGAATGACTTGCGAGCATTGCGGTAATACCGGCCACATGGGGAACAGCTGCCCCGGAAATGAATCGGAGGACGTTAACTTCATCAACAACAATAGCTTCAACAATGGGCCTTGTCCTCAACCAGGTTGGAACTCGCGACCACACCTACCTTTCTCTGGTCAAGGTATGTCTTCTGGCAGTTCTCAAGCAGTTCAATAAAAATCCTTTCAATCAAAAAGCTGTGAACGATAGTATTAGTAAGAAATTCCATGCGAACGATAGAATTCTAGAAAACCTGTTGCTTCAAATGGAAACTCTTAATAGCGCCATGAAGAACCAGCTGAGTTTTAATAAAATGCTAGAAACTCAGATAGCTCAGCTTGCTGCCGCTTTGCCAGTCCAACTTCGGGTAAGCTTCCGGGTCAACCCGAGGCACCCCCGAAGGAACATATCAATACTGTAACAACTAGGGGTGGAAGGTCTACACAAGACCCCCCCCACATCCTAGGAATGCAAGGAAGGAATAGGAGAAGCCAGCCGAACCAAAAAAGAAAGATCAAGTGGCCGAACCACAACCGGTTAAGGAAGCACCAAAGTCGGCTCCGCACGAGTTCTACGACATCACCGTGCTCCCTTTTCCTCAAAGGCAGAAAAAGACCACTGTCGACGACCAGTTCGGCAAGTTTGTGGAGGTAATTAAGAAATTATATGTCAATATCCCATTGCTAGATGTGATGCAGGTACCCACGTACGCTAAGTACCTGAAGGACATCCTCAACAACATAAAGCTGCTACCATCCACAGAAGTCATGCACCTCACAGAAGAGTGTAGCGCTGCTATACTCAACCAGCCGCCCCAGAAGAAGAAGGATCCAGGGAATCCAACCATCTCATGCTCAATCGGGACCCATCATTTTGATCAAGCTCTCTGCGATCTGGGAGCAAGTGTGAGCGTCATGCCAAAGGTAGTCTTTGATAAACTCACGCATGGTACACTCACCCCTACTGCTATGTGCCTATAGCTAGTGGATCAGTCGATTCGCTACCCCGACGGAATCAGCTGAAGACATTCTGGTCAAAATTCGAAACTTCATTGTCCCTGTGGATTTCGTGGTGCTCGACATGGAGATTGATAGCAAAACGCCGCTCATCCTTGGGCGACCGTTCTTAAGCACTGTTGAGGCCACTATTGACATTGGAGCTGGACAAGTCCACCTCAACATCAATGGCAGACGAGAGACGTTCGCCTTCAAGCCAAAGGTAGAACAATGCCGATAGGTAAAAACATTTAAACTTAAGTGTCAGGCACCCCGGGAGACACCTAGAGAGAAGATCGAGCTTTCGCCAAGTCAGTCGAAAGTGGACTCTCTCATCCTAACAATGGAAAAGATCCAATTGGATGGAGAAGCCCGAAAGCTCAAAGCTAATCGCAGAGCCGAGTCACAAAGACGTGCCTCAATGGCCAAGCCGCCGACAAAGGAAGCAGGAGGCAAGACCCCTGTCACAAAGGTCGCCGCCACAACAATGAACACACTCAAAGAGTGGCGGAAGAAGGAAGATGAATCGCCAAAAGCCAAGCTAGAAAAGACCTAGAATAAAACTCAAACAAAAGGCTGTGGCAACCAAAAAGGTATGGCGAGCAAAAATTGCAGCACAGACGGCCGCTAAGTCTCCGTCAAGTGCTGACTCCGAGCAAAAGGTATGACTTGCCCTCGCCAGGAGGTAAACTGGCATTATCCTTCGCTGCATATTTAACTTCCACGCAAGTATTTTTCGTTATACCACTACATGTTTAGATTTAAAAGTTTTGCATTAGTTTAAATTTTTCTCCGCATAAATTATTTATTTTCGTCTCTTATCTCAAAAAAAATGAAATTTTTGAGGCCGCCCGGCCCCCTACTACTCCCTCGTGTATCTCGTGCACCCTCTAATCACAAAACACCAAAACACACTAAACACTAGAGGCCAACCGGCCAAGCTCCCTCGCACCGCTCAAGTCCCATCGCCATGCATGACACCCACCAGGCTAGGGGCATATCCCCCAGGCCGCCCAACCTACCCTGCAGGCCGCCCGGCCCCAGCATGCACCGCCCGGCCTCTGTCTCTCAAGCATGCATGCTCCCCCGCACTAGTTAAGCACTCAATCCTCGCACCGATCGGCAACGCGATCTCTCTCTCTCTCTCTCTCTCTCTCTCTCTCTTCCTCTAAACACTCTCTTAGCACTAGTTAAGCACTTAGTTTAAATTCCAGTACTTAGTCAAATTTCTACCCAAATAAAATAAGTGCTACACCCTCGCTTTTTGAAAGGTTTGTGGAGGCTCTGCCCCGCAAGGACGACTAACTTTCTGGACGACTGACTTCTGGATGACTAACCGCTAACGCTAATATTTTTAGTTGTTGTTCCTTGTGTGTTCTTTTGTCTCTTAGCATTTTTTGCAGGATGTCTTCATTCTTCGGGAAAGCCAAGAGAGCCCTGAGCAACATAGGGAAGGGACTGCACCTCAAGTTCCCATCCTCATCAGGATCGCGCTCTCACTCGCAGAGCGGGAGTTCTAGGACTCCAGCGCCGTCCGACAGGATGTCGATCAGTGGTGCCAGAAGCCACCAGGAGCAAGAGAAGGATGAAGGAACGTCATCACAGCCACCGCGCTGTCTTCTCACCTTGCAGGACATTAACATCCAAAGCGATGAGGAAGCACAGAAGTTGCAGGTCCTCACCACCAAGACTTTTGGATGGACGAGGTACTTCGACCCTTCTTCCTCGTCACTATAGGTATGTTGGATTCATTCACGCCGGCATTTGACAACGTGGGATGGCTGGAGTTCTCAAACATCACAGAAGAAGGATAGACGTTCAACAGGTACAACCATTTCTTTCCGTCTGTTCAATACCGAGTTCGCTGTTCATCCAAGGAGGTTCGCCGACCTCCTAGGTTTTGCCTCCAACTATTCAGTAGGAGATGAGCCCACGGGCTACAACATGAAAACTTTTTGGACGGAAATTTGCAGAGAACATGTTAAGGGGAAGCATAGCACTACAAAAATCCACAACCCTACTCTGAGACTTTTGGCTCACTGGGTCTCACTCGTGGTCTTTCCACGTATTGAAGTTCGTTGTGCACCCAACGAAGACCTTAAGTGCCTGTATGCCATGTTCAAGAAGAAACCTTATGCACCGGTCCTAGACTTTTGTCACACGGATTGCATCCAACCTGGGCCTCATAGAGAACGCCCAGATTGAATACATTTCGAATGACTCATCACACATTATTGGGGAACAGCACTTTATCCAGGCACACTTTATGAAGAGGGATGGCTAGAACTTAGTCATGATATGGTTTGGGCATAATCTCGAGCTGCCGCTTCCCGCGCCGCAGTTCGATTTGTACAGAGTTAGAAAACTAACCATGCAGCTCAACGTGGAGGCACCCCGCCAAAGCATCAGCGGCGTCATGACTAGGGCCCAGCGATGACAAGCAGAAGAGCGTCGAAGGGCACAATAGGAAGCCGAAGAAGAAGAAGCAGATCACTCGTGGGCACCCCATACGGCAACCCCGTCGGGCACAGACTCGGAGTTATCATGACTCCAACACTATGCCCAACCAGAGCCATGGTACAATAGCAGCACGGATGGAGGTGGTTCATACCATCAACCGCCATATGCTCCTGAGTACTATGGGGCAGGTACGTCACATGGCCTTGGCAGGAGTGCAGGTCCATCTGCATCAGCCCGGTTCAACACCGACAACATGGCCGGCCTCAACGCCACCATGGAGGGGATGAACATAGGCCGGTACAACCAGAGGATGTACCAGCAGGTGGACGACATCCACCGACGTACCAGAGCTATGAGCCAACAGCTCTAGGAGAATAGCACCATGCTTTAGAAATGGTGGAAGCCGGCTTCGTCAATGCTCAGGACTTCCACAACTATTACTACCAAAACTCCTAGCTTCATTGAAGTTTGGGGGGATGGTAGTACAACATGAGCATGCTTCTTCGTGCCCAGACCTCAGAGTAAGGCCCCCATTCCTCGTCCTTGTCCTCTCCTGTGCAGCAGTACCTGTCCAGCAGTACCTGTCTCACCGGTAGCAGCAACAACACCCGTCCGACCGAGAGTGAGTATTAATAACTCCTTATTTTGTTTCTTTATTTAAAAAAGTGTCAAATAAAATAAACTCCCAGCTTTGATATATTACTTTCATATATGGAAATGATGGACAGTTGCTCTATCATATTCTTGTTTAGTTATCTATGCACAAACTATGCTTAGCTTAATTTCGAGCTTGTGTGTATAAAGTGAAAGCCTGACCTATTACTTTGTGGATGACATTTGTATAAACCTTGTCTAAGTTGTTGTGAGAAATGATATGACTAAGTACTAGGCCCGCTCTACATTTTCTCAATCAGATGAACATCTCAGGTTATTTTCTTGAAAAATGAGAATAAAATTCCACCGTTGGTTTTGAAACACCTACCAGAGCCAAATACACTGAAATATCTGAGCCTAGCTTGTTTAAAGCTACTTAGTCTTGTTTTGAGCTTTGTCAAATTTTGAGTCTCATTGAATGGAATCATCACTATCTTGTGAATTGTTGGAGCAAAATACCACCACCACATATGCATTTACCTACCCTAGGTATGCATCCATATATCTCCAAATCAATACCTTTGACCTTACTCCTTCCAGCAAAATGAGGTAGGATGTGGAGCCATCAAAAAAAGGGAGAGAGCATAAAGCATGCTAGTCAAGCATGGCAAAAATATGGAAAAGAAAAGCATGCTAGTCAAGCATGGCAAAAAGAGAGAAAATTACAAAAAGGCTCCATATTCATACCTAGCATACAAAAGAAGGAGAAGGAAAGGAAACAAGGAGATCCATCCACAACCACCAAATAAGCTCCAATGATGAACATGATTAGCTGATGTAGTACATTTCTTTGGTCCAATCTTTGGCTTTGCAAAATAAACAACCTAAGTAAGCTAAGTTCTTCCACACCCTGAGCTCCACATAAGCTTTAGTATAGGAAGTTCTTGGCCGTGCTCTTGGCCTTAAAAGGTGAGGATACACTTATGAGCGATCAAGAGTACCTATAGGGAAACTTGTTTTATTTTGACAATCTGCAAAAATACCTGAGATGGGAGTCCCAAAAGATGTGTTTTGAGCTGAACCTGCAACGGAGTCGTTCCTCCTCTCAAGCACCCAAGACATGGTGAGTCAAAAGATGCACCACAGGTATGGAAAAGGTAATCATTGCAAACACTAAGGTTTGAAATCAGAGCATGAGTGTTGGTTATGCATAGTATCTATTCTCGAACACTGATATTTGCAGCAACTCCTAATCCATAACCCATCTTGGCTTTACTCGAGGACGAGCAAAGGTCTAAGCTTGGGGGGGTGTTGACGGTCGTTATTGCACTATCTATGACCATCAACTATCCATGAATATGAAGGGAAATACATCAAAGTAAGGACAAACTTTTGCTACTAACATATCTCCACGAATAGTGTTCAAATATTTGAATGCAGGTGACAAAACATACTAAAACATGATAAAATGGAGCCGAACCAGGAGGTGGCTGGCCACATGGCTAAGTCCCCAGGCCGCCTGGCCCACCAGAGGCCGCCCGGCCTGATGAAGTGCCTAATTGGCTTCAACTTTGACCTGCATGCACACACATGCCATGTCAACACATCTCCAAGGTGGAATCCACGAAAGTCGCATGCAATCAACCCGAAGGCCTTGCCACATCATCGATCCAGCACTTGGATTGGTGAAGTCAGCAATCCTCAACACTTCAATCCTGCGGCTAAGGAAGAAAATCAAGTGAGATCCCTTAACCACCATGCAACCGACTTGGGGAGTGAAGATGGACCACAAGATGCAGTATGGCGGTGGATCCGACGGTTGGCCAGGCCGCCCGGCCTGAGGTGGGGCCACTCGGCCTCCCTACTAGGCCACCCGGCCTCCGTACCAGGCCGCCTAGCCAGCCACCTGCCCCTTAACTACCTTACCAACCCTATAAATACCCCCACTCACTTGGTGACTATAAATACCCCTGAGCTCTCATTTGTAAAGTGTGGAAGTTGAGTGAAACACACCATTGTCTAGTTTAGTAGCACTAGGATAGTCCTGGGAGTTAGAGTTGAGTTTGAGTCTTTGCCTTAGGGATTCCGAAGTTAGCTTCGAGTCTGGTAAAGCTCTTGTATCTTTCTATCTTTGTACTCTTGCTACTTCAGTATAATATACTTTGTTGCCATATCCTTTGAGTTATACTTTACTTTATTTCATACACTTGCCTATTGTGGTGTACTTTATTGCATACTAGACCAAGGCTTAGGTTTGTGTTGTTCTTGAGTTATCTAAATCTTGCTAGACTTGCCGGTGCTATAGGCTTTCCTTAGGCTCTGATCTAAGGCTAAGTCAGTCCTAACCCTCTGATCAAGGACGGACTTTAGTGATCAAGTTCTCACTTGATCACTAGTTTAGCGTGCCATCTTACCCACGCAGATCTGGTTGGTAGCCCCTCTTGGTGACAGCATTAGGGAGCCTCTGTAATCTGACCCTGTTTGTTCGGTAAGCCCGTAGGCGTTAGCCAGTTGCCATTCGGTTGGCCAACTATCTACCCCCGTGCCTCCTCGGTGTAGTCTGGAATTTCGCTCGACGCAAGATCCTGGTTGGTGTTTGTTTAACTCAGTTCAACCGCGAATACTCCTATGCAGTAGTTAAGGAATAGAGTTTGGATATCTTAATCTCACTCGTTGTCCTCCCAGGCAACTACCTCGGTGTTTACAGCTTTGGTCCATGTTTACTCTTCCCACCATACACTATCTTGTTTATCTTACCCCCGTTGTAAGAATAGCTAGTGTTTATCTAAGTTATAGTACTGTTTGAAGTTCGAACATATCATTCCAACTATTAGCCCTTCTTCCCTGTGGATTTTTACGATACCTGGAATACTCTGGGTGAAAAAGCTACAGCGAATATCCGTGCGCTTAGCGGAGTAAAATCTATTACGCTAAGAGACGTCAACAGTAACTCAAGTGTTGTAGTTGCATTTTCCTTTTGGTCCACCATTTCGAGGCCTGAGTTGTGCTAAACTAGAATTGATTTATCCTTGTTATGCTTGCCAGTGTTACAATCCAACCTATATGCTAGGATTTGGTTATTTCCTCTCCTTTGGCCAAGGATAAACTATGAGCAGATTTGTAGTGTGCCATCCTCTCCATGCAGTTATAGTTGGTAGTCCCACTAGATGACAACGTGTGGTGTACCTGTGTATCCCAAGCCCGTCGTTCGGGAGGCCCATAGGCGTTAGCTAGGTTCTCTTTCGGTGGCCAATTATCTACCACGTGGCTCCTCGAGGGCGCTAGAATTTCGCTCAACGCAAGTTCATAACTCTATTGAGATCCTTTTGACCCTTAGCACGGATAGTTCTTGTATGCTGGCAAAGATAGAAGACCGTACCGCAATCCCTGTCTCGTTGTCCTCCTAGCTTTACCTGTTTTCTTGCCAATGGTGCTTGGCTTATATCCCATGGTGCTTGGTGTCAATCATTCCTAGCTATCAGTTGACGTGAATGAGTAGTAACAGCTGGATGAATGATAGTTTGATATCTCTATCTCATAGGAAAAAGAATTCAAACACACATGTCATGTTGGACCCATAAATCAAGTTGCTAGTAGGAACCACCTGACATGTGGCTAGGATCTTCCTTCAAAACATTTATGACAATAAATAATGTCATAAACTTAATGAATCTGTCAATGACAAATCACATTCATCACTATCCAAAATAGCATTCGTCACTAAGCTAGCGATGAAGTTGTTTGTGATGAATTTAGTAACACACGTTTTGTTTTCATCACTAACAAATGGTTCCCTCTAGTAAACGTCATAAACGGAGCAATTTAATGACGAATCACTTTATTGTCACAAGATATTCGTCGTAGAATGTCAAATCTCTTGCAGTGAGATCAAGCTTGATGGTGTGGACACTTAGAAAACTAGAAAACCCAAAACTAGAAAAACCCTATCTACGCAAGGATCCACCAACTACCCATGATCCTTGACTCAAGATGAGTCCTTAGCCTTCGAGATTTGAGTGAAAACCAATTCGCAGTGCAATTGATCTAATTTGAAGTTAGGGGCGTCCTTCATTATTCCCATGAGCAACTCCAATAGATTAATAATATAACTTGCACTCCATGAATTCATTATATGGCAATTAAGCTTGTTATTCAATCACCGAAATTTACCATGGGGATTAGAGCATCTCCAACAGCTCCCAGAATCTCTCCCCTAAATCAAGTTTTGGCTAAGATCAACAAAAACATGACTCCAATAGTGCCCTAAACGAGAGCCCAATATATTCGCTCCCCCAAAACAAACCCCCCCTCACCACTCAAATTTCTGCGTGGCCTTCAAGCTCCCAATCCCCCAATTTGTCCTAGGGTCACGGGCTCACGGCAAAATCAGATCCCTCACGTCACTATCCTTAAGCGTTGACGTCGCCACCTCCTGCTGTTGGCGCAGGCGTCAAGGGTCGACGGTCAAGGGATCCTGCCGGCACCGAAAGAAGAGGCCCGGGAACTGTGAGGGTCGATGGTTCACTACATCTGCGAGTGGCGGCCGTAGTAGAGGTTATCCCTCCTGTCGTCCTTCACTTGTGGTCATCATAGCAACGCATGAGCATAGTGTTGGCGGCTCTTAGCCTACTGGATTTTACTCTGCAAGCGCATGGAGACTGCTATATCCTTTCACCCGGTAGTATTCCAAGGTATCGTATTTATTTCCATAGGGAAGCATAGGTTCCTAAATGAAATAATTGAGGTAAGTAAAAGTTTTTATAATCATAGTTTTTAATTAAATTATATGTCTTAAAATACGCTTAAACTTTTTAAGAATTCCTTAGGCGCATTAAGTAATTTTAATAACACATATATAATTTTGTTAATTATTTTAAATAAAAAAGAAGTCAAGTCTGTCAACTAGCGTTGGGAAATAATTTTGATAATTTTTTTAAAAAATTCGAGCATGAAATTCCATTGGGGACTTTTGAGCCGATGTTTCTTTCATACAGCGTCTAGTCGTAGTTCACTGGATATAACAAAAGACATTATAAAAAATAAATAAAATGTTTTTAGGATGTCATTCAACCCGAGATTGGATCTTAGCCCAAATCGCCACATGGAAGAATCAAACCTGTGGACCTTAGCCCAAATCGCCACACGAAAATAATTAAATAAGGGACATGCACATAATGGAAGAATCGAAACTGTGATCTACACAACAGCAAAGACTTGCCCAACCAAATGTTAACTAACATGTGTTGCTTTAAGATGTTCAAATTCCATATATGATTGCATAAGCTGGGAAGGTGCATGGCGCTCGTGCAAGGCTGCTTTCGTGGGCTGAGCTGGCCGAGGCTCAGTGCGCATGTGAAGCCTAGGCAGGCAGGGTGGCAGGGGAAAAGCGGCCCAGCTGTCCTAGGGAGGAGAACATCACCTTTTCTTTTGTACGTTTGACTAGATAAGCACCTACTCCCTCCGTCCCACAATAATTGCTGTTTTAAGATTCAAAATTTATCACACAATAATAAGTGATGTTTTAGGAGATTAGTAGCAAATAAAAGAAAATTAATCTACATGTATGTATGCATACACCACAAAAGGGAAAAATTAATTTGTTAATCAGAGCCACATGCGTGATATCCCACTCTCCTTGATCTGTCCTGAAAATTCTAAAACATCACTTGTTATGGGAGGGAGGGAGTATGTTTGAATCGGACATAATTTAAAAACTAGTGGAGCTAAAAATAGCAAAGTTTGATATAATCTTATACTCTACAAGTTTCGTTTAGAATTTTTTGTCAAAACTGCCTACAAATTGATGTAATTGAGGTGTGAACTCAAGGCTCATCTTTAAATTTATTTAGAAAATTTGAGCTGAGGTTTTACTTATTTCATTTCCTACATTTCCTATAGCACTCTTGTGAAAGTTTGAGAATGGAACTCCATTAGAGATTGATGTTTCTTTCATATGACATTAATTTCAAAACTAATGTTCAATATGAACTATCCTATGACTCACAACTTTTAAGGTGCCAAATTTTGAGTGTGACATTTCATTAGAGGCTATCATTTCTTTCGTATTGCAAATAAGTTACCAAGACCAATAAACATGCTATAATAAATTAACCTCAAGTCCTTACATGAAAATGATAAAGTAAAGTATTGGTTATGTTGAAACTTGGATGATTAGGGTGACATTACATGCAACCTAAACTAAAGGTAAAAACTATATGAAAGAAACACCGGCACCCTTTCTCCAAATTTATTGAGAATTCTACGTGCACATATGTTGCCCATTTGCCAAATATCATGACTTTCTGAGTCTATTTGTCTATTATTCACTACAAGAACAGACTAATTTTTCGTGGGCCAAAAGCCCACGAAAATAAAGGAAAACTGATGCAAATAGGCTTTTTTCATCGGCATGCCGATGAAATAACTCGACGAAATTAGGTTGGACAAACTAATGCTAGTAAATTCGTGGGGACCGACGAATTTACATTATTGTCATCAGGCAAGCCGATGAATTTAAGTTGGCCGACGAATTAAAAGCCACGTGAGCCATCTAACTTCCTCGGCCACTTGGCCAACCAAATTAAGTCAAGAAACTTTGTCGGCCCACGTGGGCTGACGAAGTTAATTGCCACGGTGGCACCATGTGGCCGACGAAGTTACTTGCCACGGTCGCCTAAATTCGTCGGCTAGTGTCTGGCCGACGAAATTAAGGCGCCCCCAACCAGAGTAGGAATCTGGTTTAATTCATAGAAAATTCACAATATATCCAATCACAGGCACAATATATCCACATTCATCAAAGTTCACAAGTTCATCCATCAAAAGTTCATAAGTATCCATCAAAGTTCACGAGTTCATACGACGGTTCATCCATCACAACACAAGTTCATACAACAGAAACAAGCACATCCATGCATACACATCAGAGTTCATCACCGCCGCGCAACTTACTCCTCTAGATTATGGGAGTTGTGGCCGCTCGCTTCTCCAGAACCCGCCAAGTACTCATTCACGTTTATTTTTGCATCTAGAGTTTGGCCTCAAACACGTGAGGCCGAACCCTACAAAATAAATTCACATCGCCTAGTTTAGCTAGATTTTGCTAAGTTTAGCTAGATTTTCGCTTAGTTTAGCTAGATTTTGCTTAGTCTAGCTAGATTTGGCTAAGTTTACTTTGTTTTCCTATGTTTATCTAGATTTTGGTAAGTTTAACTAGGTTTTCGCTAAGTTTTGCTAAGTTGGCCTAGTTTGGCTAGATTTTGGTATGTTTAGGTAGGTTTTGTTAAGTTTAGCTAGAATTTGCTAAGTTCGGCTATCTTTTGGTAAGTTTCGCTAACTTTCGCTAAGTTTGCCTATTTTTTGCTGTTAGCTAGATTATGCTAAGTTTAGCTAGATTTCCTAGGTTTCACTGACTATTGCTAAGTTTGTCTACTTTTGTATGTATACCTGTGATCCAAGGTGCTGACGAGGTGGTTGCATCCATGGGTTCAAGTTGGGTCCTGCGGCTGGCATCCACCCTGAAGGTGGCTGGGAGCCGTGGGGTGCCATCCACCCCACAGGTGGCTGGGAGCCCTGCGATGCCATCCACCTCGGAGGTGGCTGGGAGCCTTGGGGTACCATCCACCCAGCAAGTGTTTAGAAGGCCTAGGTTACCATCGTCTACCTCGGAGGTGGCTAGGAGGCCTGGGGTACCATCGTCCACCTCAGAGGTGGCTGCGAACCCTGAGGTCGCATCCACCCTGTGCACCCTTGAGGTGGCTGCGACCCCTCGGGTGGCACCTACCCTGTCGACCCCTGCAGAAGTTATGACAACAATAATCATTCAGGATAATTTCATAAAAGTTGCTTAATTTTGAATTGAAGAGACTAGACAGTTTTACCTGCTGCAGAGACATTTGAGGAGGGCAAGAGGCAGGCAAGTTTGTGTCAAATCCCAAATGAGCTGTGACATCCTACAAATGGATAAAATGTTAGATTCACAACATAACAATTCAATTTCAAGGAAAAGCGTGTTGAGATAAACAAATCACCTGCAAGTATGAAGACATGTAGGCTGTCATGGTTGTCTGTTGCCTGACCTCATCTTGCACCTGATGAGCCTCCTCTCGTGTTGCACGAGCCTCCTTCTCTACATAGGTATCTTGAGCTATCCTTGAGGAGTGAGAACTCCTAGCCAACTAAGTCGATCTCCTTCTTTGAGATATGTTACGGCTATACTCCACAAACCCTGTGCCAAAGGCATATGTGAAAACTCAGAAATGATGCATGATACACGAAGGCCAACATGCACACACATTCACGATTCATGAGCATGTTGAAAGAATCAAATTTGTATCACCTGCCATGCCTTCATCCCCCGCCACTAGAGGGCAATGCTTCAACGTCTTTGTCCTTGTGCATCCAATCAAAGTCAGGTCCATGACGCTTAGTCATTTCCCCCCTCCCCCCCTATGCCATCTACAAATCAAGAAAAAGAACACATAGTTAGAGTCCAATCTTACAATAAAATATGACTATACATGTTTACCATTTTGTCCTTTGCCGCCTCGATGCACAACACTTTAGGGTTCTTAGGATCGGGGCCTCGGTGACCATGAAGATAAACCTCCATAAAACTTGGAGCGACACCATTTTTAGCCTCCTGCATGTAATTAATGTTGAGTTAGGTGATGGAATCTATACAAATAATATGGAATTGAATAATATGCAAGGAGAACATTCTTAACACAAGAATGATGTATATGCTTACCATGCATCGTGCGAGACCAAAAGCGCCATTAGGCCTGAACCGATGCCCCGGTCCATCATTCCCTCAGTTCTCTCGGTTCTTCCTAGATTCACCAATCCATTCCGGTGACGACCATCTCTTTGCTAGCCATCTCCAAGCTTCATGTCCTTCGCGATCCAATCAACCTTGCTTTGGAGGTACTCCTCCTCTGCGAGGTAAATCTCACTAGCCCCTTTTGCTTTGCTCATGTCCAAACCCTTCACCTTCTTGTAGTAGTAGGTGACAGCCGAGATCCACGCATTGTAGAAGGCATTACCAATGACCTTATCAGCTGCCCTGCAAAAGTGCCTTCTCACACTCCGTAGAACGTCTCTATCATCCTCATTTTCCAAACGATACCTCAACTACATATTAGCAGATAATTCAAGTTAGATTCCATATATTCATGTGATGCACTGATTCATTGATAAACATATGGAGGATAACTCACCTAGAATTTGTCCCACACAACTGACTGACTAGTCCTCCACGTCCTCCGCTGAGTTTGATTGTTGTCCCCTTCACTACTACCTTCACCTTGTATGAGATACTCCTTGAGAGGCCAATGGGACCACTGGAAAGCTGCTTGCCACTCACCATTGACCTCAACCATGCTAGGGTAGTAGTAGCGGCAGAGGGCCCCCAACATCGTGTTCACCTTAGGACATCTACCTGTACCGTCCCAAGTCACATCCTCCCATTGCCTACAAGATAGACATTAAGCAAAACAAGACACATAGTGGAATCAAATCCACATGGATAAATAAGCAAAATAGAAGCACTACCATTCTCCATGAGGCCTGATGAGCAACCTCTCGACCAGTCTCAGAGGAACTGAATTGCACTTCTGAAACCTAAATAAACAAATCAAATTGAATTTAGATAAAATAATTGCATAAATAGAAATAAATCAAGTTGAACTAGACACAAATAATACCTAAATTGCAAAGGGGCAGAAGAACCAACACCCTCATCACCTTCCCCCATTGGATCATCGGTCTCAAGCTCTGGGTCAGTCTCATCACCTCTGCTAATGTCCCCCTCTACTGCATCAAGCTCTAGCTCCACACGTGCCTCAAGCTCTAGCTCTTGCTACTCTGACTGTGCCACAACCTCTGGCTGCTCAGGTGCCTCCTACTGTGCCTCCCCTCTAGTGCCATATGAACCACTTGTGCCTCCTGCTGTGCCTTCCCCTCTGGTGCCATACGCACCTCTTGTGCCTGTAAACAACCAAGGAAAGCTGCTCATGCCACTGTCGGCTCTGGGTGGTGCCCTGAAAAAGCCCACTGGTTGAGGTGTCCTCGTTGGAACCCTTACTCTTCCTCTGCGATGACCTATGTCTGAACATCTACATCATTTCAACAAAAATAAGGTTAGTGCGCATTTCTGATGATTGGAATTAAAGTGCAAAAAAAGTAAAGCATAAGCTAGATGATGCATATATAGTATGAAAACATCAGTTAAACATGTCACTATATATTCCTCATAAAAAACATCAACATAAGCAAGAACAGCCCTAGACATGTCTATGTAGCACGAGAACATCAGTAAATCATCAATTAATACTAATGGTACAGCCTGGTCATCAATCACTAATTGCAATTAACCATTAATTTATTCACCAATGACAATTAACCGATAATCTAATCACAAAAAGACAAGTATGTTATAGTCAATGATCAACAAGTTTCGTCAGTTGTCAACAAGGCCGATGAAATTACACATAAAGTGCTCTAGACATGCAAAGCTGACCAAGTTAGTACACTACAAAAAGACAAAATAAACCTCCTCGTTGGCGTGGCGTAGATGCAAATGGTGGTCGAAGCTGGGGTGGTGTCCGGGGCAATACGGGCAGGGTGGGCAAAAGGCATTGGCTCTGCGGCTCTGTGGAGCCGGGGAGTCGGCGTGCGTCGCAGCCCCGGGAGGCAGCCCAGGGCTGGAGAGGGGCCAGGCGGCGCTAGGCCAGGAGGCGGAGGGCATCGAGAGAGGCGGCGGGCGGCACCGAACCGGGGCCGGGGAG
Organism: Paspalum vaginatum; assembly: GCA_030272315.1. Lineage (NCBI taxonomy): Eukaryota > Viridiplantae > Streptophyta > Magnoliopsida > Poales > Poaceae > Paspalum > Paspalum vaginatum. The sequence goes on along the minus strand of CM059017.1, from coordinate 40,722,273 downwards.
GAGGCGCCGGGCCGGGAGGTGGCATGCGGCACAGGCGGGTGAGGCGGCGGGCAGCATTGGCAGAAGAGGGGCAAGGCGGGCAAAGTGCGCCGGCTCTGCAGAACCAGGGAATCGGTGTGCATCGCAGCCTCGGGAGGCGGCACGGGTCCAGAGAGGCACCGGGTGGCGCTGGGCCGGGTGGCAGCGTGCAGCACCAGTGGGAGAGGCGGCAGGCGGCACCAACGGGGGAGGGGCGGGCGGCATCGGACCGAGGCCGGGGAGGCAGCGCGGCGACGCCGGAGCAGGGCTGGGGAGGCGGCAAGACACACAGGCAGGGAAGGTGGCGGGCGTCACCGGCGGGGGAGGGGCGGGCGGCATCAGACCGAGGCCAGGGAGGAAGCGCGGTGGCGCTGGACCAGGGCCGGGGAGGCGGCGCGGCCAGTCAATGTGTGTGCGTGTGTGCGGAGTGTCTGTGTGCTTGGGGACAAGAGGCACAACAGGCTGCGGGTCGATGGCCACGTGCATTGGCCGACCAAAACAAGCACTAAATTCGTGGGCCTACGCTGCGGCCGACGAAAATACATTATTTCGTGGGTCAAGCACAGCTGACAAAAAAAATATAATGTTTTCAAATTCCCCACGCACCGACGAAAAAATATAATGTTTTCGGTTCCTCTGGCCGACGAAATTAACGTACTTAATTACGTCGGCCCACGGAAAATACAATTTTTCGTATAGTGATTAATTTTTCCACAATAAATTATGAAAAATGCAATTAAATGCATAAAAATATTGTTGTGCTATTTAAAAAATTCAAATAAGTTACCTTGACCAATAAACATGCTATATCAAGCTAACCTTAGGTCTCTGTATGAAAACGATAAAATTAACTATTGATCATGTTGAAACTGAGATGATTAGGGTACACTTCACATGTAACCTAAAACTATAAGTGAAAACCATGTGAAAGAAACATCGGCACTCTATGGTCTTGTTCAAACTTTTTTGAGGATGCTACGTCGATATACTTTGCCCCTCCACCTAATATTATGAATTTGTAAGCCTATTGGTGTATTATTAATTATTCTTATATTATATTATAAAAATGGAATTAAATTCATAAAATATTGCCCAGTTGGCCTAAGAGGCCCAAGAGGCGGTCGTAGCACAGTTGCAGGGGCCTCTCGGAGAATTCGGAGACCCTGAGCAAAACTATGAATAGAGGCCATGGTTAAAGAAACATGGTTAGTTGCAACAATTAAGCAAATGTACGTACATACGTACGTGTGTGTGTATATATATATATATATATATATATATCAATGTACAAAATAGCGCGCTATAGATTTTGCGTCGGATTTCAAAAAATGCTATTAGCGCGCAATAGCGTGCTATTTTTTACTGTAATAGTGTTAGCGTCAAATCTGTAGAAACACTATACCGCGCTATTTCGTACCATGATATATATATATATATATATATATATATATATATATATATATATATATGGTAGGGATATTGGAAGCCTGAACCAGCCAGACTAGGTTCACAACATCGGCAGCTCACCTACACGAATCATGCATGCATGCACATTTCATTTCTCTCTCTTCTCTGCCATCAAAGCTGTATGCATGCATGGATGAACAAAAACGTTCTTTATATTTTTCATTGTAGATTCTCGTAGAAGTCTATATTTTTTATACGGTTCTCACCTTCAAATTTCTTACATTTTTCTGAACATAGTGATATCTATTTTGCCCTACAAAACAGTAACTTCAGTTTCTTATATTAGTGCAGGTATAGAATTCTATGGAGCCAATCGTAGAAAGCTTATGTTTGGTTTCGTCTCCAAAATTTGGACTCATATATTGAATCCTACGAACACAAGTAGAATACTTAAGTTTGGTTTCATCCCTAGAATCTGGGCTCATGTAAAAAACTTAATTTTGTCGTCTCAAGAATCTAGACTGCATACACCCATAGCCACAATCATTTAAAAATTTAGAATCATGTATAGAATCCAAATAACACAATCATAGAATACTTAAGTTCGGTTTCATCTATAGAATCTGGATTCATGTATAGAATCATAGGGGGGATAGTAGAAAACTTAATTTTGTCGTCTCAAGAATCTAGACTGCATACACCCATAGCCACAATCATATAAAAATTTGGACTCATGTATAGAATTCTAATAACACAATCGTAGAATACTTAAATTCGGTTTCATCTCTAGAATCTGGATTCATGTATAGAATCATAGGGAGCCGATCGTAGAAAACTTAATCTTTTCGTCTCATGAATCTAGATTGCATACACCCATAGCCACAATCGTATAAAGGTGTTGTTTTTCCTTTTTGGAAGTTTAATATAACTATAACAAAAAAAAGTACATTGTTGCTCATGTATAAAACCCTACTCAAGGGATCATATAAACCTTGGTTTGAATGTTTGCTTTCGTCTCCAGAACCTAGACTGTATAAACCCATAGTCACAATCGATAAAGGTGTGTTTTTTTTCCTTTTTGGATATTGAATATATCTATAACCAAAAGAAAATGCATTATTGCTCATGTATAAAATCCTGCTGAAGGGACCATATAAATGTGTGTTTTTTCCTTTTTGGATATTGAAACTCTAAATTGAGTCGTTTATTCCCTCAAAAGTTGGATTCTAAGTATAGAAACCATTGGCATGGCCATATATAATACAATTTTACTCCATAGCAGTTAGTCAAACATACATGTTCAAGTTTCACAGCATAATTCTTCGACTCATGCAATTATAAAAATTCATGTGGTGGTCTAAATCAACAAGTAAGAATTCTACAGACAAAATGAGCTATGTCCTCATTCATAAAAAAACATAGTCAACAAAACTTAAAAATCTTCAAGAGCAGGATCTTCCACCTGAGAGTTGCAGTGTTGATAAGGAAGCTCCAACCGCGATAGTGCCTGAAGACAAGGAGTTCAATCACGCCTTGCTGCCATGTTGGTTGCCTCTCCTTGCTATCACACATTAGGATCAGCAGATGAGTGCTGCATGTACGATTGGAAGTCAGGATCAGAATAAGCTAGAACAAATCTTGATGAAACATCAAACCTAAAGTTTTATTTATATGCATAAAACATGATCACACTTGGAGGATCAAATACACATAAAAAAAATCCTAACCAAAGCATGTGAGACTGACCTGCGGAAGCTTCGGTTGAAAGCATGGAGCCAAAGAAACGGATGCAGAACTGACATGCAAAAATGAAGTGGTTCGAAGCATAGAAACCCTTTATTTCTTGGGTTGGTGCCTCTCCTGGGAATTTCGTCGAACTGCAGGCAAGGGAGCTCATGGTATAGAACCAAAGGTGTTGCAATCTAGTGTAAATACGTACAGACACAGTCATACAAGAATTGATTCCATCATAGTATGCCTCCTAATTAATCACAACTAGAATAATAAAATATGACCCGAATCATCATGTGCAGGGTAAAAAATTACTATTTTTATCAAAGCACCAAACCAATTACACTCAATTAACATAAGTATCTGCTCGTGAAGAACATCCATTTAAAAGAGAACATATAAGCTATATCATAGAGAAATGCAGTGTAGCTACAAAATTTATCTTGTAATCCTATCATATTATCCCAGCCAAAAATAAAGATAGAAAGATGTGATCCTACTTAGCTCTCTATTGGAGATATCTAAAGAACCACCACTAGACAGTCAAAGTATATACTTATATTATACATGGCAACCAATATATGCAGGCTCCTTATCTACAGATTCAGAAAATTAATGAGCCCGGGAATAACATGAGATCGTGTATTTGAGATGTTAAAAAGGCAGTATTGTCATTAGCTTATCGACCCTAGTCTCTCTAGCTTGTGGCACAAAGTTCAGAAGATATATCCAGAAACTGCAACTCGCATAGCACGTAGAGGAAATCAGCATCAGCGTGGCGTAGAGTCTCATCTACCTTGCACACTCAAATCATAGAAAACATTGAGAGACGTGATAGACAAATCGAATTAAATAAGCATAGAAAAAGGAAATAATTCATAGATATATCAAAATCCTAACCAATCAGTATGAACTTGGCAACATAGCAGATTATCACCAACAAAGTTATTGGGCACACAACTGATGCACGCTTGCACTTGCAACACTGAGCACATCTATAGATAAAGCAAGATTGTTAGCTTCTCATTCAAATCAGTAAGGAACACAAGCATTCATGATGGGGAATTTCATCAAACAGCCTTCATGCTGGATGCAACAATGATTTAAAATATCACACCAAAGTAATTAAAGCATCACTCGTTGGTGGAGCTTCCATTGCTGACTGTTGCTCATCGCCGGTGGTCATCGCAGGAGCGAGGGAGCCACAACCCCTCACCTCTTCAGCTCCAGGCTGCCTACTAGATGCTGTGGATGGGGCTTGGACGTCCGACGCAAGTGTCAGGGTGGGGATGACTGTCGGACAAGATGACGAGGTGGAGGACAGGGGCCGTCGCCATGGACCATCGGATCTAGCAGGCCTTGCTTCCAAGGGTGGGGCCGCCGCTCCGCTGCAACAAAGGCCATGGACAACTGTTGCTGCTGCCGAGAGTTTGGCATCGGACCGGACTGCCGCTGGGATCTGACAACCTCACCGACGCCTCGTTCGATGGGGTCCCGAAGATCGAAAGCGCCTGTTGTTGCGAGTTTGCCGTCATCACCGTGGGAAAGGCGGATCGAATCACCGGGGACAGGAGATGGGAGAAGGAAGAGGAGAGAGTCATATGGTGGCCCGCGCGAGGGGGTGGTTTGGCTAGCATAAAGTGCGGGAAGATTCGGCGGAACCGATGTGGCTTTCGCTTCGGTTCGGTTAAGGCTTCCAATAGCGATAGGAAGCCTAGGCTCCTAATATACTACCTATATATATACACACACACGCACACACATAGGGACGAGCTTAGAGGAAGAGCCGCGAGCGGGTGGAGGCCGTGGGCCAGTTTAGCATAAAATGTAAGCAAAAGTACGGTAAAGCTGCGCATAACTGAGCGTAAATTTCGGCTTCCGTTGCAGCAGGCAAGGGATCAACTAGTCCGGCGTAAAAGACGCGCACGATATGGGTAGTTGCATGCATGCAGTCCATTCCATTACGCTAGTTTTTTTGCGATATTTTTTTTTTCGAACATCCAATTCATAAACAGTTTTTACCACTGGAATGTTGATATTTTTCTACACATTTTGACATCCATTGTGACTATATTTTTAAAAAAATTTATATGCATAAATTTACGCTTTCAGGCTGACATCCATGCGCCAGCCTGCATGGCCGACCAGGCAAGCGAGCCGTGTGCAGCTCCACGCAGGCATGAAATTAGGAGATGTCGCTTTCAACATTTATAGATGTTATTATCAGTTTTGTTTTGTTAAAATATTGATTCACTCTGATCTCCAATAGAAAAACAATTTCTACCATTAGATTGCTAATATTTTTCCGCATAATCTGATATCCATTTTGTGAAAAAATAACAAAAAAAAAAAAGGTTTTACACTTGAAACTAAAAATTTTTATACTCATATTTCAATGATTTTACACCGTTTGATAGCACTGGCTAAAGGTGAACTCATTTTGTTGACATCATAAAAACATATGTTCCTAAGCATAAATTCTCTTGATTAAAATCTATCTCTGGTCCCAAAACTTGTCTTGGTGTGTCACCCGGTCCTTAAAGTCTCAAAGTGACCATCTCGGTCCCTAAACTTGTCATGGTGTATCAACCAGGTCCCTAAAGTCTCAAAGTGACTATCCCGGTCACTAAACTTGTCTCGATGTGTCAACCCTAGTCCCTAAAGTCTCAAAGTGACCATTTGTACTGGGACTGGGTTGACAAATCAAGACAAGTTTAGATACCAGGTTGACACATCAAGACAACTTTAGGGGTTGGGTTGACACACCTAAACAAATTTAGCGACCAACATGGTCACTTTAAGACTTTTGGGACCGGATTGACACACCAAGACAAGTTTAGGGAACTGAATGATCACTTTGAAACTTTAGCGACCCGATTGACACACCAAGACAAGTTTAGAGACCGCAGATGGATTTTACTCAATTCTCTTCATTACAATACTCGTGGGTTTTGAAGAACCGATCATACAATGCTAAACACGAGTTTTTCACTTAGAGCAATTAAAAATGGGTTTTGAAGGACAATAGATAACATGTTTTACACACACTGATTGTACAATTTGTCTCTACACGTAGCTTGCAAAAATGGGGTAAACACAAATGATGACTGATGATAGAAATAATAATTGTAGTTGACCACCAAGCCATCCAACCACTTTATGTCAGCGGAACCATGCCAGAAGAGAAAGTCGCCATCACCGCTGCCCCATCGCTGAATCCTAGCCATCCTATGTTGCCTCCATGGCCGCTGATCATTCATCATCGCCTTGCATAAAAAAGGCATAAAATTAGTGGTAGTAATCATATAACCAATACAAATCTAAACAAACTTGCATATAAACAGCTTACATCAAACATAAAAACGATCATATCGCCTTTTTATCATATTCATTCTTAAGGCTATTTAAATGACTACTTGTAGACCCTCAATATGACAACAACAAAACACACGAAATATTCAAACAAGCACATATATACATCAACATGGCTACCAAATCTTTGGTGCCATTTTTTGAGGATACTCAATACCACTTTTCTATTTTTATCATTTAAATTACCCTATCATCTATCATTTTCAAAACACATAGCAAACAGCCAGAAAAGCACATGGAACATTATTTCTAGACTGCACTGGACCAAAAGAGTACAAATATAATTTCTATGGATTTTTCTAGACATGGTTTATGTAGCGTGCATTTCCATATACATAAAATGTACTAAATGCACACATAGGGGTAAAACAGTTATTAAGTTGTGCATTCTAGGGTTGCTAAAAATCATCACAAAGTATAAATATCATGTAATAGCTGAAGTCCAAGTTTCATGATTTTTGGGATTCATTTTCATCACTTTTGCTATTTATCTTATTTTATCATGCATGCAAGAAACAAAAGGGTAAAACAGTCATTTCACATGTCCAGACCTAGTTCATTGTGTAGATCTATTCATAAGCAAACCAACAAAACAAGTTTCATATTTTTATGATTTTTAGACTAATTTCTAGAGCATTTTAAAGTTCATATGCCAAATTCGGAAGATAGTCAAATATAACCCTGTAATTGGACCCATATGTGATTATTCATACTATGCAGGGGCTGGCATGCAAAAGAGCATAGACTCAGCAAACAGTGCATGGAAATATCAGAGATTGCAGGGTTATAAACATAAAACAGAGGGGCTTTGGTTAAATAGGGAAACAATAATAGATCTAGGGGGTTTACGGTAAGATTTGCATGACATATAACATATCGATTTTATTACACAACACTTAGGGGCTTAAATGAAAAACGGGCCCTTCATCTTCTACCTCCGGTCGGTGCGCAAGGGAGGCACTTCGCACGCTGCGCCGTCGCGTGGGGGTGACGAAGCGGCCGGGACGAGGTCGGGGAAGATGTTACCAGCTGTGGGGCTCCTTTCCCCCTTGGTCCTGTCGCTCGAGGAGGCGTAGGGGTGCGAGGAACGCGGCGCGAACCGCCGTGAACTGGGTGGCGGCAGTGCGCGGGCTCGGAGGCGGCGCTGGCTCTATCCGGCAGTGTAGGCGAGGTATGGAGCCGCAGAGGCGCACGAGAGCTGCGCAGGGAGGATACGAATCCATCGGTGGAGGGGTCTAGGCGGCGTAGGCACCGGAGGGTGGTCCTCCACTGCTGCAAACGGCGGCCATGGCAGTGGGGACTTGGCGCCGCGTGTGGAGGGCGCTCGAGCGGCTACGACCTTCAGTATATGGTGGATCCGGTGGAGGAGGACGGCGCGGGGGTGGTGCTCGTGCTGGCTGGGAGAGAGGAGGCACGAGGGAGGCGGCGCGCACGAGCTCACCGAGCCCGGCCATGGTGGGTAGCGCCCTGGCAGTGCTTTGTCCATGGAGGGTGAGGGCAGAGGCAGGGAGACGGAGCGAGACTGGAGGAGCAGGTCGCGGCGAGAGTGGGAGTGAGGGCGAGATGGGGCTTGGCTTCCCCTTGAAGCTGAGCCATGACGGGGCGAAGGTCGGGGCGCGGCCTCGGCCCGGCCATGGCAGGGCGGCTTCAGGTGCTAGGCGCCGCGTGGGAGCAGGGGAGAGAGGGAGAAGACGGTGGCTGCTGCATGGAATGGGACCGTAGACCTCGTCTAAATGACATGTGGGACCAGGTTATGAAAAGGCAAAAATGTCCATTAGACTTGGTCTACAGATCACGCCTAAGGTGGGGCCCACTGGGGCTCTGTCCACCCATCCGCGCAGCGGGATCCGAGGCCGCAGACGTCATCCGGTCCCACTCGTCAGTGACTCAACGGAAAATGGAAAATAGGAAAAATGATAAGACAGGGTTTGACTGGTCGGACTCACATTTGTAATTCGTCGATTTGAAGTGCTTAGAGGGAGATTTAAGGGCTAGTCAAAATACAAGAAATGTTGAAAATTTGCTCCTCTACAATCTTATATAAACTTTCATACCAAGTTCTGTATAAGTTATTGGTTTAAATTTGAATTTGAGTTGCTGACCTCAAGTTTGACCAGGGTTCAATCTGAACTCAAAATTTCCTAAAGTCCATTTTATGCTCAGTTTCATACAAAGTCTATTATACCAATGTTGTGCATAATTTCATAATTTACAACTTTCATATATTAACTTTTGTATGATAAGCACTTTTGTTGCACAAAATTTTGAATTTACCATACAGGTCAAGTTTTGGCAGATTTCACATGTTGAAAGAAATTGATCCATAACCCCATTTAATCCTTTATGCATGTCATAACACACAATACCAAAGTTGTTCAACATAAAATTGTGTACAAGTTCGTTATAGAGAGTTTGGTCTAAATCACAATTATATTTTGAACTACAAGCACGTATACATTCAAAGATTTGGTCAAACTGCAGCTTTACTTTATGTGCAATCTTTCTTGTTTTAAACTTTTGAGGTATCAAATGAAGTCCAATAACTTTGAGATCAGGTGCATTTGAAAGGTGATAAGTTTAATTTCATTTCATAGTTAGGTAGATTTTGAAGTTCTATAGTGAAATCAAAAGTAATTTCAGAATGAAGTTTGGGGAAGGGCTGAAAATCTAGACTTAGGAATTTTTCTAAGTATAGGCTGACGTGGTTTGGTTTGAACTTGTGAACCACTTAACATCCAATTTTAAAAATGGTCAAAATAGTAAAGTTGTAGGCAATATCTTGAACTAAAACTTTTGTATTCGATGTCTTGCATGAAAACGTATAGATTCTTAACTACTCAACCAAACAACGCGCGGTTTTGTATTTTGCATAGAAAAATTTTGACTTAGTGATTTCTCCACATAATTACTATTCCTCTCTAGCATGATTAAGCTATAAATCATCAACATTACTTGTCAAATCGTATGTTAAGGTCTTTGAGATGACAGGGGCATCACACCCACCATAGCCATCGACCACCTATTCCTCTCTCCTGCTCCTTCTCCCTGTCAGCCACGCAACACCATTTCCTTCTCTATAGCTGGCTACCCCCACTTTCCTCTCCCACACTCATAGATCTGGCATCCGAGAGAGAGGAGCCTGACGGCGTCTGTGAGCTCCATGGCAACAATTCCAGAGAGGAGAGTGGGGGCGTCAATGGTGTCATTTTCGCTGGCAAAGTCCCCCAACCTGCGGGGGCTATTGGAGGTGGCAAGGGCTATAGATCTATGTGACATTGTAGGTACCGGCAACAAGAGTGGCTACTTAGGCAACAGTGCAAGGGTAGTCCGGGTGCTGCTGCTTCCGGCCACGTAATTGCAGTGTTGGTGCGACTGGGTGAGCAGCGTCTCTACCGACTGGCCTGGGTGGGAGCATAAGGGCGTTGTGGGTGCTATTGCTGGAGTGGCGGCTTGGCAGCCATCACTCGTCCACTCATGCCATTTGCCCACGACTAGCTCTTTGGTCAGGTGAATCGGTACCTATTTTCTTGCTTTGATGCATGTCCACATAATGTGAGATGAATGATTTGGTAGGAATTCGTCAAATCTAAGCAAGCAATGCATGTGTTCTCAAGACTAACTTATTTCTCATCAGTTTCGTTATTACTCAATATCATTATTACTCATTAGAAAATGGAATAAAGTAATATTGACACAATTTTACACTTAATGCACAAGGGAAATAATTGATGCACGCACAAGCCAAAAGACTCAAGGACAGCTTGGTGACAAGTTGGGAACATTCTGGTCCAAGAAAAACTAATTTCAAACTCAAACACTTGAAGAAAATTGAGCGCAGAAAGTCTCTTTGGTAGCGTTTGGTTTCAGAACGGGGCAGGGTGGAATGGTCCTATCCCTATTTTCTGGGATGGGATGGTCCCAGCTTGCTATTTGGATTGAAGGACAGAGTCATCATAGGTTTTTTATTTGGTTTGAGGGATAAAATGGGATAGGATGATCCTATCCTCTGTTTGGACGAGAGACTCAAACATATACGTACTAGTATACATTTTCCTTTCTCCAACTAGTAAACATGAAAGATACACACACACATCTATATATATATAGGAAAATGCATTTCTATATGCATATGTAGCTACACTTACCTCTATATCTCAAGATTTTGGCCGTATCTGGTGAAACGAAAGAAATGTACACAGAGTATCCAATGGTACTAGACTATCTATGGCGGTATGTGCATGAGGTATGTGAGTATATCTAAGGTATGTGGACATACCTCACTATATGTACTAAATGAAGGTATTATCATAATATATTAAAATACGGGGCAATTTTATAATTTTTTTGTGTGGTGACCTTTGAGGTTTCTCAAAATGAGTATATGAACATACCGAAACTGATAAATGAGTATGCGAACATACCCTTATTGGTTTATCAAAGGTGAGTGCTGCTACATGCGCATGTAGATAAAACTCTTCCATATAGATGCATATACATACATATGTATACATACATACACACATATATATACATACATACATTTGAATTCATATAATATAGCTTAATTGATATGGAATATGAATCATTCGGGCGTGGAAGACAGCTCCCGAAATTATTCCAAAAGACACTCAAGTGCACTGAGACGTAAGACAAAGGAAGGACGAATATGATAATGCAAAAAGAAGACGCAAGATGAATATCGTACGGTGCTCAGTACAATTATTGAAGAATAAAGGATGTACGACTGTGTCAACAGTGAAAGTACACACGATACGTCAATTATCAAAGCCACTCTTAGCAGTGAAGGAAGGCCTAGCTCAGCTATAAAACGGAGCACCAAACAGCAGCATGGATGCACCCATCACCCAACTCATCTTCGATACACCCACTCACCCATTGACGGTCACCGCACAAGAAGCACTAGCAAACCCATCATCCACCACCACCTTGTAATATTAATGAGCCTTGTATACTGAGGCGCCATCATAAAGTAATCCCTCGTTTGTACTAAGTGCTTGGGGTTTTCCGAAAGGGAAAGCCGTATGTAAGCCGTGCTCATAGAAATGAAGTAGTTTTCTTTTGAAAATCCCTGCTGTCATTCTAGTTCGCATATATGGGGAGAGTTTATGCATCTAGGGACCCTATTGGAGAAAACTTTGCGTTTGATGCTCTCGTTTAGCCCAGAGTATGCCGCCTGGAGAGCTGTGTCCGCGGAGAAGTGTTCCCTTCGGGTGAAACTGCCTGGGAGATAATATAACCTCGCCGTATATGCATAGACTAGAGATAGTTTGGGAAAGATTAGCTACTTCTGAAGCAAACCTGCTGATCATATGGTGAGTACCGAGTAGGACTAGCAATCATAAGAGCACAACCCGACCGAATAGTTTGGTCCCGCCAGCCTGCCAAAGATCCTGTGAAATATTATATTACCGAAGAGTTAATAGCCGCTTAATATAATTCCGAAAGCGACGGTTGGATTTGATTCTGAAGAGTGAGCCAAGTGGGAATAGTAAATATCCACCCCACGTTGCATGTAAAGATAGTGGAGGAAGTGCTCCCTGAGTGCTCGTCCACAGTTCATATTCCTAATTTGAAAATTACTAGAGTAATTTGAATAGTTTTACATATTTTAAATAGTACCAGAGCGAATTTAAATAGTTCCAATTCGTATTTGAATATGTCTTTTTGTTGTTTTGTGTTCCGGTTCTCTTGGGATTTTCGAAACCCGCAACCTTTCGCCCAATCCGGTGTATACTAGTATAAACTGTATAGCCCCAGCCAGCCCGTCGGGTTGCCCCTGCCGACCCACACCAGAACCTGATCTGCGTGCCCCTCAGATGGCTCCGCTCATGCGGGCCATTGCACGTGTGCATTGCTCAGGCGGAAACGTGGATCCACGCTGGAAGGTGTTGGTTGCTTTGTTACGGAAGCGTAGAAACAACTGTATAATGGCATAGAATCTCAATTCTAGGTGTATAGACATACTAGAACTATGGCATCTCTGCCTTCAGTGATAATACGACATGCTATCGAATGATTTAAAGCAGTGGCTGAGAGCGTAGAATCTTGTTTTGAGTAGGGAACTATGAACTGGGAGGGTGTAGGGGCGTTTTTTTTTTTTGCATAATTGAAGCGTAAAATTAACTATATGATGGCATAAAATCTGAATTACTGGGTGTATAGATACTAGAATTATGATGCCTAATCCTTGTATGCGTGCATATGACATGTTGTCGAATTATATGAACCAGTCAATAACAGCATAGAAACTTGTTTTGAGTGAGTAAATATGAACTTGGAGGGAGGTGTGGGACTTTTTATGCATCTAGCCAAAAAAATGCAGCGTAAGCATACACTTGCCATATATGCTCTTAAATCATATATGCAATGCATGTCGCATGCATTAGCCAGGTAATGTGACAGTTGTAGATTTTTGAGAAGATCACCTAGTACCATGCATGGAGCAGAGTCATCTCAAGTATAGAAACCTAGCGGTATGATCAGAGAGATTGAGCTGCTTCGTTTTTTATTTAAAATTTGATTCCAGACTACAAACTCAGCTCGGCAAACTTGGTCCATTCTAAAAAAATGTCATGCGAAGCATAAATATTCACCGGTACCAGCATCGAAAATATAGTTCCTTGCTTTCACATGTAAAATTTTGTAGGATGTTACATTGCTCCTGTGTAACGACTAATGTAAACATGTGTAGAATTGCAAGGTAACGACCTTTTCCCTATCCAGAGGATGATATATTTCAGACCTAAGAAACATAAATGGTCTTCGATCAATCAAATGATGCATAGAAGGCTTGAATGCAAGCTGCACAATGGCAACTCTGCTGCACGCTAGCACACCATGGATCATATTTTGTACTCCATCCTCATCAGACAAGAACCACACCATAATGAGAAACATGGTAGTGAAATCATCAGCACTGATAGTATCATATAATGTAGAAGAAGAAAAAAAAGATATATAGCCATAGTGGATCGTTGACTCAAAGAATCTTTTGCATAAACAGAGGTTCTTAGGTGTAAATTTTGAATCGATCACATAAGCTCAGGCAGCTGGCAACCCTACAAACAATTAGATTCAAAACACTGTACTAACAGTCATCAAACTTGGCATGAAATGAATCATAAAAGGCAGCAAAGACAATTATATAGAACTGATGCAAGCAAGAACGTACTTTGAAGCATAAGTTGATCCTACAATCGTAAAACTGATGCAAGCAACACATATTGTGATATGAGACACTAATCCTACAATAATTTACACTCAAAGACCCTACAGATGTTCTAATTAATTGCCTCAGGTAACTGTTATGGGCTCATAGTAAGGATTGCAGGGATATTCGTATATAACAGCAATTTGGATCCCACAGCAATCATACAAATCAGTGGTGACAATCATAGAATCGATGCTAATATGATATGCCACGTAACAAGTAAAGAGAATTAATTGCAACAAGAAGCAGCCACCAGGACCAAAGGTTGCAACAACAAATCAATCTCATGGCCACCACGACCGAAGATTTACACACCAGCAGCCACCAGGACAATAGGTAATGTATAAGATTCGATTCAGTATCATGGGCTTTCTTGCTGCAGGTTTTGGGACAGGGGATTCGGACCTGTATGGTGCAGTGTCCTATCCAAGCTTGTGATATCCTCCACCACAAGGATTTTGTTGAATGGAGTACCCGGAGAATCAATTCAACATCAAAGGGGCCTTCGCCAACGGGATCCCCTGTCTCCCATGCCCTTCAATATTGTCATGGACGTCCTTAATGCATTGATAAACCGAGCAAGTGACTCTGGTTTGCTGCAGCCCATCAAAGCTAGTGGCCCTACTCAGTGGGTATCACTATATGTAGATGACGTGGTGCTTTTTCTTCGGCCATTTATAGAAGATTTGGTTCTAACCGAAGAGATTCTTAAAGTTTTTGGAGATGCTTCAGGGTTTGTTACCAGCATTAGCAAATGCTCTGTGACCCCTATTCATTGTCAGGAGCAAGACATTACTGATGTGCAGGCTTCACTTGGCTGTAAGGTATAGGATTTCCCATGCCGTTACTTAGGCCTCCCCAGTCAGTAAAGAAACTTCCAAAGACTGAGTTCTATGATATAATAGACAAGATAGCTGACAGGTTACCAGCGTGGAAGACTGCCATACTGCACCTAGCTAGGAGGGTGACACTTGTCCGATCCGTGTTATCAGCCATCCCCATATATCAACTTATGGCTTTGGATGTCCCGAAGTGGGTCATCAAAACCATTGATAAATTGCGAAGAGCTTTTCTATGGAAGGGTCGCAAAGAGATAAACGGGGACAGTATCTAGTAGCTTGGGGCAGGGTCCAAGGCCTCTCGATCTCGGTGGACTTGGAATCTTGGATTTAGGAGCTCGAGCTATGCGCGGCCACCGCTGGCTGATGCTCGCTCCGGCGACTCAGTAGGCGTTGCGCCCTCGTTCTAGCCTGTCATCTGAGAGGGAGGAGGTGGATGTCGTGGATCTTGACGCAGTCTGAAGGGACCGCCAAGCCAGGGCGGAGTTGTCTCGCGCTGTTGCAGTGGTGGCCAAGGTGACGAGGGACCTGAAACCCATTCATGGTGTTGAACCGCTGACCTCCAAGTTTTGGGCGGTTGCGGATTCAGACGAGGAGAGCTCGGTGGGCGAGGAGATCTTGGTGGAGGAGTCTGATATTTCTACACCGGAGCTCATAGCCGAAGCTGCGGCCGTCGGCTTCACGGTGGAAGATCTTCATCGTGCAGAGCTGGAGCTCAGTACACCAGAGGTGAGTGCGCTGCATAATGGCTCCTTTTCTCCAAACTCCGAGCCTATTGCGGGGAATATTGTTTCAGCCATCATCCAGAACAGGGTGCCCATTCGTCCTTGGCAAGGTCCTCTGCCTTCTCCACGAGTATCACCTCTAAGAACACTTGGGGATGCACTTGCGGTGGCAAAGATAATTAAATCTGCTCCTAGCCAAGGCGTTAAAGCATCCAGTAATTCAGTTCTCAGTGCTCCGAATTGCAAAGTTTCTTTGGCAAGCTCGAACTCTACTCCTCAACCAGCTGCTCGTTCTTCCCCGGTGCCGGCTGGGCGTGAACGACCGGCTGTTACAGAGCTTCAGTTTGGGTCGTATTCAATGGAAACGAAACCCCTTGTAGCTGGACGTTTTGAATTCCCATTCATCAAAGCGTAATTCCTCTCACAGCCCTGCATTGCACAAACTTACGGTTTCTGGTAAGCCGTGTTCAATGCCTTTGGTTGGGCAGAAGGAAACGACTGCGAATCTGCGATCATTTCGCCGGGTTTACAGCGGCAAGGATGTTTTTTGAATCGTCGTGCAGACTTACAGGTTGGGACTGCCAGAGTCCAGTTCGGGCCTGACAGATGGTTTAGGCCCACTCAAGGCCTAAAAACTCTTTTCTCTAGGACGGCAGTACACATCCCGATCCCTAATCGCTCTCGCCCTCGCCCATCATCGCCGCTTCTCCCAAGCCGACGTTCCTACACGCAAGTCGTTCGCGAAGGGAATCCGAGCTTGGCAATGGCGGAGTTGCCGGGACACGCGCAAGCAGCCGCGAAAGGGCGCTGCGCCTCCCATGGGAACAAATGCTGTTGTTGGCTTTGGAGGAGGAGGTTCTCACGGATTTAATTCTGGGTTCAACCTAGGGTTTAATCCCAGGAATGGTGGTGGCCGATCCTATGGAGAATATCAACCTCACCGTGGGGGTTTTAACAACTACCGCGGTCATCGCGGAAGTGGCGCTGGCAGAGGAGGCCGTAGTAGCTATGGTGGCCACCAAAACAATTTCGGTGGCAACTTTGGCCATCAAGGCAATCGGTTTGGCAGGCAAGATTGGCAGCCAAACTATGCACGGTCTGGTGCAAACCAAGCAAGGGTTCAGGATGTTGGCTGTGAGCAGAAGCATCAGGTGCAGCAGGCTAGACAGGGGGCGGCGCCTGTCCCTGCAGAACCGGCAAGAGGTCTCAGCACCAACCCGTCATCAATTCCACCTTGTCAGGGTTGCGTTGGTAAGTCATCAGCTTCTTCAGGCATGGGTGATTGCATGGCTGAGCAGAAATCTACACCAATGGATGTTGACAATTTAACTCAGGATAGCTCCAAAGGTTATGGTAAGAAGAATCCATATTGTTATCGTTTTTTTAGGAAAGGTCATGTCGCATCTGTGTGTACAACAATTCTGTGCTGTGAAATATGTGACATGCAAAAGTAGTTTTAGTCGCGGGCGGTCCAGGCCGCCCCTTAGGCTCAACCTAGCGATTCATCCATATTAGTTCTGCAAAATTAAATGCTGCACTGTTACTGTACTGCAGGCAGAGAAAGGATAGTTGGAATAGTGATAAAAGAGGATAAAGGAGGGGATGGAGAAGGCGTCGGAGACGGCCTTATCGGACGGACCGGGGTGGTCGGCTGCTCAGGGTTTACCATTTTGGTTTGAACCAAAATCCCGGCGATCACCGGTAACGGAATTTCGGACGAAATTCCGTCGAAAACCGCATTTTCCGAACGGAAGGTGAATTCAAATTTGAAAAACGGAATTTCGGAAATTCCGGGCGGAATTCCGCTACTTTCTAACGGAATTCCGCTACTTTCCGACGGAATTCCGGACTTTCCGGTGGAAAATGGCATTTTTTTACTAGAAAATGCTCCAAACATACGAAGAATTAAATGATTTGATAGAATATTATTTGTATCTTTTGTATATTGCAATGTACAATGCATATTAAATATATTACACACAAATTATTCATAACAAATGCGTATTGTCACATGAAATCACAAATAAAATGCATGAAAACTAAATTTGTCACAGTAACATAAATACATAGCTACAAACTTACAATCCATGGACCATAATACAGGTTTATAGTACATAAATTGCATAGTTCATATGAAAGCCTAAGTTTAGTTTAATAAACAATGTCTATGTATGTCACATAGTACTTAATAAGTAATAAAGATAGGATGAAAGTGCAAGGAGAAAGAAGGAAGACCTCTCATTCTAAAGGTATATTCTTTCAACCAATTGATAGTACAGACACTAAAAAACTATAAACCCTAACTCATTAGACTACAAATAACTTTGTCTTTCAACCAAAATGCAATTTAACCTAGCAAATGATCTTAAATTTGAGTGTGTTTTAGTCCTATTTGCTCAGAAAAACACCTAGTTTTTTATCATATTTTTTCCGATTTTCTACAATTTTTTTTAAATTTTTAAAATTCAAAACGAAAAATACCGAAAAATACCGGAATTCCACTTCCCGGCAGCCAGCGGAAACAAATTTTTACCGGAATTTCGCCGGAATTCCGACGGAAAATTGAACCCTGCGGCTGCTTCACGATTCGGATGCCAGGGTGGCAGGCATTGATGACTCAGCGATCGAATTAACACGTGTGCACGAGATTAGTAGGGGACGGAGCGCGCGAAATCTCTCCTACTTAAAAAGTATCAAATGTTTCCCCACTCTGCCTTCCCCGTTCCGCTCACCCCGGCCACCCCCTCGCCCCACGGCCCCACCCCGCACTACGCCTCTCGCTCCCGCACCCCCTCGCCCGCAACGCCTCTCTCGCTCCCGCACCCTTCGCCCCCACTCCGCACCGCCTCTCCCGCTCCTGCACACCTCTGCGCGCCGCCGCCACGGCCTGGCCCGAGCCCCCTTGCAACGGCCTCCTCCCACGCCGCTGGTTGAGCCACCGCCGCCGCTCGAGGACGGCCGTCCTCCTTGACGCCCAGGACATGGGGCCGGCGGCGGCGGATCCGGGGGCCGCGGCATCCAACAGTGGCAGAGTCGCTCGCCGTGGCAGCCGACAACGACGGATCGGTGGCGAAGGAAAAAGAGGGGAGGCACGGGGAGGACGCGGGGCAGCCGCCGGCGTATCCACTCGCCATGGAGGGGCGGAGAAGGAAGAGGAAGCGGGCGGCCGTGTCAGGGAGCATAGCGCGGCCGTGCCACCACGCTCCTCTTGCCGCGACGAAGGTTGATTCGATGCCGCCGCATAACCTCTGCCGCTATCGCCACCACCGGTAGAGCCGCCATCCTCCCGCACCAATCTCAGGCCGCCCTTGTGCCTCCGTCCCCTCCCCTCCTGCACCTCTGCAAATCCCCCACCATACGTCTTGGGCAGCGCAGTATCACATCGGCGCCGCCGGACCCCGTCCTCTCTCGTGCGGATCCGCGCACATAGGGCAGCCGCCGCGTCCTGCATCTCTGCCGCGCATCCTCCCGTGTCGATCCGCAATCGCCACCCCAGTGCCCCACCTCCCGTGTGGATCCAAGCACACAAGGCTGCCGTCGCGTCGGGACAGCATCGTCGTCGGGGTCTCCACGCCTGCGGCCTTCCTCCTCAAGCACAGACGCCCTCCTCAGTGAGTCCCGCCCTTGCGCTGTCGAAGAGGTGCCGGGGCTATCAGGGCGTCTCCCGCATCCATCCAGACCAAGGTCGCCGGTGAGCTGCCCACCCTACTCCTGCCGAACGCACAGCGGAGGGGCTTGACCCGCTGTGGCACAGAGGCGGGTTCTGCCTTGGCTTCGACCTCGGCAACGCCCGCACTGGCCTCGCCATCGGGAGGGGCATCACCCTCCCTCGCCCCCTCACTGTACGCACCCCTCACACTTCGTTCCACCGCCGCGCCGCCCATGCCCACTGAAAATTGAGGTTGAGTTGGAATGGCGCCAGGTTTTGAAGCTGCGCGGGCAGAAGCTAGAGCTGAGGCTGCTCGACGTGGCTTGGCAGCAGGTGGATTTTTCAACTGGCTTGTCCTCTGCTCTGTACTGTGAAATTTCTGGTGTGTCCCGAAGGACCTGAACACGTCTCTTTACAGGAGGCGGACGAGCTCATCATCGGGCTTCCCGTGCCGATGGGAGGGAGACGTCGCAGTCCAACAAGGTGCGGAGCCTCGTCAGGAGGCTCTCCGTGCAAGCGGCCGAGAGGTTCGTGGCTTCTAGCTTGCGTGCGTTTCCAAATTTTAATCATTTCTGCGCGTGGTGAAGCACCATCGGTATTAGTAGGCAAATTTCTGTGTGTTCTTTGATCAATTCAGTGTGTGGTGTCGTGTTTGTTGAGTGGCTCAAGTTTCAGAGCAGGGGCTTGAGGATATGTCTCCAGGACGAACATGGAACTTCGATAGACACCCTTGATTAAATGATCTCCAGGTGAGTCTTATTCTATTCATGGCTGCAACAGTTTGACACGCCATTCTGGCTGTGATACATCATCTAAGCGTTTGTTTAGTTCTGTATTCTATCAATGTACAGTTCATTATCGACTATGCCACCAAAATAATCAATTATAAAATTCTTAGTTTGGGAACCACCGAGAAGCTGGAAGAATTCAAGTTGTTGCTGCCTGATAGACACTGCCATTTTAGAAGTTCCCTGCTTTATCTTTGGTATTCAGCTTTCCTGTTTATTGAATGGGCTTCACTGAAAGTTGCTCTCTCTTTCTCTCTCTCAAGACACACTTACCTGATGGTGACATTGATGTCAGTGCTTTCAGTAATAGTGAAGAATTAAAGGAGGTTTGGGCATATCTTGTATGGGATACATTGAAGCATGAAGAGAAGAATGAACATGCTGAGTTTCATGTAAAAGAAGTCAGGTATATTCAGGCCAAGGTATTTTTCCTGTGATAAATACAAAGTGTTTTTTTGGTTGTCTAGGCACCATCGCCATGTGCAGCCGGTGGCGTCCTGCAGTCGGTGTGGTGCACCCTCTGAAGATTGGGTTCACGCCTTCTTTACATGTCCGTGCGTCGGCTCGTTTTGGCAAAAAATCAGAATTGGCTTTACCACTCTGAGTGCCACTCAAGATCTTTGGGATGCAGAAACTCCCCCTGGACTCTGACTTGGTTCGGGGCCGAACGTCCTCCTTGCTACTTTATGGTGTCTCTGAGATTTTAGAAATAATCATGTGCTTAGAGGTGAGGTCTCTTGTCTTTCTAAGATAGCGGATGATTTGAACATTTGGCGCCATAGATTTCAGGTCCATTCCAGGGTGGGACTCGATCAATGGCGTGATCACATCCTCTCTTGTAACTATAGCTCTGTTACGGTATCCTTCTTGGAGGCCGGTGTTTGAATGAAGATAGACAAGTGGGGTGATGCCCCCCTGATTTGTTTTCAAAAAAAAAAGGAAACTTCCATAGGAGGGTATGCCTTTTGTGCGTTGAAATTAGCATCATGCCGGCTGGGATTAAACTTGGTGTTGTTTTTTTGTCATACTTATTTATGGACATGTGCTAATTTGGTTATGTTACTATCTCAAAACCCTCGACGCAAACTATGTTTTGACTTTTGAGCTACTTATGTTACTTCCTTCTTGCTCCAAGCCGCCGCCTGGTTCTCCTTGCCCATGTCGTCTGTGCTCGCAGCTGCCGGCTTCCGCGGTTAGTAAACTGAAGCTATCTGTAGTTCTGTATCCGGTGAGAGATTTCTTTTCTCCCCTTCCTGATCTGAAACAAAACTGATGTTGTGAGACTAGGAGAAAATGAGGTCATTCAGTGAGTCCGTAATCATAGACTCCCTCCGTCCCAATTTATAGGACAGTTGACTTTTTTAATACTAAGTTTGACCGGCTCGTCTTATTAAAAAAAATTTACGATTATCATTTATTTTCATTGTGATTTGCTTTAGCATATAATATACTTTGACTATGAATTGAATTTTTCTAGATTTTCGCAAATATTGTGAATAAGACGAACTGGTCAAATTTGATGTAAAAAAAGTCAAACGACCTATAAATTGAGATGGATGGAGTATATGATTCAGATATTGTGTGTATGGTACATGCTGCTCACTAATCACAACCATTTGACAGTTGTAGCTTACTTTACTCATGACACCAACAACTTCTAATATGGCATACCAACAGTAGGAGAGAGATGCACATCTGGCTTTGTCTTTTTAATTTATGGAACCTTAGGAGGTCAGTTAAGGATTAATGACACTAACTCTTGAGCTACTACTGTGATTTGTGATGTTTAGACCATAGAAATTAAGGGTCAGCTGTTACTTGAATACCTTATCATTTAGAAATGCGAGTGTCGCTTGCTAATTTTGGGTTAACTACTACGAACTAGCTAAATTAGCTAAATTGTTCAAGTGTATGCATTGTAAGCATTTCAAGATTGTAAGCTTCAACCGTGAAGTCCTTAGAACTCTTTGGGTTGCAAGACCCATTTTTCTGTTTTACCAATCCAGTTTCTTTTTATTTCATGAGAGGCCTGAAAGCTGGCGAGATGCCAGAAATAAAACTATTTTAATCAACCTGAATAGTTTCTTAAGTAGTACTGATAGGATTACGGATCCTACCGCAGATGTTGCGTAGGGAGTAGGGGTGAGGAGCGGATGGACGAAGGCGAGGGCGGCGTTGGGGCGCCGTGGTCGTGCGAGAGGCAGGAAGAGGCGGCGGCTAGGGGTTCACCCTGCTCCCTGAGGGAAGCGGGCAATTGATAAATTGCTTCTGCTTAATCCCCAATAGAGTCTGTTTATAAGTATATATAACCTCCTTTCTAATGGGCTCCTCTCTAATGGCCCGAACTAGGACCGCTAATGAACCAAACTAAGATAACTTGGGCCCTAGGCCCTAGACGCCTTGGCGCCTCTTTAGCCACTAATGGGTCTCCTCCTCTGATAATGGACTCCTCTGATAATGGACGCCAGTCATAACAAGTACTGTATTCGCAAGATATGTTGTTATCTATACAAAACGTTGCATACGATACATTGATACATTGGTAGAGAAAATATCTTGATACTTGCATAGATAACAACATTTATATCTGTGTCTCAGTCCTTTGCGAATATCAAGTAGTACTTTGCTGCAGGTCCTAGACAGATTTTTTTTCTTTTATTATTACTGATTCGTGCCAAAGCAAAGGTTGTTTTTAAGGGCAAAACTGATTATGTTTACTGTTGTCAAGTTGAAGGCCGGTTAGCTTCTCTAGAAGTTGAAGGTGAGTTGGCTTCAAAGAATTAGTAGCCTCAAAATTGTGCTATTCAAAGTTCAAACGGAAATCACATCGAGCTTGTTGTGCTAGCTGTCCAAGCATACTATAATTAACTGTATTGTACTCATCCATATTACAGGTATAAATCCAGTGATATTTGGTTACAGATCAGTGTTTAAAATTTGTATTTGACGATTGAGATGTTGTTAAGTATGTATGCTGGACAGCTCTATGTAATGAAGTTTGAAAAGTTTGGAAAACAATTCTAACTTGAGAAATAACATACTCGTACCAACGCACGAGCCAATTGCCAGTGAATTTCGATTTTTGAACGCCGGTGATGCCATTAAAGCCGATGCAGGGCAGCCATTCGGCAGACAAAAGGACAGGCGCTGCAGCAAGCATAGGGCCCACATCGGGAGAGAGCGGCTTCTTGCTGAGCATTCTCGCCGGCGACGCCATGTGCTGCACCTGCCGCAGCAAGCACGGCGAGGAGTGCGGCCGCGCCGCCAACGACGCCCCCTACCGCGCGCTGGACACGTTTCTTCTCGACGCCAAGCTGCCGTGCCAGAACGTGGAGTTCGGCTGCAAGAGCCTGGTCGTCACTACCAGGCCCGGAGGAGGAGCTGGCCAGGACGGTGACGGCCGTGACTGCGCGCCGCAGCCATCTGCCACCTGCCCTACCGCGCCCCGACCGGCCGCGCCTCGCCTTTAAGGTGAGGAGCACGCTTTCCTCCCTCTCCCTCTCCCTCTCCCTCTCCCATCTGCACTCTCTCTGTCTCTCTTCGCTCTCGCGAGGGCGTGCCCGCCATGGGAGCTTCGGGCGAGCTCATGCGCCGGCCATCTCGGGCCACCTCCCCTCCGCCCATTGCATGCACCACCACCGCCTCGACTCCCTCCATCGAATCCCCAAACCATAGCCCGTCACCCTCGCCTCTAGCCCCTCCCCAACTTCGCTGCCCGCCATGGTGAGCTCGGCCTCGCCGTGGGGCGCCATCTTCAGGCCATCCCCGCGCCTCCCGTCCATTTCCTCTAGGTTGGCCTCGTCCCCGCGGAGCTACACGCTCGTCCGTGGCCTCCACCTTCGTCGGTGACACCGGATCCAGCTCGCGGCGCCACCACCACGCCCGCCAGATCACCTCCGATTGCATTCCCCGCCAACTCCGGCCATCCCCTCCGGCAAGAAGATCAAGCGGAAAAGGAGCCCCATGTCCGGGAATGCCTTCCCATACTCTAGTTAGGCACTTTGCCGCCCCCTCGTGCGTCGCCGCGCGCGGGAACGCCGGCCACCGCGCGTTCAATCTCCTCTGCTGGAGATAGAAGAAGGAGCCACGTTTAGCAAAAAACCCCCTGTGAGTTTCATTATTTCTCGCCTTGTTTCGGTTACTATGCACTGAGTCTATGCTCTTTTTCGTGCAGGCCTCTGGGAGATACAAATAATTACGTGCAGATCCTCAAGCGTTTTGTTTTTATAATGTATTTTGCTGAATATTATTGGAACTTTGAAAATCTACAATAAATCATAGAAAATAATAAAAATATGGAACTTGTTTTATTG
Source organism: Paspalum vaginatum (assembly GCA_030272315.1). Classification (NCBI taxonomy): domain Eukaryota; kingdom Viridiplantae; phylum Streptophyta; class Magnoliopsida; order Poales; family Poaceae; genus Paspalum; species Paspalum vaginatum. The sequence continues at coordinate 40,698,200 of CM059017.1, read as the reverse complement.
GATTGCTTGTGAACAGGTCTATGCAGTGAACTAGGTCTTAATCTATGAAATGACTGTTTTGCCGTTTCTTTTGTACATGCTTTCTTTTAGTAGATAATTATCAAAAGTGAACTAAATGGCCTCCTAAAATAATGAAAATTTGACAGCAGCTTTTACGCGGTATTTAGTCTCTGTGGTGATTTTTGCAGCTCAGTGCTCATACGCTCCCTGCTCACATATCCGCGCTCCAGCCATTGCTAAACGAGAAGGCCCCCGCTCTCATCTGTGTTTCTTGCGAGGAGCTAAACCAGAAGGATTATTGCACCGTTGCTGCATATACAGTCACACAGCCATTGCTGGTGAGCTTGGGGTGTTGCTTCCGACTCAACACCCACTTTTCTCTGATCGAATTGCTGATGGGTTACTGCAGGTGCCTGGCTACAAGCGGCACTGCTGCTCTAGTTTAACATGGCGCTCATCCTGCCTATCTGTTTGCTGCTCTTTGTTCTCTTGACCATCGTTTTCATGTTGGGAGTTAGAAATACTTGAAACTGCACTGAGATAATTGAAAGCAACAATGGTGCGACATGAAATTTTTTAGCTGTGCCCATATCTTTATCTTTATGTAATCTTTATCTGGATTCCTGGTCCGTCGTAACAGGCGGGCCTCGCCAGTCAGCCTCCCACCCTCTACATCCGGTCCGTAATGTCAGGTTGACGGCCCAATCACACGAGACAAATCTCAGGTCCGTAATTGAGGCGATGTAGATAGAGCAGAGTACACGGCCAAATCTCATGACGGCCCAATCACCCAAGTAAAATCATATCATAACATAATATAGAAAGGAATCAAATAATATAGTGCCAAATCGCCAATAGAACTCTAGACATGCCTATTTATAATCGATCTACTGGTCATACCCATCGAACAATCGCATGGCAAGTACAGCCAAAATTGGAGATGGGCTTTGAATCGAAAGAGAGAGTGAAGAGAGGAAAACAGAAAGGGGGAAGAAAAGCCGAATCGGCTGATAAGAAAATCACGATGCCTTTGAGAACGAAAAAAGGAGAAGAATACGAATCAGAAGAAAATCTCGAGAAATCCCCCATCACCTGTGTGCAACAGTGAGAGAAAATCAGACGAAATCCCCTATGCCGCTGCTGCTGCCTCTCGGATGACGGCAGCCGTGGGAGAGAGAGAAAGCCTTGACGGATGACGGCGCTATGCGGATGCAAATTAAGTTATAGGGTTTCAGGGGCCGATCCCACCGTGGGCCTTTTCATCTGCAGTGCATGTGATCTAAGACGGAGAGTGGTTTTTTTATTTTTATATTTTTAAAATCATTTTTTACAAAAATATACGTTGAAAGAGTATTTTTACAGAAATAGACTTCCGACGCCCGGAGGCTAGGCGCCGAGACCCCTGGCGCGTAGAGCCCGGGCGCCAGGACCTAGCTCAGGACTGACGCCGGACGGGACGGCTGGCACAGGGACTTGGGACTTGCCGACCGGGGCGGGGCGCCAGGCCCCTGTTCACGTGGAGCTACATGCGTCAGTGATTGGAGCCAGCTTACTACTACTATTTGCTCCGCGTAGCTTCTTTATTTGCTATATATATAGTGATCCACTACTGTCAATTGTGAAGCAGTTTTTTATACTATTGTTTTAAATATGCTAATTTTGAGCTTGGGATGTGAGAAGTTTTCTATACATCGGTTATAAGTTTTAATTCCAAAAATAAAGTTTTCGAATAAGCTGGCCGGCAACAAAATTCAACAAAAGAGGTAGTCATATTTAGTTATTAAAAAACTTCATTAGGTCTAGTCATCAAATATATTTGTATAGTTTACATCTTTGATGTGGTAAAAAACGTCAATACTCTTCTAGTGTATCGGTTTGGTTAAATTTAGAAGGGTTTGACTTATAATAAAATAAAATGCTTATGTTAGTAGACGGAGAGAGTAAACATGCCGTGTCAAGTTATCAACGCAACAAAAGCTTTCGATGATGAAACTGATTTTCTTTGTCTTGTTTCTTTCCGAGACTGAGGCCCCTCTGAAACGGAGGCTCCGTTTAAATCAATTAAAAATTAGCTAACATTAGTTATAACAAACTAACCAATAGGTGCTAATAGATTCTATATATCTATTGACTAATTTATTAGCTAGATATGTTTAGATTTAATTTTATATAGCAAATAAAGAAGTTGCTACGGGAAGCAAATAGTAGTTAAAAAACTTTGTAACTTTATTCTTGGAATTAAAACTTATAACCGATGTATAGAAAACTTCTCACATCCCAAGCTCAAAATTAGCATATTTAAAATAATAGTATAAAAAACTGCTTCACAGTTGACAGCAGTGGATTACTATATATATATAGCAAATAAAGAAGCTACGCGGAGCAAATAGGAGTAGTAAGCTGGCTCCAATCATGGACGCCTGGTAGAGTAGGAGTATTTGCTAAATTTAATCTAGCTCGTAGCTCGGATAAACCATGTCCAGACAGCGCCAACGCATGCAGCTCCACGTGAACGGGGGCCCTGGCGCCATGTGCTTGGCACCCCGCCCTCGGGTGGCCGGTCCCTGTGCCAGCCGCTCCGTCCAGTGTCAGTCTTGAGCCAGGCCTAGGCGCCCGGGCTTCAGGCGCCAGGGGTGGAGCCTAGCATCCGGGCGCCGGAAGCCTATTTTTGTAAAAATACTCTTTCAACATATATTTTTGTAAAATATGATTTTAAAAAATATAAAAATAAAAAAAACACCGGATGAGAACGGTTGATGGTCACTGAGTCAGCCCAAGCAGGCTGCGTTGGGGGTGAAGGCCCACTGCCAAATTTGTTGGTCGCTCCGGTTTGAGTCAACTAAAATTATTAAGGGATGAGTGTGTATTTTGATTTTTTTAATAATATTCTCTCCATCTTTTTATAGGCTGTATGACTTTTTTCTGACATCGAGTTTGATTTGCTTGCTTATTCAGTGCGTATTTTGATTTTTTTTAATAATATTCCCTCCGTTCTTTTATAGGTCGTTTGATTTTTTTTGATACCGAATTTGATTTCTTGAATTTTTTTATATTTTTGTAAATTTTTTGAATAAGAAGAACTGGTTAAACTTCATGTCAAAAAAACAAACGATCTATGAATTGTGACGGAGAAAGTAATTATGAACATTTGAAGTTTATTGGACGAGACGTACATCACCTTGGTCTGAGAGTTTGAGCGATTGGTGGACTCTTATGCGTTGATCTCTTGCATTGGATATCATTATCCTAGAGTTCATCATCCACATACCCGAGGACGAGCGGGGGACTCAAATAAGTGGTGCCACGTGGGTGTCATCCGTTGCAACGCACGAGCCGTTTTTCTAGCATGAAAAAAAAAGTTACCACCTTTTCTTTAATGGTTTCAACATTTGTTTCAGTGCAGGCTGAACTGAAGGAGCCAAACGAGCAAGGTGCTGAGATAGGACATGCTGAGAGTACAATGGTACAGGTTGAAGCTGTGTTCAAACCAACACAAGATTTTTCTCAAAACTCAGTTAGCTGAACTTGGAGCACTCACCCAATTTGCTCACGTCGAACCCTTTTTGTGCTCATTACATGTGTTAGAAAGTTCGATCTCCGTACGTGTGCGGAGACTTCGACAACAAAAAATTGTGAGGTGCTGCTCGGAATTGTAATTGCTGCTCTGCGTGCATGTTCATTGCGGGCACACGTCTCGTTTATGTTCCCAAGTTCTAAACACCATTATATATTGGCCGAGTAGAGCAGATTGAAAATAAGGAAAAGAGAGAGAGAGAAAGATACTGCATCGGTTAGAAGGCCTATAATATAATTAGTCCGCATACATGTTCCATGACTAATTAATACAAATGCAATTTGTGACAATCGACGAATATGATGTTTCTGTTGAATTCTCTCCAGAAGATCCAACTGTGTATGTGGAACAATTGATCTGCATACATGTTGTCTTTGCCACTGAATTTTAAATTAGTAAAATCAATTTCGCCAAAGATGGTACAATACTGCACTTCAGCCTTGGCGCTGTCCAGGTTAATCGAAGCCCGGATCTTTGCCTCTCTTCCCGCTGATACCTAATCAAACAAGTGCACAACATTCAGTCACGTGCAAATAAAATGTGCACTAGCCAGAGGACAAATAATAACCAATGAAACAAGCATTCATGGGCTCATGACCATTTGCCGTAATAAGAGAGTTTCTAAATTTTCGAGTGCTCCTAACAACGGTACCTTTGGATCTAAGAAACATAATTCTGAATGCCCTTTCATAGATCTTTCTTGGTAGAAATAGGGCCTGAGTGAGGGATTCCAACATTTTCCAATGTCTAACGCTCACATCTCGCCTAGCAAATCCGAGTCATATTAAAAGGGGTTGCAGTTGATTTTAAAATACCGCATTGTCATGTTGTTCCCTAATAAAATATTAAATCACATAAGAGGAAAGCACCAAATTTGAAAAATCTTAAAAGAACATCAAGGGTTACTAGTAAATTAAAATCACAAATAGTGTGAAGTACTGGAATACCTGAGAGGAGAAGACCCACGACAAGAGTCCCAGCAGTACCACAACCACGAAATAACTCCGAATGGCCAGGTGGGAGAAGGGATCTGACGACATGGGGAGCTGAAAGAAAACGTGGATCCAGAACCTACGGTAAAGCTAAGATCACCGGAGTGTAAATCTGTGCTGTATACGGTATGTAAACAGTGTTTTTTCATTCTATCTCTCCTACTTAAAAAATACGAAGTGTTTCCCACTCTGCCTCCTTTCGCGTTCCGCTCGCTCTTGCCACCCCCTCGCCCCAGCAGAGCCCTCCTGGCTGTCCCCCTCCAGAGCTCCCGCTGCCCTCGCTCCGCGCTGCCTGCCGCCCGCACGGGGCGGCCGCCGCCTCCCTCGCTCCGCGCCTCCTGCCACCCTCGCTCCACGCTGCCTACCGCCCGGGCGTGCAGTGCAGGCACGCCCGGAGGAGAGCGGGCCACGACGGATTTGGCCCCTCACCCCTAGCGGCGGCAAATCCAGCCGCTGCGGCTTCGGCGGAGGGGAGAAGAGGCCGGAGAGGAGGCGGTGAGGCAGCGCGACCTCCAGCCTCGCAAATTCCGCCGCCGACTGCTACCCACCCCTCCGGCTGCACCACATCACCAACCGGAGCACAGCCCTACGCTGCACCTCCCTCAGTTCCTCTCCCCCACCCCCTTACCACAGCTCCCCCGCCCTGCCGCACCTATGCCCCTCCGCCAGCAGCGACCAGTCCCGTGCGCCGCGATGCACCTCCCACCCTTGCCGTCATGCTCGCCCACTCCTCTCTGCCTTCCCCTTCCTGCCGGCTGTGGTGGCATGCGACAGAGAGCGGAGCAGATATGGGCTGTGTCCCAGGACTCGTTGCTACGGTGAGCAGCGGCGCGATGCGCGGGCAAGCGGTGGGCTGGCATGGAGCAGCGGCGCCGACGCGGCAGGCCTGCGGTTTGGGGTAGAGTTCCTCTCTCGGTTCTAGAGCGGTTCTGTTCCTGCCGTCTCCCAAGCTCACCGCCTTTCGGAGGGACGGATTCAATTTAAGTTGCCTGTCTAACCTAAGATTTTTTTTCAGATGGCCTTCATCCCGTTCATCACCGCTGGTGATCCTGACCCGGCAACCACATCTAAAGCTCTGAAGATCCTTGATTCCTGCGGTTCGGATGTGATAGAGGTTGGTGTACCATACTCGGGTCCATCAACTGATGGGCCAGTTATTCAGGTAGTCATGTGATGATCTTTTTTCCACCAGCTACCATCTGCCAAATGTATGTGTGGTTTGCTACAGATTTTATGGTTTTAGCTTCACATTATTTCAGACCTCTGCAACACGGGCACTTAAGAAAGGCACTACACTTGATTCTGTCGTAGAGATGCTGAAGGGGGTTATACCTGAACCGTCTTGCTCTATTGTTCTTTTCACATACTGTAATCCAATTATGAAACGTGGTGTGGGAAACTTCATGGCTACTATCAAACCAGCTGGTGTACATGGTAAGCTTCCTTACATAATGGGTCATACAAACATTGGTTGTTTTGTATTTTCTAACCCTATAAGAGGTGTCTTGTTCTTGCGTCTTCCGTCTATACATACATTTGATTCACATTTGGTTCAGGCAGTTTGTTGTCCTATCAATCAGATCTTTGTTTTACACTTGTTATATGTGGCAGGACTTGTAGTACCTGATCTTCCTTTGGAGGAGACAACGTTGCTAAGGAGTGAGGCCATTATGCACAACATAGAGATGGTTCATTCTCATCTCTCCATCCACTGCTCACACAAAATTTTGTTGTTGTGTAGTTGTTTTGCTATCTGGCTCCTAACTAAAATGTTGCTCGAGATGAGACCTATCAATCTTTTTTTAGAGAAAGGCATTTGCCTGGCTTTATTAGAAAGTTTAATATTGATGGGATTACCAGCTTTACAATATAGCACAATACTGAACTGTGCCTACACAATTATCTACTATACACAACTGTTTTTTTATAGAATAGCACCTCTCTACTAAATACAACTCTGCTAAACAAATGCCGCTTTCAGAAATTCAGGATGGATTACACCAAGGCCACTCTTTAAGTATGTTTTGGATTATTACTCGAGTTTGGTGTCACAGCAGATTGGCTTTGTATTAATCATGATGTTGAGCATCAGCCATTTATCATCTATACTTTGCATGGTTGTCGGCAGGTATTGCTTACAACCCCAACCACACCAACAGATCGGATGAAGGAAATCACAAACGCTCTAGAAGGATTTCTTTATCTTGTGAGTGTATAGCGGTACGCAAGGCAAGGGCGAGAGGCACACAGGCGCAGCCGCACAGGGCAGCAGCAAGGCTGCACTCTGGCATCACAGTCTGCAGTACTGCAAGTAACTGCACCACAGTCTCCATTTTCCAATTTCCAATTCTTGAATTCTCGTAGTAGTGTAGCACCGTAGTTCACCAGCAATATGGATAGGACAGTGCATTTCAAATTTTTTGCCCGACCATACTCTTGCAGAAGGGATGCATTTTATTCTGGCATATCTCATTTTGTTAACATCAACCCATATTTAACTCTGCATTGTATTGGTGATCAACTCCATTGTTAGAGAGCTACTAAGTTTGTCTATTTAGTTGCAGATGTGTCCAAACGATGTGATTGGTTCTAAATTGTTTCCCTGTGCTTATTCCTTTCCGTATTTGTTAGCAAACTATGGATGCATGATATGTGTGCCTGTCTTATGCAAGTGTACGCTTGAATTTCTGATGATCCGTGCTGTATATCTAAGCACTTGATTTGTAAAAGAAAATTTGGTATTTTTATCTGCTTCCATCATTTTCATTATTCGTTTGTGGCATGTATAGAGGGTTAACATTTCATACTTATACAGTCATTATAGGACATGATCAACCTAATGTGACGAAAAGGGTGGTATAGCTTCAATTTTTTTGGTTTAGTTGTTGCCATCTTCCATTGTTTGACTGAGCTATCTTGTTACCAGATTACGGATTTGATTGCACTGTACCTTTATAATTACTATGTCTTGTTTTTACAATCTTGTGTATCACCAATGCAGGATGGCTTTGGTCGGGTGAGCGAAAAAAACAAAGAAGCACTGAAGACATCAAAGCATCTAACTAAGCTTTTCCCAGATAAAGTGACAGTGGAAACGCCGCAGGTCTGTCATTTATGTCAATTCTTGAGAGGATATATTATTTCAAGGAAATTTCTTTTGCAAGTTTTAACTCTGAAAATATGCTACAGGATGAAGCTGAACTCTCCCGGTGGAAACAACTATTGGATCGTGACATTGAGATTTTTCAGGCAAAGGCTAATGTTTTAAAAATCCAGTCTGTAAGTATCTGTTGTGAGGATAGCTCTTTGCATTTTCTTTATCAACTTGTGTTTGTTTGCTTGGCTCTTTACCTTTCTGGTTTCAATAATTGGTGTGACACTGTAATGCTTAATTGTCCATTCTCTTAAACCTGCTTGGTCTAAAAAACCTCACCAATGCTATTATGCTCATTTTAAATTCAAGCAATTGTTTGAGTGCACATCACTTTGCTTTGAGTATTATGCATGTTGCCCATCTGTAGGCATAATGGGTATGACGGTCTGTTTTTTCTCAGTCAAATGTTCTTGCTCCAGGGTTGGATAAAAACAATGTTGGTCATAGTGGCCTTGGTTTCTTTTTGGGCTTAATACAGAGATTGTCGAGAAATGATTCTTATCAGTCTATCTAGAGTTGTTTATATATATTATGCATTTATGCTGCATTGTGGGATCACATACTGAGTGTACTTTTTATTTTACTGTACTGCAGTTTATATTCCTCAGTTATATCTTGAGACTTCGTTAATATATTTCTGCTACTGGATGCAGTTCTTAACCCGCCATGGTATGCAATGTACTGATGTAGAATCAGCGGTCTGTTTCAAAGATCGTATTTTTACAAGCGAATGTGAGTCCTGCTTTCTGCGTTGATTTGATTTTAGTCTCTAGCATCATTAATTTCATTAGTCTGCTACTTGTGTTCTGAGGTGTTGATAAAATAGTTGGTTATGCTTTGAGTCATCATCTTAAGGTTCTCACGATGCAAGCTTCTGGAAAGGATGTGAGATTTATCCTTTCCAGTGAAAGGTATTGTAATTAAGATCAGTTTCTCTTTTTTCCTGAAATATTGTTTCTCAGATTTATTTGCCGATGCTTGCTAAACTGCAGCCTTAAGCATGGAGTTAATTTGTTGGAGAGTATCCAAAGTAACCCTAAGAAGAAGAGCAAAAAAAAAAATCATTCAAGGTGACCTGTTTCCCTGAATTATTGAGATTTCCTTATCTTACAACTGCACACTATTATTGTTTTCTTATTTATGAACAATATATAATGCTATACGGTTTTTGCAATTTTTGATATCTATGAGATACCTTTGTCTTTACATACACTTTGTCATTGTTAGGACGTCGTCACAGAGAATGACTTTGAAAAACGGCTTCTTGCTGATGTGATCCCTCCAGATGAGATTGGTGTTACCTTGAGGATATTGGTAATGTCAAGGAAACTTTGAAAGAGTTAGTTAGGCTTCCTTTGCAAAGGCCTGAGTTTTACGTGCTTCTTGACGAGTGTGACAAGTGGCGCACTCTGCGTGGCGCATCGGTATGGCGCTGCCGCAGGTGTGCGCGGGGTGCTACTACGTCTCATTGTGATATATGTGTACTCACCTAAATACGAGGCCGCTCCCCTGCTCCAGCCCTCGAAGGGGAAAGGATGCGAGGTGGAGGAGGAGCGCGATAGCCTTCTCCCTCCCCAAAATCCAGCTCTGACTAGCAGATTGGAGGGCGGATAGCAACACATCTCTACTACTTTAAAGACACGAAGTGTTTCCCCCACTCTCACCCTTGCTACTTAAAACAAGAATTTTGAGAACATTTTATTTTTAGTTACTGCCTACTATTGTTTGCTATTGTACATTCTTCTACTAATATTGCTGAATGGATGTCCATTAACGATAATTTTTTTATTTCAAAAAATATTGGTTAGAATGATAATTATTTCGTTAAATATAAAACGTCCGTAGCAACGCACGGGCCAATTGCTAGTGTATAGTACATAAACGGTGTTTTCCACATCTATATCCATTCACTGGTGATCTTAGTAGCCACGGGAGAGCAAATGCAAGAACAGAGAAAAAGTATGCAGGCAAACGAGAGAAAAAAAAAAGAAGCTGGACGAGAAGCTTTAGAATGGACGAGTGGAACAGGAAGTCACCTTTAGGATGGGGTCTACTCTGTTCAGAATCACTAGCTCGCATCAATGGAGACACTGCAGGCGGGGGAGAAGCAGGGAACCGGATAACTAAATCGAATTTCTATACAAACAAAAATAAGTGAAAGAGGATGATTGCTGTCATGTTGACTGGCATACCTTCAATCTTGAGGATCTGTTAGAGAGAGATGTAGGTTGGTGTAACACTCCAAAATTTGACTTTCTGAATTTCTGCTAAACCCAAACAAAATATGCTTAAGTTGATTGATTAGTGATCATGTCATCAATTTATATAATTCTCTCTCAAGTCAAGTGCTAAAATGAATATAGGATCAACTGGTTTGAGCATACGTGCCTTTGCATTTATTTTCTGGATGCTAGCATACTATTGTGCTCAAAAGTCCGTTTTAAATTCTTTTATGTTTACAAGTGCAAATCTGTTGTTTAAGTGGAGACAAAGCCCTGTTAATCTTTAGTTAAGCCTCTGTTAATTTTTGAGTTAGCCAATGGGCCAAATTCCTCTCCCCTCGGCCTTTTTTTCCCTTTGCACCGCAGCAGCCCAACCGCGCCGCTCCAGCTTTCGGCCCAGGCCCAACCGCGCGCTCCCACCCACCTCACTGCGCGGTGGGTCCCGCCTGTCGGCGCGCCCCTTCCCACCAGCACCCAGCCTGTCTGTCACTGCCACTCCAGGCCCGCTTGTCGGCGCCGTCTCCTACCTCCAACCGCTCCTCCGCTTCTGTCGCTCGCGTCGCCCGCTCGAGTTCGAGCCGAGCCTCGCCCACGACCCAGTCCAAGCCACGCGCCCACGATCTCCGCTCCGTCTCCGCACTCGCCCCCGCGTCTCGCATTCGGTTCCGCACACGCCCCGCTCGGTCTCTAGGCCGCGCAAGCCGCCGCCATCGCCGCCCCGAAGTTCCACCGCGTGCCGGCCCTGTCGTCCGCCTTTCGTCGTCCCCGTCGCGACGTTCTTAGAGCTCCGCCCCGTCGCCGTCGCGTTCCGTCACCACCGTCCACGTTCTGCCGCCCAAACCACTTCGAGCTCGTTCCACCGCCGGTTTCCTCCGCCGTTCTTCGCCGTCCCTGCCTCCCAGCCGATGAGGTCTCTTGTCGGAGCTTCGCGTTGACGTGAGGTACGTCACCGTTCTATCCTCATTCCGTTTCGCTCCCCCAACCGGTGGGAATCGCTCGCCGCGGCTCCGTCCGATCCGGTCACTGCCTATCACCGCTGTACGCCATCTCCAGCCGTGAGAAAGCCACCCACACTGTAACCACCGGCCCCGCGACATCGCGCTCACCGTTCTCTGCCAAACCCCGGACCTCTGTGCACTCTGGAGGGCCCGCACGCCACCGCGCCGGCAATGTACCGCCGCCGCTCGCGTGCACGAGCAGCTCTGTTCGCCGCCGTCGGGCACATCCCCTTTTCCCCTCTCTGATCTATGCCATTCACCACGGATCCAACGACTGACGCGTGCACGTACCGGTCCACGCCCGGTCAGCCGCCACCGGTTTTGCTAAAGAACCCCTGGACTTCCGGGAAATCAACCCGCAGTCCATTTCTTCTCAGTCCAAGCCCCTGCATTTACCTTTTAGCCCCTGTTTTCTTATTTATATTCACAGTCCAGTCCATGTCTGTGTTTTTAGTACTGTAGACCCTCGGTTTCAATAGTTTTGAACCCGAGCTCCATGTATTCTTTTCACTGGAACCCTCGAACTTTTAAATCTATTTGATTTATGCCCCTGTTAACTTGTTTTATGCATAACTTTTACGTTGTAGTTCCAAATTAGAAAATTTTTGAACTGTTAAGCTCGTACCAGTGAGTAGAATAATTTTAATTGCTTGATAGCTTCTGTTGCACATGTTTGGTGTACTGTTTTTACCCTTTTGCCCATGTATTGATTGAATTTGTGTGTAATGTGTAGACGAAGAGTTTGCCGGTGAACCCGAGAACGTAGTTTGGGAAGAACCCGAACAGCACTTTGAAGAAGGCAAGTGTTCCTTAACCTATCTATGTCCTGTTACATTGAAAACTTACTTTCGTGCACAACTCAACAACCTAAGGATGACTAGCCATTTGTTGTCTTGATATTGACCTTGGGTTGTGATGTGGTAGCTTTGCTAGTGCTCAACTTTAAATTCTGTACTTATGTTTCACGGTTGGGAATGAATAATCTGGGTAACTCTTGGAACTGTTAGTTCATGTTGGTTTTTGGGAGCTTGAGTCGGTTACTCGAGTGTCTCACCGTAAGGATCGGTTCGCTGAGCGATCACCCAGGAAAACAGTACAACCATGTGGGATGGAATGGGGCATCCTTGACTGATTAATTAGATGATCTAGAGTTGTAGTTTGCTTCCCTGAAATATGGCGTATGGGGGGCCCTAAGGCATAGGTCTTCTTTTGCCAAGATGGGTGCAGTGGTTTATTTGATATTCTTGTCGGTCACCACTTGGAGGGAACTCTATGTTTAACTAGGGGAAACCTGTTACGGGCGGCTACTCTTTAGTGAATCTTTGTAAAGGTCTCGTAGTGAGAGTACCTGCCACTCACCACAGGAGTGTTTAATGGGTCTTGCAAACCCCGGCAAATGGGAAATCACGACCCATGGGTAAAGTGTACAATCTCTCGAGAGTGTTAACAAACTGATGCATCAGCCGTGCTCAAGGTTATGAGCGGCCTGGACCCTCAATTGATTAGAGAAACTTATTGTTATGGGCTGTGATGTTGATCAAAGATGTTTATCTCAGTTACTTATTTAATTGCTTATGCTTTACCTTTATGCTACAACTGTTGGGTAACTAAGAGATAAAATTGCTAACTTATGCTTAATAAAAGTTGACCAACTAAAAGCTACTGCAATTCAGCCAGTCCACCTTAGCCTAAATGGGACACTTGCTGAGTGCATGAGTACTCACTCTTGCTTTAATTTTCATACCATGTTGCGTTCAATGCAACCGCTGCTCAGGAGATGGAGAGGCTGAGGATTATACCCAGACTTTCCAGGAATACGATGAGTTCTAGGCCGGTGATGCCCCTAGGCAGCTGCTTGTGGAGTTGGAAGACTACTTCCTGCGTTTACTCTGATGATTAGAGACTTTGTTTTTTTTAAGACTTCCGCTAAGACGCTTGTGATGTAATAAGTGATATTTTTACGCTTGATATGCACTGTGTAATGAATCATTTATGTTCTATATATGTGATTCCGATCCTGGCACATACATTGTATGCTTCTGGTTTACTTTTTAAAACCGGGGGTGACATAAGTGGTATCAGAGCCGTGCTGACTGTAGGACGCTGGCCTAGAGTAGTACTAGTCGCATCTAGGGATTTTTGTAGTCTCACTCATCTGACTAAGCTACTACCTTCAAAAGATTCTAACTTTGACACGATATTTCTTTTGACTCTTGTGTTAGTTGTTCATACCTTCTGCTAAAATATTATTTATTTGACAAGATGATTTACTCTCAGTTTATTTATTCCTTTGGATCCACTCTTATACTTGTGCTTTCGTTTCCTATAGATGGCTCGCACCAAGCAAACAGCACGCAAGAGGACCTGCGGTTACATTCCTGGCCGCCTTTCAGAAGCTCCCCTGAGGTTCACTGTGATTGGAGATGCCACCCAACTGCGAGTGCTCCGCAAGAGGAAGAGGCAAGACGAAGAACAGGAGCAGTTGGCAGCCACCGCCGCAGCTATCCAGGCTGCAAATGTTGCTGCTTTGGCTGCCCTACAGGCAGAAAGGGCAGGAGAGGAGCAGTCAGGGCAGCAAGAGGAGGACCTAGCACAGGACGTCGCTGAAGGAGGAGCAGGACAGGGTGCAGCAGCAGGTGGTGATCCAGATGATGGAGATGATAGCAATGGCAGTGATAGCAGTGATGGTGCTGGAGATAGTGAGCAGGACAGCAACACCATGGAGGATGAGCCAGGAGAGAAAGAAGAAGATCCTACTCAGGAGTATTGGACCAAGACCAAGATCACCAGAGATTTCGGCAACAGCTTCTTCCATGAAGAACTCATGAAGATGCTTTGGAGGGCATATGGCAGGAGACAGGCAGGTGTGGAGTATGACTGTTTCTACCATAGTTACAGCACAACCAGATATCCAGGCCGGTGGGAGGTCCTCTGCAAAGTCAGAGTTAGTGATGGAGAGTTGGAGGGAGCTAGGGAGCTATCCACACACTGGTCAGCCGCTCCAAGGGAGATAGTGGCAGCAGCCATACAGGACGCAGCACGCCATGCATTCTTGGTGTACAATGACAAGCACTACCACTTGATTGAGCACAGGAGGGAGAGGTACTACCCTCGACGGATCCCCGGCGGGGCAGGTTGCATAGTAGCATCTATTGTGCATCAGAGGCGTACTACTCAGGATGCTACTATAAACCTGTCTGCTGTTTTGCATACTGAGCTGGAACATGCTATTGATGAGATCAATGCCCTACATGAGGAGAATGCCAGGTTGAGGAGGGCGAGTGACATGATGAGAGCAGAGCTTGGAGGACCAGTTACCCCTGATGAGTCACAGGACGTCCCAGAGGCACCGGCACGCCCTAGGCTCCCGTACGGGTCCCGCGAGGCTAGGAGTCGTATGGATCTGTAGGCCGTTTATTCTTTTTATGCATTAGGAAGCCCTGCAGATTTAGTTCGTTTAATCCGTTTCGTTGGACTTGTTTAGTTTTGTGAACGTTTGATTGTAATAATAAACCATGGATGAATTGGATTTTTGATTGATTGAGACCAAGATTGTGGGGTTTGTCCACAACTTGGTCAGTTTGCTTGGTTAGATGTTAAACAGTTTTAATAATATTAGTTGGGGGTTAGTAAACCTTGAGTTCTGTTGTCCTATCTTATATCTATCTATCTTTCCTTTTTATCTGTGATCTGTCAGACTGATGTGTATGATGTCAGTGAGGTTATATCAGAACAAATACAGATATATCATGTCCACCTCAATTAATGGAATAAAGATGTTAAAGGTCAGGTGTTGAAAAAAAAAGGATAATAATAATGCCAGTGTTGTTTACTGCTGGATGGGATATAATTTAATTGCTGAACAATTAATGCAAAAGAAAAAAAAAAATATATGTATTATATATATATATATGTTCTCATTTAGAAATTTTGCTTCGTCAGATGGAGAATGATGGTGTACCACGTCGACGACGAACTGGTTACCAGGCCTATGGCAGAGGAGCTGGAGCACCGCCCCCACCCCCAGAGCAGGAGCAACCCGCTCCTCAATTTTTCGTGCCACACCTAGAACAACCACGCCCACATGTGCCACCATTTTACCCGCCACCACCATTTAACCCGCCACCGCCACCACCATTTTATCCACCTCCCCCACCACCTCCATCGCAACATGTAGCATTTGAGCAGATGATGGGGATGCACACGCAGGTGTTGAACAGTGTGAATCAGATGTTGAATGTCATGTGTCACCAGCAGCAGCAGGCGGCAGCACAAGCTCATGGGCCACCGCGGGATAAGCGCACGGCATTTCTCAAAGGGAATCCACCCATGTTTACACATTATGCAAACCCAATGGATGCAGAGGATTGGCTTCGCACTGTGGAATGCGAACCAGAGATCGCTCAGTGCAATGACAGGGAGAAGGTATTGTATAGTCCTCGCCAGCTGCAAGGGCCCGCGCAAGAGTGGTGGGAGGCATATCGCTTCGCTCATCGCGACCCAGACAGCATCACTTGGCAAGAATTCAGGAACAACTTCAGGATGCATCACGTACCAGATGGTCTGATGGATTTGAAGAAAGAAGAATTCCTGACACTGAGGCAGGCAGAACAACAAGACCGTGAGTGAGTATCGTGACAAGTTCATTCAGCTGTCACGTTATGCACCAGAGGAGGTTGATAGTGACCCCAAGAGGCAGCGCCGTTTCATGAAAGGACTAACAAATCCTCTAAAGTACCAGCTGATGAACCATACCTTCTCAAATTTCAACAAATTAGTGGACAGAGCAATTGTGACTGAGAATATGAGGCGTGAAATGGAAGACAGGAAGCGTAAGTTCAACAATAACTCATCCTCTAGCAACAACAATCATCCACGCACCATGGGACAGCAAAGCTATCAGAATCGTACCTTTGGGCAGCAGCAGAACTACCGCTACAATAACCAGGGTCAGCGCCCGAATTATCAAAACCAGCAGCAAGGACAGATGCAGGGTCAGGCACCATGTCCGGGATATCAGGCACCACGTCCACCAGTTCCACCAGGTGCACAGAAGATAGGCAGCAATGTCCCTCCTAGTGGGAATGGTTGCTTCCACTATGGAGAATTAGGACATTGGTCCAAGCAGTGCCCCAAGAAGTATGGACAAAACAGTCAGGGTATTCAGAAGCCGAATCCACCTCAGCAGATGAAGAGTG
Source organism: Paspalum vaginatum (assembly GCA_030272315.1). Classification (NCBI taxonomy): domain Eukaryota; kingdom Viridiplantae; phylum Streptophyta; class Magnoliopsida; order Poales; family Poaceae; genus Paspalum; species Paspalum vaginatum. Next base: position 40,682,062 of record CM059017.1, on the reverse strand, counting down.
GCGCCCCCAATCAAGCTCCAAGCAACTCGGGACCGCAGAACTATGCTCGTGCCAAGCTTAATCATGTTACTGCGGAATCGGTACTGGACGCTCCCAATGTGCTGCTAGGTATGTTCCTAGTCAACTCACATCCTGCCTCAATACTGTTCGATACTGGTGCTTCGCATTCATTCATTACTGCACGGTTTGTGGCTAAGCATAATCTCCCTACCTTGTCAATGAGAAATATATTGACAGTCAACTCACCTGGGGGTAAACTTAGAACAAATATCATGTGTTTAGGAGTAAGTATCAACATAAGGGGGGGGGGTAGCCTTTCCTGCAAATCTAGTGGTTATGGACACAGAGGGAATAGATATTATTCTCGGAATGAATTGGCTACAGAAATATAATGCCTCACTAGACTGTGCTGAAAGAAAGGTAGTAGTGACAACACCAACTGGGGATAAGATAGAATTTATTGCAATTGCACCGTCACCCGAGAATACTCCTGGAGACCGCCTGGCACTCAATGCAACAGAGGTGACACAATTAGAAGCTATTCGTGTGGTTTCAGAATTTCCGGATGTTTTTCCTGAGGAGTTGACAGGTATGCCACCTGAACGAAGCATTGAGTTTTCTATTGAGCTTTTACCTAGTACTGCTCCAATAGCTAAGAAAGCTTATAGAATATCTAGTAGTGAACAAGATGAAATTAAGAAGTAGATAGATGAATTGCTAGCAAAGGGTTATATTAGGCCCAGTAAATCACCTTGGGCAGCCCCTGTTCTGTTAGTAGAGAAGAAAGATGGCTCACAAAGAATGTGTGTGGATTATAGAGCCCTTAATGCAGTAACCATTAAGAACAAATACCCCCTGCCCAGAATAGAAGACCTGTTTGATCAGCTGAGAGGTGCCTGTGTGTTCTCTAAAATTGACTTGAGATCTGGTTACCATCAGTTAAGGATTAGACCCTCGGATATTCCAAAGACAGCCTTCACCACTAGATATGGGTTATATGAGTATACAATTATGTCCTTTGGGTTGACCAATGCACCAGCCTTTTTTATGTACATGATGAATCATGTGTTTATGGACTGCCTTAATAAGTTTGTGGTGGTATTTATCGATGACATCTTAATATACTCCAAGAATGAAGAGGACTATGCTGAGCATTTGACGCACGCCTTACAGAAACTTCGAGAGAATCAGTTGTATGCTAAGTTTAGCAAGTGTGAGTTTTGGATCGACGAGGTTCCATTTCTCGGTCACATCAAATCTAAAGGTGGGATTGCAGTCGACCCCAGCAAAGTAAAGGAAGTAGTAGAATGGAAACCACCCACAACAGTGACGGAGATCAGGAGTTTCCTAGGCTTAGCTGGTTACTACAGAAGATTTATTGAAGGGTTCTCCAAGATTGCAAAACCAATGACTGCTTTATTACAGAAGAATGCTAAGTTCGAGTGGAAAAAGGAATGTCAAGCTGCATTTGAGGAGTTAAAGAAGTGACTAACCACCGCACCTGTGCTAACATTCTCAGATCTCCACAAGCCTTTCTCAGTTTATTGTGATGCTTCTCGTCTCGGTTTGGGCTGTGTCCTTATGCAAGAAGGGAAGGTAATAGCCTATGCGTCAAGACAACTAAAAGTTCATGACAAGAACTATCCAACCCATGATTTAGAGTTAGCTGCAGTCGTGCATGCTCTAAAAATTTGGAGGCACTATTTGTTTGGACAGAAGTGTGATATCTACACTGACCATAAGAGTTTGAAGTATGTTTTTACACAGAGTGATCTAAATATGAGGCAGAGAAGATGGTTAGAACTGATCAGTGATTATGATTTGGAGATTCACTACCATCCAGGCAAGGCAAATGTGGTAGCAGACGCCTTGAGCAGGAAGTGTCAAGTAAATCTGTTGATAGCTCGTGAGATGCCACTAGAGTTGGGAGAAGAGTTTGATCGGTTGTGTTTAGGATTTCTACATAATGTGGTTGCAACAACCATGGAAGTAGAGCCAACTCTTGAGCAGGAGATCAAGAAGGGTCAGCTTGATGATGAGAAGATAAAGGAGATCCGACAGAAAATTGTGGCAGGCAAAGGAAAGGATTTTTGTGAGGATTCTGATGGGATAGTTTGGTATAAGGATCGTATATGTGTGCCAGAAGTAAAAGCAATCAGAGAGTTAATTCTCAGAGAAGCGCATGAGACAGCTTATTCAATTCATCCAGGCAGTGAGAAGATGTATCAAGATTTAAAGAAGAGCTTCTGGTGGTATGGCATGAAGAGAGAGATAGCTGAATATGTGGCAGTCTGTGATATCTATCAGAGGGTAAAGGCAGAGCATCAGAGACCAGCTGGACTTTTGCAACCATTGAAGGTCTCAGAATGGAAGTGGGAGGAGATTGGAATGGATTTCATTACAGGTTTGCCTCGCACTCAGGGAGGATATGACTCTATATGGGTAATAGTTGATCGTTTGACTAAAGTGGCTCACTTCATTCCTGTTAAAACTACATATTCTGGTGCTAAGTTGGCTGAATTATATATCTCTAGAATTGTTTGTTTACATGGAGTGCCTAAGAAAATTGTGTCTGACAGAGGTACTCAGTTTACATCTCATTTCTGGCAAAGGTTGCATGAATCCATGGATACTAAGTTAAATTTCAGTTATGCTTATCATCCTCAAACTGATGGTCAGACAGAAAGAACTAATCAGATTTTAGAGGATATGTTGAGAGCGTGTGCCTTACAATACGGGACTAGTTGGGATAAGTGTCTACCTTATGCAGAGTTCTCTTATAATAATAGTTACCAGGTAAGTATTGGGAAGGCACCATTCGAAGCGTTGTATGGTAGAAGGTGTAGAACTCCTTTACATTGGAATGAACCAGGAGAAAAACAGGTCTTTGGACCAAATGTTATAAAAGAGGCAGAAGAACAGCTAGAGGTTGTCCGGGAGAATATGAGAATAGCACAGTCAAGACAGAAGAGTTATGCGGATCATAGAAGAAGAGATTTATCTTTTGAAGTGGGTGATTATGTCTATCTGAAGGTGTCACCTATCAGAGGGCTCCGAAGATTTAAAGTGAAGGGCAAGTTAGCACCCAGGTATATTGGACCTTTCAAAATCCTTGCAAAGAGAGGTGAAGTAGCATATCAGCTTGAGTTGCCTGGAAATTTGTCAGCTGTGTATGATGTTTTCCATGTGTCTCAATTAAAGAAGTGTTTGAGAGTTCCAGAGGAACAATTGCCAATGGAGGAATTGAATGTTCAGGAAGATTTGACTTACACAGAGCATCCAACTCATATCCTAGAGACCGCAGAAAGGGTGACCAGAAACAAGGTGATCAAAATGTGCAAAGTGAAATGGAGTCACCATACAGAGGATGAAGCAACGTGGGAGAGGGAAAATGAGTTAAAGGCACAGTTTCTCAGTCTCTTTGCTAACCGACCTTAAATCTCGAGGACGAGATTCTTTAAGGGGGGTAGGTTTGCAACACTCCAAAATTTTACTTTCTGAATTTCTGCTAAACCCAAACAAAATATGCTTAAGTTGATTGATTAGTGATCATGTCATCAATTTATATAATTCTCTCTCAAGTCAAGTGCTAAAATGAATATAGGATCAACTGGTTTGAGCATACATGCCTTTGCATTTATTTTCTGGATGCTAGCATACTGTTGTGCTCAAAAGTCCTTTTTAAATTCTTTTATGTTTACAAGTGCAAATCTGTTGTTTAAGTGCAGACAAAGCCCTGTTAATCTTTAGTTAAGCCTCTATTAATTTTCGAGTTAACCAATGGGCCAAATTCCTCTCCCCTCGGCCTTTTCTTCCCTTTGCACCGCAGCAGCCCAACCGCGCCGCTCCAGCTTTCGGCCCAGGCCCAACTACGCGCTCCCACCCCTCTCACTGCGCGATGGGTCCCGCCTGTCGGCGCGCCCCTTCCCACCAGCGCCCAGCCTCTCTGTCACTGCCACTCGGGGCCCGCTTGTCGGCGCCGTCTCCTACCTCCAACCACTCCTCCGCTTCTGTCGCTCACGTCGCCCGCTCGAGTTCGAGCCGAGCCGCACCCACGACCCTAGTCCAAGCCCCGCGCCCACGATCTCCGCTCCGTCTTCGCACTCGCCCCCGCGTCTCGCATTCGGTTCTGCACACGCCCCGCTCGGTCTCCAGGCCACGCAAGACGACGCCATCGCCGCCCTGGAGCTCCACCGCGCGCCGGCCCTGTCGTCCGCCTTTCGTCGTCCCCGTCGCGACGTTCTTAGAGCTCCGCCCCGTTGCCGTCGCATTCCATCACCACCGTCCACGTTGTGCTGCCAAAACCACTTCGAGCTCGTTCCACCGCCGGTTTCCTCCATCGTTCTACGCCGTCCCAGCCTCCCAGCCGACGAGGTCTCTTGCCGGAGCTTCGTGTTGAGGTGAGGTACGTCACCGTTCTATCCTCATTCCGTTTCACTCCCCCAACCGGTGGGAATCGCTTGCCATGGCTCCGTCCGATCCGGTCACTGCCTATCGCCGCTGTACGCCATCTCGAGCCATGAGAAAGGCACCCACACTATAACCACCGGCCCCGCGACATCGCGCTCACCGTTCTCTGCCAAACCCCGGACCTCCGTGCACTCTGGAGGGCCTGCACGCCACCGCGCCGGCAATGTACCGCCGCCGCTTGCGTGCACGAGCAGCTCTGTTCGCCGCCGTCGGGCACATCCCCTTTTCCCCTCTCTGATCTATGCCATTCACCACGGATCCAACGACTCACGCGTGCAGGTACCGGTCCACGCCCGGTCAGCCGCCACCGGTTTTGCTAAAGAACCCCTGGACTTCCGGGAAATCAACCCGCAGTCCACTTCTTTTCTGTCCAAGCCCCTGCATTTACCTTTTAGCCCCTGTTTTCTTATTTATATTCACAGTCTAGTCCATGTCTGTGTTTTTAGTACTGTAGACCCTCGGTTTCAATAGTTTTGAACCCGAGCTCCATGTATTCTTTTCACTGGAACCCTCAAACTTTTAAATCTATTTGATTTATGCCCCTGTTAACTTGTTTTATGCATAACTTTTACGTTGTAGTTCCAAATTAGAAAATTTTTGAACTGTTAAGCTCGTACCAATGGGTAGAATAATTTTAATTGCTTGATAGCTTCTGTTGCACATGTTTGGTGTACTGTTTTTACCCTTTTGCCCATGTATTGATTGCATTTGTGTGTAACGTGTAGACGAAGAGTTTGCTGGTGAACCCGAGAACGTAGTTTGGGAATAACCCGAACAGCACTTTGAAGAAGGCAAGTGTTCCTTAACCTATCTATGTCCCGTTACATTGAAAACTTATTTTCCTGCACAACTCAACAACCTAAGGATGACTAGCCATTTGTTGTCTTGATATTGACCTTGGGCTGTGATGTGGGAGCTTTGCTAGTGCTCAACTTTAAATTCTGTACTTATGTTTCATGGTTGGGAATGAATAATCTAGGTAACTCTTGGAACTGTTAGTTCATGTTGGTTTTTGGGAGCTTGAGTCGGTTACTCGAGTGTCTCACCATAAGGATTGGTTCGCTGAGAGACCACCCAGGAAAACAGTACAACCATGTGGGATGGAATGGGGCATCCTTGACTAATTAATTAGATGATCTAGAGTTGTAGTTTGCTTCCCTGAAATATGGCGTAAGAGGGGCCCTGGGGCATAGGTCTTCTTTTGCCAAGATGGGTGCAGTGGTTTATTTGATATTCTTGTCGATCACCACTTGGAGGGAACTCTATGTTTAACTAGGGGAAACCTGTTACGGGCGGCTACTCTTTAGTGAATCTTTGTAAAGGTCTCGTAGTGAGAGTACCTGCCACTCACCACAGGAGTGTTTAATGGGTCTTGCAAACCCCGGCAAATGGGAAATCACGACCCATGGGTAAAGTGTACAATCTCTCGAGAGTGTTAACAAACTGATGCATCAGCCGTGCTCAAGGTTATGAGCGGCCTGGACCCTCAATTGATTAGAGAAACTTATGGTTATGGGCTGTGATGTTGATCAAAGATGTTTATCTCAGTTACTTATTTAATTGCTTATGCTTTACCTTTATGCTACAACTGTTGGGTAACTAAGGGATAAAATTGCTAACTTATGCTTAATAAAAGTTGACCAACTAAAAGCTACTGTAATTCAGCCAGTCCACCTTAGCCTAAATGGGAAACTTGCTGAGTGCATGAGTACTCACTCTTGCTTTAATTTTCAAACCAAGTTGCGTTCAATGCAACTGCTGCTCAGGAGATGGAGAGGCTGAGGATTATACCTAGACTTTCCACGAATACGATGAGTTCTAGGCCGGTGATGCCCCAATGCAGCTGCTTGTGGAGTTGGAAGACCACTTTCTGCGTTTACTCTGATGATTAGAGACTTTGTTTTTGTTTAAGACTTCCGCAAAGACGTTTGTGATGTAATAAGTGATATTTTTACGCTTGATATGCACTGTGTAATGAATCCTTTATGTTCTATGTATGTGATTCCGATCTTGGCACATAAATTATATGCTTCTGGTTTAGTTTTTAAAACCAGGGTGACAGTTGGTGAACTATGAGCCCCGTTAAAACTAGATCTGGAGAAGCAATCTTTGAGCTGACAATAAACATGACAAAAGTAAATCTAGTGCTAAATTAATACTAACAAAACTGGAAATGCAAGATCTAAAATTATTAAAATGGTAATTGATTCGTTGGAAATGCAAGATCTGGAGGTAGTTAAATCAGCCAATCAAAAAACCAAATTACGTAGTGGTGAAGGAGGGGGAGAGAGAGCTCGCCGTCTCTGTCCATGGAGGAGAAGCGCGGGACGGAGAGGGAGAAGGAGGAAGCTCCTCGTCGCTGTACATGGAGGAGAAGCGCGGGACGGAGGAGAAGCGAGGGGGGGGGGGGTGCTCGTCGTCACTGTCCATGGGCATGGACGGGGAGCACGGTCGAGAGGGATGCGGAGAGAGGGAGAGGGACAGAGAGAGAAGCGCGGGACGGAGAGAGAGAAGGGGGGAGCTCGCCGTTAAATGCTGGCAGCCAAATCAATGTCGCGCCACGTCCGCACCTCCTCTGCCATGGCCGCGACGGCGATGTCGAGGTCGGAGCCGTGTAAGGTTGCCGAGCTCCGGCGGGACACCGCCATCATACGCATTGTACCCAATCTCGAGGTGCTCGAGCGACGCGAGCCCGCCGAGCTCCGGCGGGAGCCGTCCGGTGAGCGCGTTGCCGGCGAGGTGCAGGAACCGTAGGCTGCGCAGCTGGCCGACCTCGGCTGGGACGGTCCCGTTGAAGTAGCTGTTGCCGAGGTTGAGGCGCTCGAGGCGCCGGAGCCGGCCGAGGCCGCGCGGCAGCGGGCCGAGGAAGCAGTTGCTGAAGGCATCAAACGCGGCGAGCCGCGGCCAGCGGCGATGCCGTCGGGGAAGGTACCGTTGAAGAAGTTGCGGCTGACGTCGAGCGACTTGAGGGGCCAGAGCTGGAAGATGGCCGCGGGGAAGGGCCCTAGGAAGGCCTTTGTACTGAGGTTGAGCGACGTCAGCGTGGGCGCCAGCAGCCTGGCGGCTGTGGCGGGGACAGTGCCGGAGAGGTTGCGGCGGGAGAGATCGAGCCCGACGACGGCCCCCGTGGCGGCCTCGCATGGCCACGCGCACCACGACGGGGCCAGCGACCGCATGGCCCTCGCGAATGCCACGACGGCATACGTCCACGCCTGGAGCACGCAGGGAAAAGCGCCTGGAGCACGCAGGGAAAAGCCATATCTGGTCGGCAGGTTGGCAGCCGACGAGTCTCGTCCAGGGTTTTCATTTTTGTTTGGAGACAAATCCCGCCGTCCTCTGGAAACGAACTTTCGGTCGGAATTTCGCGAAATCCGCTGTTTCCGATCGGAATTTGAATCAAATTTGGGGAAAACGAAATTCCGTTTTTTCCGGTGTTTTCCGCCGGAAAATCCATGTTTTTCATCGGAAAATACTGAAAATGGTGGGGAATGTAGGTGCATATGGAAAAATTATAAATTTTGGCAGAGTTTCTCCTAATTGTGTGCATATTGACAGTTTAACCAATGAGAAATACAATATTAAACACATAATTCATGTCCAAAGTCCACACCTACTTAGTCCAAAGTCCAATATAATTATTACAATTAGTCCAAAGTCCATAGTTCAATTAATACAACACAATGCATCCATACTATCATAAAGCGCTCATAAGAATAAACACGATGCGGTGTCCATCCTGAGTCCGACAAGCAAAGGCATAGTCCCTACATTGCAATTTGTATAAAATGTATGAATTAAAGAGAGAAATCAAAACATAGAGATAAATACAATTGATAGGTTGAGTACCTGAGTATGTGCATTCTTCACTCCTCATATCTATCTTCCGGTGGTCCTTCATACGGCTGACCTGGTTCTGGGAGATATACGTAGGTAGGTCCCTGTTCTTGATAATATGGTGGTGGAGCTCCATATGGTAGGTAGCCGTGGTATTGCAAATAAGGCAATGCATGTAATGCCTGCGGAACGACCGAGGGCACGGTCCCTGGTGGTGGCCACAGAAACCCGCCCTGAGGAGGAGAAGTACTATAGGGGCAGTACTGACCACTGGAGCTAGAGGTGGAGCTATCATCATGGCATGCAAGGGGGGCCTGTCGACCACGTGCGGACCTCGTCTGCCGTTGCGATGTGGGTGCTCCATGATCTATATCTTGTGTGGCATGGGTGAAGTTTTTCTCACCAGTGAATATTAAGGTAGGACCTTGGTAACCTGAACCACCAACCTGTCCACCACCCCCACCGCCTGCACCATCACCGTCGTTGCCATCACCGCTACCACCATCACCATCATCATCATCATCACCATCACTTTCATCATCACCAGCACCTACACTAGCCTTAGGTGTAGTATCCTCACTACCAATGTCCTCCTCGTCGCAAGTTTTCGTTCTCTTCCCTTTTCTCTGTTCCGGACCAATCTTAGTCTTTCTTTTTCCTAGATGTGTGTCCCCGACTGATTTTTCGGCCCATGCATCTACATCTTCCTGGTCACCATGAGCACGTCCTATGTCTGTGAACATTTGGCTCGGCAATGGACTGTCACTGAACTCTAAGTCTTCATCAAAAGATGGGGCTCCATTGGACCTTGATTGCTCCATCCATTCTTGAATTGTTGATTGGTGCCGGTACAATGATAGGTCTATGAAACTGCTAACTGGATCATAATAAGAGGTCTCGGCCCCTTTAGAAGCACGGTCCAAACGGAGGCGAAGGTTGTAGTTCAGAAATACCAAATTATGGAGTTTTTTATGGCTCAACCTGTTGTGCAGTTTGGTGTGGATGTATGCAAATGTGCTCTAGTTCCTTTCACACCCACTAGATGATGCACACTGTGACAGCAAGCGTCGGGCTACCTTAGTCAATGTTGGTGTATCTGACCCAAACATAGACCACCAGCTAGTAGGCTGAGTGTTACGGTCAATGGCCAGTCGCCTAGCCATATCAGTAGAAAACTCACCTAGCTTCCTCCTGAATGCCTCAAACTCCTGCAGTGCAATTGCCGCACTGTCGGTTTCCAACATTCTTTTGAGCCCCTTGCGCATATATAGCATGACATTGTGTGTTGTGCCCATAGCATAGTGAACATAAGGGTTAAGGGCACAAGCTGTCTGCACATAGGTGCCTGCCATGACAGTGACCATCCTTGAATCAATCACGTGCATGACCTTACTAAAGCGGGCCTCGACATGAGTGAACTTGCTGTTGTATGTGTGCCTCATATTTTGATATTCCATTAGGACCTCACCCAAATTGGGAATCTTGTCCTGGTCAGCAAATCTCAGAAACATGTAGAGAGGCTCAACCTCCGCAAGGACATGCTGCATGTTATCCCACCACTCAAGACTGGTCATGCAATCAAAAGCGTACCTTCCAATCTCCGTCCTGAAGTGGCGAGAGTTTCTGAATTCAGCTGAGATCAACCATTCCATGAACTGGTCTTTCTTCTTCATCATGCTATCAAGGAACATATAGTTGGTGCCGAATCTTGTTGCATTCCATTTCACCAACTCTCTACCAATAGCTGCCCTCATCATGCTATGCAGACTGTTGGAGTTGTACAGCCAGCTGCAAATGCGCTGCGCACTTTCAATGCATGCATTGTGCTCCGCCCACTTCCCTATGTCCTTGAGCATGAGGTTTATGGTGTGGGCAAGGCAAGGCTGCCATGCGATGTGAGGGTACTCATCAGTGAGGACGGTGCACGCCTTTTTATAGTTTGAGCCATTGTCTGTCACGACCTGAACCACATTTTCAATACCCACATCAACCACCACTGCTTTGATCTCCTGCACAACAATGACAACGTGACATTAGGGTTTAGTATGATGCCTATGGTCATTAGGGTTGAGTTCATGAAGGAAGAGTTACCTTCAGTAAGAAATGGTGGTCTTGTATTTCGCCGGACACATCAATTGACTTCCAGAAATACATCGTGCCACCGCTATAGACCAAGAAATTGATAATCGAGTTCCGCATAGGCCCGGTCCAAGAATCACACATGACGGTCACACCACATTCATCCCACTCGGCCTTCCACTTCTCTATCTCCTTCTTTATCTCCTTCACATTCTCATCCAAATATTTGCCATCAATCTCCCTTCCTGTTGGTATTTTGATGCCAACACCTACAGTCACGGAAAGAGGAAGCATTGAGATCACAATGATGGAAAGAAAACCATGTAACTCAAAATAAACGTAGTTACCTTGTTTCTGAGTCTCGACGATGGCAGTCTTGAAGAATGGGTCATCAACTTTTCGGCCAGGAATACCTACAGCATGGCATGCCTTTGCCCATGCCCTCCCGAGAAGCTCTCTCGATGTCCTTCCCTTCACAGTCCATGGACCAGTATCGATCCTTTGCTGTCGTGGAGCTGAGCTCAAACCTAGGTGGTAGTCGTTAACCCTTTCAGGCACATGTGACTGGCTCCTAGTGAACATCGAAGGCAGCGGTCCACCACTCCTTCGAACACCACTACCTCCAACATGACTGGCAGATCCAGATCCACCACCCCTCTCATATCGTGGACCAGCTTGCTACATAAATTCATAGTCCTCCCGTGAACGCCGTATGGCAGCCTCGAACTCTTCTTCCTCGTTCTGCCCCTCCTGCTCTAGGTCAACGTACGATGGCCGAGCTGCTGCATCCCTCCTCAACCTTTCTCGCTCCCTTTCTCTCTTCCTTTCTTTGTTCCTATCCAATTGCTCAATAAAGAATTTCTTAATATCGGGTGGAACCGAAGGGCAGTCCTTCACATTAGTACCCCTATGTGCCAAATGCTCCTTGAACCGTGTTGCCCCTCCCCCACTCTTCTCTTCACCGCAATACATACATTTGAATCCACCCTTGACCTTCCGGCCATGCTCCCACACTATGTCCGGCATCGTCCTACTATCACGGAAGATAGTGTAATGCAAGTCAATATGCTATAGAGAGAATGTGGCGGTTGAATACTATGATTTCAACTTACTACCCCTAACATCAAACAATCATTGATATTTTGCATAGGATTTAAACTCACAAAACCTAGGTTTCCTACTGGCCATATTCATCGCTAATATTGAATACACCTCATATCCACAACGTTGAAATTGTTTTTTCTTTGCAATTGATGTCACAAATACTCTGTAATCAACTAACAGTGCCTAACATTCCCTCTAACCCTAGGTTCTCCATTGCACAAACTGATGTACACCACATATACGCACTAACTAACATAGATCGATAACAAGAACCTCCCATACCTTGCTTTCCTGCCTCCAAGCGTCGAAATCCGCCCACAGTCACCGGAAATCCGCTCCTGGGCTGCGAAATTCTGCTTCTGGGCGTCAGGAATCCGCTCGGCAGAGGCGGGAGCTGGCGGTGCCTCCCTGGCAGCGGAAACTCGTTGCTTCCGGTCGGATTCCGGGGTTTTCCGATCGGGATTCCGTGTTCTCCGGCGGAAAATGGCTGCGGCGGCGTCATTCGGCTGTGGGGAAGGGAGGGGACCAGGGGAGCTTGTGAGGGGAGGGCAGCAGCAGCTTCTGGAGGTGGTCACGGACGGCTAGCTCGAGTGGATAAGGATGGGTAGGGTAAATAGTTTAACGGGTTTTTTAGGTGCTAACGGGTCCGAACCCAAATCATCAAATTAAGCAACCAAATGAACTTAGATTTGAATGATTTCAAGTTCTGATGCTCAGAAAAACACCTAGTTTTTTATCATATTTTTTTCGATTTTTTTTACAAACTTTTTTGAATTTTTAAAATTCAAAACGAAATTTGCGAAAAATCTCAAAATTCCATTTCCCGTATACGTCCGGAAACGGAAAATCTACCGAAATTCCGCCGGAATTTCGACGAAAAAATAAACCCTGGTCTCGTCACAGTTATTGCGCCTTGACTTCCGCCGCGAGTGTGTTTATCGGTAATGACTTGCTTACGTGGATCGCCTGACACGTCATCCACCCGCACACTGATCTCAAAGCATGAACGGACGTTTGCCGATAAGGGGCGGCCCTGACCGCCCGGGTCAAAATTTTGGCGTTATATGTGACAGTGATGAGCTGTCACCGAAGCTTGTCCTTTGATGAAGGGAGGTATAGCCAGAGTCAGGACATATGGGATGCTACTTAGAGTATGACTTTCGAGGTGCTTCCAGCTGATCAGCGTGTTATGCCTGAGATCATGGCTTAGCATGAGGCGAATGCCAAAGCTGTTAACTTTCTCTTTTCTGAGCTTGGTCCGGTGGACTATGAGAGAATGAGCCACCTCAAGATGTCACATGAGATATGGTCTCTGCTCAGTGCACACCATGAAGGTATTGCTACTATCAAGGCTCGCCTTGTGGAGACCTACCGGCCCGAATATGAAAATTTCATATAGAAGCCGGGAGAGTCTATCGATAGGTTTGGTCATTTTCAATCAATCATCAACAAGTTCGATGTCAACTCTGCTCCTGCTAAGCTCCCATACACCGATCATCAGTAGGCTGTGAAATTGTTGTATGCTTTGGATAGAAAAGTATGGGAGATCAAGGCGAACTTGATCATTGAGTTGGCGGGTTACGACACAATTGGAGTGGAGGAGCTTTACAACAAGCCTAAGGCTATCGAGGTTGACTACCAGTTGAGAGATAGTCTCGATGATACTGAATCCGGCCCCAAGAGCCTGGCCTTGGCTACTCCCTCTAGAGAGGCCCCTGCTAACCCCCTAACCCATAAGTTCTCATTTTTGGCTTTGATGTCTGTGACAGAGGAGCAGTTGATGTATCTGGGCGATGAGGAGGTTTGCTTGGTGTCTACTCGCTTTTAACGTGCCTATGGCAACCGAATGAGCAAGAATAGGTATGAGAGGGCCAAGTGCTTCAAGTGTAGAGAGGTCAGCCACTTCATCGCTGAGTGGCCCAACAAGAACAACGACTACTATAAGAAGGGCAAGAACTACTCCCGCGACTCCGACAAGTACCATTCCGGCAAGCACCGCTTCGACAAGCAGCGCTCCAGCAAGTTCTGTCCCAGCAAGAAGAAGAACTTCCAGAAGGCATTCAAGAGCTACCAGAAGGACAACTACAAGCGGGACAAGGTTTTCTTCACCGAGATCGGGCTCTACAGCAGCGGATCTTCTTCCTTTTCATTGTCTTCGTCATGCTCGAGTGATGAGGAGATCCAGTACAAGAAGGGCAAGAGGAAGGATCAAGGAGGTCCAGCTGGCTTGTGCTTTGTCTCCACCAACTCTAAGCACAAGAACAAGCACAAGCCCAAGTCCAAAAGAAGGCTGGTCTGCTCCATGGCACTTGATGACTAGGATGACGGTAACGACTCCTCTAATGAAGAGGTAACTCCTAAGGAAGCCAAAATCCTTGAGCTGTTAGAGAAGAATAACAAGGCTTTGAAAGCCCAGGATAAGATGTTGGAAAAGGCTGGGAAGAAGCTGAAAGCCCAACTTGCTGAGGCCTTGGAGGAGAATGAGAGGTTGAGAAGTGTAAGAGCCTAGCCTAGTGAAGTTGAGTGCCCTACCTGCGAGTGCTTGATGAGTGATTTGAGTGAGGTGAAGAGTAAGTATGCTCAGCAGGTAGAGGAGATGGACAGGTTGAGAGCTGAGTTAGGTAACCTTCAGTCTAAGCTAGATAAGCCTATTGTGAATGATTCCTTAAGTGTCAGGACTGTCCCCACCTGCTTGTAGACATAGTAGAGCTGAATGTGAAGTGTGAGGGACAGCTCAAGGATCTTAAGAGTACTAGGGCTGAGATTGAGGAGCTTAGGGCTAGGCCAGCACTTTTGGGTGCGTGTATGGTCTGTCCTACCTTGAGGAGCGAGTTAGAGCAGTTAAGAGCTAACTTTGAGGTGCTTTTTGCACCTACTGACACTTCTGAGAACTGCTTGACTTTGAGGATGCAGCTAGTGGATAGAGATGCCACCATCAAGAAGTTGAAGAAAGCTGCTCCTGTGATTCCCTCCTTAGACTGTGATACCTATGCTGCCCAGACTGTTGTTCTGGAAGATGTAAGAGAGGAAGTGTTGTCTTTGCAAGATGACAACAACAGGTTGCGTGAGGTGCTTAGTTGGGGGTGTATGCAAGGTAACCCCAGCTAGAGATGATCATAGAGAGCACAAAGAGAGCCGAGGCTGACACAAGTGGTTTTGGCTTTAGAGAGAGTAGTGCCTCAGGTGAGAAGAGAGCCCAAACTAAGCTTAAGACTGCCTCTCCCTAGCCTACTATTGATGGGGTTTTCCATGAGCCACCGAAGGCTGCCCCAAATAAGTAGTACTAGACACCCAAGCCTTCGCAGGCAAAGCTAGAGAAGAAGAGCTTAATCCTAAGGGCAAAAAGCCATTCCAACAGCCTGAGCCACAGAAGGCCACACCACTTAAGCCCCAGCCTAACCCTTTACCTAGGAGGCATGTCTACCACTATAAGTTCTACCAATAGAATGGCCACCTAGAGGAGTTTTTCTTTAGGAGGAAGTAGGTTAAGAGGCAGGAGAGTGCTTGGGAGAACCAGGATCAGTTCTACCAGGGAAGTAGCCAAGATCCTCCCCACTGCAGTGAGATGAGAGATCGCTTTGCTCATGGGAGCCATGGAGGCGGCTTTCAGGCCTGTGCTCCTGGTGGTGAGAGGCGCGTTGCCAGCCGAACTCCTAGCCATTTTCAGCGTGGCTATGGACCTCGCGACCAAGGCTTTGGCAGAGAGTTTGAGAGGCCACACTTTGGAGGACGTGGGTACTCAGTCGTGATGATGATTTCTTTGATTGTGCTTACCCCGCTTTTGAGCAGATGGCATGGCACTAGTTCAGTAGTTTTACTAACTCCAGTGCCAGACCATTTGCTTACCCTTGCTTTACTTGACTTTGCAGGATCGAGGCATGGAGGACGTGTGGATCATGGATTCAGGTTGCTCTAGACACATCACAGGGCAAAAACGATGGTTCTCCAGCGTCAACCCCATGGATACCAAGGAATACATCACATTTTGGGATAATGGTCAAGGTAAAGTGTTGGGTGTCGGGTGTGTTCAGCTTTCTTCCAAGATTTCCTTGAGAGAAGTTGCTTTTGTTCATGGTTTGGGGTTCAATTTGGTTTCTGCCTCACAACTTCTAAAGGAAGGGTTCAAGGTTCGTTTCAAGGAGGATGCGTGCTGCGTTCTTGATGCTTGAGGAGGCCCATGTTTGCTCTTTGTTGCTGTTTGGTAAGGTTTTTAGGGTCAACCTCACATCGATTTCTAGCCCCGCTCGCTGTTTGGTTACTAGTCCTTCTGCAGACATATGGAAGTGGCATAGGAGACTTGGCCATTTGAACTTTGATATGCTTGTCAGGTTGAGTTCAATGGGCCTAATCCGAGGATTGCCCAAGTTGAAAGTAAAGAAGGATATAGTTTGCCACCCCTATCATCATGGCAAGATGGTTGCCGCTTCCCATGCTCATGTCAATCAGGTTATGACATCTTACCTAGGTGAGCTACTACATATGGACGCTGTAGGTCCTGCACGGGTACAGTCGGTCAATGGGAAGTGGTTTGTGCTTGTCGTTGTGGACGACTTTTCTCGGTTCTCGTGGGTTTTTTCTTGGAGTTTAAGGATGAGGCCTTTGGTTTTGTTCGGGACCTAATACTGTAGTTGAGAAATGAGAGTCATAAGCCTATGAGGGCCATCCACAGTGACAATGGCGGAGAATTCAGAAACTCTCAGTTTGAAAGCTTCTATAGTGACCTAGGTCCCGAGCACTAGTTTTCTTCTTGATATACCCCTCCGCAGAATGGCATTGTGGAACATAAGAACCACAAGCTTGTTGAGATGACATGGATGATGCTTGATGAGCAACTCCAGGACACTTTTGGGCTAAGGCAGTGAACACGGCCTGTTACATTGCCAATCGAATTTTTCTACAAGCATTCTTGAAAAAGACCTCGTATGAGCTTCAGTTTGGTAGGCAGCCTAGCATCAACCACATGTGACCGTTTGGGTGTAGATGCTTTGTGCACAAGAAGGGGGGGGGGTCATATGCACAAGTTTCAGTCTCGCTGTCTTGATGGTGTTCTTCTAGGGTACACCTCGAGCTCTCGAGCTTTTCGAGTGTGGATCATAGAGACCTGGCAAGTAGTGGAGACGTGTGAGGTTTCTTTCAATGAATCTATTCCTTGCAAAATCCCTCCGTTTGAGCTTTCAGGTGAACATGAGGAAGGCACTCCAATCTTTGAAGATGAGGATGGTGCAGAAGATGTTGGTGATGCAGGTGTTACTGCACCGGCTGTAGTCCCTGCCCCCTCTGCTACGAGCTCTGAAGATGAAGGTGGACTGGCTCCTACTACTTCCACCTCACTCCGCCAAGTACAAACTCGAGCAGAGGCTGGCCCCATTGAGGATGCAGGGGAGGTGACCTCCGAGAGTGTTCCGTCTCGGCAGGTCCAGCGGGATCATCCCTTTCACAGGATGATCGGGAGTCTACACCAACGAGTCACGCGATCGGTGGTTAACTCTCTCACTTTCTTCTCCCACTCTGCCTTAATTGCTTCCTTTGAGCCCTGAGATATATGTCATGCTTTGTCTGATCCTAGCTGGGTGAATGCCATGCATGAAGAGCTAGAGAACTTTGAGAGAAACTATGTCTGGGATTTAGTTGAGCCACCCCCTAACTATCGCCCTATAGGAACCTAGTGAGTTTTCAAGAACAACACATGGTGAGAATGGGATGGTTGTGAGAGACAAAGCTAGGTTAGTAGCCCAAGGTTTCTATCAGAAGGAAGGGATAGACTATGAAGAGACCTTTGCTCCTGTAGCTCATTTAGAAGCCATTAGAATTCTGCTTGCCTTTGTGACCTCTAATGGCTTCAAACTGCAGCAGATAGATGTCACATCTGCTTTCTTAAATGGTTACATAGAGGAGGAGGTATATGTGAGACAACCTCCTGGCTTTGAGAGTGCCAAGTTTCTAGACGTATAAGGTGAGAAAAGCCCTTTATGGTCTGAAGCAAGCTCTAAGAGCTTGGTATGCTAGGTTGAAGTCTTTCCTACTCAAGTCTGGGTTTGTGATGGGTTTAGTAGACAAGACTTTGTTTCTGTTGAGTCATGGCGGTGACACCCTGCTAGCTCAGATATATGTCGATGACATAATCTTTGATGGTTCATCTCATGCTTTGGTGTCTAAGTTTGCTTAACAGATGAGCAGTGAATTCGAGATGAGTCTCATGGGTGAGCTCTAGTTCTTCCTTAGGCTGCAGATCAAGGCCCTGAAGGAACCTTCGTCTATCAAGCCTAGTACACAAAGGATATATCTACGGCGCTTGATGCAGACGAAGAAGGGGAGGCAAAGGACCAGAAGGATATGTCTAAGTTTGACATGGGTGATTCCAAGCCCATGGCAACTCAAATGGGTATATCTACGGCGCTTGATGCAGACGAAGAAGGGGAGGCAAAGGACCAGAAGGAGTATCGTGGCATGATCATCTCACATCTGTACCTGACAACGACTAGATCGGACATTCAGTTCATGGTTTGCCTCTGTGCGCACTTTCAGGTGAGAGCCAATGGACCAGCTCCATTGCCTCTGGAGTGATGAGTGATTGTCAATGGAAGCCAAGACCCAGAAGGACTTGGGCACAAGACCTCCGCTGGGCAGGAGGCCCTCTGATGGACTGGAGGAAGATGGAAGTCCTCCGAAGGACAGGAGGCATGCTTGGCGTTGGTCGGCCATGTTAGTTCAGTACAGGAAGGAGCGGCATGGCGACGGCAAGTGTAAGACCTCCGAAAGACTGCGAGGCGACCCCGATGGACATGCCGGGTGCCACCGCAGTGCTCCAACCCAAGTGCATGGTGCGTAGACATGCGAGGGCGATGGCTGATTCGCTCAATTCCACCACCCTGCCACTAAGTTACCAGGACTCAGTGAATGGGCTCAATTCTCGCTGAGATAGAGTGAAGTGGGCTGTTCCAGGCCTAGGAAGGAAACCCTAAAGTTTCTCGATTTCTGACTTCAAAACTGGGTGTCGATCGGCGGATTTGGACTACTGGCCACGTGGATGTCATCCGGGAGTTAGCGTGCAACCGAAGAAGATCAAGACTCCATCGCGGTCGTAAGTCCCCGTGAAAGTTGAGTCTTTTCCAGTTTGGCCCCTACAGGCGTTTCTGTAATATAGGGGTCTTAGAGTAAAATGAGTCAGTTAGGTCGGGCCTATATATATCTAAGTGGCTGGTCATTTAGGCGACTCTCTCACTTCAAGAAACCCTAGGCTTAGTTTGCAATCAACTAAGAGCTTAGAGAGCAAACCGAGTGCTAATCTAGGATTTGGTGTCCCCTAGGCTAGTACTTTGCATTAGTGGGAGGATGAAGGGTGGTAGGCTGTGAGGAACCACTTGTAAACTATTTTCCTCTTCTAATCCAAGCAAGTTTCATCCCCCAATTCGTGCTCATGATTGTAGCCATCTCGTTTCCCTTCATCTAGTTTGGTTTTTGGATGAAACTCAAGGGCTTTTTGTGATTTGCTTTGCCCGCAAGTTAATCCCTGTTCTATTAGCTCTTTTCGACTTGCAAGGACGTGGAGATCATGTCTTAGAACATCCCAATCCTGCTGGATTGCCATGAGCAAGTCTCTCTTGAGTTTTATCCTTTGTTGCCCAAAGATTGCCTCCTCATGAGATCTGAAATTCCCGCTAATCCCTTGGTCATTTTGAGTTGATTTCTTGGGAATAGCTTTGGAATAGGGTCCAGATAGCCTGTGCAAAATCTCGTGAAGTTTGGACAAGATTTGGGCAGATTTGGGTTTGAAAACCCCCTTCCAGCGACTTTACCGGACTACCTGGTAGAGCCGTCGGATTATCTGGTGGAACCGGACTATCCGGTGGCCCTCACTGGACTATCCGGCATCAAGAGCCAGGCAAGGCCTACACCGGACTATCCAGTAGCCCCTGCCGGACTATCCGGTGGAACCGGATTGTCTGGCCCCTGACACCGGACTATCTGGCGTGTCCAGGGCAGGAGCTGTGTTTTGGCGCTTTGCTTCTTCCGTTGTGTTTTCACTTCGGGTTTGCTGTGAGTGTCGAGTGGTGGATTTGCAAGTTCCGTTGCCTCGGTGACCTACGATCTTGTGATCGTTAAGTTGTTCGCTATTTTCTTGCTTGGTGCGTATCCTTTCAGTGGACGGCACCTTGCGCTGCTGGGCACGTATCCGTTTAGTGGATGGTGTCTAGATTCTAATCTTGAGCACTTGTCTTCGAGGGTCATGATTTTGAGTTTTTAAGTGCTCCTATTCACCCCCCTCTAGTCGCATGTCACGGTCCTACATCAGGCTTCTCCAAGAACATCTCACCGACAAGCGGTGAAGCGCATCTTTAGGTACTTGAAATTCACTATTGAGCTCGGTCGTTGGTTCTCCTTGGCTTCTTCTCTTTATTTTTAGTATGATCTTGCATCGGTGCGTTGCCTCTGTCTTGAGACTGATGCTTTGATTTATTTTGTTGCTTCATCTTGCCCTGTTTCTTTGCATGTGTTCAGCTTTTGGGCATTTTGAGCAACTTTCTTCTTTTCTTCTTTCTTTTTCAGTTTTATGCTTTTCTCTTTGTCTTTGTTCTATTTTAGGTCACCGGTGAAGGGTGTTGACAATGTACTCATCAAGGGGGAGATTGAGAGCCAATGGACTGGCCTCATTGCTCTCCTGGTGTGATGAGTGATTGTCAATGGTGCAAGTCCCCCGATGGACTGGAGGCCCTCCGATGGACTGGAGGTAGAAGATGAAGACCCGGATGGACTCAGGCAAAAGACCTCGATGGACTGAGGGAAAAGTCCTCCAATGGACTGGAGGCAAGTCTCAGCATCGGTCAGCCATGGGAGTTCGGTACACGGAGGGGCGGTTCGACGATGACTATGTAAGACCTCCGATGGACTGTGAGGCAGCTTCAATGGACTGGAGAAGCTGGGCATGACCGTGGTGCTCCGACCCGAGTGCATGGCACGAAGACGTATGAGGGAGGCTTTGGTGGCTTCGGCTCAAAACCGCCACCCAAGCTATCAAGTCTTGGTGAATTGGGCT
Source organism: Paspalum vaginatum (assembly GCA_030272315.1). Taxonomy (NCBI): domain Eukaryota; kingdom Viridiplantae; phylum Streptophyta; class Magnoliopsida; order Poales; family Poaceae; genus Paspalum; species Paspalum vaginatum. The sequence goes on along the minus strand of CM059017.1, from coordinate 40,661,541 downwards.
ACGACTCGCTAAGATAGAGAAGATGGCCTAGGGCGGGCCCAAGAGGAGACGTCCTAAAGTTTCCTATTTTTTGACTTCAAAACTAGGGGCGACGATAGATTGGACTACTGGCCACGTGGAGCACGTCGGAAGATTGCGTGGAACTTACGAAGATCAAGACATCATTGTGGTCGTCCGTCCCCAATATTTTGAGTCATTTTCTATTTTAGCCCCTAGGGCATTTCTAGTGTTAGGGGTCTATGTGTAAAACTGCCAAAACTGAATCTAGGTATAAATAGGCTAAGAGGGGTCATTAGAAACTCTCTTGGCCGTGAGGTTTTCATGTTCCTTTGTGTGAGTTTCGTCCTCAAGCCTTGAGCACAATGTTTAGGAGGGTTAGGGTGAGATCTAGTCTCCAAATCAAGAGGCAAGGAGAGGGTGGCTGCTTGGGATGAAATCCTTTGTTGTAATCTGATCTAAGACCTCTTTTGAGGCCTATAATAGAAGTGATTTCAGCTGCAGGATGTGTGTCTTGTTTCCTTCCTTTCTTCTTTGGTTCTTGGATCAAATTCTTGGCTTTTTGGGTGTTTGCTTTGGCCAAGTTTTGATTCCTTCTTTTGTCGGTGTTTTTGGACAGCTAGGACATGGAGAGATTGTGGTTTTGAGTGCCAAATCTTGAGCTCCATGGGCAGCCCAGATTTCTTTCATTCTTGCCTTGTGGACTTCACTTTGGGGAAGGCTAGATCCATGGAGAATTCTTTGGGCTATGGTCAAGATCTGCTGGGAATAGGTTGTCCATGAGTTTATCTAAGTCCTTGCCAAGTTTAGTGAAGTTTGGAGTCCATTTGGTCAAGATTTGGTTCAGTTCTCGAGGATTTGTGAGCTGTTTTCTCTCCTAGGCTGCCCTGTTTCATACCACCGGACCATCCGGTGGCTAAGCACCGGACCGTCTAGTGCAAGTGTTTTTTACCAGGGTGGAGACTACGAGGCTCGGCCTATTTTGGGCTCTTTAAGGGAACTGAACCATCCGGTGCTCAACCACCGGACTGTCCGGTGGCCTCAGGGCTGCAGTTTCCCCCTCGGCCTAGAAAGTTTGGTGCTTGTACCTGACTGTCCAGGAAGTCTGCACCGGACTGTCCGATGGGAGGGCGTCGGACCATCCGGTGCTATTTGCAGCCGGCTGTCAGTTGGTTCTTGACTCATTTTGTGTCCATTCCTCTGGGCGTTTGAGTGAGTGCTTCCGCTTGCAATCTAGTACGTATCTGTTCAGTGGACGGTACTGGGTTTGCGTGTTTTCGTGAGAGTGTGCCTTTGGGGGTTTGACTTTGAGTTTTCAAGTGCTCCTATTCACCCCCCTCTAGTCGCAGTCTTCAGTCCTACAACTTCTTGCCCTTGGGCTTAAGCTCTTCCTCAATTATCTTCTCTAGCTTAGCCTGGGAAGGCTTGGGTGTCCAGTACTACATCTTTGGGGCAACCTTGGGTGGCTCATGGAAACCCCCATCAACAGTGGGCTGGGGAGAGGCAATCTTAAGATTAGTTGGGGCTCTCATTTCACCTGAGGACACTACTCTCTCCAAACCCAAAACCACACGTGTCACCCTCTGCTCTTTTGGTGCTCTCTATGATCATCTCTAGTTGGGGTTGCCAAGCAAATGCCCACCTCAGCACCTCTCTCAACCTGTTGTTTTCATCTTGTGAAGACAACACTTCCTCTCTTAGATCCTCCAGAACTAAAGTTTGGGCAGTACAAGTATCACAATCTAAGGAGGGAATCACAGGAGTAGCCTTCTCCAACTTCTTGATGGTGGCATCTCTATCCACCACCTGCATCCTCAACGTTAAGAAGTTCTCACAACAGTCAGATGGTGCTGAAAGCACCTCCGGGTCAGCTCTCAATTGTGCTAGCTCTCCTCTCAAGGTAGGACATACCATACACACACCCAAAAGCACAGGTATAGCCCTAAGCTCCTCCAACTCAACTCTCACACTCTCAAGCTCCTTGAACTATCCCTCACACTTCTTCTTCAGCTCTGCTATGTCAACACACAGGTGGGGACAATCCTCACACTCAGGAGCAGCACTCACAATAGCTTATCTAGCTTAGACTGGAGGTCGCGTAACTCACCCTTCAACCTATCTATCTCCTTTACCTGACGAGCATACTTGCTCTTTTGCACACACAAGTTACTCACCAAACTCATCAAAGACTCATAGGTAGGGCACTCAACGTCACTAGGCTGGGGTCTAGCACTCCTTAACATCTCATTCTCCTCCAAAGCCTCAGCTAGCTTGGCCTTAAGCTTTCTCAGTTCTTGGCAACTTTCTCTAGCATCCTATCCTGGGCTTTAAACACAATGCTATTCTCCTCTAGGATCTCAAGGATCTCAGCTTGCTCAGAAGTTACCTCATCACCAGAGGAAGAGTCGGTGCAGTTGTCCTTGTTCTCCTCTAAAAACGCCATGGAACCGACAAGCCTTCTCCTAGCCTTGTGCTTGTGCTTGCACTTGGAGTTGGTGGATACAAAGCACAAGCTAGCTGGTCCTCCTTGAACCCTCCTCTTATCCTTCTTGTACATGATCTCCTCATCACTTGAGCTTGACAAGGATGACGAAGAGGAAGAAGATCCGCTGCTGGAGAGCCCGATCTCAGCGAAGAAAGCCTTGTCCCTATTGTAGTTGTCCTTCCAGCAGCTCTTGAATGCCTTCTGAAAGTTCTTCTTCTTGCTGGGGTGGACCTTGCTGGAGTGCTGCTTGTCAGAGTTGTGGTTGCCAGAGTGGTACTTGTTGGAGTCGCTGGAGTAGCTCTTGCCCTTCTTGTAGTAGTCGTGCTGCTTATTCGGGCACTCGGCGATGAAGCGGCCAACCTCTCCACACTCAAAGCACTTGGGCCTTTTGCCCCTCTTCTTGCTCATCTGGTTGTCATAAGTGCGCTGAAAGCAACTAGACAGCAGACATAGCTCTTCATCTCCTAGTGATGCCAACTGAGTGATGCCAACTGCTCCTCTGTCACAGACATCAAAGCAGAAAATGAGAAGTCATGCGTTCGGGGGTTGGCAAGAGCCTCTTTGGAGGGAGTAGCTAAAGCTAGGCTCTGATAGCTGCATGGGTTAAGAGACCATCTCAAGTTGTAATCCACCACGGTGGCCTTAAACTTGCTATACAGCTCCTCCACTCCAATCGTGTCATAACTTGCCGACTCGATGATCGAGTTCGCCTTGATCTCTCATATCTTTCTATCCAACGCATAAAACAATTTCACAGCCTGCTGATGATCTGTGTATGGGAGCTGAGCGGGGGCAAAGTTGCCACGCAACTTATTAATGATCAATTGAAAACGACCAAACAAGTCATCGAAAGACTCTCCTGGCTTCTGGACAAAATTTTCATATTCGCGTCGGTAGGTCTCCACAAGGCGAGCCTTGATGGTAGCAGTCCCTCATGGTGTGCACTGAACAAGGACCATATCTCATGCACCATCTTGAGGTGGCTCACTCTCTCATAGTCCACGAGACCAAGCTCAGAAAAGAGAAAGTTGATATCTTTGGCATTCGTCACATGCTGAGCCACGATCTCAGGCGTAGTACGTTGAGCAGCTGGAAGCACCACAAAAGTCATACTCTAGGTAGCATCCCATATGTCCTGACTCTGGCTAAGTAGAAAATCCTCCATCCTACCCTTCTGGTAGGGGTAGCCATCTGAGCCAAGGACTGGAATCTTTTCGGATTGAATCATCGTCGCTATAGTTTCGTCACCGGTTAAGGTATGAGGAAACGTAACCGACTCTGATACCACTTGTAGGACCGAAGACTACGACTAGAGGGGGGGGGGGGTGAATAGGAGCAGTTAAAAACTCAAACTCAAAACCCTCGCGTGGCAAAGCTCGAAAATAGACGCTATGAGAACTAGACACCGTCCACTGAATTGATACGTGTCTAGCAAGCACAAGGTATTGCCCACTGAAAGGGTACACACCAAGCGCACGAAAGCCACGACTCAACGATCACACAATCACAAGTCTAGCAAGACTTCGACTCCTGCGCGAATGCCTCACTTGACCACTCCACACCAAAATGCGTCTTACTGAAAATCAGTAAGCAAAGAGTATGGGTCAATAGTGAGAAGCACACGAGGTGAGAAGCACACGACAAAGCTCGAAGCCAAAACACAGCGGAAGAATGAAACAAGGAAAATAGGGCAGCAGCCTAGGCCATGCCGGACTATTCAGTGCCAGGGATTGGACTGTCCGGTAGCATCGGACTGTGTGGTAGAGGCTGCCGGACTGTCCGGCAGGGAAGACCAGGACAAGCCCAGGCACCGGACTGTTCGGTGGAACCCCGGGAACTTGAGTTCCCAAACTCAAAACTTGAACAAATCTTGTCCAAACTTCATGAGATTTTACACAAGCTATGTGGACCCTATTCCAAAGCTATTCCCAAAAGATCAACTTAAAATGATCAGAGGATTAGTGGGAATTTTAGGTCTCGTGAGAAGACAATCTTTGGGCAAGAAAGGGGAAAACTCAAGTTTGACTTGCTCGTGGCAATCCAGCATGATTGAGATGTTCTAAGACACAATCTCACATCCTTGCACGTCCAAAAGAGCCAAAAGAACAGGATTAACTCATGGGCAATGCAAATCACCAAAAGCCTTTGAGTTTCATCCGAAAACCAAAGTAGAAGAGGAGAAGGAAAGGGGCTGCACATAAGCACTCAAATTTCTGAGGAATATTGCTAGATTAAACCAAGAAATCAAGTGTACAAGAGGTTCCCTATAGCCTACCACACTTCATCCTCCCTCTTGATGTAAAGCCCTCACACTTAGGCTCTCAAAACCTAGTCTAAGATCCCGATTTCACTCTAACCACATGGCTGCTAGGAATTGCTAAGTCTAGGGTTTCAAAGCTCCAAGAGATGGTCTAATGACCAGCCACATAGATATTTGTACCCCAAGCCTAATGACACAGTTTTACACTAAGACCCCTATTGTAGAATGCCCGAAAGGGGCCAAACTGAAAATGATGCACTCAGATGACTACGATGACGCTTTGATCTTCTTCTCCATGCCTCACTTGGATGTACACCACGTAGCAGTAGTCTAAAAGCTTCCCCCAGTTTTGAAGTCAAAATCGGGAAACTTTATTCTCTGGGCTTCCTAGGCCGAGTCTAGACCCAATCTTCTATCTTGACGAGTTTTGACCCAATCGCCGAGTCTTGGTAAACGGGGTGGCAATTTTGATCTGAAGCCCCAAAGCCTCCAGCGCATGCCTTCACGCCCTGCACTCGGGTTGGAGCACCACTGGTGGCACCTAGCTTATCTAGTCTATCAGAGTGCCTCGCAGTCCATTGGAGGACTTACACAAACATTGCTAAACCGCCCCTCCGTGTACCAAACTCATTGCTAAACCGCCCCTCCATGTACCAAACTTCCATGGCTGACCGACACCAAGTCTTGTGCCTCAGTCCATTGAGGTCTTCTGCCTGTGTCCATCTGGGTCTTCATCTTCTACCTCCAGTCCATCTGAGGGCATCCAGTCCATCAGAGGGCTTGAGCTCGTTGACAATCACTCATTACACCAGGATAGCAATGAGGCCAGTCCATTGGCTCTCAACAGCAGCCCCACCCCACTTTGAGTAAAGACAAATCCCTGGTTGCTTTTAACTCATTTACATCAGAAATCCAATTAGCATCATTGTATCCTTCAAGTACCATAGGGTACCTTAGTGCGCAAATGATCATCTCCCAAATCAGCAGTAAACCGGCTCAATTTGCTAACCATGAAGGAGATATCTGGTCAAGTAGCACTAGATAGATACATGAGTGAACCAATTATCTAAGAATATCTCAGTTGGTCCCTTCCTAACCCTTTGTTCTTCCAAAGAATTAAACTAGGATCATATGGTGTTGGAGAAGGCTTGCTGTCATTCTAGACAAAGCAGCTCAAGACCTTCTCAACATAATGAGATTGCATAAGAGTAATCCCATCCTCATTCTTTATTAACTTGATGTTCAGAATAACATCAGCCTCACCCAAATCTTTCATATCAAAATTCTGGGATAGAAAAGACTTCACCTCATTTATGACATCAATATCAGTCTCGAAGATTAATATATAATCAACATGTAAGCACATAATCACTCCTCACCCCACACCATAGCGGTAGTGCACACATTTATCAGCTTCATTAATAGCAAAGCCTGCCTATGTCAGAGTATTATCAAATTGCTCATGCCACTGCTTTGGTGCTTGTTTCAACCCATATAAAGATTTCAATAACTTACACACCTTCCTCTCTTGTCCAGGTATTACAAATCCCTCAAGCTAATCCATACCCTTTCCTCTACTACAAAAAAGTGAGGTTTTCTCGTTTGCTTAGCTTGCACACAAGCCTAACACTTCGAACCTTTGACTACATGAAGTTTAGGAATTAAACACAAGGTAGATAGCCGAGACATGCTCCCAAAGTTAATATGACATAAACATGAGTGCCACACAGCAACCTCATCATCACAACTTAAATGAGTAACCTGGTTCACAACCGAATTATTAAAATCCGAAAGGGACAAGTAGAACAAGCCTCCGCTATCATAGCCTTTACCAATAAATAGTCCAATACCAGCCGCTAATGATATTCTTTTTTATTATGGGGGCATGCTGCACGTTCTTAAGCCGCATGATCTTTCGCGAAGTATGCTTTAGATCAACCATACCAACACCAAGAACAGAAGCACACAGCCCATTCCCCATCAGCACGAAGGCACCTCGAGTGACCTGATAAGAAGAAAACAGAGATACATCCGCACAAACATGAATATTAGCCCTAGTATCAACCCACCAATCAGTAGATTGACATGCTGTAAGAACAATATATGTATTACCATACCTGATGTTGCAGCTTCGCTTACAACTGTGTTGTAGACTTATCCTGCCCCTGCTGATTTTTCTTGCCCTTCCTGTCATGGCATTTTTTTTGGCAAAATGCCCAGCGTTGCCACAGAGATAGCAGACAATCTCCTCCATGTTTATTTTTTTCAGCCCGTTCTTCTTAAAGTTGGTGGTATTCTGCACCTTGGGCTTCCATCCATTCTTCTTCCTACCTTGTTGTCCTTGCCCTTGCATGACTTAGCACTGGACTGTGTTTCCTGCACCTTGGATGCGATACCCTTTGCTTGAGCCTTCTTCTCTACATCTAGAGAAGCAAGTAGATTCTCAATGGACATGCTGACTCTCCTATGTTTCAGAGTCGTGGTGAAATCCCTCCAGGATGGAGACAACTTGCCCATGATACTCCCTGCAGCGAGCTGAGTAGGCAGCTCACATCCAAGTTGCTGGAGCTCACCAGCAATGTACCATGTCTCATGAGCTTGTTCAACCATAGGGCAGTTGTCAACCATCTTATAGTCATGATAATGCTCAATGACATACATCTCATGAGAGACATCAGAAGCACCATACTTGTGCTCAATAGACTCTCAAAGCTCTCTTGCATTTCTCATGTGCATATACACATCGCAGAGCTTGTCAGACAGCACACTCAAGATGCAACATACTGCCACCACAATAGCCTTGTCATACTCTGCCTGCTTTTCAGCAGTTAGAGGTCTAGCAACAAGCTTAAGGACCCATGCGATGTCCATGGCAGTAAGCCACAAATCAAGTTTGTTGGACCATCTCTTGAAGTTCGCTCCACCGAACTTCTCACCTGGTTCCATTGAATCAGCAAAGCTATTACCCATCTTAATGTATCTGTTAGGTTGTTTGGATTTTTAGGAAATTATGCACTTTATAGATGTAAATAATTACTAAAATAGATAGCATATGAACTAGCAATAAACCACAGATCGCAAATAACAGCATGTCCATATAACAGATTAAATCTATATCGAAAGCATCTAAACAAAATACTAGAGAAGAACTCATCAAGTCTTACAGTGAGGATTGCTCCAAGATGGACAAGTCGAGTCTATTGATGGAGTCCGTAGAATGTAATAGATCAACTCGGCGAGCAGTTGCGTGATCACTGCCCAAAAACCTGATTCGTCCCAACCCATGCAGGTTCTTCAGCAGAGCGAGGTTTCAGAGACACTGCTCTTCCTGCATGTCATTGACACACCAACGTCAAGGATGGAAAAGCTTGAGGTCACACAACACCGAGGAGAAGAGTGCTACTCGCCAAAATCGTACATAGATTTTCTCTCATGTGTGAGAGGGGAGAACACCCCATCCTATTTATAGATGAGCGGGCCTAGGGTTACCTCATGGAGAAGGAAAGGAACTGACTCACCCACGATCTGATCAGTTTGGTTCCAAGCTTAATGCGGAAGATACGGTCAAATTTTGTTAGAGGAATTGGCAAAAATAAAGGATAAGAAATTCACCAGTCACCACATTGCGAGTCACAAGTCATGCAGATATTCACGCGAATATGCGTGCGTGCGACTCTAGCTCCTCTCTCATTCTTCCAACCAAGGAAGGCCAAGAGCCATGCTACATAACTAGGTTTTCATCCTTCTCAACTTCCCATATGGGACTATCCATTACCATCTCCCTCAAACATGAATGGGCCTTTAAGATTATATATTGCAAGTGCAGGAGCCAAAGCCCATAAACTCCAACAATGCTTGCATTGAGGAAGATGAAATCAGATGCCGAAGGTACCCAACGCTATAGTGTATCTGATGGAGGTAGTGTATGCGCCAAGAGAAGGTTGTTCCCGTGGTCGTCTTATGGAAGCCAGGGAGCCAGCCCTAAGAATCCCACCTGGATCTGGGCTTCCACGGCGGGCCGTGCCATTGCCATCTAGCTGCTATAAGATCTTTCCTCTAGTGGAGGACATCCTTAGCCATGGTCGCCATCAGGGGAATGAAGGGGCCTTTGTCATGTGCTTCTATCATGGTAGACGATGAGCTGCGCCACCACTAGGGTTGTCTGCCTGACTGCAATCGCCAAGGCCTGAGAGGAAGGGAACGGACAGGTCCACCGGAGGGTAGGGGCAACTCCTTTTGCCATCGGATTTTGACAAAGTCTAGTTGGGCCAAAATGCCAGTACAAGACCATGTTGAAGGAATCTACTTGGCCATACTTTTATCTACCCAAATATAATGGTTAGCATATGTCTAAGGCCCAAGCCAAGATGGAGTCAAAAGCCTAATCTATGCTAAAGCCCAGTTTATTCATGAGATTGGTTCCGACTGCAGGAATAGGCCGTACGAAATTGGGTGCCTAGGCCACATACGAACTCCATTTTGGGCGTTCTACATATGGATAAAAAGCTAAGCAGATAAGATTTCCAACGCAACCAGAATCACGTCCGAATATGATTAGAGTCGATAGGATTTGCCAAAACAATTGGATGACAAGAATCTGCCAAAGGCTTTGGCTGATATTTGGAAGCTTCATGAAGATCCAAACCGATGAAATGGTGAATCCAGATCATGTTATCTAAACATAGACTCCTACATTTATTGAGTTGTAATCTTTTAGTTTAGGAAAGAGTTTGCCTTGAGGGTCAAGTCTCCAGACTAAAAATATGTAACTCTTGTTCAGTAATAAACAACGGCATTATATGTTTCCAAGCACCTTGTGTCTCATTGACCTCAATCCCGGTGCATCGCTCCCTAGGGTTTTTTTCAAGTAAGCGCCATGCGACTCTAATCCTTCCATCTTGGTGGTTTTAGGGCATGTTCAGCATTTGCTTACCTTGTACATTCTGTACTGAAGCATTTTTTATGTCAGAATCTGCTAGATATCCCGATTAATCTCACATCATGCTCTGCTTGGCACGACATCCATCAGTTATCTTGCACGCTACCAATCTACCTATCTGTTTATGCTTCACATAACAGATCGGCAACGTACGGCCAAGCGTACATAACTCGCCCAGTTGCTACATACCACGACATGCATCGCAGCATGTGCATACATCAACTAAGCTTCCTCGTATGGTTAGCAGCTTTTACTATAGGGTCCCTAGCACATAAACTCTCCCCATATATGTGGACTAGAATGACAGCAGGGATTTTCAAAGGAAAACTACTTCATTTCCACAAACATGGCTTACATATGGCTTTCCCTTTTGGGAAACCTTAAGCACGTAGTACAAATGGAGGATTACCTTACAAGCGTTGCCTCAGTAGTATCCAAGGCTTATTCCATATGCTAATACTAACATTACAAGGCGGGTGGTGGTGGATGATGAGTGTGCTAGTGCTTCTCTCGATGGATGGGTGTGTGTCCTTCGGTTGTGGGTGTCTACGGTCGATGGTTGGGTGTCTTGTGCTGCTGCACAGTGCTCCGATTTATAGCCGAGCCAAGACCTTGCTTCGATGATAATGGATGGCTTCAATAATTGATGCCTCTTGTGTGCTTTTATGCTTGCCACAGTAGCTCATCCTTTTATTCTTCAATAATTGTACTGTGAACATACAATATTCGTCCTGCGTCTTCTTTTTGCTGAAGAATATTCGTCCTTCTTTTGTCTTCTGCTTCGCATGCCTAGATGCACTTGAGTGTCTTTGGAAAAATTCTGGGTGCTATCTTCCATACCCGAATGATTGATATTCCATATCAATTAAGGTATATTATATGAATTCGGTCATAGAAAGTATGCGGTCCAAGGGAATAAAATTTATGAGTCCCCTCAAGATAAGTTCTGAAGAAAGAGCAGGAGAAGAATGGAATATAAGTGAATTAATAGAGCCTAAGATTTTAAAGCAGCTTGAAGATTATATTAGTTATCAAAGGTAAGACAAGTATAAGATTTATGAATTATAAAGAAAGGGCTTCAGATGATTTAGAAGCAACTAGTTCAGAGCCGAATATAGAATAAGATAGAAGGCATAGTGTATGTAAATTTATGGAAAAATTAGATATAGACAGTGAAATTAAGCATCATGAAATAAAATTAAAGAAGGCATCAGATGAATATAATAATTCTATGATATGTGAATGGGGTAAGATAAGAGGAAAATAATTTTTATTTCTTAGAGAAATACATAGGCTAAAGAAGCTAAAGAGAGAAAAAGATCTAAGCATTAAGAATTATGAAGAAAAGAAGGTAGTAAAAAAATATAGCAGCAAAGAAAGAAGTCTTAAGACCAGTTTGTACTGCAACAGAAGTAAAGAAAGAAGTAGTAAGGCCAATTAGTCCTATAGAAAGAGAGAAGATTGTAAGTAGTAAAAGAAAAAGTCCTAGTAGAAATAATAGCATAAGTGAAGAAAAACAATGGAATATAAATAATAAGTTATTGCTTAAAAGCCACGAAGAAATTGAAAATGAAGCTAACGAAGAAAATAATGCAAAGGAAGTAGAAGCTAAGTTAGGTGAAGAGATTGAAGGTGAAGCAATAAAAGAAATATATAAAGAAAATGAAAATGCAAAAGAATATAAAGGATTTGTAGACTCATTAGGAGAAGATGAGCAAGATAGTTTAGATAATATGATGGAAGCTATGGAAATTGGAGTAAGTAACTCAAAAAGAAAAGAGAATATGGTGAAAGTTCAGTAAAAAATGAGGGAGAAAGAGAAAGACCTTCTAGAGCTTCAGGAACTTGGCCACCTGAAAAGAAAGATACCTCATATAACTATATCCCAGGAAGATATAAATACATGGGATCTAGAAATAGAGAATTTGAAAAACCAGTAAAGTTTCAAAATCACAAAAATGATGGTGCGATATTAAACTTAGCATCACATGACCCTATAGGTTGGCCAAATATAATAAGTGTTTGGAAATGATTAATATTCCAGAAATATATACAAAATCAGCATAATATTGGAAACATGGTAGATGATATGATAACATACCTAGAAACTTTCTTAGGTGAATCCGTAAAAGTTTTATGGGAACAATGGGTAGAAGCGTACCCTAATAGTTATGAAGAGTTAAAAGAGCTGGAAGTAATCCTTATAATTTTGTTAATATTATATCAAATATAGTTATACCAGAAGATCTAGAATTAGGTTTTACCACATTGCAAAATGAAAGGTTCAGAGAAATAGAAAAGTTAACTTTAACAAGTTGGAAAGGCCTAAAAGAATTCTCACAACATTATTTATACAGTGCTACAACCGCTAAACAAGGGTATAATAAAAGAATAGTTGAAAGATATTTTAAAAAATTGCCAAATCCTCTGGGATCAATAATATTCGAAGAATATAAGAAAGAAATAGAAGGTGTTGTTATTAATATATCTTAGGCAATAACCTTTGTGTTTAAGCAGCTAAGAAAGATTTGTACAGGCATACAGGCTCAAAGATAAATGAAGCATTCAGATTATAATTTTTGTAATAAGATAGTACAAATACCTTTAACATATATATGGAGAAGAGAGGTCAAGAGAAAAGAAATATAGACCCTCAAGAAAAACATACAATCAAAACTTAAGAACAAAGAAACGCTATTTTCTAAGAAGATCAGATAATAAAGCTCCTTTCTTACATAAAACAAATGTAAGAAGATATAATACTAGGAAAACATATGATAGTACATGCAGATGTTTTATATGCAACTCACCAGATCACTTAAGCAAAACATGTCCTAATAAAGATAAAAAAAGATATTCTAGCAAATATGAAGAACAAGAAAATGTTGTGATAGTAGATAGCGTGAATGAAAATATTCTAGTTTGTGACGATGAATCAATATATTCAATCATAGAAACGGAAGAAATAGAAAATGGAGATCAAGATTATAGTTCAAGTGAAGATGAAATAGATCTAATAGAAGAATTAGCAGGATTAAAAATTGAAATGATGGAGCAACTAGATGATACAAATGTTGCTAATAGCTTTACTAATTTTCTTTGTATTGCAGTTATGGAAGCAGATAAAAAGGATCAGTAAAAACTGATTCCTATGAAGACATAAATGGAAACAAATCAATAGTCCTGAAGAGCAATATAATATGCAAAAAAAATATAAATTTATTCTGAAGAATGATATAGATAAGATCTCCAAGAGCGATATCAATATTCCATATGAATTTCTCATACCAAGATTAAGCTTTAAGACAGATCAGATGTTATCTTGTTTCAACAAGGATATCAAAGATCTAATCTGGCAGAAATATTCGGAAAGACAGCATAAGACGTTTCTCATGCTCTAGGAATATTTCAAAAATATATATACTAGAGAAGAAAAGATCAAAGGCATAGCAATTGAAGTTCATACATTTCCAATAATTCATTTGGATAGTAGGATGATAATTCAGCCTTATCATCAATACCTTATATTCAAAGCTAATAATGATCTGAAATATTTTAGAAGCATAAAGAATATATCACTACAAATCATTATAGATCATGGGCTAATCCATGCTATATATGGTACAATAGAAGGTATTTTCCATTCAGAGCTTGGACAAGCTATCAAAGAATCTTGCAAAAGATTTGCTTATACCAGAGGAAAATACAAAATAATATTTTGTTCCAATCCTCCAAAATTTACACACCATTAAGACCAGCTTCTCATGATATCTTCATTACGAAAGGGTACTATGCATTTCCTAATATATGGTACTCAAAGCTCTCCGAATTCTATGAAGAATTATTCACTAGAAATACCAATCATGGTAATTGGAGAATATTTGCAGAAGCCAAAGAGATAGAAGGAAATATCAAAGCAGATCCTAGTTATCAAATGATATATCAAAATAAAATAATAAGGGTGTTCCTCGAGATGCGAAAAAGTAATTTTGGTCCTTTAACAGAAAAATGTAGGTAGGCTTATAAAACCAGAATTTGGAAAAGAGTTACAGTTAAGAAGAGAATATAGAGAATTATTATCATGTTATCAAATATGGGAGCCTGAAGAAGCTGATAGTATAAAAAGTGCACCATGGATTGAAGAAAAAAATGTCTGGCAATAAGGGCATGGCCAAAGGCGAAAATAAAAGATAGATCCCAAAATATAATGGTGAAAAATAAGCCCAGAATATAATATTCATATATGTTGATATGTGATATCAACAATTCGGGCATGGGAAGATATACATACATTCGAATTCATATAATACTCATATATGTTGATATGAGATATCAACAATTCGGACGTAGGAAAATATACATACATTCGAATTTATATAATATACCTTAATTGATATGGAATATCAATCATTTGGGCGTGAAAGACAGCACCTAGAAATTTTCCAAAGAAACTCAAGGGCATCGAGGCATGCGAAGCAGAAGACAAAAGAAGGACGAACATTGTACTGTGTGTGGTACAAGTATTGAAGAATAAAAGGACGAGCTACTGTGTCAACAGTAAAAGCACACATGAGGCGTCAATTATTGAAGCCATCCCTTATCGTCAAAGCAAGGCCCTGGCTCAACTATAAAATGGAGCACGGGACAGCAGCACAAGACACCCAACCATCGACCACATCCACCCGCAACTGAAGGACACACACCCATCCATCGAGAGAAGCACCAGCACACTCATCATCCACCACCACCCACCTTGTAATATTAGTATTAGCATAAGGAATAAGCCTTGGATACTACTGAGGCAATGCTTGTAAGGTAATCCCTAGTTTGTACTATGTGCTTGGGGTTTCCCGAGATGGAAAGCCGTATGTAAGCCGGGTTTGTGGAAATGAAGTAGTTTTCCTTTGAAAATCCCTGCTATCCTTCTAATCCGCGTATATGGGGAGAGTTTATGTGCTAGGGACCCTATAGGAAAAACCTCTATCTTTGATGCTCTCGTTTAGCTCGGAGTGTGGCGCCTGGAGAGTTGTGTCCGTAGAGAAGTGTTCCCTTCGGGTGGAACTGCATGGGGAGACCATATAACCTCGCCGCATATGCATAGAGTAGGAATAGTTTGGAAAAGATTAGATACTTCTGAAGCAAACATGCTGAACATATAGTAAGTACCGAGTAGGACTAAGCAAACATAAGAACACAACCCAACTGAATAGTTTGGTATTGCCAACCTGCCAAAGATCCCGTTAAATATTATACATACCTACATACATAAGTACGTACATACGTAGATACGTACGTACATATGTACCTGCATACATGCATGCATGCATGCACGCATACATGCATACATCCATACATACATACATATTGCATACATAGGTACATACGTACATACATATGTACGTACATGGCTCCGAAATGTACATACATACATACATACATGGAGCGGGAATGTACATACATACGTACAGTATGTATGCACAGTTTTATGGCGGTGGACTGATTTTATGCTTGCGGGCCTGGTTTTACAGTTACAGATTGATTTTATGCTTACGACACTTGGGAACTCACTGCAATTCAACGCGCTGTGAGTTGAATAGCACATATATATATACACATATACATACATACATACGTACGTACATACATACATATATATATACATATACATATATATATGTACATATATATATACATATACATATATATATGTATGTATGATTGAACTTGTAAGCATGTGCCAATCCATGAACTCTCAAACTGTATTTCTAGGTACACGAACTTGTTAAGGTGTGCCATATTAGTCCATACCACTTCGTTTTATATTTCTTTTCCATTTGGCCCCCTAAAATCTTCTCTCTTCTTACACAAAGCTCCTGAGGCCACTGATCACCGGCGCCGGCGCCTCCTCTCGCGCCGCCTGTGCCTCGCCGCCACCGCTCACCTCCTTGTCCTCCTGCTCCCACGCCTCGTCTTGCGTTGCCCGTGCCTCACCGTCGCCTCCTGCTCATGCCTCACCATTACTGTCGCCACCCCTCTTCCCGCACCATGCTGTTGCTTCCCAGCGCGTGTGCAGCCCGCATCCCACCTTAGCGCGGAGGTGTGGGGATGATCTTTGGCTAGGAGGCATTGGTGGCGACGAGCTAAGCATGGCTCCCGCCGCCAGCGCTAGGCGCGGCGGAGGAGATGGAGACCAAGGTGCTTCACGGAGGCGGAGGAGCAGCGGCTACATCAGTCCCCGCTGGTGGAGGTGCAGCGGGAGCGAGAGGTGCATGTGGGAGAGCCGCCATGAATGTCACCGTCGGCCTCCACTCTCCTAGCTCCCTCTCCGTACCCAAGCTCTACGCGCGGAGCCGCCATTGCCGAGGTAAGCTCGAGCTCGCGCGCCGGCGCTAGCGATGCTCGCGGCGGCGCCACCTCCCCGCTCATGACACCTGCCGTGGCGCCGAATCCCTATGTGGGCTGGCTGCCCACGGCCCTGCCTCCCATGCTCACGACGCCCGCCACGGCGCCGTCTCCTTGTGCGCGCGCCGGCTGCCCGCGACGCTGCCTCCCCATGCTTGTGGCGGCGGCCGCAGCCTCGCCCCCTGCGAGCGAGAGCCGATGTGAGGCACGGGCGCGGGCGGTCAATGGCACTAGGAGGTTTGTGCAAGAAGGGAGATGATTTTAGAGGGCTAAATGAAAAAAGAAATATAAAACAAAGGGGTATGGACTTATATGTCACACCTTAACAAGTTCATGTACCTAGAAATGCAGTTTGAGAGTTTGTGGACCTAAGTGGTATAGGCTTAAAAGTTCATGGATCTCCCGTGCATTTTACTCTCTCTCTCTCTCTCTGTATATATACTCCCTCCATAACTATAAAACTTGACGTTCTAGGCGCTACCGCCGGTTTCATTTTAGTTGACGTCCTGGCTCAGTGCGGCACCTACTGGACCCGAATGCCCTTGCCAGCCTCGCCCGTTGCGCGTCTGTCCATTGCGGTGCCATCGCATTCAACGCGCGCGTGCCCCCTCGTAAACTCGCCCGCATTCAACGCGCGCGTGCGTGCCTCCCATCGACGCTCCATGGCTCGCGGTGTCTTCATCGCTCGCCCGACACCCGACGCCCTTCATCCACTCTTCTCCGTTTAGAGCTCGCTGCCGCCATCGCTTAGAGTTCGCCATGGGAAGTAGGTCGGAGGAGGTGATCGCGGGCTCGAACGAGGTGTTCGCGGACTCAGTGGTGGCGCCGGATTCGGCGGAAGTGCTCGTCGCGGACTCCATCGCGCTGGACACCATCGACCCGCTGGACTCTGTCGAGGAGGTGCCGGACGTCAATGAGGTGGTCAACTGTCCTCGCTGCGGCACGTTCCACGCTGGCGGCGTCTTCGGAGAAGCCTATTACCAAGGTCGCCGCAACGCTCGGAGGTGTGCCCGTTGTGGCCTTTTGCATGAAGACTACGACATCCCAGCAAGGTTCCTTCATGACATGGACAAGTTTGATTGTGAGTTCTTCATTCCTGACATGGACAAACTAAGAATGAGTGGTTAGACCATCATTCTGCCTGAACAAGTTGTGAAGAAGTTGGACGAGAAGATGGAAAAGAAGTTGGAGAAGATCAAGCAAGCAAAGAGCAGTCCCCAGGCCAACAAAAATACATGAGCATTCAGCACATTTTTTACTTTGCATAAACTAAATTGCATCTTCTAATTTGCAGGGAGACTACTGATGGCTTCAGCTAGCAATGAAGGTTCACAAGGGATTTGCAATGGCAGCATATCTTCCCTCTCTAGTCTTTGCTTTTGCATGTGAGGAATTTTGATCTTGTTGCTCCCTTTAATCTTCATTGCTTCCTTCAAAACAGTTTGTAGTGTTACAAA
The DNA here is from genome assembly GCA_030272315.1 of Paspalum vaginatum. Classification (NCBI taxonomy): domain Eukaryota; kingdom Viridiplantae; phylum Streptophyta; class Magnoliopsida; order Poales; family Poaceae; genus Paspalum; species Paspalum vaginatum. Next base: position 40,644,001 of record CM059017.1, on the reverse strand, counting down.
TATCCTATTTGCTCTCTTTGGGCAGTACTCCAAGAATGCCTACAAAAACATGTGTTGAAGAAATTAGCATGATTTAATCATTTTGTCATGTATTGAAACAATGAATGGATGATATTTTACCTGTTCGACTGCTAGAATTAGATCGTTCAATGTCTTTGCACCTTTCTTGTACTGAATAGCTTGAATTGCTCTAAAAAAACCCAAATCTAGAATGTTAAAATTTGGAGAATTGGCCGGCTGACATATAAGCCTAATGTCAAACCCATCTTGCTTTGCAACCTCACAAAACTGAGGATCATCCACTTTTAAATGAGTAGGAGCATTATCTTGTTGTATGAAAATTGGCTTGAGCACATCTTCTCTTGGCCACTTCGCTCTAATTGCTGGCAACACTCTATTTATCATGAAATCTCTTATGACATCCCTTGTGATGGATTGGATTGGCTTGATTACTTGCGCACCACGCAGCCGATTGTGACTTCATCAAATAGCTTGCTCAATTGTGACTAGTGGAAAGCAACCTATTTTGCCATCAAACACACATTCTCCATCTCTAAACCTTGGACGAGCAACAACACACAAAAACATGATCCTAGGGATGTAGTTCTTGTTCTTGCAAGTGCGGTGTGGTTCATCTTCACAGGGCAGCAAGTAGTATGTCTCAGATTTTTGATGGAGATAGAACCATTTCTCATCAATAAACACAAAGTCAGACAAATCCTTGAACTTTGGATCATCAAGCAATCCTTGCTCAATCATGTCAATGCACCACTTCAACCTAGCCTTTCTGTTATCATCGGTGAGGTAAGGTTTTATGCTACTAGAGTGGCGCCTAATCATACCCTTTGCCAAATACCTTTGTATCCTAGATTTGCTAATACCAAGTTCTCTAGAAACATCTTCTATGGTCATTCTTTTTTTGAGAGGAATCTCACTCAATTTTGCCAAATCAAAAGGGATTGGTTTACTGCCACTTCTACCTTTCTTTAGATTAGGAACCTTGACTGGAATGTTTTGAGCAAGTTGGTTTTTACCTTGCCTCCATATGCGCTGAACTATTCGGATCTTTACTCCAAATTGTTCAGCAACAATTGTTGTGTCCTTCTTCCCAAGCTTCCCGTTCTTGCTTCTTTTTAGCAAAGCTTGGTAGACTTGTTGTCTAACATGATCAGGATAGTCACACATCGGCTGGTTTCCTTGAACGGGAGCCTCAACTTCTTGTTCTAGCAAAAGGAATTAAACAAGCGCATTTTCATAGTGAGCTAAAGTCACGGTATGATCTAAGTATAGAAAAAAAGCACATCCATAAATCTAACCGGGCATGTTTTGTAGAAAATCGAAATCAACCGCACCAAACTCGTCTAGAGACAGGTTCAAATCAAACCCTGTCCAAAAAGTAAAGAAAGAAAATGAGATACGCGTTGTATAAAAAAAGAACAAGTTAGCTATCATATAAAAAATGAGTACGAGTACATTACCATACGCGGTGTCTTCTTCTAAATGAACGTTCAAATCGAATGGATGAGCCATTGCTAAACATACATGGAAAGAGAATGACTGGAGAAGGAAAGAGTGCAGCACGGACGGCAAAGATGGAAATAAAAGAGATTGAGATGGAAAGGGTGCATCACTGGTTAAATAGGAATAGCACACGGACAGACACCTCAGTTGTCCGCCTACACACGCCATTCCATTTGAAACTGAGCGCGAGCGAAAAAAAATTGAGCCGCAAGCGCGCCAGGAAGTCCAATCGAATGAAAAAGAAAAAAAAAGAGGGCCGCAAGCGCGCCAAGAAGTCCAGTCGAATGAAAAAGCAAAAAAAAAGAGCGCCACGAAGCCAGCCTTAGCACCCAAACATGTCCCTTCCCGCATGATCACAGTGCCATGCAAAATCAACGTACTCCATGCAAAAACGTGTAAACAAAAAAAATGACGGCTAGGGGATTCGAACCCTGCCCCCTCTGGGCTCAAGTCCCACTCGCCTGACCAGTCCAGCTGCAATTCTTTCATGTCTAGGTGGTACCCATAGTCGTATTTAATAAGGACAAACATGGAAAAGCATGGAAGATTACCTCCTAATTAATGACTCCTTGGTTACCACAATCCTGTCCTAAACGTCAAGTTTTATAGGTATGGAGGGAGTATATATATATAAGGAGCCTAAGGGGCTTCCAATAAGGTTGGGGTAGCTCGGGTCACAACAAACCGAGACTGGCGCAACCCACGACACAACCATTTGTTAAGCATCTCGCTCGACCCGGCAGCCTCACGGCCTTATCTACCTTTCCACGCCGGCCTAGTAAAGCCTATCGATAATTTTTTTTCACACGGCCTCTTCGTTCGATGGATGCACTGCCACCCCCATCCACAAGCTATCGATCACCGCGGCCCAACCAGTAATACTGTCACCAGTGATGACGATCGGGTCTCGCCGTTTGTGGATTATGAGGAAGATGACAACGTATTTATGCCCCCAAGAAGCGTCCAGATCTTGGTCAGGAACCACCCGTCTAGAGGCCAATCAGATCATGTTCTGTAAGATTCAAGGTATGATTTTTTCTTATTTTAATTGGTCCTTAATCCCTAATACACCACATGATCTATAATTTGAGATGAACCTTCTAGGATCCTAATTGTTGGTTGATTAATGGTTTGACTCAGCTTTTTCTCCAGGCTTTGCTACAGCCGAAGGAGGCAGAGCCCCGAAGTGGGTCTTTGACCGAAGATGGCAGAAATCCGAAGAGGATCTTCAGGCACCGGTGTCGACTCCAAGTAAGGCGTGAATCCCAAAGATCACTTGGCTCGAAGAAGGGCTTTGAGAAAGCTGTCCAAGCATCAAGTTGTATGAGACTAAAGGCGAAGACCCTGGTGCAGAGGCTCTTCGCCGGAGAGGCAGCCTCTTCGGGCCGCGGAGGAGATCGAACGACTGAGAGGGAAAAGTAGTAGTTACAAATGGGGCCTACTAGTTCACATTTGTAACAAGAAAGACCAAGTTGCCCTTGAATATTTTGGGAATGTAGTAGTTATCGAGACCTTTATGTAATTCCACACCTGGGCGCTTGGTATTCCTATAAATACCCTATAGTTACTTGAGTACAGATGATTGATTGAGCAATACAAATCCACCTTGTTTCACCCCCTTACTATTGCTTCTTAACCCAAGTGATTTCCAAATCTCTTCCGCAATAGTTTGGCACCCACTGTGTTCGAGCCCATGGTAGTAACGAAGAAAATGACAGCCGCAGTGGCAACTACAGCAGCAACGGGAATCATAGATATGAACTAGAACACCACTCAAGATCCACCTCAAAACACACCTCAGGAGCCCGAGGGAGTTCGCAAGGAGGTATACTACAACTTGAAGAAGACAAGAGGAAAGAACAAACGAAGACCTTCCACATCAAACATGATTCACAAGCCAAGAAATGGAAATATACCGAAGGGTGCAAAAAGTTGTGGCACAAAAGAGAAACACAAATTGAACAAAAAGGAACCAGAACAAGAAGCGAACAAGCAGAAGAACTATCAAAATATGAAGAGATGTAGTGGCAGTTGCAAAAGAAAGAAGAACATTTATAGTTGCTTATCAAGCAGAAGGAATAGCAAGAACTCCAAAACCAAATGACAAGGCTCCAAGAGTCATTGCAATCAGTCCACTAGGAAACACAAATATTAGAGAACTGGCAAGAACCACAAAACCATCGAGAGGAAATCAACATCAAAGATGTTGAGGATGAAGAATACGATGAAGCTCAACACGAGGATCAGCAATGCGAGATCCATCATTACAATCGAAGATACTAGCCTCGCAATGAGCGGAGGTAGAGCAAAGCACACTCTCCATAAGCATCAGCACTTGAGGAAGCCCTTTGGCCGCCAAAATTCAAGATACTGGCACTTTTGCCCAATACAAAGGTGATTCAGATCCCAAAGAATTTCTCATGAAGTAAGAAGCATCCATATCATCAGCTGCAGGAAACAACACAATTAAAGCCAAAGCATTCATCATGGTGGTGAAAGGGCCAACGCAGTAGTAGTACACTTCACTACCATCAGGGCAGATCTTTGCATGGTAGCAACTGCGAGAAAAATTAATATCAAACTTCCAAGGGTTCTGGCCTGAGATGTACATGTCAAGAGATCTTCACAACTGCAGACAGAAAAGCGATGAAACTCTCCAGTAGTACCTTCAACATTTCATCAATCTTAGAGCACAAGATCTGCATGTGAGCGAAGATACCATTATCGACACGATGATTGAAGAGTTAAAAATGGGCTCATGTGCAGAATACTTGGACATGCACAGGCCAAGTTGTGAGAAAGAGCTCCTTGACATCGTCCAAGAATATTGCAAATCCAATAGAGGCAAACAAAGAAGTTAGATTCCTTAGCCATACAGAGGGAAACTGAAATGAGCTAGGGCTCCTGAAGAAGTAGCTCTTAGCGAAGAAATGAGCATGAACAATAAGAGAGACAACAATCTCACTGGCAGAGTTACAAGAATGAAACCAAAGTTACAACTCCCTCTTCAAAGGAAGAGGAGGAAGGAATCACCAAGGACATGGTAGATTCGGCCGTTCCTCTAGGCACATCTATTGCATCTTCCATGGCGAGGACCAAGGGCACACCACAAAAAATTGCCCAATCACTCAATAAGCCAAGCAAAGAATTCAAACCCAAAGCCAACAGCCTTCGCAGCAAAAACAATACACTTCGCCACAACCGCAGAATACTCAACAATGTAACGAGCCATGAGCTACTTCACCCATCATCACCCAATGCATAAACCCTAGCTCCCCCCAATACATGCACCTTTACTTCTACCACCCCACCTCAAACACAAATGCTGCCACCCCCATTGAAGGCAGCAAACCCTGTTCAGCCATCGCAGGAAACTCAACAGAACCGATGACACATATGGACAACTACAACTCAATCCCAACACTATGACTCTATCCACCATATCTCACCTAAAACTGAAGATACCCAAGCCCAAAACACAAAAATTGAGAAAAGCCAACAATCCAGTCACCAAGTCAATATTATCAATGCCATCACCGGAGGATCTAGAGAACTGCGGCACAATACAATGAAACAAAGAAGGGATTTCGTCAGATGTGTCAATCATGTCTCTAAAGGTACCTGTTTCAAAACCTAGTGGTCTCAAATGCTTATCACTTTTACTGAAGAGGACTTGAAATTGAAGCATTTTCCGCATCAAGACCCTATCATCATGAGAGCGCTAGTGGGCATCAACTCCGCACATTTTCTGGGTAAGGACATAGGAAGAGTACTGGTGCATAATGGAAGCATTATAGACATAATATTCAAGAGCTGTTACATTGCAATGGGACCATTCAGGAGAACGGAAGCAATCCCCTTCGATATCATGGACATAGCGTACCCTTACAATGGGATCTTCAGTAGGGGAATCATACACAAATTTCAAGCAGTCATTCACCAAGGTTACCTATGTATGAAAATGCCAACGCCAGCTGGCATATTATCAATCGTCAGCAGCCAAAAAGATGCGAGAGAAGCAGAAATGAATGCCTCAACGACAAATAGGAGTATACACATGATTAAAGAAGGATCCATCCCCAAAGATGAAAACGAAGAATAACAACAGCACAGTTAGCCGGAATAGGAAAAATCAGGCTGCATGAACACACAAAGAAGGTACCACTATACGAAGATGCGCTAGATAAATGTGTCATCATCAGTGATTCGCTGCAACCAGAGGAAGAAGAGAAGCCACTCCAATGTCTTAGAAAAAATCATGATGTCTTCGCATGGAAGCCCTCAGATTCTCATTGGAGTAAACAGAAGTTTAATAGAGCACACACTGCATGTTGATCTAAAGGGAAAACCAAGAAAGCAAAAACTTCATCACATGTCCGAAGAGCGAGCCGAAGTAGGAAAGTTCATAGTACAAAAGCTACTTGAAGCAGATGACATAGGAGAAGTTCGATTCTTAGATTGGCTTTCCAATGTGGTAATGGTGAGAAAGAAGAGCGGCGAGTGGAGAATGTTCACTGACTTCGCAATGTTGAATAGGGTATGCCCGAAGGACAACCATCCCTTGCCAAGAATTGAGGATTTGGTTGATTCGGCGGCAGGATGCAAAATGTTCATATCCTCTTTGCGAAGTGCTAGAAAACAATGAATCTTCGGGCAGAATCGATAAATGGGTAGCAAAATTGGCTGAACATGTTATCAACTTCATCCCTAGAACCTCAATCAAATCATGGATTCTAGCAGATTTCATGGCAGATTGACACTAGCAAATGAAAAAGGACAAGAACGAACATTGTAGTCACCGGTATGGACCATTCAATGTGATGGATCATATCGATCAGCAGCCTCGGCATCTTCGGCAATACTGGTCTCGGCACAAGGTGCAAAACTAAGATATGTGGCTAGGTTACAATTCAAAGGCACCACAGACAATGTTGCAGAATACAAAGCCCTATTGTTAGGGTTGAGAAAAGCAAGAGCACTAGGAGTCTGAAGAGTGACAGCACTCACAGACTCTGAGTTGATCATGGGACACATAAGCAAGAATTTCAAAGCAAAAGATCCCGTCATGAACAAGTACCTACAGCTACTCAGATCAATGGGGGATGGACATCGTCGGACCATTGCCGCCAACACAAGGAAACTACTGGTATGTGTAAGTGTAATCAACCTCTAAGAGGGTTTTAGTTACTGTTAACAAGACATTAAAAATAACTAATGATTTTTTGTGAGTATGCTTACACTGGTTGAATCAAAAGAAATGTGCTACAAAATCTATATCAAGCAAGAAAGCACATGTCATAATGCTGCATCAAGCAAACAAGTGCCATACTCAAAGTGCAAGAGAGAAAAGAGGCCCCTCACTCAAGTTTCAAATTCATCGAAAGTGGTTCCCTCAAGATTGAAGCAAGTTTAGTTCTACTAATTTAAATCTTAAGTATAGGAACCGCCTTTTTGTCCAGAGGGGTCCAACATGCATAGCTTCCTGGGTCATAAAGCTCACAAGGTTCAAAACTCTCCACAAGAATTCCATACCATTTCATCGTAAGCTTCGTTGCAAATCTTTCCCTTGCCCACCGGCGGTCTCACCGGCTCTACCGGTCCACCTAGTCAAGTGCCGGTCTGCCAAAACTGGTGGCTGACCAGTGGTTAGACAGAGAGAACTGATCTATCACCTGTGATATCGGTCTGCCATCTCTGGTGGCCCATCGGTGGCCGGACTGGTCCAATGGGTCTGTGACTTGTGGCACCGATCTACCGTTTCTGTTGGTTTCGTTTGAACTCCACTCGTCCCATTGGTTCCACTGCTGTTCCCATCGGCACCACCGGTCTGACACCTCCATGTTCTGTAATGGTTCAAAATGGCTAGTTGGATGGCTCCAAGTATATATACCCCTTCACTTTCTTCATTTACTCTCTCTTGCCACTCAGACAAAGTGCTTCAAGTGCATTCATTCTTCTTCCTCCTCTCCACTTTCTTGAGCTCAAATCCTCCATTGCTTGTGAGAGTGAGTTGGTGAGATGGTGAGGGAGCTTTCAAGACTTCATGTTCTTCATCTTTTTCTCTCTCTCGTGCTTGTGAGCTTGGTGACCCTTGAAGCAAATTTGGTGGATCTATTACTCTTGGAGTCTTGTGCTCCTTGAAGGCTAGGCATTGCCCGTTGAAGCATCTATCTTGTGTGGATTGCTCCAGGAAGTTTGTATTACCCCACCCTTTGAGCCTTGATAGTAAGTACCTCTCAGCCGGTCTTTGTGATTGGGGAGAAGAGGATAGGGTTGCGAGCCCAAAACCTTTGTGGGTTCCTCAGCAACGAGGACGTAGGGATGTCTTGGTGGTGTGCCCAAACCTCGGCATAAATCTTGTTTCGTGTGTTTGTGTTCTTCGTAGTTCTTCCTCGTTCATGAGCTATATACCTGTGCTTGGAATATTTTGCGTGGATCTCTCTTTTGTGTAGGAACCAAGGCAAGCCCCTCTGAGATCTGTAAGAGATAGTTCGTAGGAAACCCTAGGAACTCACGGTAACAAAGTTTATTGCATAGATTTAGAGATCAATTCGAGTTGTCTTTTTCCCATCAGTTGAACTGGTGAGGATCGGTTCAACCGGTCTGACTAGTTGAACCGGTCCACACCAGTCCAACCAGTCTGCTACTGATTTCTGCATTTTAGTTTGTGTAATTTTTTAGATTAGTCTATTCACCCACCTCTAGGCTACTTTCAATTGGTATCAGAGCCTAATCCTCATTATTAGTGTTTAACCGTGTGAGGAATGTCAACCTCGGCTGGGGGTGAGCGTCGCAAGAAGGCACAACATGTTCCTAGTGATGAAGAAGACCTTGTCTCCATCAATCTTGGCTCAGGATCGGAATCTCGCAGGGAGATTGAAGATGAAGTTCACAAACAAGCAAAGAAGATGGCCAAGAAGTTGTACGACAAGATGAAGGACACGCTTATAGCAAAAATGGAAAGAAACATGGAAAAGATGATGGAAGAGAAGATGGAGGAGAAGACACAAGACTCCTCACCAAAGCCGAAACCATCCTCAAGGAAGTCAAAGAAAGCTCAACAAGACTTCACTCGGTTCCCTCTTGATTACTCTCAATTAAGCAACTCTACCTCTAGTTTTTTCTTCGGTACCCATCATTGTGATGCCCACGGCATCTCGAAAATCTTAACACGTGATTAGATTAGCGGTAGTCAGAGAATTGGCTTAATAATGTTTAGAGAAGAGCAACAACTAGGTTAGTAAATCACGAAGTCAGAAATTTCCAGTGAGATATGCAAAACCCCTGAGTGCACTTATGACCTTAGTTCCAAATAAAATGTGTTTTGGACCAAACTCTCTATAACAAACTTGTAGACAATTCTAGGTAGATCAACTTTGTTATTGGGCGTGGTGACATGCATAAAGGTTTGCAAGATGTTTTAGCTTCTTTTCTATCTTCTAGTGAATTCTGTCCAAATAGACCTGAATGGAAAATTCAAATTTTGAGCAATTAAAAGTCTCTATCATGCAAAACATCATATAAGAAAGTTTTAGATAATTAAAAACCACACAACATTGGTATAATACTATTTCTCTGAAAATGAGCATAAAATAGACTTTAGGAATTTCTAAGTTTGTATTAAACTTTGGTCAAACTGGAGTCAGCAGGTTCAATTCAAATTTGATCATATTTAAACTTGGAATCTGATATTACTCCTTTTGACAAAGTTGTAGATCTGGGAGAGTAGAGAAATTTTTGTATTTTGGGTTTTCCCAAATTCGGCCTCTAGGGTGTCCAAAATTCTCAAATTCCAAAACCTGTATATAAAGTCAAAGCCAGTTTTCCAATTTCGGGGTTTTTTCGAATTTCTTTGAGTCACTGACGAGCGGGACCCACCTGTCAGCCGCCCGCGCCAGCACATCCCGCCGATTCACTTGCTCCGTGCACCCGGTCCGTAGACCTCCCACCCTTCTCCTCACCCCGGTCCCACCTGTCAGTGGCTCTTGGTCCAACGGACTCGGTTTGCACCGCGTCGCCTTCTTCCTCCCTGCGCTGGCTCGCCCACGCGTCTGCCGCACCGTGACGTGCCGCGCCCTGCTCGCGAGCACGCCACGCCGCCGGCCACGTGCCGCCCGCTGCCCGCGCCGGCTAAAGGGTGTGGCCACGGCCTCCCCTCGCTCTCAGCTCTCACTCCGGTCACTGCCCATCCGCTCGCCCCTCCGCTCTCCCTCCCTCTCCTCTCTGCTCTCTCTCGCGTGGGGGAGCTTGGCCGCCATTGCCGGCCGAGTCCGAGCTCAAAGCTCACCGGGTCTCCTCTTCTGGACCCCCTCCACCCCATCCAACGCGCGCGCCACCATCGCCTCCATCCCCGCTGCGAACCCCAAGACCCTGGATCCCTTCCCCATCACCGGACCGAGGCCGCACCGCCGCTCACTGTCACTCCGTCGTGCCTCGGTTCACGACCCGTTCCACATCCACTCGTTCCTCCCCGCGCGACGCCATTAGGGGGAAACGAAGCCCCACGGCCGGGGACACCTCTCCGGACCCGCTCGGCCCCAAGTGCGTGCCCACAGCCGCCAGCGCAAGCCGCCATCCTCTCCCCTGCGCGTTCGGCCGGAGGAAGAAGAAAGGCAGGAAGAAGAAGGTCGATTTTCAAAAGCACCCCTGCGTTTCTGGTTATTTTCTTTCAAGTACGGCGCGCTATTCACTGAGTCATCAAATCCTTACGCGCTAGCCCCTGATGTAATAGATAATCACATTTAGGTCCCTGACTGTTATGATTTTCGATTTAATGTGTTTTATTAGGCTGAAAACTTTGGAAATTCATAATAAATCAAATAAAAATCAGAAAAATACAAACTTTGTTGCACTGTACTCCTACTAAATAGATCTACAGAATGGATATGATGGTTGAGTAGGAAAAGACCTTTTTGCCCCTGTTAATGTGCATGCATGAAAAACCTTAATAAATAGGAAATGTGGGTAAAATGAACTTCAAAAATTATGAAATTTGGGCAGAGATCTTATTAACATGTGTAGGCTCTGTCTAAATTTTGGTAGCCCTAGCATTGTCTGTTTAATTACTATTTTGCCCTTATCTTGTATTTAAGCATATATTAATTTAGAAAAAGATTGCTATGGAGAAAAAATGCTCCAGGTGACTTTAAGGGCTTGATATGAGCTCTAGGTTATGAACATGACTCATTGCTAGAATAGGAGGTGGTGCATGTAAGGGTGTGACTCTGATCTGGAAATAGTAGAAATAATGCAATTTTATATAAATAATCAAAAATGTGAAACTAATATATCCAATAAAAACCCCCACACTTACCATGTTAGCTTTATGATCGACAACTTAACTCCTGTATATGTTCTCGTGAGATTGCACATACTCGATTGCTTCGGGTCCATCAAAGTAGTACTAATGCTAGTGCCAGTCGGGAGGTTTTGGTTGAGCTAGTAATCCATTACCTGCGTAACTAGAGGTTTGCCTTATATTTTGCTTAACCAGTTAAACGCTTGATGATCGTGCATCTCATTCACTGTGTCATGCATAGCATTCATATAGCAACGCTTATTGCAGATACGTGATTGACAAACAAGTACGGGAGCTACTTTAAGCAATGGTGTTCCAGAAGATCAAGTAAGCCCCAGACACGACCTGGAGAGCCCATCAGTCGTGTTTGGAAGGAGGAGTTGTCCAAGTGATCAAGGGGTTGCCTGGGGCAAAGCCTCACAACCCGGCAAACTAACCCAGTTTAGTTTGTTAGTTGGATAAGAATAAGCAAAGGTAGGCAGGACCATACTCAACCCAGCAAACAAATTATACTTGTTGATTACGCATATGCATTAGGAGTTGCTTGGAAACAATTGCATTAGACTCCCTGGCCGCCCTGGCCCTAGCACCTATATATAGAGTTCGTAGGACGAGTTGCCTAGGCTCTGCTATGTGCGAGTAGACACGAGTGAAAGGAGTCACTCGTCACGTAAGTGACTTCAAAGGTTACAAAACTTTTACTATTGAGAAAGTAATACTATGCTCATGATTTAAATGGAGACCGGGCGGAGAATAATTTTATTATGTGGTGTGCGTTTGGCTCCGCCTGAGTCGTTTAAGGCCCGTCCGCTGTTCGTCTGCTGATCGGCATAACATTGCTAAAGTGCTTATCCGGGGAATGGGACCGGAAAAGTCTTTCCTGGGCTCGTCCGAAGCACAGAGACACGTTCCTACCCGCTGGTTGAGAGGAAGGTGGCCTGGGGGAGCTTGGTACTCATGACGGGGAGACCGAGATGTCGGCAGGCTCGTCATGGGGGCACAACCCGGGGGCTAGGCGGGAGTGAATCGAACTTGGGACGAGGCAGGTTAAGATTGGGGCTATATGTGGGAACGCGATGGCTAGTAAGCATATACCCCTGGCATGATAGTTATTCCCGGGAATTAAAAATCGATTCGAATCGCTGATGCCCACCAGGTGTGGGAATGCCAATATCACTGTCGGGCAACGTAGTAACTACTTGAATATATTATGTCCGTTACTCATGTTTTCAAATACAACATGTTTGTATTGTATTGCTTACATTTCTACAAGTTGTTATGGAGTTATATGCAAAAGATGAATCTTGATATTTTATATTGATATACCACTGTTTAAAATCAATGGCTAAGGATCCAAAGGTTAGTAAGCAAGCTTTGCGTCAGCCGTAAGCCAATCCATTAAGTCCTACTGAGTAATTAGTACTCAGGGTTTGCCCCCACCTTTTGAGAACAGGTACCGACGACATCTGGACATCTGCTTGGAGGAGGGTAGTATCAGTGGGCTCGGTGCTGCTCGTCTCGATCAACGTTGCATGAAGACTAGTAAAGTATTTTCCTTCGCTGTGAGACGTTTTCAAATTCGCTTCCGCTGTGTGATTCAAACTCGACTTTCGTATGGTAATATGTTAAAACTTATATTATTATTTCGAATCGGTTTGTAAAACAAGCTTATATATGCTATATTCAACTGCCTGAGATGATGTACCTGTTGTGGCTCCATTGAGGGCTGGATGTGTATGATGTCGGTTCCTCTGGGAAAAGGTAATATCGGGGGTCGAATGACTCTCGACGGACGACCGGGTTTAGTTCGGTCTAATCACACTGCGAGCCAGAGGTGGCAGGTGTGCTTAGCCTGGATTAAATCGGCGGTTCCGCCACAATCATCAAGCCTCCTATTCTTACTAGGATGAACTATGCTGAATAGGCTTCCGATATGAAGATGCATTTCATCTCCTTGTATCCAAGCCTTTGGGAAGTGGTGAATGTAGGTGTGATAGTGCCGAAGAAGCCAGAAGACTACATCGCAATGCTCAAGCCACTTGCATCATCAACAATGGGTTGAGTGAAGAAGAGCGTCGCAAGGTCAAAGGGATAGAGATTGCAAATGAAATTTGGGAAAGGCTCCAAATGGCACATGAAGGTGATCTCAAAGCAAAGCTAGTGAAGATTGAGCTTATTCAAGATGAGTTGGATGCCTTCGTGATGCTCAAAGGAGAAACCATTCGAAGCTTGTTTGACCAATTGATGATCCTAATCAATGACATTCAAGCCCTTGGATGTGAAGATTGCGATGATGAACACAAAGTTGCAAGAAGATTTCTAAGGGCATATCAAGTCAAGAACTTGGATCTTGCAAGAATGATAAGAGATCGTGATGATATGAGACCATGACACCTCATCAACTTCTTGGTAGAATTCAACAACATGAGATGGCGGACAAAGCAGCAATTGCAGCCACCGAAAGGGTACCAGATGCTATGGTGCCAAATGAAGGTGAAGGTCAACCGGTGGCTCTCCGAGCCACAAATCAAGTTGATGCTAGCAAATCCAACAAAGCTAGCAAGAGCAAGAAAGTCATTGAAGAATCTTCCTGAAGTGATGATAGATCAGAAGATGAAGACCAAGATGTTGCCATGTTCATCAAGGGCATGAAGAAAATGATGAGAGCTGGCAACAAATACAAGAAGAGGAATGGTGATAGGTACAAGAAGGACAAGTACAAGAAGAAAAGATGATATGAGTGTGGTGACTATGGACACTACATAGCCGATTGTCCAAAGAAGAAGGAAGAGTCCAAGGAAAGAAGGAAGGACAAGTACAAGGAAGATAAAAGCAAGAACTACAAGAAGAAGAAGCGTGGTTATTCTCATGTTGGTGAAGAATGGGACTCTGATGATGAAAGCTCAAGCTCCGAAGAGGAAGGGATAGCAAGCATTGTTATCCACAAGGCATCATTGACTCCACGCCTCTTCACAAACCTCTCCGATGATGAGAATGACATCACTCTCACTTGCCTAATGGCAAAAGGGAGGAAGGTACAATCTGATGACTCATCCTCTAGTGATTGTGAGAGTGATGATAGTGATGATGAACCTAGTGCTAAACAAAACATAATAAAAGAATACGATACAAAAGGCTATAACATAATCAAGAAGCTTTTGGAGAAATTAGAGAAAAGGGAAATGTATCTTAACAAGCAAGATGACTTGCTTATCCTTGAGAAGAAAAGAAACCTTGCTTTAGAGAAGTCATTAGTCAAGTGTGAGGAGAAGACAGAAGAGTTGGCTAAGGAACTATCCCTAACCAAGTCTAGCATTGAGGAGAAAGATGAAAGTCTTGCTAAGGCAAACTCCTCTTTGGATATCCTAAAGAGTGCTAATGTTGAACTTCAAGTGAGCATGTCAAGCTTAAATGGCCAGTTCAAGGGCCTTGAAGTACAATATAGCATACTTTGGGATACCACTTCTACTACACCTTTGGTCCCTCTTGACACTAGTGTCTCCACTAGCAAAGGTTGTAACCAGTGCTATAATCATGATATGGATGCTTGTACCGCTAACCTTGAAAAGGTAGGAATGTTGGAGCATCAATTGAAAACACTCAAACTAATGGTGAAAGAAGACATGTTCACCAATCATGATGGGTCAAGAAAGGAGGAACTCAAGGATCCATCAACAAGGGACAACAAAGGAAGAATGGGACTTAGCCTCAAGGATAGGGCAAATGGAAGTGAAATAATCAATGGACAAAAGTGCCCTAAATGGAAGAAAGGAACAGCATTGCATGATGTATTGAACAAGATTCACTCATCAACAACCACTTCCACATCACAAGCAAAAGTGAAGAAGGGCAAGGAAGTTGAAGTTCAAGCTAAGCCAATCAAGCAAGAAGAAACTCAAGTTCCTATCTCAAAATCTTACTTGTGTGATTATATGTTAACTTGGGACCATCGTGGTAAAATGGTCGTCAAGTATGTGGGTGCCTACACTAACAAAACTTTGTTCAAAAGAAATGGGTGGGTACCTAAGGCCCTTGTTACTAAATCTCAAGGATCCAAATCTTTTTGGGTACCTAAATCTAGAACATGATTTGTTTTGTAGGACTACTCCAGTGGATCAAGTTGGGTGCTTGACAGCGGATGCACAAATCATATGACCGGAGAGAGGAGTATGTTCAACTCCTTGCAACTCGCCCATGATACACAAGAAATTGTCTTTGGTGATAGTGGCAAGGGTGAGGTTTTGGGTGTTGGTAAAATTCATATCTCTAGTAAACAATCAATTTCTAAGGTTCTATTAGTTGATTCGTTAAGTTACAATTTGTTATCCGTATCACAAATTTGTGAGATGGGTTACAATTGTCTCTTTACGGATGTGGGTGTGCCAATCCTTAGGAGGGAGGATTCCTCTATTGCTTTTACGGGTCGTTTGAAGGGCAAACTTTATCTTGTTGATTTCACAACAAATAAGGTGAGGCCTGAGACCTGTTTAGCCGCAAAATCCGACATGGGTTGGCTTTGGCATCGCCGACTAGCTCATGTTGGGATGAGGAACTTGGCCAAACTCTTAAAGGGTGAGCACATCATTGGACTAACAAATGTTGTTTTTGAGAAATATAAGGTTTGTGGAGCATGTCAAGCGAAAAAACAAGTAGGAGTGCTACATCCCACCAAGAAGTGGTGTCAATGACAAGATCTTTAGAGCTACTTCACATGGACCTCTTTAGACCCGTTGCTTACATTAGCCTCGGCAGTAACAAATATGCTTTAGTTATTGTTGATGATTTTTCTTGCTTCACGTGGGTATTCTTTTTGCATGATAAGGTTGAAGTATGAGAGATGCTCAAGAAGTTCAAAAGAGGAGCCCAAAATGAATTTGAAGTTAAGACCAAGAGGATAAGAAGTGACAATAGAAGAGAATTCAAGAACACCAGTGTTGAAGAATTTTTAGATAAAGAAGGCATGAAGCATGAGTTTTCGGCACCTTACTCCCCACAAAAAATGCTGTTGTGGAGAGGAAGAATTGAACACTCATTGACATGGTGAGAATGATGCTTGATGAGTACAAGATCTCGGATCAACTTTGGGCTAAAGCCGTCAACACCGCGTGTCATGCAATTAACCATCTCTACATTCACAAGATCATGAAGAAAACATCCTATGAGCTTCTAACCGGTAATAACTCTAATGTGTCTTACTTTAGAGTTTTTGGGAGTAAGTGTTTCATACTTATCAAGAAACCCAAAAGCTCAAAGTTTGCACCAAAGGTTGATGAAGGTTTTCTATTGGGTTATTGCTCAAATGCTCATGCCTATCGTGTCTTCAACAAAACTACCGGTTGAGTTAAAATAGCGAGAGATGTGACATTTGATGAATCTAATGGCTCTCAAGGGGAGCAAGTTGTTTCACATGTTGTAGGTGATGAAGAGCCTCCTTGTGAAGCAATCAAGAAGCTCAACATAGGTGAAATCAAGTCTCAAGCAAACCAAGTGCAAGATGATGGAGAAGATGAAGCTCTTCCTCCCTTCCTCAACAATGGTGGAGCCTTCCCAAGTCAAATGATTGTCAAGATCAAGTGGGAGCTCTTGGTGACAATCAAGAGCTAAGCCATGATCAAGATCAAAGCAATGATGGCCCACATGTTGATCAAGAAAATGAAGAGGGAGGGCAAATACAACATCAAGATCAAAGGCCACATCCAAGAGTGCACCAATCCATTCAACGAGATCATCCCGTTTATAACATCCTTGGGAGTATCTGAAGAGGGGTAACCACTCATTCTTGTTTAGCAAGTTTTTATGAATTTTACTCGTTTGTCTCCTCTTTGGAACGTCTTAAGGTAGAACAAGCATTTGAAGATCCGAATTGGGTGAAGGCAATGCAAGAAGAGCTAAACAACTTCAAATGTAATGAAGTCTGGTCCTTGGTGGAAAGACCCAACCAAAACATCATTGGAACCAAATGGGTCTTCCGGAACAAACAAGATGAGTATGGCGTGGTGACAAGGAACAAGGCATGGTTGGTGGCTCAAGGTTTCACCCAAGTGGAAGGCTTGGACTTTGGAGAGATGTACGGACTAGTGGCAAGGCTTGAGTCAATTCGGATCCTTATAGCCTTTGCCACTCACTACAACTTCAAGTTGTATCAAATGGACGTCAAGAGTGCCTTCCTCAATTGGCCAATCCAAGAAGAAGTATATGTGAGGCAACCACCGGGCTTTGAAGATCCAAAGTTTCCAAACCACGTCTACAAGCTCCATAAGGCGCTCTATGGGCTTAAGCAAGAACCTAGAGCATGGTATGAATGCCTTAAGGATTTCTTACTCAAAAATGGCTTTGAAATAGGGAAAGTTGATTCTACTCTTTTCACTCATAAATTCAATAATGATTTATTTGTGTGCCAAATATATGTCAATGGCATAATATTTGGTAGTACTAATAAAACTTTTTTTGATGTGTTTAGTAAGATCATGACCAAGAGGCTCGAGATGTCCATGATGGGTGAACTCAAGTTCTTCCTTGGATTTCAAATAAAGCAACTCAAGGAAGGCATGTTCCTATGTCAAATGAAGTACAAACAAGATATGCTCAAGAAGTTTGACATGGAGAACGCGAAGGCCATCAAGACTCCCATGCCATCTAACGGGCACCTTGACCTCAATGAAGAAGGTAAAAGCATTGACCAAAACCTCTATAGATCAATGATAGGTTCTGAAAGGACCTTGATGTCGCCTAGAGAGGAGGTGAATAGGCGTAACTCAAAAATTACAACTTAAAACAATTCTGTCAGTCTCAACACCGGATAGTCCGGTGCTGTCTACCGAATAGTCCAGTATCACCGGATAGTCCGGTGATCCTCACTGGATTATCTGGTGTCACACAGAGAGCAATCCCCAAAAATGTAAATATGCGTGTTAATACTTATCAAGTTGAGCAGAGCTTGCATAAGTGTTTCTATGATAAAGTAGACCTCTGCTGCATTGGAGCCTTGCACTCGCAACAAGAGCTTGCAAACGAGTAGAAATAGCGGAAGTAAAATATGAATGCAAGTAAGAAATGCACTCAAGCACAAAGCTTGATGCAAGCTCCCAGCAGGGGCACAGCACACAAGACAAGGAATTTAATTCCTGAGGTTCGGGCACACCCGCAAGTGTCCACATGTCCTTGTTGAGGCGCCCAACAAGAGCTTGAGTCTTTTTCAACTCACGGCCTCCCCTTCTCAACCACCAAGGCAGAGAAGGTGCTCACTACAATGCTTCGAAGAGCGGGAGTAATCACCTACAATAGTTGTGCCACCCACAAAGTGGGTGACCTTCGGGATGCTCTGGCCGTCTAGGAGGTGACCTCCAGGAGTAACAAAAGCGTTTGCCGGAAATACTTGCGAACTGTGCTCAGAAGCTAGGTTGCTCACAATGAAGTTCACACGATCTCACAATTGTTCTCCCAACTCAAGAATCTCACACTTTAGCTCAATCTCAAAAACAGAGTGTTGGGAGGGTGTTTCTTAGGCCTCTGAGGGTGTATAGACGTTGGAGGGAAGCAACAACCACAATAAGAGGTGAGGGAGGGGTATAAATACCCATCACACCAAAACTAGCTATTGGCCTGTGTCAGACTACCACTGGATAGTCCCGTGGCCTCTATCGGATAGTTCGGTAGAGGGCAACTAGCCGTTGCTATTCAAATCCCCTCTCCCAGAGAGTCTAGTAGAACTCACCGGATAGTCCGGTGAGGGATTCCCTGGACAAAGATGCTATGGCACTACGCTTTGGTCACTAGGTAAGAATATGGTACTGTTTTGTCTCCACAAGAGATACACCAGGCTAGGAATTATAGCACAAGAAAAGATCAGAGAGAACTCTCTTAGGCACTGGGCTCTACCTTTACTGGATAGTTCAGTGAGGCCAACCAGACTATCCGGTGAGCCCACTCTCAGCATAACAACAACTCACAAGGAGTGTTTTGGTTCAATACTCTCTGAACTAGCTAGAGCACATGTTGACTAGTGATTTCCAAACTTAGCTTCCCTCCTGATAGCACGGCATACCTAAACTCCAGAAAAAGATAAATCTATTTGAGATCCACTTGAGTTTTGACTTGATAAATAATGCCATCTTAATCAATATCACTAGAGAGAGATAGCTAAGCTGAGCTCCTTCGTCTGAGAGCAATCCTCTTTGAGCTGAATAAGTTGGACTTTAAGTTGTGAAAACCTCTTTAATAGGTAAATGGAGCACATTTTTTCATTAGCCATTCAATATTCTTCATCATCATTATGGTTGGCTTTGATGTGCAATAAAAAGTCTTCATGATCAGCCACTTTTCATTTTATGAGAAATTCAATTGGTATAGTGATGTCGAAATACAAGAAATAGATTATATGTCACTTTTGTTCAATATGATAACCATGAGTCTCAGAGTGCATCAATAATAGAAGGCCAAAGATAACCAGCACTTGAGGTAGATCATTCCATTTAAGCAATCCATTTTCATCATGACATCAACAAGATAACTAAGAGTGTGAGTTTGGGGGATAGATATCTCCTCGGTCCTCATGAAGCATATTCTCTACATGGGCTGTCGGAGGGTCCAATCCAGAAGCTGCCCGATTGACTCGGGCCTCAGGTGCCGAGCAATTTGGCGCACAAGATGAGAACTCTCTATTTTTTGTAATCTAAACTGTCTAAGAGACGTAAAAGGAAACCGACCTGTAACTCAAGCCACGCCGGACTATATAAGGCAGGCTAGGGACCCCTCCCAAACGACCCATAGCAGATCTCTCTTGACCTCAGGCAAATCCTCCAATCTCTCTAACCCTCATACATACTCAAAACAATACAATCAGCCACAAACATGACGTATGGTATTACGTATCTCGCGGCCCAAACCTGTATAAATCGTGTGTTCTTGTCTCTTGTCGCGTTACCCGCGAACCATGGAGTTACGGTCGATCTAGCCAACCAAAAAGGCACTGCGTGATACGTCACATGGTGCACTGCCGGTACTAAATCCTGACAGTTGGCGCGCTAGGTAGGGAAGGCGATGTCGACAGTCATCGCTAGCTCCATGGCCATCGTATTCAAAGGATCGATTTTCTGCGAGATCGTTCTTGGTAGAACCTTTGGCGCCATCACCTCTACCGCTGACAAGTCCGGCAACCTGCGTGTCGCCCTCGACTACACGCGGGGCTGGGATCTGCTACGATGCCGAGGAACCCAGCCTCTCCATCGTCTTCACCTCCCGAGAGACGGAGCAGATCTCATCTACTCCAAACGACTCGGCTTCGGTGGCTTCTACAATACACTGTTGGGATTTGCCGTCTGACGGAACATCGGGACATCAGCAAGCTCGATGGCAAACATGGTCAAACTCAAGATTGAATTTGCCTCATGAATGATTCGTCAGCATGTTCAAGTCCGAAACCATCAACCGCCGCGGTGGCATCCGATCTGCTCCAGACAAAGTATGTTTCATGCCCGACTCCTAGTCCGACCAGATGTCCGAGCTTGCAGTCCAAGTCCTTTCGTCAAAGTTTGGTCCTCGCGTCATGATTATATGGATTCTCTGTTGTTTTGAAAATTCGGCATGCACATCGTACTCGGATTGGCACCGGAGTAAGAAGCAAGTTAACTGGCTACGACTGTTGGCATTAATTGCTCTGGAGTCTTGATATGGTCATCCAAATAAAAAGGCTATCAGCAATAGAAAGCAATATGGAGTTCAGGCCGATGCAACTCCAAGCACCACCCTTGGACCAGCATGGCGTGGTTGACCTACCCGAATACAGGCATCAGCATGGCTGTTAGTCTCTCCTCGGCTGCCAACAACGTCTACTTGGACACGGATCCAAACCAATGGGCGTACCCGAATAGCTACCTAACAGCTACGTCGTTTTACTTAAATTATGCATTTGATTACGCTGATTAATCCTCATCTGTCTTATCGATCGTCTCGTCCGGATCACTCGGACATTATTTCTATATGAATATTCTCTCTGTGCAAACGATACTTCTCTCATTATCCCCTCGTTATTATTTTAGCAAAATATTTCATCTTAGCGTAAATATTCGTAACGTACCGAAGCAGCATATCTACGTTATCATTGATTATCTCTAATTTTCGCTATACGAGGCGGAATGCAATGAGTCATCAGCTGTATGTAGTGAGTCATCCAATCCAAATGGTCAGCTATTATTGCTCATGTTATTTCTTAATTATCCGGACTGCGGATCTATTGAATTATCTCTTAATTATCCGGCTATTAGATCAATTGAATTATTTCTGGAATATCCGAGTTATTGGATTAATTGGATTTTTTATGAATCACTCGGATTATCTACATTATTTCTGGATCACCGGATTATTCTTAGATCATTCGGCTATGGATATATTCATATTATTTTTGGATCACTCGAGGATTGGATCTCTAAAATTATTTCTGGTCACTCAAACCGTGCTTTACACACTTCACTTTTCTGTCGCATCTCGTGTTTCGCCGAGTTATTTTTTTTTCATCGCATCTCGTGTTCTGCCGAGTCTACTCTTTTCTATTGCATCTTATGATTCGCCGAGCCAAATATTTTCTATCGCATCTCGTGCTTTGATAAGTCTCAGTGTTTTTCGACAAAATCTGTGCATGCAACGACAGGATAACTCTAGACCCTTCATACGAGGCAGTCGGTTTGGCCCGCCGGTGCTACATGACTGCGCGTACTCATAACAGGGTGCAATTTGGCCCTCCTCACGGGGCAACCAGCCTAGGTCGTAGACCGACAGCTGGTGTTACGTGCCTTCGGTCACTCAGAACAGGGTGCAATCTGGCCCCTCTTACAGGGCAATCAGCCTAGGTTGTAGCCTGACAACTGGTGTTACATGCCTACGCAGTTTTCGTCTCAGGGTGAAATCTGGCCCTTCGCACGGGGCAATCAGCTTAGGTTGTAGACCTACAGTTGGTGTTACATGACTACGCATAATCATTTAATGGATACATCTTGCCCTTCGAACGGGATAGTCGGTTTGGCCCACCGACACTCTTTGCCTTCGCTATATTCAGAATTCAAATGGGGAGTTCACTTTACACTACTTCGTTGACTCGAGGGCTGGGCAGTTGTCCGCCTCGCCGTCTCACTACTTCGTCAACCCGGGGCAGCGCTGTTGTGCGCTTCGCCGACTCACTGCTTCGTCAGCTCGGGGGTTGGGCTGCCGCCCGCCTCGCCGACTCACTACTTCGTCAACCCAGGGCTACGCTGCTGTGCGCTTCACTGACTCACTACTTCGTCAGCTCGGGAGTTGGGCTGTTGCCCGCCTCGTTGACTCACTACTTCGTCAACCCAGGGCTGCGTTGCTGTGCGCTTCGCCGATTCACTGCTTCGTCAACTCGAGAGGCTAGGCTGCCGCCTGCCTTGCCGACTCACTGCTTCGTCGACTCGGGGGCTGGGCGGTTGTCCACATCGCTGACTCGCTACTTCGTCGACTCAGGGGCTGGGCTGCTGCCTGCCTTGCCGACTCACTGCTTCGTCAGCTCAGGGGTTGTGCCGCCGTGCGCCTCACTGGCTCACT
This sequence comes from Paspalum vaginatum, assembly GCA_030272315.1. NCBI lineage: Eukaryota > Viridiplantae > Streptophyta > Magnoliopsida > Poales > Poaceae > Paspalum > Paspalum vaginatum. The sequence continues at coordinate 40,621,626 of CM059017.1, read as the reverse complement.
ACTTCGTCGACTCTGGGGGCTGGGCTGCTGTCTGTCTCGCTGACTCGCTACTTCATCGACTCGGGAGGCTACGCCACAATACTCGTTGACTCAGGAGGCTATGTCACCATTCCCGCTCCACCAAGATCACTTGGAGGAATAAGTTGCTTGATCCACAACCTGATTATAACAATCAGCTTGAGGCTCGGGGGCTGCATGGAGGATACCATCAAAAAAATTTTAAAAACTACAAGGCAAGACATTTAGAAAGCAGAATTTGGATCTTCAAGCTGATTGTTTCTCAAGTCAACTTGAAACTCGGGGGCTTGTGGGGCATAGATATCCCCTGGGTCCTCATGAACCATATTCTCTACATGGGCTGTCGGAGGGCCCAATCCAGGAGCTGGCCGATTGACTAGGGCCTCAGGTGCAGAGCAACTTGGTGCATAAGATAAGGACTCTCTATTTTTTGTAATCTAAACCGTCTAGGAGACGTAGAAGGAAACCGACTTGTAACCCAACCCACGCCGGACTATATAAGGCGGGCTAGGGACCCCTCCCAAATGACCCATGGCAGATCTCTCTCGACCTCAAGCAGATCCTCCAATCTCTCTAACCCTCATACATACTCAAAGCAATACAATCAGCCACAAACAGGACGTAGGGTATTAGGCATCTCGCGGCCCGAACCTGTATAAATCATGTGTTCTTGTCTCTTGTCGCATTACACACGAACCATGGAGCTACGGTTGATCTAGCCAACCACAAAAAGCACTGCGTGATACGTCCCGTGGTGCACTGCCGGTACTAAACCCCGATAGTGAGTACCAATGTCATCATGAGTAGATGGAATATCACTAGGGCCAATGTGATGATCCATGAGTAGATCCTTACAAAATATGATCCATGACCAATCATCCATCTTTAGCAATAGATATTCAACAAGGATCCATTGGTCTCACATGTAAATGATATACAATGTAAACCCTTGGCTCTCAACATATGAGAGTATTCATGCTTAATCATGAGGTATGTACATTAAAGTTCATTTGTTTACACATTGACATTATTAATTAACCTGTGAATACCTGTCAAGTTTCTTCACAAAGAAGTTAGACCTTTCATCGTGTTATCACTCAATGCACCAAAACCACTAAGGAACCTTGTTGCACTTACAGGTTCTTTGTTATATTTGTGTGCATCTAGGCCCTGATATTATGCTTAGTGTGTGCATGTGTGCAAGGTTTCAAGCTAACCTGAAAGAGTGCCACTTGGTGGCTGTTAAGATAATTTTGAGATACTTAGTTCACACACCAAACCTTGGCTTGTGGTATCCCAAGGGCTCCACTTTCGATCTTCTTGGCCATTCCGATTCAGATTATGCCAGATGCAAAGTTGATCCGAAGAGTACCACAGGGACTTTCCAATTTCTTGGTTAGTCCTTAGTGTCTTGGAGTTCCAAAAAGCAAAATAGCGTTGCACTATCCACTGCCGAAGCCGAGTATGTTGCAGCCGGTGCTTGTTGTGCTCAACTACTTTGGATGAGGCAAACCTTGAGTGACTATGGTTGTGAGTATAGCAAGATCCCACTCTTGTGTGACAATGAGAGTGCAATCAAGCTTGCAAACAATCTGGTGCAACACACACGCACCAAACACATAGACATCTGCCACCATTTCTTGAGAGACCACAAAGCCAAAGGAGATATCGCAATCCGTCCAGTGCAAGGGTCCTTGCCTGGGCGGAGACTACAAGGCTTGCCCTTTCTCGGACTTTTTGTGAGCACCGGTCCATGGGGTGCGTAGCCATCGAACCGTCCGGTGGTCACTGGGGTGCAATTCCCCCTCGGCCTAGAAAGTCTGATGCCTGTACCGGACCGTCCGGTGTGTCCACATCGGACCGTCCGGTGGGTGGGTGTCAGACTGTCCGGTGCCTCTTATGGCCGGCTATCGTTTGGCTCTTCACTCGTTTTGCGCCATTCCTCTTTAGCATTTGAGTGAGTGCTTCCGCTTCACTTTTCGGTATGTATCCGTTCAATGGACAGTACTGAATTTGTGTGTTTTTGAGAGCGTGCACCAGTGGGGGGTTTGAATTTGAGTATTTAAGTCCTCCTATTCACCCCCCTCTAGTTGCAGCCTTCGGTCCTACAAGTGGTATCAGAGCCTGTTACATTTCCTATACCTTAACCGGTGACGATACCGTAGCAACGATGACTTACTCCGAGAAGATTTCGGTCCTTGGCTCTGATGGCTATCCCTACTAGAAGAGTAGGATGTAGGCCTTTCTCGTTAGCCAGAGCCAGGACATATGGGATGCTACATAGAGTATGACTTTTGAGGTGCTTCCAGCTGATGAGCGTGTTATGCTTGAGATCGTCGCTCAGCATGAGGCGAATGCCAAAGCTGTTAACTTCCTCTTTTTCGAGCATGGTCCCATGGACTATGAGAGAGTGAACCACCTCAAGACGGTGTGTGAGATATGGTCCCTGCTCAGTGCACACCATGACGGTACTGCTACTATCAAGGCTCGCCTTGTGGAGACCTACCGGCGCGAATATGAAAATTTCATATAGAAGCCGGGAGAGTCTATCGACAGCTTGTTTGGTCATTTTCATTCGATCATCAACAAGTTGCATGTCTACTCCACCCCCGCTGAGCTCTCATACACTGATCATCGGTAGGCTGTGAAATTGCTATATGCTTTGGACAGAAAAGTATAGGAGATCAAGGTGAACTCGATCATCGAGTCGGCGGGTTATGACTTGATTGGAGTGGAGGAGCTTTAAAACAAGCTTAAGGCCACCGAGGTTGACTACCGATTGAGAGATAGTCTCGCTGATACTAGATCTGGCTCCAAGAGCCTGGCCTTGGCTACTCCCTCTAGAGAGGCAACTACTAACCTCCTAACCCATAACTTCTCATTTTCTGCTTTGATGTCTGTGACAGAGGAGCAGTTGGTGCATCTAGGGGATGAGGAGCTTTGCTTGGTGTCTAGTCGCTTTCAGTGTGCCTATGTCAATCAGATGAGCAAGAAGAGGGGGAGAGGTCCAAGTGCTTCAAGTGCAAAGGGGTCGGCCACTTCATCAGCCGAGTGCCCCAACAAGAATGACGACAGCTACAAGAAGGGCAAGAACTACTCCCGTGACTCCGACAAGTACCACTCCGACAAACAGTGCTCTAGCAAGTTCCACCCCAACAAGAAGACAAACTTTCGAAAGGCATTCAATAGCTACCGGAAGGACAACTACAAGTGGGACAAGGTTTTCTTCGCCGAGATTGGGCTCTGTAGCAATGAATCTTCTTCCGCTTTATCATCCTCGTTAAGCTCAAGTGATGAGGAGATCCAGTACAAGAAGGACAAGAGGAAGGATCAAGGAGGTCCAGCTGGCTTGTGCTTTGTCTCTACCAACTCCAAGCACAAGTCCAAAAGAAGGCCGGTCAGCTCCATGGAGCTTGATGACAAGGATGACGGCAGCAACTCCTCCTCTAATGAAGAGGTAACTCCTAAGGAAGCCGAAATACTTGAGCTATTAGACGAGAATAGCAAGGCTTTAAAAGCCTAGGATAAGATGTTGGAGAAGGCCTAGAAGAAGCTGAAAAAGCTGAAAGCCCAACTTGCTGAGGCCTTGGAGGAAAATGAGAGGTTAAGAAGTGCCTAGTGAGGTTGAGTCCCCTACCTGCGAGTGCTTGATGAGTGATTTGGGTGAGCTAAAGAGTAAGTATGCTCGACAGGTAGAGGAGATGGATAGGCTGAGAGCTGAGTTAGGTGATCTTCGGTCTAAGCTAGAAAAGCCTATTGTGAGTGATGCCCTTGAGTGTGAGGACTGTCCCCACCTACTTGTAGACATAGCAGAACTGAAGGTGAAGTGTGACAGACAGCTCAAGGAGCTTAAGAGCACTAGGGCTAAGATTGAGGAGCTTAGGGCTAGACCAGCGCTTTTGGGTGCGTGTATGGTCTGTCCTATGTTGAGGAGCGAGTTAGAGCAGTTGAGAGCTGACTTTGAGGAGGTTTCGGCACCTACTGACACTTGTGAAAACTACTTGACTTTGAAGATGCGGCTGGTGGATAGAGATGCCACCATCAAGAAGTTGGAGAAAGCTGCTCCTGTGATTCACTACTTAGACTGTGATACCTGTGCTGCCTAGACTTTTGTTCTAGAAGATCTAAGAGTGGAAGTGTTGTCTTTGCAAGATGATAACAACAGGTTGTGAGAGGTACTTAGTTGGGTGTATGCAAGGCAACCCCAGCTAGAGATGATCATAGAGAGCAGCAAGAGAGCTGAGGGTGATACAAGTGGTTTTGGGTTTGGAGAGAGAGCAGTGCCTCGGGTGACAAGAAAGGCCCAACTAAGCTTAAGACTACCTCTCCCCAGACTACTGTTGATGGGGTTTTCCATGAGCCACCCAAGGCTGCCCCAAAGAAGCAGTACTGGACACCAAACCTTCCCAAGCTAAGTAGGAGAAAATAATCAAGGAAGAACTTAAGCCCAAGGGCAAGAAGCCAGTCCAGCAGCCTGAGCCACCCAAGGCCACACCACCTAAGCCGCAGCCTTACCCTTTACCTAGGAGGCCTATCTACCACTGTGAGTTCTACTAGCGAAATGGCTACCTAGAGGAGTTTTGCTTTAGAAGGAAGCGGGTTAATATGCAGGAGAGTGCTTGGGAAACCAGGATCAGTTCTACCAAGGAGGTAGGCAAGATCCTCCCCACCACGGTGAGATGAGAGACCGCTTTGCTGGTGGAAGGTGTGGAGGTGGCTTTCAGGCCCGTGCTCCTAGTGGTGAGAGGCCACGTTGCCGACCTAGCTCCTAGTCATTTTCAGTGCAGCCATGGACCTCGCGATCAAGGCTTTGGGCAAGAGTTTTAGAGACCATGCTTTGGAGGATGTGGGTACTCAAGTCGTGATGATGATTTCTTTGATCGTGCTTACCCTGCTTTTGAGCAGATGGCTCAGCACTGGTTCAGCAGTTTTACTAACCTGAGTGCTGGACCATTTGCTCACCTTCGCTTTACTTGACATTGCAGGATCGAGGCTTGGAGGATGAGTTGATCATGGATTGAGGTTGCTCTAGACACATGACAGGGCAGAAAACGATGGTTCTCCAGCCTCAACCCCATGGATACCAAGGAATGCATCACTTTTGGGCATAATGGTCAAGGTAAAGTGTTGGGTGTCAGGCGTATTCAGCTGTCTTCCAAGCTTTCCCTGAGTAAAGTTGCTTTTGTTCATGCTTTGGGGTTCAATTTAGTTTCTATTTTGCAACTTCTTAAGGAAGGGTTCGAGGTTCATTTCAAGGAGGGTGTGTGCTGCGTTTTGATGCTGAGGAGGCCCTTGTTTGCTCTTTGTTGCCTTTTGGTCTAGTTTTTACGGTCGACCTCACATCTATTTCTGGCCCCGCTCGCTGTTTGGTTGCTAGTCCTTTTGCTAATATATGGAAGTGGCATAGGAGACTTGGTCACTTAAACTTTGATCTGCTCATCAGGTTGAGTTCAATGGGCCTAATCCAAGGATTGCCCAAATTAAATGTAGAGAAGGATCTAATTTGCTACCTTTGTCATCATGGCAAGATTGTTGCCGCTTCCCATGCTCCTGTTAATCTGGTTATGACCTCTTACCCAGGCGAGCTGCTGCATATGGACACTGTAGGTCCTGCACGGGTACAGTCGGTCAGTGGAAAGTGGTATGTTGTTGTTGTTGTTGTGGAGGACTTTTCTTGGTTCTCGTGGGTGTTTTTCTTGGAATTTAAGGATGAAGGCTTTGGTTTTTTTTCAGGATCTGGCACTAAAGTTGAGAAATGAGAGCCATAAGCCTATGAGGGCCATTCGCAGTAACAATGGTGGAGAATTCAGAAACTCTCGGTTTCGAAAGCTTCTGCAGTGACCTAGGTCTTGAGCACCAGTTCTCTTCTCCATATACCCCTCCGCAGAACGGCGTTGTGGAATGAAAGAATCACATGCTTGTTGAGATGGCACGGACGATGCTCGATGAGCACAAGACTCCGAGACGCTTTTGGGCTGAGGCAGTGAACACGGCCTATTACATTGCCAACCGAATTTTTTTATGAGTGTTCTTGAAAAAGACCTTGTATGAGCTTCGGTTTGGTAGGTAGCCCAGCGTCAAGCACTTGCGACCGTTTGGGTGCAGATGCTTTGTGCTCAAGAAGGGGGGTCATATGGACAAGTTTGAGTCTCACTGTCTTGACAGTGTTCTTCTAGGGTACTCCTCGAGCTCATGAGCCTTTCGAGTGTGGATCATAGAGACCCATCAAGTAGTGGAGCTTTCCTTTGATGAATCTACTCCCTGCAAAATCCCTCCTTTAAGCTTTTACTAGAAGATGAAGAGGATACTCCCATCTTTGAAGTTGAGGAAGGTGCAGAAGATGTGGGTGATGCAGGTGTTATTGCACTGGCTGCGGTCCCTGCCCCCTCTGCTACGAGCTCTGAAGATGAAGGTGGACCAACTCCTACTACTTCCACCTCACTCCCCCAAGAACAAGCTCAAGCAGAGGGTGGCCCTGCTGAGGACACAGGCGAGGTGACTTCCGAGATTGTTCCTTCTCGGGAGGTCTAGCGGGATCACCCCCCACACAGGATGATCAGAGATATACACCAGCGAGTCACACGATCGGCGGTTAACTCTCTCGCTTTCTTTTCCCACTCTTCCTTCGTTGCTTCCTTTGAGCCCCGAGATATATGTCATGCTTGTCTAACCCTAGCTGGGTGAATGCCATGCACGAAGAGCTAGAGAACTTTGGGAGAAACCATGTTTGGGATTTAGTTGAGCCACCTCCCAACTGTCACCCTATAGGAACCAAGTGGGTTTTCAAGAACATACAGGGTGAGAATGGGATGGTAGTGAGGAACAAAGCTAGGTTAGTAGCCCAGGGTTTATGTCAGAAGGAGGGGATAGACTATGAAGAGACCTTTGCTCCTACAGCTCATTTAGAAGCCATTAGAATTCTACTTGCCTTTGCGGCCTCTAAAGGCTTCAAACTGCAGCAGATGGATGTCAAGTCTCCTTTCTTAAACAGTTATATAGAGGAGGAGTTATATATGAGATAACCTCCTGGCTTTGAGAGTGCCAAGTTTCCAGACCGGGTGTATAAGCTGAGAAAAGCCCTTTATGGTCTGAAGCAAGTTCCAAGAGCTTGGTATGCTAGGTTGAAGTATTTCCTGCTCAAGTCTACATTTGTGATGGGTTCAGTAGATAAGACCTTGTTTCTGTTGAGTCATGGCGGTGACACCCTGCTAGTTCAGATATATGTCGATGACATATGAGAGCCAATGGACCGGCTTCATTGCCTCTAGAGTGATGAGTGATTGTCAACATAATCCAAAGACCCAGAAGGACTTGGGCACAAGACCTCCGATGGACAGGAGGCCCTCTAATGGACTGGAGGTAGATGGAAGTCTTCCGAAGGACTAAAGGCATGCTCGACATTGGTCGGCCATGGGAGTTCGGTACACAGAGAGCAGCACGGTGACGGCAAGTGTAAGACCTCCGAAGGACTGCGAGGCGACCCTGATGGATAGGGGATGCCGGGTGCCACCGCGGTGCTCCAACCCGAGCACATGGCGCGAAGACGGGTGAGGGCGTTGGCAGATTCGCTCAAATCTGCCACCCTACCACCAAGCTACCAGACTTGGCGAATGGGCTCATTCTCGCCGAGATAGAGTGGAGTGGGACGTTCCAGGCCTAGGAAGGAAACCCTAAAGTTTCTCGGTTTCTGACTTCAAAACCGAGGGTCGATCGGTGGATTTGGACTACTGGCCACGTGGATGTCATCTAGGAGTTAGCATGCATTCGAAGAAGATCAAGAATCTATCGCGGTCGTCCGTCGCCGAGAGAGTCGAGTCTTTTCCAGTTTGGCCCCTACGGGCATTTCTGTAATATAGGAGACTTAGTGTAAACTATGTCTTTTACGCCTGGGCTATATATACCTATGTGGCTGGTCATTTAGGTGACTCTTCCACCTCTAGAAACCCTAGGCTTAGTTTCCAACCAGCCAAGAGCTTAGAGAGCAAATCGGGTGCTTAGCTTAGGATTTGAGAGTCCTCTAGGCTTGTTCTTTGCATTAATGGGAGGATGAAGGGTGATAGACTGTGAGGAGCCTTGTAAGCACTGGTTTCCACTTCTAATCAAGGCAAAATTCATCCCCAATTCATGCTCATGTGTGCAGCCATCTCCTTCCCCCTTTTCTAGTTGGATTTTGGATGAAACTCAAAGGCTTTTGGTGATTTGCTTTGCCCGCGAGTTAATCCTGTTCTTTTGGCTCTTTTGGACTTGCAAGGACGTGGAGAATATGTCTTAGAACATCACTATCCTGCTGGATTTCCACGAGCAAGTCAATCTTGAGTTTTCCCCTTTCTTGCCCAAATTTTCCCCTCTTTACAAGATCTGAAATTCTCGCCAATCCCTTGATCTTTTTGAGTAGATCCTTTGGGAATAGCTTTTGGAATAGTACTGGGATAGCCTGTACAAAATTTCGTGAAGATCCGAGAAGATTTGGTCAAGTTTAAGGTTTGCAAACTCAAAATCCGAGGCTGTTTTCTGGGCACACCGGACAGTCCGATTCAACTTCACCAGATAGTTCGATGGACATATGTTGTTTCTCATGTTTTCCTCAGCCTGTGGTTAAAATTGAATGATTTTTTGAGCCCCTTTGACTGGGTTTTGGCAATTTTCTTTGCAACCCAGTCTGCCTGAAATCTGGCTGTTGGACTATCTAATGGAGGGTGTCGGACAGTCCGGTGGTGGTAGTAATTTTGCCCCCAAATCTGGTTTTAGTTGCTCCTAAGGTTTGAGGCTTGTTTCGGGTGGTTTTGGGGGTGCCTAGGATTGTTCCTAAGGTCTTTAGCACCTCATTTGCTAAGAGATCTTGGTGATCACTAGGCGGGTTCCTTTTGGTTGGTTTGTGTTTGTTTGTTTCCATGCTTTTGTTGAGTTGGCTCATGGTTTTCTCGCTTGGTGTGTTTCCTGTCAGTGGACGGCACCTTGCGCTACTAGACATGTATCTATTCAGTGGACGGTGTCTAGTTCTTTCCTCAAGCACCAGTTTCGGGGGTTGTGAGTTTGAGTTTTCAAGTGCTCCTATTCACCCTCCTTTAGTCGCACGTCTCGGTCCTATAATTGGTATTAGAGCCAGTTATGTTTCTTCATACCTTTACCGGTGAGAAATCAGTAGCGACTATGGTGCACTATGGGAAGGTTTTGGTTCTCGGCTCGGATGGCTATCCCTACTGGAAGGGTAGGATGAGAGCTTTCTTGCTCAGCCAAAGCGAGGACATATGGAATGCTACACAGAGTATGACTTTCACAGTGCTCCCCGTTGCTGAGCGTACCACACCGGCGCTCATTGCTCAACACGAGGCGAACTACAAGGCGATGAACTTTCTCTTCTCTAGACATGGTCCGGCGGACTATGAGAGGGTGAGCCACCGTGATACCGCACGTGAGATTTGGTCCCTACTCAGTGTACACCATGAGGGGACGGTGACATTTAAGGGTCAGCTTGTTGAGACTTACCGGCGCGAGTATGCGAACTTCGCCCAGAAGCCGGGAGAGTCTGTGGATGCCTTGTTCGGTCATTTTCAGTCGATTATCAACAAGCTCCATGTCAACTCTGCCCCCGCTGCTCTCCCATACACTGACCATTAGCAAGCTGTCAAGCTGCTGTATTCCTTGGACAAAAAAGTGTGGGAGATCAACAAGAACTCCATTCTTGAGTCGGCAGGGTATGACTCCTTGGGAGTAGAGGAGCTTTATAGCAAGCTCAAGGCCACAGAGGTTGATTACCAGATGACAGATATTTTTGATGGTACTGGCTCCAAGAGCCTGGCCTTGGCTTCCAGTTCCAAGGAAGTTGCTGCTAACCCCCCACTTCATGGTTTTTCATTCTTTGCCTTAATGTCTGTGATAGGAGCAGTTGGCGTCACTTGGGGATGATGAGCTTTGTCTGGTGTCTAGTTGCTTTTAGCGCACCTATGACAACTGGATGAGCAAGAAGAGGGGCGAAAGGCCCAAGTGCTTCGAGTGCAGAGAGGTCGGCCACTTCATCGCCGAGTGCCCAAAACAACCAGAACGACTACTACAAGAAGGGCAAGAGCCACTCCCACGACTCCAACAAGTACCGCTCTGGCAAGCACGACTTCGGCAAGTGTGACCACGCCAAGCACCGCTCTGACAAGATCAAGAACTTCAGGAAGGCTTTCAAGAGTTACCAGAAGGACAACCGGAAGTGGGACAAAGCCTTCTTCGCTGAGCTTGGATAGTCTTTTTAGCGGATCGTCCTCCTCCTCTTCGTCTTCGTCAAGCTCAAGCGATGAGGAGATCGTCACCAAGCGGGACAAGAGGAGAGATCAAGGTGTTCTAGCTAGCCTCTGCTTCGTCTCCACCAAGTCCAAGCACAAGCACAAGGTGAACCGGAGATCGTTCTGCTCCATGGCACTTTAGGACAAGGACGACAAGGGCAACGACAACGACTCCTCCGATGAAGAGGTAACTCCTGAGCAAGCTGAGATCCTTGATATGCTGGAGAGGAATAGTCGTGAGTTGAAAGCCTAGGATAAGTTGTTGGAGAAGGCAGCCAAGAAGCTGCTGAAGCATAAAGCCAAGCTTGCTGATGCTTTGGCTGAGATTGAGAGGCTGAAGAGTGTGCAAGCCCAACCTAGTGAGTTTGAGTGCCCTACCTGTGAGTCCCTCATGAGTGACCTTTGTGAGCAGAAGAGCAAGTATACTCATCAGGTAGAGGAGATGGATAGGCTGAAGGTAGAGTTAGGCAAGCTCTAGTCTAAACTGGATGAGCCTACTTTGAGTGAGATGCCTGAGTGTGAGTCTTGCCCCCACCTAGCTGTTGACATAGTTGAGCTAAAGGTGAACAGTGAGGGGCAGCTCAAGGAGTTGGAGGAGCTTAGGGCTAGACTCACGTTTTTGGGTGCGTGCATGGTCTGTCGTACTTTGAGGAGCGAGCTTGAGCAGTTGAGAGCTGACCTTGAGATGCTTTCAGCACCCCCTGACATGTGTGAGAATTGTCTCACTTTGAGGTTGCAGTTGGTGGAAAAGGATGCCATCATTAGGAAGTTTCAGAAGTCTGCTCCTGTAATTCCCTCTCCAGACTGTGACACCTATGCTACCTAGACTTTAGTTCTGGAGGATATGAGAGAGGACAAACTAACCTTGGTTGATGAGAACAACCGTTAGAGAGAGGTGCTCGGTTGGATGTATGCTACAGAACCCCAACTAAGGATGATTTTAGAGAGCACCAAGAGAGCTGAGGGTGATATGGGTGGACTTGGGTTAGGAGAGTGCAGTACTTCGGGTGAGAATAAGAGTGCCCCTATTTAGCTTAAGACTGCCTCTCCTCAGCCTAGTCCTACTGTTGATGGGGTTTACTACAAGCCTCCCAAGGCTGCCCCAAAGAAGTGGACACCCAAGCCCTCACAGGCTAAGTTGGACAGAGTAGTGACTGAGATCCTCAAGCCTCCAGTGAGAAAGGAGAGAGTTCAGTAGCCTGCTCCACCCAAGGCTTCTCCACCTAAGCCCAAGGCCTAGCCTAACCCAACTCCCAAGAGGCCTGTCTACCACTGTGACTTTTGCCAACAGAATGGCCACTTGGAGGAGTTCTGCTTCAGGAGGAAGTGAGCTGAGAGGCAGGAGAGAGCCTAGGGGAACTAGGATCAGTTCTACCAATGTGGTAGACAGGATTCTCCCCACCGTGGTGAGATGACAGACCACTTTGTTCGTGGTGTGAGAGGAGGCGGCTTTGAGGCCCGTGCTCCTAGGTGGTGAGAGACGCTTTGCCGACCGAGCTCCTAGCCATTTTCAGCGTGGCTATGGACCTCATGACCGAGGCTTTGGGAGAGGGTTTGAGAGCTCACGCTTTGGAGGTCGTGGGTATCTAGATAGTCGTGATGCTTACTTTGATTGTACTTTTCCTACTTTTGAGCAGATGGCTCAGCACTGGTTCAGCAGTTTCACTAACCCCAGTGCCGGACCATTTGCTCACTCTCGCTTTCCTTGATTTTGCAAGATCGAGGCCTAGAGGACATATGGATCATGGACTTTGGCTACTCTAGGCACATGACAGGGCACCGCAGATGGTTCTCCAGCCTCAACCCCATGAGCACCAAGGAGTACATCACATTCTGGGATAATGGTCAAGGTAAAGTGTTGGGTGTTGGTTCTGTTGCGCTTTCTAGCAAGCTTTCCCTTAGAGAAGTTGCTTTGGTGAGGAATTTGGGGTTCAATTTGGTTTCTGTCTCACAACTTCTCAAGGAAGGGTTTGAGGTTCGCTTTAAGGAGGGTTCTTCTTGTGTGCTTGATGCTAAGGAAAACCTTGTTTGTCGGATTTTGCCGTATGGGCAGGTTTTTAAGGTTGACCTTGCATCCGTTTCTGGCCCTTCTCGGTGTTTGGTAGCTGGTCCTTCTACTGATATTTGGAAGTGGCATAGGAGACTTGGCCATTTGAGTTTTGATCTGCTAGCCAGGTTGAGCTCAATGGGTCTGATCCAAGGATTGCCCAATTTGAAAGCAGAAAAGGACTTAGTGTGCCACCCCTGTCGTCATGGCAAGATGGTTACTGCTTCTCATGCACCTGTCAATTAGGTGATGACCTCTTACCTGGGTGAGCTGCTGCATATGGACATGGTTGGTCCTGCTCAGGTATAGTCAGTCAGTGGGAAGTGGTATGTGCTTGTTGTTGTAGACGACTTTTCTCGCTTTTCGTGGGTGTTCTTCATGGAATTCAAAGATGAGGCTTTCGGTTTTGTTTGGGATCTGGTCTTGAGGTTAAGGAATGAGAGTCATAAGGCCATGAGGGCTATCCCCAGTGATAATGGCGGAGAATTTCATAACTCTCATTTTGAGACTTTCTCTCGTGACCTAGGTCTTGAACACCAATTCTCGTCTCCTTATACCCCTACTCAGAATGGTGTCATGGAACGAAAGAACCGCACAGTTGTTGAGATGGCGCGAACAATGCTTGATGACCATAGGACTCCGTGACGCTTTTGGGCTGAGGCCATGAATACGGCCTGTTACATTGTCAACCGCATCTTCCTACGAGCTTTCTTAGGGAAGACTTCGTACGAGCTACGGTTTGGTAGGCAGCCTGGCGTCAAGCTCCTGTATGCTTTTGGATGAAGATGCTTTGTGCTCAAAGAGGGGGGGCATTTGGACAAATTTGAATCTCGCTACTTGGACGGTATTTTCCTTGGGTACGCCTCTAGTTCTAGACCATATATAGTGTGGCTCCTTGATACCAAACAAGTGGTAGAGACATGTAAAGTTTCCTTTGATGAATCTATGCCTTGCACAATCCCTGCATTTGAGCTTTCAAGTGATGATGAAGAAGGAACTCCCATCTTTGAAGATGAGGAAGGAAAAGTAGATGCTGGTGATGCAGGAGCCACTGCACCAGCTGCAGCTCCTACCCCCTCTGCTACGAGCTCTGAAGATGAAGGAGGACCCTTGCTGACGGCTTCCTCCTCGCTCCCCCGACTGCAAGCTCGAGCAGAGGCTGGCCTCACTGAGGACACAGGGGAGTTGACGTCTGAGATTGTTCCATCTCGGTAGGTCCAGTGGGATCACCCTCCACATGGGATCATTGGTGATTTGCATGCAAGGACTTTGAGGTCCCAGATAGGTTCTATCGCTTTCTTTGTTCATGCTGTATTTGTTGCCTACTTTGAGCCCAAGGATGTTGGACACGCTCTTTCTGACGATAACTGGGTTAATGCCATGTATGAGGAGTTAGAAAACTTTGAGGGGAATGAGGTTTGGGTTTTGGTAGAGTCACTGCCACATTGCAATCCTATTGGTACAAAATGGGTTTTTAAAAATAAGCAAGGAGAGGATGGCATTGTTGTGTGGAACAAGGCTAGACTTGTGGCTAAGAGTTTTTATCAAAAAGAGGGGATAGATTATGAGTAAACGTTTGCTCCAGTTGCACACCTAGAAGCTATACGTATTCTCTTAACCTTTGCAGCGTCCATGGGTTTCTAGCTCTTTCAATTGGATGTGAAGTTTGCTTTTCTAAATGGTTTCATTCAAGAAGAAGTTTATGTCAAACAACCCCCTGGATTTGAAAATGCTAAATACCCTAACCATGTTTACAAATTGCAAAAAGCCTTGTATGGTTTGGAACAAGCCCCTAGAGCCTGGTATGAGAGATTGAAAACCTTTTTGCTAAACCAGGGTTTCAAAATGGGGAGTGTGAATAAGACCTTGTTTCTCCTCAAGCATGGTAGTGATCTTCTTATTGTCCAGATTGTTGACGGCATTTACTACAAGCGACAGTATCGGTGTAGCCTTTCCCTTAGGATGAGTATCTAAGGTTTTGTCAATCCGTGGAAAACTAGGTTTAAACTACTATTAATCAAGGATTAATCAATTACTAACTAGTCCTAATAGGTCTATAAACTAAAGGATAAAAGAGAGTCTAATTACTGACTAATATATATCTAAACTAAACTAAAGGATGATAAACGATGTTCTAATCACAAACTAAATATACACCTAACTATAGCATAAACTAGATCAAGAACAAGAGATTAACAAGATCAACTAAGCAAGATCGATCAAGAAGCTAATACGGCTAAGGATTAGCAAGACATATGAGACAAACTTCTTATAAACTATGAACCACCCTAAGCATGGATCTAACGTGAAACATAGAATAAACATGATCATGAATGTCATAGACTTGCTCGAACCTTTCCCCGGGCTCTACTGTCACTAGTAACCAGGTAATCGAGGAACTAGCAAACTTAAACCATCTCTAAGCATAGGCAGATTCAATCAACAAATTAAAGTAAAAAGATCTACTAAAAGACATGTGGTTTAAACAACCCCAGCCAGGTCACATGTAGAGATGAAGCATTGCAAAGATATGGATCATAGATCATATATAAACAAAGAACTAGTAGCAAAGAGACTATTTCAATGATTGAACTCAAGGTTTATTATAGTAAAATAAGAAGAACAGAGAGTTACTCGAGATACATCATGAACTTGAAGCACATAGTTGTCGAATTCAGCGAGACGAACAACATACTCGAAGACGAACTTGAGACTCCCCGGGAACAGGGGTGGTCTGTTGACCCTGGCGGGGGTAGGTCAGCCGACCCCCTCCTTTCCTGCCTCCTCTCGCTGCCTCCTTTCGCCGAGATCTCCTTCTCGACTGAGTCTTGTGAAGATGGACCCTAAACCCTAACTTTGGAGCTCTGGTTTACAATGAATTCGATGGAATTGGATTCCTCTCCATCTAGGGGGGCCATATGTTTATACTCTGGAGACTCCCCTATACATGGAATCTTTTAGGTTGGTTCTAAGAGTACTAAGACACCTAAAACACCTTATTTCTATGCATATACAAGTTTCTAGAAGTGTCCCAGTTGTCCATATACTTCCTTGCTTGGAGATGAAGTCATTGTCCTAGTCTTTCCCGAAATCAGCTTTTCATATTCTGCAGCCTTTAGTATTTCGACCATAACTCCCTCATCCGAAGTCCAAATAAGGTAAACTCGAACTCCAAATCGCAGAGCCCGATGAGGTCTACAGCTTTGGTATTCAAACTTTCTTCATTTGACGTCGATAAGGTCTCCGAATTTGGCTAGTAAGGTGCTGCTATCCTGGAATCGGAGAATATCTCGAGATTTAATTGGAGTTAGGATTGGACTCTTGATAAATCTTCCTTATCTTCATATTCTTCATACTCAAGCAGTCCTTAGTCACCGAAACCTTCTCCATAATGGGCTTGGGCCATTTTTTGGGCTTCAATTGTCCTTCTTTCATTAATTATCTCTCCTCCTTAGACTAGTAGCATTAATCCATCAACGAGAAGCCTTCTCAATTGTTGCAATTATTCACCAATTATTTGCCATTTTCCTGCAATATTTAATAATGTGCAAAAACAAAGAGCATTCTCAAAAACGGGATTATTTGTTAGCAAAACAAAACTAAATCATAAGATTAACCTCTGAAAAAACATAAAATTATGTAAAAATAGAGCATAAATTTAGTTCATATCTTGCGTCAACATGATCCCCACACTTAGATCTTGCTAGTCCTCGAGCAAAGAGATCGATCAAGAACTCAACTAGACTTAAACAAATAACTTAACTAAATATAAACTCAACTAAATTTAAGCTTGCTCTAAACAATCACTTCTCAAATTAAACAAGTTCAGAATTCAATTCAATCTCAACATGGGCATTTTAATCAACTTTCATGCTTAGAGATCCCCATAGAAATTTTTGAAATTAAACGAATCATAGCTAAAGCAAAACTTCCTTTAGAATTAAAATGGAGGGGTTTTTGTATATATATAAAAAAACAATCTCTATAGATCAAGAAAATACATCGGTTCTTCTTTGTCAAGCTCACAAGTAGGCACTCATATTTTGTGGCTATCCTATTTATAAAATCACTCTCTCTCATATCTCACAGGAGTTTAAGAGGAGCTTGGTAAAGGCTAGCAAAGTTAACTCAATTTCTTGTTCAGCTAAGATATCTCTCTAAAGATCATCTAAACACCTTGAATTAATTTGGTCATCGGAAATAAGAAAATAAATATATATAAATAGAGAGAAGGAAAAAGAAGATATAGATAGTGGACATGTGCAATATTGAATAAATGAAGTGGGATAATTCCCGGAAATTGCACATGGTTGGAAAAGTGAAAGCTTTTGCTCATTATACTGATAAACACTAACTCCTCCAAGTGGCCATTCCGCTGGCAAAAGTCACAGTGGTAGACAAGCCTCTTGGGAGTGGGTTTAGGCTGAGCCTTAGGCTTAGGTGGAGTAGCCTTGGGTGGAACAGGCTGCTGGACTCTCTCCTTGCTCACTGGAGGCTTGAGAATCTCAGTCACTACTCTGTCCAGCTTAGCCTGTGAGGGCTTGGGTGTCCAGAACTGCTTCTTTGGGGCAGCCTTAAGAGGCTCATGGTAAACCCCATCAACAGTAGGGCTAGGCTGAGGAGAGGCAGTCTTAAGCTTAATTGGGGAACTCTTCTTCTCACCCGAAGTACTACTCTCTCCTAACCCAAGTCCACTCATATCACCCTCAGCTCTCTTGGTGCTCTCCAAGATCATCCTAAGTTGGGGCTCTCTAGCATACATCCAACTGAGCACCTCTCTCAAACGGTTGTTCTCATCAACCAAAATCTGTTTCTCCTTTCTCAGATCCTTCAGAACTAAAGTCTGATCAGCACAAGTAGGGCAGTGTAGAGAGGGAAAAGAGAAAGCGGACTTCTCTAACTTCTTAATGGTGGCATCCCTATCCACCAACGTCAACCTCAGAGTGAGACAGTTCTCACAAGTGTCAGGGGATGCTAAAAGCATCTCAAGGTCAGCTCTCAACTACACAAGCTCACTCTCCAAAGTAGGACAGACCATGCACGGACCCAAAAGCATGGGTCTAGCCCTAAGCTCCTCCAACTCCTTGAGCTGTCCCTCACACTTCACCTTCACCTCAGCTATGTCAACAGTGAGGTGGGGACACATCTCACACTCAGTCACATCACTTAAAATAGGCTCATCCAGTTTAGACTGGAGCTTGCCTAACTCTACCTTCAGCCTATCCATTTCCTCTACCTGATGAGCATACTTGCTCTTCTACTCACAGAGATCTCTCATCAAAGTCTCACAGGTAGGACACTCAGTCTCACTAGGCTGGGCTGACACACTCTTCAGCCTGTCTATCTCAGCTAAAGCATCAGCCAACTTGGCTTTTTGCTTCTGCAGCTTCTTAGCTGCCTTCTCCAACAACCTATCCTGCGCTTTCAACTCACGACTATTTGACTCCAACATCTCAAGAATTTCAGCTTGCTCAGGAGTTACCTCTTCATCGGATGAGTCGTTGTCGTTGCCCTTGTCGTCCTTGTCCTCAAGTGCCATGGAGCAAAAGGATCTCCGGTGCATCTTGTGCTTGCGCTTGGACTTGGTGGAGACGAAGCAGAGTCCGGCTGGACCGCCTTGGTCCCTCCTCTTGTCCCGCTTGGTGACGATCTCCTCATCGCTTGAGCTCGACGAAGACGAAGAGGAGGAAGACGATCCGCCACACAGACCACCAAGCTCGGCGAAGAAGGCCTTGTCCCACTTCCGGTTGTCCTTCTGGTAGCTCTTGAAAGCCTTCCGGAAGTTCTTGATCTTGCCGGAGCGGTGCTTGGTGTGGTCACGCTTGCCGGAGTGGTACTTGTTGGAGTCTTGGGAGTGGCTCTTGCCCTTCTTGTAGTAGTCATTCTGCTTGTTTGGGCATTCGGCAATGAAGTGGCCAACCTCTCCGCACTCGAAGCACTTGGGCCTCTTGCCCCTCTTCTTGCTCATCCGGTTGTCATAGGCGCGCTGAAAGCGGCTAGACACCAGACAAAGCTCATCATCCCCAAGTGACGCCAACTGCTCCTCTGTAACAGACATAAGAGCAGAAAACGAAAAGTTGTGAAGCTGGGGGTTAGAAATGGCCTCACTGGAGGGAGAAGCCAAGGCCAAGCTCTTGGAGCCAGTATAAGCGAGAGAGTCTCTCAACTTGTAATCCACCTCTGTGGCCTTGAGCTTACTGTAAAGAGTCTCCACTCCAATTGTGTCATAGGCCTCAGACTCGATGATCGAGTTAACCTTGATCTCCCATACCTTCCTGTCCAACGCATACAGCAACTTGACAGCCTGCTGATGGTCGGTGTATGGGATCCTCTCAGGGCTAGAGTTAACACGCAACTTGTTGATGATCGATTGAAAACGACCAAACAGGTCATCGATGGACTCACCAGGCTTCTGAACGAAATTTTCATACTCGCGCCTGTAAGTCTCAACGAGACGCCCCTTGATGGTAGCAGTGCCCTCATGGTGTGCACCCAGCAGGGACCAGATCTGACAGGCAGTCTCAAGGTGGCTCACTTTCTCATAATCAATTGGACCAAGTCCTGAGAAGAGAAAGTTAACAGCTTTGGCGTTCGCCTCATGCTGAGCCACAATCGCTGGGGTAGTGCGCTGGGCAACTGGAACCACAACAAAGTTCGCACTCTGAGTAGCATCCCATATGTCCTAGCCCTGGCTAAGCAAGAAAGCTCTCATCCTACCCTTCCAGTAGGAGTAGCCATCGGAACCAAGGACCGGAATCTTCCTAGAGTGAGTCATAGTCGCTACTGGTTTCTCACCGGTAAAGGTATGAAGAAACCTAACTGGCTCTGATACCAATTGTAGGACCGAGACGTGCGACTAGAGGGGGGGGTGAATAGGAGCACTTGAAATCGCAAAATCACAAACCCCCAAATGAAACCAGATACTAAGCACCGTCCACTGAACAGATACGTGCCTAGCAGCGCAAGGGTGCCGTCCACTGTGAGGATACGCACCAATGCAAGAAAGCTCAAGATCTGAACAAGAGTGACAGCGGAGCAACGGATTTTGCAATATCCGCCACAAGACACTCACCACACCTAGGTGTGTCTCACTGACTTACAGTAAGCAAAGAGAATGGTCTTAAGGGAGAAATGCGAAAATCCGCAGCAAAATCACAGTGGAAAAACCAATCTGGGAAGAACACAGCAGCTCCCTGACAGGACCGGACTGTCCGATGGCCAACACTGAATTGTCCGATGGGAACGGACTATCCGGTTCCTGTTGCCAGACTGTCCGGTGGCACTGCCCGGACAATGCCTCACGCCGGACTGTCCGGTGGGTGCTGCCGGACTATCCGGTGGAACCGGACTGTCCGGTGGCCTCTGCCGGATGGTCCGGTAGGGTCGCAGAAAATATGATTTCAAATCATAACTTGATCACACCTTGCTCAAACTGCACGAAATTTAGCTCAGGTTATCTAGACCCTATTTCAAAGTTATTCCCAACAGATCAACTCAAAGTAACCACGGAATCAGCGGGAATTTCAGATCTTGTGAAATCTCCATTCTAGGGCAAGAAAGGGGAAAACACAAAAGAGGCTTGCTCGTGGCAATCCAACAGGATTGAGATGAACTAAGTCATGATCTCCACATCCTAGCAAGTCCAGAACATCAGCAAGAGAAGAGATTCAAGCTTGCCCAACAAAAACACCCAAAAAGGCAAGGATTGAACCCAAAAACCAAAGTGAGAGGGGGAGGAGAAGAACACAAGGTTGCTGCACGAATTTACTTCGATTAAGTGCCCAAAATGGGTCTAAAGATCCAGCATAGAAGCAGAAATTCGTCCCAAGCAACCACCCTCACCTTCCCTCAAGATTAGGAGGCTAAATCCTACTCTAACCTCTCTAACAATAGAGCTCAAAGCTTAAGGACGAAAATCACCAAGTGAAAACTAATCCTAGCAGCCAAGAGGCCTTCTAATGACCTACACTGAACCTATTTATACCCGAGTGCTATTTAGACAGTTTTGCACTTAGGTCCCTACAGCTAGACAAACCCTAAGGACTCAAACGAAGGATTACAGGATATTTCGAGACGGACGACCACGATGGAATCTTGATCTTCGTAAGTTCCACGCAATCCTCGGATGCTCTCCACGTGGCCAGTAGTCCAGTCCGCGATCCGCACCCGGTTTTGAAGTCAGAAACCGGGAAACTTTAGGAAGTCTCCGCCTGGGCCGGATTTGGCCCATCTTCTCTATCTTGGCGAGTCGTGGCCCAACTCACCAAGGCTTGGGTAGCTTGGGTGATGGTTTTGAGCCGAAGCCGCCAAAGCCTCCCTCGCACGCCTTCGCGCCATGCATTCGGGTTGGAGCACCGCGGTGGCACCCGGCATCCCCTGTCCATCGGGGTAGCCTCGCAGTCCTTCGGAGGACTTACTCCTGCCGTCGTCGTGCCTGCTCCTCCATATACCGAACTCCCATGGCCGACAGACGCCGAGTGTGCCTCCAGTCCTTCGGAGGACCTCCCTCTACCTCCAGTCCATCGGAGGGCCTCCTGTCCATCGGAGGTCTTGTGCCCAAGTCCTTCTGGGTCTTGCTACTATTGACAATCACTCATCACTCCAGAGGCAATGGAGCCGGTCCATTGGCTCTCACAAAGCGCATTGCAAAGCTTATAAACTAATAAACGAAATCATGGATAATTAGCAAGGTTAAATTGAACTTCATCATAATGATCAACAATCTAATCTAAGCATCATGCTTACACAAAATTGTTATGGAAAAACGCTGATCAGGCATTTAACATAAACATAAAAGCATATATCATGAAGTTAATTAATCAACCAAGCCAATCATAATGCAAACATACAATTTTTTAATCTAAATGCAACAGGGTGATAAATGCAAAATGCAATCTAAATGAAACATGAGATATGATATGAATGCAATCTAATCCAAATTTTTCTAGGTAAATAGCCACAAATTAATCATCAAAGGAAGGTGTTTAAGCTTTCTAACTATCACACAAAACTGAAATTAAAACTAACTATGAATGGGTTGCCTCCTGAAAAACGCTTAATTTAAAGTCTAGAGCTAGATTAAATACTATCACAAGAATATAAACGGGATTTACAAAACTTGTGATAAACATAAGCATCCATGAACCACAATTATGATCAAATTACAAAAGCAAAGCAAGTTGTGGTTAACTAGAGCAAGGATCATATATTTAGCATTAAGCTTTATATCTAACTTAGGTTTATTAGGCATAAAATTATCAAAGTTAAAATTAATAGCCTCATTTTCATTTTCAAGAAAATCTAGCCTATAAACATGATTATTATCAGAATAAGGCTTAGCATCAAGATTTGACTTAAATTAAAAGATTCTACAAAACAAATAGAATTTTGAGAAAGATTTGTGTACCTTGGGTTCGGATTTTCAAAGAGCTCGCCCCCCGGCATCTCAATGTGAATTTGAACATTGACATCTTGAATGATTCCTTATTGCTTTGATGATCTTCAATTTCACCACTGAGTTGTCCTTCTAAATCTTCAGTCTTGAGCATGGTTGATGTTGAATCAGTCTCTTCATCTTCAAGCTTTGTCACATACTGATTCTCTGGAGTGAAATCTTGAGCAGCACATACAGTGTTGACAACTGGGGAAGTAACTGAGTATCTGGAGTCTTCCTTGAGTGAGCTACTACAAGTTGAGTGACTCCAATCTGATTGATAGCATGTCTCCCACTCATCATCACTCCAATCTACATCAAATCCCCTTGTTTTTCTCTCAAATGACATGCCATAGAATTCATCTTCAGTTGTGTTAGCTGCCACTGAGTGAGGATAGCTTTGCTCATTGACTTCAAAATTCTGCAGCATCTCCCCTGTACTTTTGCCTTCACTGATTTTCCTTAGTGGGATTTCTAGTGGAAATAACGCCTCTTACTCCACTAAGTTTTCTGGTGGGAGTGGTCCTGCACACTTGAGTGTTTCCCCAAACTCCACTGGCATCCAGCTCATAAATTCTGTCAAAGGCTTCGCACTGGCAAGACTACTATAATCTGTACTCTTGTTGTCCTCTTGAGGTGCAAAACTCTCGTACTCCTCCTCCTCAAATGCATAAGGCACTGGAGTCTTTTTGACAAGTGGCTGGTCTTCAAATATGGTAGGTGTAGGCTCCATGAGCTTCTTCTCTGACTTCTTTACTGCACTCTCTTTCCTATCTCTTTCAGTCTTGGAGTTTAAGTAGACATCGGACAGAATCTTGATGGCTTCACTCCACTTCCTGCTCATGAGTGATCCTCCTGCGCAATTGTTTAGCCGCTCAAAGTCCTTGGACTTTAGATTATAGTAGAAGATTGATATGAACATGCCTGGTGTGATCCCGAGTGGCGGTCCTTGTGTCCTCATTTCCTCAAGTCTATCCCAAGCTTCATCAATGTCTTCATCCTCTCTCTGTCCAAAGTTCCAAATTTCCTTTCTCAACTTATGCACTCTAAGTGGAGAAAAGAACCTTGTGAGAAACTTCTGCTCGAGAGTCTCCCAATCTCCTTCGGCTTCTACTGAGGCAGCTTGGAACCACTTGTTGGCTTTATCCTCAGGAGTAAATGGAAAGAGGTTCCACAACACCCACTCCACTGGGACTTCGTCTTGATAGAAAGTGCGGCACACTTGCTTGAGCTTCTCTAGATGTTTGTATGGATTTTCATCATCTTTTCCACTAAACTGATTTTTAGCAGCAATCCGGATGATTCCTGGCTTCAGCTCATAGGATCCTGATTCTGGCTTCTTGTTTGATCTTTGAAACTTCAAATCTGCAGCTTTTGGAGTTAAGTACTCCGCAAGTAGCAGATCTTTGCGTATTGAAGTTATACCTGACACAAACACAAAAACAAAACACAAAACGAAAAATCTTTGACAGCAAAGTTGCTGGGTTAGTTTGAATTAAGAATGAACACAATAATGAACGAAAAACAGGAAAACTAGATTAGAAAAAACAAGAATGTAATTAGATAACTTTAAAGTAATTAGAACTAAAATTAGAAAACACTAGACAATTAGAAACTAAGATTAGAGAACACTAAACACAAACTAGAAAATTAGAACACGCTAACTAATTAGGACACAATTAGAAAACTATTAGCAACCAATTAAAACAAAACTATCACACGATTAAAACTAAACTAGCACAAAATTAGAACTAGATAAACACACAATTAGCAAAGACAAACTAACTATCAGAACTAGTAGTAAAAGGCTAATACAAGATTAATAATAACTGAAACGATAGTTTTCCCCGGCAACGGCGCCAGAAAAGCTTGTTGACGGCACTTAAGCATGCCAAACCTTATACTGCAAGCGACAGTATCGGTGTAGCCTTTTCCTTAGGATGAGTATCTAAGGTTTTGTCAATCCGTGGAAAACTAGGTTTAAACTACTATTAATCAAGGATTAATCAATTACTAACTAGTTCTAATAGATCTCTAAACTAAAGGATAAAAGAGAGTCTAATTACTAACTAATATATATCTAAACTAAACTAAAGGATGATAAACGATGTTCTAATCACAAACTAGATATAAAACTAACTATAGCATAAACTAGATCAAGAACAAGAGATTAACAAGATCAACTAAGCAAGATCGATCAAGAAGCTAATACGGCTAAGGATTAGCAAGAGATATGAGACAAACTTCTTATAAACTATGAACCACCATAAGTATGGATCTAACGTGAAACATAGAATAAACATGATCACGAATGTCATAGACTTGCTCGAACCTTTCCCCGGGCTCTACTGTCACTAGTAACCAGGTAATCGACGAACTAGCAAACCTAAACCATCTCTAAGCATGAGCAGATTCAATCAACTAATTAAAGTAAAAAGATCTACTAAAAGACATGTGGTTTAAACAACCCCGGCCAGGTCACATGTAGAGATGAAGCATTGCAAAGATATGGATCATAGATCATGTATAAACAAAGAACTAGTAGCAAAGAGACTATTTCATTGATCGGACTCAAGGTTTATCATAGTAAAATAAGAAGAACAGAGAGTTACTCGAGATACATCATGAACTTGAAGCACATAGTTGTCGAATTCGGCAAGACGAACAACATACTCGAAGACGAACTTGAGACTCCTCGGGAACAGGGGTGGTCAGCCGACCCTTGGGGGGTAGGTCGGCCGACCCCCTCCTTTCCTGCCTCCTCTCGCTGCCTCCTTTCGCCGAGATCTCCTTCTCGACGAGTCTTGCGAAGATGGACCCTAAACCCTAACTTTGGAGCTCTGGTTTACAATGAATTCGATAGAATTGGATACCTCTCCCTCTAGGGGGGCCATATATTTATACTCCGGAGAGTCCCCTATACATGGAATCTTTTAGGTCGGTTCTAAGAGTCCTAAGACACCTAAAACACCTATTTCTATGTATATACAAGTTTCTAGAAGAGTCCTGGTCGTCCATATACTTCCTTGCTTGGAGATGAAGTCATTGTCCTAGTCCTTCCCGAAATCAGCTTTTCATATTCTGCAGCCTTTAATATTTCGACCATAACTCCCTCATCTGAAGTCCAAATAAGGTAAACTCGAACTCCAAATCGCAGAGCTCGAAGAGATCTACAACTTTGGTATTCAAACATTCTTCATTTGACGTCGTTAAGGTCTCCGAATTTGGCCAGCAAGGTGCTGCTGTCCTGGAATCCGAGAATATCTCGAGATTTAATTGGAGTTGGGATTGGACTCTTGATAAATCTTCCTTATCTTCATATTCTTCATACTCAAGCAATCCTTAGTCACTGGAACCATCTCCATAATGGGCTTAGGCCATATTTTGGGCTTCAATTGTCCTTCTTTCATTAATTATCTCTCCTCCTTGGACTAGTAGCATTAATCCATCAATGAGAAGCCTTCTCAATTATTGCAATTATTCACCAATTATTTGCCATTTTCCTGTAATATTTAATAATGTGCAAAAACAAAGAGCATTTTCAAAAACGGGATTATTTGTTAGCAAAACAAAACTAAATCATAAGATTAACCTCTAAAAAAGCATAAAATTATGTAAAAATAGAGCATAAATTTAGTTCATATCTTGCGTCAACATAGATATACATGGATGATATCATCTTTGGTGGCTCGTCTCACTCTCTTGTTACCAAGTTTTCTGAGAAGATGTCAAAAGAGTTTGAGATGAGCATGATGGGAGAGTTGCAGTTTTTCCTTGGACTGCAAATCAAGCAAGGGCATGAAGGAACCTTCATCCATCAAGCCAGGTACACAAAGGACATTCTGAGGAAGTTTGATAAGGGAGACCTCAAGCCCATGGTGACTCCCATGTCAACACACACGACACTTGATGCAGATGAAGAAGGGGAGGTGGTAGACCAAAGAGAGTATCGAGGGATGATCGGCTCACTTCTGTACCTGACGATGACTAGGCCGGACATCCAGTTCGCAGTCTGCCTTTGTGCGTGATTTTAGGCCTCACCGAGGACATCACACCGTCAAGCGGTGAAGCGCATCTTCAGGTACCTGAAATACACTCCTGAGCTTGGTCTTTTGTTCTCTTCAGCTTCGATGCTCTCTCTCAAAGGGTATTCGGATGCTGACTTTGCGGGTTGTCAGCTGGAGCGTAAGTCTACTTCCAGCACCTGCCAGTTTCTTGATTCTTCTCTTGTCTCTTGGTCCTCATGCAAGCTATCTAGCGTAGCCACTTCCACCACAGAAGCCGAATACATTGCTGCTGCTAGTTGCTGCTCCCAGCTGCTTTGGATGAGAGCTACCTTGAGTGACTTTGGCCTAAGCTTTAGGAAGATCCCTCTCCTAGTAGACTCTACTTCTACTATTTTTATAGCCAAGAACCCTGACTTGCACTCTAGAACCAAACACATAGACGTGAGGTTTCAATTTCTGAGATATCACTATGAGAAGGGAGATATAGACTTGATCCATGTGGAGACCGAGAACCAGTTGGCCGATATCTTCACCAAGCCCTTAGAGCATAGCGTGTTTGCTCGCTTGCGTGGGGAGCTTGGTGTTTGTTACCCCTTTTAGGTTGGGGTAACTTTTTTGTAGTTTAGGGTTTTGATTTGCCTTTTCTCTGCGTCTCTTTGTTTTCCTTGCATTTTGTATCATATCATGCATTGCATTGTATCATATGCATTTTCACTTTCACTAGCACTAGAGCTCTTTTGGAATAACTAGTTAGTACTTGCTTGTGCTAGATTGTACATTTGCTTGCTTGATTTGTCTAAGCTCCCTGAATCTGTCTAATATCTTTTGTGAGCTAAGTCACTTTTGTTTCTAGAAAAATAAAAAACCATGATCACCACTTGACTTGGCTACCTAGCATGTGTAGGAATGTTGAATGCTATGCTATCTTTTCATTCTTGGATATGCTAGTCGTATGCCTTTGTTAAGTTTATGCCTAAGCATTCATGACACCTTGCCTAAACCGGAAATCTGAATTACATGTGTGTCTTATAAGCTGAAATGAAAAGATTCAGGTGGGTTCGCTTGTCACACTGATCTAGTTTGAGATAGCTTTTCTTTGCACTTTGGCCTGAACTTGGACTAGACTGTGTATGACCAAAACCTTGTCTTAAGCTTCTGATGGTTTTCTGAACCTAGGCTTGGCATTGGTTGGTAAGAAGTGGCAAAGACAAGTGAATAACCCCTTGCACATGATCTGATTTGCATGAAACTACAAATTGCTAACTCTGAAATTTGCAAGTCTCTGAATTGCTTATGGCCTATTATATATGCTTTGGTTGAGTGTAGAACACCTTGTATGTTTTGCTAGCATCTTGCTGTTCATGCCTATCTTGCTTGATGCTATTCATGTTGGTGATGCTTTCTTTTCAACAACCCTGAAAAACATGCTCCTAATTTGTATAAATTAGATTCAATTGAGCTTGTTTGCATGCTTCCTTGCCCTCACTTGCTCTGTATGCTAGAACTCGTATTTACTAGCTTTTCATCCCTGGTGAGCTCTTCAACGTACACTTCCTGCATTTCATGGCATATTTTGAGGGGGAGTTGTCTATTTCAGGAGGAGTCAGATTCTATGAACCCTTGATGTATCCATTGTCAACATAGGGGAGAGATGTTGACTTTTGGGAGTGTTCATGGACCAAGGGGGAGAATTCTGGAGAGATCTAGATGAGGGGGAGCTGTGCATTTAGGTAGTTTGAGCTTTTAGCATGCTCTTGCATCGGTGCATTGAGCCTTTTGCCTCTTTCTGGAGGAGCCGATGCTTTGCCTAAGCATGACTGTGTTGAGCTGGTTTGCCTCTTTCTTGAGGGGTCATGCTTTAGTTTGATCGACTGCGTTGAGCGGTTTTCCTTATCTTAGGGGGTCGATCTTTGGCTTTGTATTTTTGTTGTCTCAATTTGCCCTTCTTTGCTTGTGTTTGGTTTTGGGCATCTTGAACAACTTTCTTCCTTTCTTCTTTCTTTTTGGTTTTACACTTGTTTTTCTTGTCTTTTTTCTATTTCAGGTTATAGGTAGAAGGTGTTGACAATGCACTCATCAAGGGGGAGATTGAGAGCCAATGGACCGGCTCCATTGCCTCTGGAGTGATGAGTGATTTTCAACAGAAGCCAAAGATACAGAAGGACTAGGGCACAAGACCTCTGATGGACAGGAGGCCCTCCGATGGACTGGGGGTAGATGGAAGTCCTCCGAAGGACTGGAGGCATGCTCGACGTCGGTCGGCCATGGGAGTTTGGTACACGGAGGAGACGGCATGGCGACGGCAAGTGTAAGACCTCCAAAGGACTGCGAGGCGAACCCGATGGACAGGGGATGCCGATTACCACCGCGGTGCTCCAACCCCAGTACATGGTGAGAAGACGGGCGAGGACGTTAGCGGATTCACTCAAATCGGCCACCGTACCACCAAGCTACCAGACTTGGCGAATGGGCTCATTCTGGCCGAGATAGAGTGGAGTGGGCCGTTCTAGGCCTAGGAAGGAAACCCTAAAGTTTCCCAGTTTCTGACTTCAAAACTGAGGGCACGTGGACATCATCCGGGAGTTAGCGTGCATCGAAAGAAGATCAAGACTCCATCGCGGTCGTCCGTCGCCGAGGGAGTCGAGTCTTTTCCAGTTTAGCCCCTACGGGTATTTCTGTGATATAGGGGTCTTAGTGTAATCTGTGTCTTTTAGGCCTGGGCTATATATACCTAAGTGGCTAGTCATTTAGGTGACTCTTCCACCTCTAGAAACCCTAGGCTTTGTTTCCAACCAGCCAAGAGCTTAGAGAGCAAATCGAGTGCTTAGCTTAGGATTTGAGAGTCCTCTAGGCTTGTTCTTTGCATTAATGGGAAGGATGAAGGGTGGTAGACTGTGAGGAGCCTTGTAAGCACTGGTTTCCACTTCTAATCAAGGCAAAATTCATCCCCAATTCATGCTCATGTGTGCAGCCATCTCCTTCCCCCTTTTCTAGTTGGATTTTGGATGAAACTCAAAGGCTTTTGGTGATTTGCTTTGCCCGCGAGTTAATCCTGTTCTTTTGGCTCTTTTGGACTTGCAAGGACGTGGAGAATATGTCTTAGAACATCACTATCCTGCTGGATTTCCACGAGCAAGTCAATCTTGAGTTTTCCCCTTTCTTGCCCAAATTTTCCCCTCTTTACAAGATCTGAAATTCTCGCCAATCCCTTGATCTTTTTGAGTAGATCCTTTGGGAATAGCTTCTGGAATAGTACTGGGATAGCCTGTACAAAATTTCATGAAGATCCGAGAAGATTTGGTCAAGTTTAAGGTTTGCAAACTCAAAATCCGAGGCTGTTTTCTGGGCACACCGGACATCCGGTGCAACTTCACCAGATAGTCCGGTGGACCTAACAGTCTTCAAATGGGCTGAATTTTTAGTATATTGTTCCCCATGTTTTCCTCAGCCTGTGGTTAAAATGTCATGATTTTTGGAGCCGGTTTGACTGGGTTTTGGCAATTTTCTTTGCAACCCAGTCTGCCTGAAATCTGGCTGTCGGACTGTCCGATGAAGGGTGTCGGACATCCCGTGGTAGCAGTGATTTTGCCCCCAAATCTGGTTTTAATTGCTCCTAAGGTCTGAGGCTTGTTTTGGGTGGTTTTGGGGGTGCTTAGGATTGTTCCTAAGGTCTTTAGCACCTCATTTGCTAAGAGATCTTGGTGATCACTAGGCGGGTTCCTTTTGGTTGGTTTGTGTTCATTTGGTTCCGTGCTTTTGTTGAGTTGGCTCGCGGTTTTCTCACTTGGTGCATATCCTCTCAGTGGACGGCACCTTGCGCTACTAGACACGTATCTGTTCAGTGGACGATGTCTGGTTCTTTCCTCAAGCACCAGTTTTGGGGGTTGTGAGTTTTTGTTTTCAAGTGCTCCTATTCACCCCGCCTCTAGTCGCATGTATCAGTCCTACAACATAATCTTTGGTGCTTCATCTCACGCTTCGATGTCTAAGTTTGTTGAACGTATGAGCAATGAATTTGACATGAGTCCCATGGGTGAGCTCCAGTTCTTTCTTAGGCTGCAGATCTAGCAAGGTTCTGAAGGAACTTTCGTCCATCAAGCCAAGTACACAGAGGATATCCTGAAGAAGTTTGACATAGGTGATTCCAAGCCCATGGCTACTCCAGTGTGTACGTCTACAGCGCTTGATGCAGATGAAGAAGGGGAGACAGGTAGACCAAAAGGAGTATCGAGGCATGCTCGGCTCACTTCTGTACCTAACGGCGACCAGACCGGATATTTAGTTCGCAGTTTGCCTCTGTGCGCTCTTTTAGGCTTCTCCAAGAATATCTCACCGACAAGCAGTGAAGTGCATTTTTAGGAATCTGAAATTCACTCCTAAGCTCAGTCTTTGGTTCTCCTCGGCTTCTTCTCTTTCTCTGAGAGGATTTTCAGACGCAGACTTTGCTGGCTGTCAGCTTGACCGCAAGTTAACCTCCGGCACATGCCAGTTCTTAGGCTTCTCTCTTGTCTCTTGGTCTTCTTGCAAGCAATCTAGCATAGCCACTTCCACCACAGAAGCTGAATATGTAGCTGCCACTAGTTGTTGCTCCCAGCTGTTATGGATGAAAGCCACCCTAAGTGATTTTGGCCTTAGGTTTGGGAGAGTCCCTCTCTTCGTAGACTCTACCTCTGCTATCGCTGTAGCTAAGAACCCTGTCTTGCACTCTTGGACCAAACATATAGACGTGAGGCTCCATTTCTTGAGAGATTCCTATGAGAAGGGAGACATAGGCTTGATCCATGTAGAAACCCAAAACCAGCTGGCCGATATCTTTACCAAGCCTCTAGAGTCCAGCGCTTTTGCACGCCTAAGGGGTGAGCTTGGAGTGTGTTAACCCTTTTAGTCAGGGATAACTTTAGTAGTTTAGGTTTTTCTTTTGTTTCTGCTTTTTCTTTTGCTTCCTTTTTGTTTCTTTCTGCATTTCGTATCATATCATACATTGCATTGTATCATATGCATTTTCACCTACACTAGCACTAGAGCTCATTTGGAATGTTGAGTTAGTACCTGCTTGTGCTAGAATGTATAGATGCTTGATTGATTATGGATGGCGAAGCTCTATGAATCTATTGAAACATTTTCAGAGCTAATTCTTTTATTTCCTGAATATCAAAAACCATGATCACCACATGTCTAGGCTATCTAGAATGTGTAGGAGTGTTGAAAGCTATGCTATCTTTTCGTACCTAGATATGCTAGTTTATGCCTTTGCTAAGATAAAGCCTAAGCTTGTATGACATCTTGCTTAAATTGAAATCTAAATTCATTCATTACAAGTGATGTCTATTGTGCTGAATTGAAAAGATCCAGGTGGGTTTGCTTGTCACACTGATCTAGTTCGAGACAGCTTGCCTTTGCACTTTGGCATGAACTTGGACTAGGCTGTGAATAACCAAAACCTTGTCTTAAGCTTTTGATGGTTCTTTGATCCTAGGATTGGCATTGGTTGGTAAGAAGTGGCTGGACAAGTGAATAACCTCTGGCACTAATACTAGTACTTGCTTCTATTTGTAAATGGTTAAATCTGAAATAGGCAAGTCTCTAAAATGCTTATGGCCTGTTAAGTATGCTTTGGTTGAAGAGTAGCATACCTTGTATGCATTGCTAGCATCTTGCTGTTCATGCCTATCTTGCTAGGTGCTATCCATGTTGGTGATGCTTTCTTTTAATCAACCCTAAAAGCTATGCTTGCTCATGATCTGTATAAGATAGACTCATTTGAGCTTGTTGTATGCTTCTTTGCCCTCACTTGCTTTGTACGCTAGAATTTGTGATTACTAGCTTTCCATCCCTTCTGAGCTCTTTTCATGTACACTTCCTGCAATAGGCATATTTTGATGGGGAGTTATCTAGTTCAGGGGGAGTTGAGTTTTATGATCCCTTGATGTGTCCATTGTCAACAAGGGGGAGATATTGTTGTTCCTAGGAAGAGAGTTTTTGGACCAAGGGGGAGAACTCTGGAGAGATTTAGTTGAGGGGGAGCGTTGCATTCATTTTGCATTTGTGAGGATGGATTTCAGGGAGAGTTTGAGCTTTTAGCATGCTCTTGCATCGGTGCGTTGAGCCTTTTGCCTCTGTCTTGACGAGCAGATGCTTTGCTTTGTTTTTGTTGCTTCATCTTGCCCTATTTCTTTGCTTGTGTTTAGCTTTTGGGCATTTTGAGCAACTTTCTTCTTTTCTACTTTCTTTTTCAGTTTTACACTTTTCTCTTTGTCTTTGTTCTATTTCAGGTGACAGGTGAAGGGTGTTGACAATGAACTCATCAAGGGGGAGTGGACCTGCCTCATTGCTTTCCTGGTGTAATGAGTGATTGTCAATGGTGCAATTCCTCCGATGGACTAGAGGCCCTCCGATGGACTAGAGGTAGAAGATGAATTGAAGACCCAGATGGACTAGGGGTAAAAGACCTCGATGGACTGAGGCAAAAGTCCTCCAATGGACTGGAGGCAAGTCTCGGCGTCGGTCAACCATGGGAGTTTGGTACACGGAGGCGCGGTTCGACGATGGCTGTGTAAGACTTCCGATGGACTTTGAGGCTGCTCCGATGGACTGGAGAAGCTGTTCTTGTCTGTGGTGCTCCAACCCGAGTGCATGGCATGAAGACGTGCGAGGGAGGCTTTGGCGGCTTTGGCACAAAACCACCACCCAACCTATCAAGCCTTGGTGAGTTGGGCGACCACTCGCCAAGATAGAGAAGACGGCCCAAGTGGAGACATCCTAAAGTTTCTCGGGTTTTGATTTCAAAATCGGGGGCGACGGTGGATTGGACTACTGGACATGTGGAAGACATCGGATGAAGGCGTGGAGAAGAAGAAGATCAAGTCACCATCGTGGTCGTCCGTCCCCGACTTATCCAGTCATTTTCTATTTTAGCCCCTAGGGCATTTCTAGTGTTAGGGGTTTATGTGTAAAACTGACCAAAACAGTGTCTAGGCATAAACAGGCTAAGAGGGAGTCATTAGAAACTCTCTTGGCTGTTAGGTTTTCATTTCCTTAGTGAAAATTTTTGTCCTCAAGCCTTGAGCACAAAGTTTAGGAGGGTTAGGGTGAGATCTACACACCAAATCAAGAGGGAAGGAGAGGGTGGCTGCTTGGGACAAAATCCTTTGTTATAATCTGATCTAAGACCTCTTTTGAGGCACATAATCAAAGAGATTTCGGCTGCAAGCTTATGTGTCTTGTTTCCTCCCCTTTCCCTTTGGTTCTTGGAACAAATCCTTGGCTTTTCGGGTGCTTTCTTTGGCCAAGCTTTGATTTCCTCTTTTGCCGGTGTTTTGGACTGCTAGGTCTTGGAGAGATTGTAGTTTTAGTGTGCCAAATCTCGAGCTCCAAGTGCAGCCCTGAATTCTTTAATTCCTTGCCTTTTGGACTTCACTTTGGGAAAAGGCTAGATCCATGGAGAAATTCTTTGCTTCGGCCTTGATCTTTTGGGAATAGGTTCTCCATGGGTTGATCTAAGTCCTTGCCTAGTTTGGTGAAGATTGGAGTCCACTTGGACAAGATTTGGTTCGATTCTTGATGATTCGTGGGCTATTTTCTCCCTAGGCTGCCCAGTTTTATAACACCTGACCACACCAGATCATCCGGTGCAAGGGTCCTTGCTTGGGTGGTGCCTAGAAAGTCCGGTGCCTATACCAGACCGTCCGATGTGTCCGCACCAGACCATCTGATGGGTGGGCGTCGGACCATCTAGTGCCTTCTATGGCAGGCTATCTTTTGGCTCTTGACTCGTTTTGCACCGTTCCTCTTCGGCGTTTGAGCAAGTGCATCCACGTCGCTTTTCGGTACGTATCTGTTCAGTGGACAGTACCAGATTTGCGTGTTTCTTAGAGCGTGCACCGGTGGGGGTTTGAATTTGAGTTTTTAAGTGCTCCTATTCACCCCTCTCTAGTCTCAGTCTTTGGTCCTACAATGTGGTCGGTCCTTTGAATCTGGATCGCAATGGTCCATTGTGGGAGACCTCAAATATGAAGCTATTCTATTGTTACCTCAATTCCTTGATACGAGTGAACGTGCTTCCAAAGGGAGGAAATGAGATCAATGTATTGTCATACAATTAGCTCTTCCTACACTTCTCCCAACCCAAAGTCACCCATCAGTTTAGTGTGTCTGATCTTCTATGGAAGGAAATTCTAAACACCTCTTGGGACACAAAGAAGAGTCTCACACATGCTCCTTATGTGATGTGGATGATTGAAGTTGTCACCAAGCTTGGGTTTGAGAAGCCCTACAAGCCAGAGCTATATAAATCAAAGCTTGTTACACTTCCTCAGTGTGCTCCACAGTCTCCTAAGTCTTCAGGTGATCCTTTCCCTCAAACTCCTCTCCATCAGTTGTCTTCTCATGTAGCGATAGCACATCGTCCTATGGATTACTCTTCCACTTATAGAGGACGACAAAAGCCAGATTCTTTCATGAGAAGAAGCATGAATGTCTTGTTCAAGATGTGCCACTCTTACAAGCAAGATGTGATTAAGATCAAGGAATAGCTCAAGAGGCAAGCATTTGGTTAGCCTCTTGCACCTATATCACCTGCTTGCTCCTCAACAAAGACTACCCTTCTAGAGACACTTGATGAGTATGGCTATGGTTTGGATGATGAGAGCCCAAGGGGTAATGTAGGCTCAGCTGACGCTCACACCTAGAGTTACAATGATCAGCCTCAGAGTTCTTCCAAGGCTCCTCAAGTTTACCCTCCAGAGGGCTTTGACGTTGGCTATGATTATCAACATGTTCCTCGCTCCCGTGCTGAGTAGTTCGTGGTTGACATCTTCTCCTACGTTCCTCCTGAGCAGGAGCATCAGCAGCCACCTTCTGGAGGCGATGGAGGGTGGCTGTGACTCTCTTTTGGTGCTTGTTGCACGAGTGTTGCAGCAGCTAGCAGCTAGAGTTTGTGAGATATGAGTGTTTCTATCTATTTTATATATAATGTAATGGACTATGTGTGGTTTGTGCTTGTGGACTTATTTTTGGGCTTGTAATAATCTAGTAGTGGGAACCTCCATAGTCGTTATCTTGTGAGTTGTGAACTTGCTTAGTTTAAATTCTATCCATGGTTGTTGATTATTGTTGGTGATGTATTGTTGGTTTATATTTGTTGATGTGCTCATCATGTCATACGCATCACGTATATTATTTAACACTTATTTGGGCACCCCTCGAGTAAAAGTACATGGTGTGGCTTTCACATTCTCTTTGTTTGTGCATGCATTGGCATTAGAGGCCATATGTTGAAGTTTGGTACATGCACAAATTTAGGGGGAGTCACGTATGTATTCTTACTTAATAGCTTGTGCTTTTTAATCTTATCATGCAGCACTTTTAATGGTTTGTCAATAATCACTAAAAAGGGGGAGATTGTAAGTGCAATCAACCTCTAAGAGGGTTTTAGTGACTGTTCACAAGACATTAAAAGTAACTAATGATTTTTTGTGAGTATGCTCATAGTGGTCGAATCAAAAGAAATGTGCTACAAAATATATATCAAGCAAGAAAGCGCATGTCATAATGCTGCATCAAGCAAACAAGTGTTATAGTCAAAGTGCAAGAGAGAAAAGAGGCCCCTCACTCAAGTTTCAAATTCATTGGAAGTGGTTCCCTCAAGATTGAAGCAAGTTTAGTTTTACTAATTTAAATCTTGAGAATAGGAACCGCCGTTCTATCAAGAGGGGTCCAACATGCATAGCTCCATAGGTCATAAAGCACACAAGGTTCAAAACTCTCCACAAAAATTCCATACCATTTCATCGTAAGCTTCGTTGCAAATCTTTCCCTACCCACCAGTGGTCTCACCGGCTTCTGCCGATCTGCCTGGTCCAGCACCAGTCTGCCAAAACTGGTGGCTGAGCAATGGTTAGACAGGCAGACCCGGTATGTCACTTGTGGCACCGGTCTGCCATCTCTAGTGGCCCATCGGTGGTAAGACCGGTCCAACCAGTCTGTCACCTGTGGCACTGATCTGCCATTTCTGTTGGTTTGGTTTGAACTCCACTCGTCCCACCGGTTCCACCATTGTTCCCATCGGCACCACCAGTCTGACACCTGCATGTTCTGTAATGATTCAAAACAGCTAGTTGGATGGCTCCGAGTATATATAGCCCTTCACTCTCTTCATTTACTCTCTCTTGCCACTCGATCTGACTTGAGACAAAGTGCTTCAAGTGCATTCACTCTTCTTCCTCCTCTTCACATTCTTGAGCTCAAATCCTCCATTGATTGTGAGAGTGAGTTGGTGAGATTACGAGAGAGCTTTTAAGACTTCGTGTTCTTCATCTTTTTCTCTCTCTTGTGCTTGTGAGCTTTGTGACCCTTGAAGCAAACATGGTGGGTTTGTTGCTCTTGGAGTCTTGTGCTCCTAGACGGCTAGGCGTCACCTATTGAAACATCTATCTTGTGTGGATTCCTCCGGGAAGTTTGTATTACCCCGCTCTTTGAGCCTTGATAGTAAGTACCTCTCCGCCAGTCTTTGTGATTGGAGAGAAGAGGCTAGGGTTGCGAGACCAAACCCTTTGAGGGTTCCTTAGCAATGAGGACGTAGGGATGCCTTGGTGGTGTGCCCGAACCTCGGGATAAATCCTTGTCTCATGTGTTTGTGTTCTTCGTTGTTCTTACTTGTTTGTGAGCTATATACTTGTGCTGGGCATATTTTGCGTGGATCTTTCTTTTGTGCAGGAACCAAGGCTAGCCCCTCTCGGATCTGCAAGAGATAGTTCCTCGGAACCCCCAGGAACTCACGGTAACAAAGTTTATTGTATAGATTTAGAGATCAATTTGAGTTTTCTTTTTCCCACCAGTTGAACTAGTGAGCATCGGTTCAACCGGTCCACACCAGTCCAACTGGTTTGCTACTGATTTCTATATTTTAGTTTGTGTAATTTTTTAGATTAGCCCATTCACCCCTCTCTAGGCTATTTTCAATATGTAGCTGTGGCAGTGAAATAGTTCTCCAAATGGATTGAAGCAAAATCTCTACAAAACATCGCATCGGCAACATTGCAAAAAAGTTTCTGGAAAAACATCATATGACACTTCGGTGTCCCACGTGAACTGACCATGGACAATGGCAAGCACTTGGATAACACAGATTTTAGACATTTCTGTACTCAAATTGGAACCAAACTCTGCTTCGGTTCAGTGTACCACCCCCAATCTAATGGTGTAGTGGAAAGAGCAAACGACTTGATTTTCACACGTATCTAGAAAAATATAACTGATCTCCCGAAGGGAAAATGGGTCGAAGAACTGCCAAGAGTTATATGGTCGCATAACACCATAGAAACAAGAGCAACAATGTTCCGTCTCTTGTATGGCGAAGAAGCAATGACCCCTGAAACAATCAAGCATGGTACTTACAGAGTCGATCATCTCAACGACGACGAAGACCTCAAAATAAATAAAGACATGCTCGAAGAAGTGAGGCTTCAAGCCAACCAAAACATCAAGAGCTACCAAGAACGAACATGAAAATGGAAGAATAATCAAGTGAAGCCAAGAAGTCTGCCATTTCAATTGTAGCTCAAGTGCCATGCTTAGTTCAAATCAATGTGTATTCTATAGGGTAAGAAGAAAGCACTGTCTGCAGAGTGAGAGTTCAACAAGTATACAGGAAGCGGCACTGGCGGTCAAGCAATTTTCGTAATCATTTAAGTTAATTTTTGGTCACCATTCCTGCTGTCTTCCTGCGTCTTTTGTCTTTTCTTAGTATCTGAGGACATTCGTGTTCCAACCGTCATTTAGCAGTTCCTTTTACGTTAATTCCCGTTCACTGGACCACATCGTGATAACAAATTATAGCATCCAGAAAACTATCATGACTTTTTCATTTGCTCCTGCGAAGGATGTTGTGTGTCAAGTAGTCAAGCAACCTTATAGTCTGTTGCCTAATTCAAGCAATGGTTGGCTGTGATATGGGTTTGGTTCCTCTCTAACATTCAACAAAGAGGAATATGCAGGCTGCTACCAAAAATTATTCACAGCCATGCCATTGTAAACTTAACAGATCTGATGTGCATGGCACTCTTCAGTATGCACATGGACAAAGAAGAGTTGGTTGTTGGGTTTAGCCCTTGGTTAACCAATGACTTGCTAGATAAATTCAGTTTCCAAATGCATCGTATCTCTGAAAAATTGGAAAACATTAAGAGGATAGATGCCCCAAAAAGACAAACCCAAACACATTATACCATACCCATTCTAGATCAACTTTATAGTTTCTGTTCTTCATCAGATCCATGCTTCCTGAAATTGAGGGTGTATTGTCTAGATGTTCTCAGAGTTTTGTTTACTGTTCTCTCCAAATTGCAACAATATGTAGTGACAAGATTTTAGTGGAACCAGCTAGGTTTTTAGACAATCAAAAGAAGATGGGTCTAGATGCAGTCTGGCTGAGTGTTGCCCGGAACAAAAGGTCATCTTCTGCCTAAGCACAATTTTGTTTACTGTATGAATTGTATCTGGTGCGATATTAGGAGGAATGACCCTAACTGCAAGGCTAGGTTTATCACATCTTGCAGGAACATCTAGATGTTGAAATTGTATCTGTTTACTTTTCTCACCAAATCAAACTCTTCACTGTCAAAACAAAGTTTGAACGGGATGGGTGACAAGAAGGAAGCAGTTAGATCAACAACTTCATCTCCAACCAGTGTCTATTCTCTACCTGCATCATTTGACAGATTATCTAATCATGTGAAACAGAGAAACTAAGTAAGAGGAGCTGATAAAGCATCATCTTCGCATCTCTTCTAGGCTTTCCTTGTTAGAAAAGGCTGCTTCTGTGTTGAAGGCTACTACTGCCAGGAGGAAGTCCTTCAGAAGAAGCTGTGAAGGAAATGTGGATATTTAAAGGAAAAGGCAACACAGAATCAAAGACAACCAAAGCTGATAGGAAGTCTGATAACAAGATCCCAATGGTATGCATATGCAACTGACTAATCGGCCTTGTTGCCTGATTTGGTGAGGCGACACGGAAACAAATAATAGATCAATTAGATAATTGCTAAGGTAAGAATATTTGGCTGCGATAAAACCGAAATCTCATTCTCCAACGGAGTCGCCAAAAAGTGTGTTGACACATTTTCGTGCCTATCACCAACGAACCCTGGAGCTTTGGCTCGGGGTTAGCCATCATGCGCCGGACTGTCTGGTGCCTGGCGCCGGACTGTCCGATGATGGGCAGAGAGATCGGGAAACCCTAGCGGTGCCCGAGAAATAACTATCACGCTTACGTGGTGACAAACGGCAAGATTTATGAACAAACCAGCAAAGGATAACTATGGTACTTACGTGACGACGAATGACTAGTTTACAAGCAAACTAGCAAACAAACCGTCGACGGCCTCACCCGGGAGGGACTCCGTCAGGGTGCGGATGCTGGCAGTGTGACCAAGGTTGCTAGGGCGCCAACCCTGGACATGGAGATCAGAGGACAAATAGCACGTAGTGGGAAGATGGAGAATTAGGATTAGGGGAAGAGATATGCATACAAGTAGATAAAAGTAATGATGTGGTTCGATTGTTGGTGATTCAATCAGCCTTGCCCCTTCATATTTATAGGGGAGGGTGGTCTTAACCCTTGTACAAGTTAAACTCCATGAGATCTGGCACAAAACTCAGGATTCCTCTTGGACTCAACTGTACCGGACTGTCCAGCACACCCCACCGGATAGTCTGGTGATACCGGACTGTCCGGCTCACACCACCGGACTGTCCAGTGGCGGCAGCCAACACAGGCCTGCCCAATTTGGTGCTCAATATATGCCCCCTGCCTTTTAGTGAAGATCATGAACTAAAAGCACCAATAGCACTTGCATCTCTAATAAACAACATATTTTGCAGAATATAACAATCCCGGAGCAAAAACCTTTCAGATCTTCCATCATGTAAGCATCATCAGGAACCATCCATGCCACCTTATACGTGCCTTCTCAACTTGAAGACCGCTTGCTGAATCTTCTATTCTTAGCACCATCTTCCACACTGGATCTCAAACTTGAAAAGACTTGGCCTTCACCTTCTTGCTATATCCCTTGGCAACCATGAGCTTGTCCTTCTCAATTTTCTGCAAACTAAAAATACTCTTTGCACTAGATGTACTTAAGAACGATGATTAAATGCTTATCATCGGCTATACGTTAATGATGAAGCTCGATTAGCTATGGTACTCAATCTCCAATTAAAATGAAAACTTCATCATCCCAACTCAAGCAAGAAATATGTGAGAGAAGCCAGAGCACACAATCTCGGCTGCCAACATGAAGAATGAATTATAATCTTGCTCCCACATCATCATAGTTCAAACTAGAGTAGATGCATAAAACAACCCATTACAAGTTAATGCCAACTGGTCTTTGTAGCACCTCTCATAGAACATGAAAGAATAAAGCTGCACAAATAAAACATGCATCTACACATTGCCACAAGATAAATTCATCACAAGCCAACAACTAAAAGAACATTACCAAGACAACAATATAATTGGTCTCAATTCACGAATATAAGAGATACATAATTATTTTACCAACTGCGCTGACCTGATTATTTGGCATCTTGACATTCACCTTTAACCCTTTGTTATTGTCTTGCCTTCAACTTGACAACCACAAGGTATCGGTTTTTCAGTAGCAATTCGATTTGTTCCATCCTCACAATAACCAGATGCTTATAGTATCAAGCCACTCATCCTAGAACCCACATGTCCATAAGGATATGATAAATAGTAATGTCATCCACGAACATCCATATAGACAAGGTCAATGATTCGGCTATCACTGAAAGAAGTTATGATCATAATACAAGGCCAACAATGAATCATTGAAACTAGGATAAGATCCACATACACATAACTCATACTATTTAGACAGAAATAGAAAAATCACATTTGGCTTAAATGCCAACACTTCTGTGGATTGAACTGTCAACATAAATGTTGCATTGCCCCCCAAGCATTGAAGTCACCACCATGACCTTCAATGAGCTAATTAACCTTGGAATCCAGCTTCAACCGAGGGCACCGGAAAATACCGAATAATACGGTAGTTACTACCAGATAGTCCGGTGCACCGCCAGACTGTTCGGTATCCAATACCTGACTGTCCGGCATTGGCAGAACCAGCCAACGCTGCTCAGTCTTGCCCCCCGAGTGTCAAACCTACGCTTTGGTTGGGGACATAAACTTAGCACGATGATGAGAAAGAATTCATCGGCTATATCAACCACTGAGAGCAATGAGGTTTATTGAACTATATGTAGAACTTGCTCACATGGAAGAAACACATAATAGCCAAATGAATTAAATTTGAGTTCAGGCCTTAGCTATATGAAAAAAATGAACAATTCACTTGAAATTTATTCGGCAACATCCATTATCCATATAATTTAAAATCTAAGCAATAACCGAATAACAACAAGTGAATACTATAAGCACGCTCATCCCAAGAATAAATATAACCGAAGTAAATCATAACAAACATCATAAAGATAATGATCCAACTATCAACTAAAGTACTTTAGTTTTATACAAGCAGCAAACATATTGCAACTATCCATATGCATAATAATTCGATTGCACCTCTCCATAATATAAAGACGTATATGGATAAATATAAGGCCATGAGGGGTAACCGAACATACCATGGGATCAATTATATGACATACTCATATGTGGCATAGCTGGAAAATATGGACGATGCAATGACCAATAGCTTTGATGATTTGGGGCAAACCTTTCACTTGAGAATCTTGTTCTTGCTTCCTTCTTCTTCGCCTCCACTTCACCTCTGCCTTGAGCATCATCCTTTTCTTGAACTTGACAACTCCACTTAGGGACCCATGCCATGCCTCTCTTCTTCAGCTACTATGCGTTGAGTTTCTCTAGCTTCCTTTTGTGCCAAATTGATAAACTGAGTGAGCTTCTCGGCAGTGATTCAGTTTTGGACAGCAACACATCTTTTTCAATCTTTGGCACATTAGGCTTCTTATGTTCAGATTTAGTGTCTGAAATATTGCTACTGATTTTTCTACTGTTTTGGCACTACTAGCCGAAGTATCTAGTACTTCACTTGGCTTTGTAACATGTGAATTCAGATCTGAAATCTTGTCTTTTCTATTATCCTTCTTCACTGCATAAATTTGCTTGACCACTCTTTTCTTATTTTGAGTTCTGGATAGATTCTTAGGAACAAAACAATTTTTATTATATGGTTGTTTCTCAAAATCAGAACTGCTATGAGCTGAATACTCTACATTATGTGGTCTAAAATGTGAAGAAGAATATGAATTGGAATCATACCAGCACCAAGATGAATAAGGATGAAATTAAGTCAGAGCTGGACCATATGGCATTGGCATTGGCATTGGCATCCCGAAAGGAGGATACATTGATGCTGCATGAAAACCTTCTCCTTGCCAATCCCAATCACTAGACTTGTGCTTTGGAGGTGATCATGATGATGTCGCATTGCTTGATTGATCAACGCCCTTCGCCTTGCTTTACCTGAGATATTTAGCCAGAAGTTGCTCAAAAGTAACCTTCGGCCTTTTACCTTTCTGTTTATTGTGACCTGCACCTCCAAAACATTTGGAATTTGGCATATTGGGCATATCTGGTTTAACATGCCCCCGAACGGACAGTCCGGTAGTGTCTGCCGGATAGTCCGGTGTTGCACCGGATAGTCCGGTAGGCGCAACCGGACAGTCCGGTATTCCCTGGCCAACAGGGTGAACCGGCGTTGCACCGGATAGTCTAGTGGACGTTACCGCACAGTCCGGATGTCCCCTAGTCAGCAGGATGAATCAGCTGCCGATTCGGTGAAAAAACACTCGCCTGCTCCCCATCATTTGATGTCTTCTCTGCAACTTTGGTGAAGTCATTGCAAGTTATAGAATTAATATGCACATCATAAATACTACCTCCACCATCAGTTGGGAGACTCGCATCACTTTCCTCATCAATTGTCTTTTGATCCTTGGATGAATTGAGTAATGAAATATGATTTGGTCTACTACTGCCATCAAGACCAATTAGACTCAACTGGTCATCTTTCTGATCTTCAGCAAATCTCAATTGTCCCTTGTTTATGGGCGATTGTATTAGCTGACGAAACACA
The DNA here is from genome assembly GCA_030272315.1 of Paspalum vaginatum. Taxonomy (NCBI): domain Eukaryota; kingdom Viridiplantae; phylum Streptophyta; class Magnoliopsida; order Poales; family Poaceae; genus Paspalum; species Paspalum vaginatum. The sequence continues at coordinate 40,578,703 of CM059017.1, read as the reverse complement.
TTGCAATTGCTAGTGCTATGATCAAATGAATTATGCAACTTACGATATGTTTTCACTTCTAAGCTTTGAAGTGATGGCATTACTTGGTGATCAGTTATTCTAATAAGGCTATGCTGTAACAAGGCGTCAAATATGTGATTACTCAAAGTAACATCAAAAGTATACTTAATTTTCTTTAGCCGACTCTTTTGTGGAGACAGCTTTAAAGCTAAGCAAACGAATGGTTCAGATTATTCCCCGACCCATTCGGCCATTTGTTTACTTGTGGTTATTTGGCATGATACTCTAGAATCAATCACCATAGCACCATCGGCCTTCTCAATGCATTTAACTTCTGTTTTCTTTTTCTAGACTTAGAATTACCACAGGAAAACCAAGTAGATAAAAACTTTGGTAGTAAAGATGGATTAAAATTAAATGCCAACATATTACTATTATCGGCATTTCTAATTTGGATAGAACATTGGCCGAGATCTTTTGAAACCATCATATTGTCAACAAGTAAATTACCAATCTCAATCGATCTTGCAGAATTATGTAAGATAATATCACTAATAAATTTATCAATGAAAGACATATGAGTAGATTGAGAATTAGGTAATACACTTGCGCCCAAATCTTGTTTCGTCCTTTCTGATGATAGCAGCAGTACTCCACAGCCTCCTCCTTGTCTTCAACTTCTGGATCTACAACAAGTGCAGGGGCCTCCTTGGTTTTTGATATTGAATCAGGCCCTGAAGTTGCTGATACCTGGGCGCTGGACAATCCGGTGGGTGCCACCGGACAGTCCGGTGCACCGGATAGTCCGTTGGTTACCACCGGACAATCTGATGTCTGGGCTGCATTCTTGTCAGCCGCCTAGGCAAGAGCTTTGGCAGATTTTGGTTCCCATTTATGAGCATGAAACATGTATTCTAATTGGGACCATGTACGAGTTACACCATCAGATAACGATTTATACCATAAAGAAGCAGCCCCAGCTAATGAATAAGGAAACAAGGTAGATTTCATAAGATCCGTAGTGCCTTCGAATTTTGCTACGATTGACATGCTCTCAAGTGCTTGCACCATCCTCTCCACTAAACTTTAAAAATTGGGGATCATAGATTAAACCAAAATGCTTATGAAAATCAGGCCAAAGCACATTTATATCAAGCTCGGATGGAGGAGGTGAATCATGCAATGGCAAACATGTACTCACTGAATTTTCACAGGTTCGGCTAGAGTTAAAAGTAACATAGGAAGCCGAATCATGAGTGTTAGAAGCCGCATGAGGCGCTGAAGTATCACTAGTTCGGCTGGCATTATGAAAATCATAAGAAGCTGAATTATGAGAACTAGAAACTGCATATGATGCTGAACTTTTACTAATTCGGCTAGCATTATGAAAATCGTAGGAAGCCGAATTATGAGAGCTAGAAGCTACATATGGTGCTGAATTTTCATTAATCCGGCTGGCATTATTGAAAGCATAGGAAGCCAAATCATGAATATTAGAATCATATTATACAGCATGTGACACTAGAGAATAATTGGCCGGAGCGCTAGTACTAGTATGACCAATTTTCTCATGCACTTGCATGCTCCCCGACGGATTCACATATTGGGTATGTGTTGCCGATGGATAAGCTGGTGAAACATCGTATTGCACATTATAAGAATCAGTAGCATGTGATACTTCATGTCTAACGGCCGAACTCACCAAGTTCAGTTTGGCCTTGATAATTATACATCGGTATTTAATCTTGTTACACCGGTGTGTAAGGATTTACGTGCAGCATGTTACTAGTAGAATTAAATCTCAAAGCAGACATATCACGTGACATAGGCTTTTACATATAATTTCCAGAATTAGAATATGCATAATGAGAAGCATTATTTGAATAATGACTAGCCGATACAATAATATGTTTACTATCATGACTAGCAATATCAACACGAGAATTCATAATATTTGCAAAATAAATATTAGAATTATTTAACTCACTTGCAAATCGCTCCTTGACGCAGCCATATCGCGACATACAATACCAATAATGTGTGTTGGCATCCATCTGCACCTCAGACTCTTTGCAGTAGTATTGCGGTAAAATGCCTTGTAGCTCTCCACGACTCGATTCAACTACACAACTTCGCAGACTTTGGTCTTGAACAATTAACTTGTCTCGTCTGGTGTATATATGGCTGCCGGTGACGCAAGCAGAAAATCGACAATAATAGGCCTAATGAAATTGATCAATCTATGAACAACACGTTGCCTATCGGTCTTGAGGGTGGGTCGACACGGGTATAAATAACAGATTGGTTTTTTTTAAACAAAGGAATAGGTGCAAAGAGCTTGAGGCCTGATATGTGACGAAAGATAAAATAACAGAAATAATATATTAATATGGAAGCACGGCGTTGAATCAATTAATGAATCTGCTGTATAGTAACAACCGCCGATCAACACAAGCAGGCAGTAGAAAGGTCTGATGAGTTTCATTGATCCGTGAACAACACGATCAGCGACGAATCAGCCTTGTTGCCTGATTTGGTGAGGCGACACCGAAACAAATAATAGATCAATTAGATAATTGTTAAGGTAAGAATATTTGAATGCGATAAAACTGAAATCTCGTTCCCGGCGGAGTCCGCAAAAAGTGTGTCGACACGTTTTCGTGCCAATCACCAATGAACCCTGGAGCTTTGGCTCGGAGTCAGCCAACCTGCGCCGGACTGTTCCAGTGCCTGGCGCTGGATTGTCCGGTACGCCGGATTGTCCAGTGGCCAGCTCGGGAAACTCTAGCGGCGCCTGAGAAATAACTGTCACGCTTACGTGGTGACGAACGGCGAGGTCTATGAGCAAACCAGCAAAGGATAACTATCGTACTTACGTGACGACGAACGACTAGTTTACGAACAAACTAGCAAAGGAACCGTCGACGGCTTCACCCGGGAGGGACCCCATCAGGGTGCGGATGCTAGTAGCGTGAACTAAGTTGTTAGGGCGCCATCCCTCGTCATGGAGACCAGAGGACGAACAGCACGTAGAGGGGAGAAGGAGAATTAGGGTTAGGGGAAGAGATATGCAAAGTAGTAAAAGTAATGATTGGTTCGATTGTTGTTGGTTCAATCGGCCTTGCCTCTTCATATTTATAGGGGAGGGTGGTCTTAACACTTGTACAAGTCGAACTCCACGAGATCTGGCACAAAACACTAGATTCTTCTTGGACTCGACTGTAGCAGACTGTCTGCCACACCCTACTGGATAGTCTGGTGCACCGAACTGTCTGGCTCACATCACCGGACTGTCTAGTGATGGCAGCCAACACAGACCTGCCCAATTTGGTGCTCAACGGATAAATGCACTTGATGCACTTAATTTATGTGACTGGTTATTGCTGGTCTCCTCCACTCTCTTGAGGATGGTTCAACTTTGAGAATTTGCAGTGAACATAGATAATAGAACATGTATCTCATTTCATCTGTTTATCAGTAAAACATTTCTTTGTCTTGTCGGGAAAAAAAAATACAGGACGAATTTGAGACTTGCCTAAATAGTCTAGCTGAATTTCTATTGATCCAAATAAAGAAACCTGCAATCGAATCCTTCCTGAATGTGCAGTAAATTAGCTGACAGATCAAGCATGCTTTACTTCTACCTGTTGTGCATGACCAAATGTTGAAGTAATTAGCAGTTGTCTAATTTGCAATATCACACAGATCCGTTTTTTGCATTAGAATTGTATATATCTGGCTAGGAAAATATATCTGCATGATAAATGATCTAGCCGAATTTCTATTGATCCAAATAGGGAAACCGTATAGCTTAGCTAAACATCATGATGCCCCCGGTTCTGACCGTGCGTGGTGACTGGCGAGGAAGGCTGGGTATCCATCTGCAGGAGGTGGGAAAGAGGAGATCCATGATGTGTAGGTATTGGAATGCAGGACCTACTGCCTGACCCAGCACGATGACTATCTCAGGCTAGCTTGCCTTTCTAGTAAATGCATAAATTTCTTTTACCTGTCCTCATACATGTGCACGGATTTTTTGACTGATGTTGGTCAGGTGGGTTTTGAATTGTGAATATGCAATCCTCAGTGAGAACATGGATTTATGATCCAAAATTTTCTTTCAAGAAGTTATTGCAATGAAAAATAAATAAATAAGTAAAATCGAGTGTTGACAATGAAATGACCAAATGGATCCTCATCAAGGATCTTTGATTATCTTTTGTGCTCAATTGTAGATTACCTGCACCATGAGCTTGGCCATCATCCTGAGGTTGAACTGCAGTGCACACACTCCCCAAGTGCGGCTGTGCCAACTGTGTTATCACTAAGATGTCAATTGATTGCTGGTATCCTAGATCTTCCACTGAATAATTTTGGCCATCGGGCATGTACGCTCCTTTTATAAGGCATACATCTTAAGCATTAACCAGTTTTTAATTAAAAGTATGCTCTTATTAAATCTGCATGCAGATTCTTGAAACAGGGGATACCAAGAGTCCTGTATTGGTGAAGCAATAAAGTAGAGGTATCTATTATCTTTGGTGTCCATAATCCCGCATTAGATTAAATTGTGTTTGGTGACTTTTCTGAATCCAATGTCATGCATTTGCATGATTTTGCACCTTTGTCAATTGGCTTCCTAGAGATTTTTCTCCACATTTCATAATGATAAACTTATTTCTTAATTTTTATTTACGTATGAAAAGCAGCTTGTACAGTGTTACAGTGTCATGTTCTTAGTTATGAGGCCAAAAATTACTATTTTTAGATGTGGCTACAGAATAATGGTTACTTCCTTTCTTTGCAATAGGGCACATAGCTCTGGGCCCTTTTTAAAAATAACCACATTGTATTAATGCCATTTTATTTGAATTAGTACATTCATCAACAATAGGTGAAGTTGCCCATGCCAAAAAGAAAAGGTGAAGTTAAAGTGCAAAGACATTGTGCAGTACAAATGGCTAAGCAATAATTGTTTTTCATTTCTATATAAAAGATAAAGCAAAATAAGTTGTAGAGGATTTAATAACTTTTTCAAACTGTTTTATTTGCATTTTTCTATTGTGTATAACTCCATTTTTTCATGTTTTTTGGATGGCTAGAATAAGAGTTATGCCTATCTGAAAATTACTGTTGTGAATGTATCTGTTCTCAAACCGCAGATTGTGCAGTTCTGTTCAGGTAGCTGTTTGGGGGACTTTAGTGTGGGTTCATGCAAAGAGCTTTGTTTTATCTTTGTCATAACTCATAACAGCTATAATTGAGGGTTATACTTGTTTGAATTTTTTAAAATTTTTCAGTCAGCGTTCATATTTTGTTGGTTGGTTGAGGACTTAGGAGCATACTCTAGCTGGTACAGTAAGATCACCATCCAATTAGCGCCTGCGTTTACAATTGATATGAATCCATGTGTGCATTTACAAGTCCATAATTTTGCTATTATCCAATTTTTATTTGTGTGATATTTTTTGTGGCGGAACCGCCGATTTAATCCGGGCTAAGCACACCTGCCACCTCTGGCTTGTAGTGCGATTAGACCGAACTAAACCCGGTCGTCCGTCGAGAGTCATTCGACTCCCGATGTTACCTTTTCCCAGAGGAACCGACATCATACACATTCAGCCCACAATGGAGCCACAACAGATACATCATCTCAGGTAGTTGAATATAACATATATAAGCTTGTCTTACAAACCGATTCGAAATAATTATATAAGTTTCAACATATTACCATACGAAAGGCAAGTTTGAAACAGACAGCGGAAGCGAATTTGAAAACATCTCACAGCGGAACGAAATACTTTACTAGTCTTCATGCAACGTTGATCGAGATGAGCAACACCGAGCCCACCGGTACTACCCTCCTCCAAACAGTTGTCCAGATGTCGCCGGTATCTGTTCTCAAAAATGGGGACAAACCCTGAGTACTAATTACTCAGTAGGACTTAATGGATTGGCTTACGGCTGACGCAATGCTTGCTTACTAACCTTTGGATCCTTAGCCATTGATTTTAAACAATGGTATATCAATATAAAATTTCAAGATTCATCTTTTGCATATAACTCCATAACAACTTGTAGAAATGTAAGCAATACAATACAAACATGTTGTATTTGAAAACATGAGTAACGGACATAATATATTCAAGTAGTTACTACGTTGCCCGAGAGTGATATTGGCATTCCCACACCTGGTGGGCATCAGCGATTCGAATCGATTTTTAATTCCCAGGAATAACTATCATGCCAGGGGTATATGCTTACTAGCCATCGCGTTCCCACATATAGCCCCCATCTCCACCTGTCTTGTCCCAAGATTCAAAGCGCCCTCACCTAACCCCCGGGTTGTGCCCCCTCAGGAGCGATACCACGGCCGCACCGGGTCAGCCCTCCCTTAGGAGCGATACCACGGCCGCACCGGGTCAGCCCTCCCTCGAGTACAAGCGCCCCCGGGCCCATCGGCCTCCAGCAAGTGGATGAGCGGAGCCTCGAAAACTTCGGACAAACCCAGGTAAGACTTCACCGGTCCCATTTCCCGGTTAAGCACTCTAGCAATGTTATGCCGATCAGCAGACGAACAGCGAACGGGCCTTAAACGACTCGGGCGGAGCCAAACGCACACCACATAATAAAATTATTCTCCGCCCGGTCTCCATTTAAATCATGAGCATAATATTACTTTCTCAATAGTAATAGTTTTGTAATCTTTGAAATCACCTACGCGACGAGTGACTCCTTTCACTCGTGTCTACTCGCACCTAGCAGAGCCTAGGCAACTCGTCCTACGACTCTATATATAGGTGCTAGGGCCAGGGCGGCCAGGGAGTCTAATGCAAAGGTTTTCAATCAACTCCTAATGCGGATGCGTAATGAAACCATCAATCATCATATTAGCGGGGAGAATTCATGGTCCTGCCTACCTTTGCTTATTCTTATCAAAACCAACAAACTAAACTATGTTAGTTTGCCGGGTTGTGGGGCTTTGCCCCAGGCAACCCCTTGAATCACGGACAGATTTAATCAGCGACACACCGTCTTCATCTTGATGGAGAAACCAAACTCCTGCTCGAGAGGTTACCGTAGTTAGAAATCCTATATGCATGATCGAGTGCACAATGGATGCCACGAATGCTCATGATGCTGGGGAATTATGAAAAACAGTGCACCACATGTTAATAAGTCGAAACATGCGACATCCATTTTCTAAAATATTCATTTTAACATATTCCTCATTTAACTTGATATGGTAGCAATTAATTCTATAGCAATACTTTCCGGAACCTAAACTTAACCATTAATTACCATGATTCTTTTCGGGATTTATTTCGCACAATAAAGTCACTTGCTCATATTATTCATTTTAACATGCAACTATTTGTCTTTTTTCAAAATAGTAACCAAAACTTACATGCAGAACTTGAAACTTTAAAAATGGACTAAATATGCAACATAGAGCATCTACAAATTTCAGGAGAATATTTGGAGTACTTTTTATGTAGCAAGTATTTCTACTCTTTGTAAAATGCACAAAATACATCCATGAGGGTAAAATGGTAAACTGACAGCATATTCTAAGGTTACCAAAAATCACATAAACCGTAAATAAGATGATAAAGCTACCGACCAAGTTTCATGATTTTTGGAGTCCATTTATATCACTTTTGGCATTTGTTTTGTTTTAACATGCATGCAAGATCTAGGGGCAAAACTGTCTTTTCCCACTCAACCATCATACTCATTATGTAGATCTAGTAATTAGGAACACAATGAAGCTTAGTTTGCATTTTTATCGTTTTTCTTTGATTTACTGTGGATTTTCAAAGTTTTCAGCTCATGGAAAAATCAATAACTCGAAAATCCTCACAGCCAGGGACCTGTACATGATTAACCCATAGATGCAGGGGCTAGCACGTAAGAATATCGTGACTCATTGAGCAGTACGTGGGTTGGAACCATAAATCAACGAAAGTATAGGGCTAAATCGGAAAAACGCCATCTTCTACCTCTGTTCATCTCCTACCTCGAGCAGGAGGCAGCCATGGCGATGGCGCGCGGCCAATCCCGGCCTACGGAGCGCGGAACGACACCGGAACGGCCGAGTAGAGAGAGGGGAACACGGGGAACTCAACCCCACGACCGGAATCGATGGGGAGGGCTTGTAGGAGGCCGGCGACGGAGCTTTGGAGGCATGGAACTTCGGCGGCGAACTGTGTCGTGGAGGAGTGGAATCGGCGGCCTAGGCTCGGGGAATCGGAGGAGTAGATGACGAGGAAGGCCGGCACGGTGGTTGGAGGACGTGGGGATGGCTGTAGGGGCGTCGGCCAAGCTTGCTTTGAGCTCGTTAATGGCGGCGGCAATGGAGCTTCTTTGCGCGAATGGGAAAGAACAGGAAGGGAGCGAGTGGATGGGCAGTGACCGGAGTGAGAGCCGAGAGTGAGGGGGAGGCCGTGGCCACACCCTTTAGCCGGGCGCGGGCAGCGGGCGGCGCGTGGCCGGCGGCGTGGCGTGCTCGGGCAAGAAGCCGCTGCCGCGTGGGAGAGCCAGCGCAGGGAGGAAGAAGGGCGACGCGGTGCGAACCGAGTCCGTTGGACCAAGGGCCACTGACAGGCGGGACCCGCGCAAGGGAAAATAGAAGGAATCTATGGACCGAGTCCATGGAGAAATGGATGAGGAGACAAAGTGGGACCCACGGAGCTGTCGTCCCCACGCGGATCTGAGACGGGCTGACGAGTGCAGTGACTGCAGGGTGAAAAATAATTTCGGAAAATTTGAAAAATGCTGTTTGACTGCTGAGACATGTTTTAGAAATTGTTGTTTTTGAACATCCTAGGGGCCGAATTTGACAAAAACCAAAATACAAAAGTTGTTCTAATCTTCTAGATCTACAACTTTGTCAAAAGGAGTAATATCAGATTCTAAGTTGAAATATGATTAAATTTGAATTTAACCTGCTGTCTCCAGTTTGACCAAGGTTTAAGGCAAACTTAAAAATTCCTAAAGTCTATTTTATGCTCATTTCCAGAGAAAGAGTATTATACCAATGTTGTGTGGTTTTTAATCATATACAACTTTCTTATATGATGTTTTGCATGATAGGGACTTTTGTTCCTTTGAAATTTGAATTTTCCTTACCGATCAAGTTTAGGCAGATTTCTGCTTTTTCATTAATCGACTTAAAACTCCACCTAAACCTTTGTGCATGTTACCACACCCAATAACAAAGTTGATCTTCATAAAATTGTCTACAAGTTTGTTATAGAGAGTTTGGTCTAAATCACATTTTATTTTGAACTAAGGTCACAAGTGCACTCAGGGGTTTTGCATATTTCATTGAAAATTTCTGACTTCGTGATTTACTAGCCTAGTTGTGGCTCTTCTCTCAACATTATTAAGCCAAAACCTTGACTACCGCCAATCTAATCATGTGTTAAAACTTTCGAGATGCCGGGGCATCACAACCCACCCCCCTTAAAGAAATCTCGTCCCGAGATTTGTGTGAGGTACGGGTGTGTTACCTATCGCGTATGGTAAGGAGTATGGCATCGTGGTTCGTGCCTTTTCGAATGCACATGGTAACATCCCAATTTTTCACTTGTTGGCTTTGTCAACTAGCTTGTGAATGGTTAGTGCCTCTTTATCACAAGTAGTCACAGAGCATCCTCTAAGTTAGGCTCGGGTGGTCTCCCTATGATACTCGACGAGTCGTGCCATATAAGAGAGCGAATGAACGAACCATGAAGAGAATGTGGTCAGCGAGCAAGTGACTGTAATTGAAGCAAAGGAATGGAGTTATTTCCTGATTTTGATACTAATATTTGAAACATGGTAAGTATCTGATTTATCCAAATAAGGAAAGCACAGTGTACACAGTCGGAAATTGAATAAGGCAGAGTCTTTTGATTGAAGGAAGTATCATCGGATGCGTTTTTGAGAGACATGTTCATTTTATTTGACAGGGGCTGTGTCCACATATAAAACTCCAAGTTAGCAGGTTTTCAAAGAGTAAGATGTGGTGAAACGTAGCACATTCTACTCATTAGGACAAGAAAGGCACAAGAGGGAGAAGATAGGCCATATTCGCCTAAACAAGGTGATGATCTGTATGAGTTCTTAGCGTTGGTCATGAGTGATCAAGAATATGGCAGTAGCTAATGTGTTCTTACTAGCGAAACAAAATGCTAGTAAGTTCACTTCTAAGAGGAAGAAAACCAATCATAGATAAATGACGATAAGACAAGAGCACTAGCCGAGAACAAAAGCTAGTGTGGAGGATATTCATAAAGTACACCCTCGGAAATTAAGGTTCAACGAATGGATAGAAAATATCGACGGAGTTAGTGAGAACGAAGTTGGCTGTTCCCACCAATCTTCGGAGGCAAGGTCAAACATGTATATGAATTAATATGAACAAGTTGTGGGTTTGAGACGGATCATCCCCATTGGTCAAGAAGGCAAGGTGAAACAAGGCAATGAAACTGATATATACAGGACAGTGGAAATGAAATCAAGCATCCCCACAAATCAAGAGTAGCAAAATTCGAGGTCAATCAAATGATAAACTCCGATTATGAATGTTCCACGATTGAAGCGATGTCATGCCTTCGCATGTCTTAATGCCAGCGCGAACCTAGTAGCACAACCATGTGACGGCCGTACACATAGGACTCCAGGTCCCGTCGAGGCATCCAAGACTGCATAAGGAGACATCATAACAAGGGTGGCTCAATCATTGCACCTACAGAGTCATGATCACTACAAGGTTTTGGTTAAATAAAGAGGAAGTCCGATGTGATATAAGAACTTAGGGCGCTTAAATCCCATTGTAAGTGAAGTTCCTTGATTTGCAAAGTTTTGGAGCAAGTAATTAACGAATGGGGGAATATAGTGCAAATAGACTAGGATTCCTTCGATCACAAGGGTTTGAAGTGCATGAACGACAAGGGTTTTAAAGAAAAAGTTACCAAAGCTCCATGTGCTATCACTATAAGACTAGGAGTACATTTAACTATAGGAACGAGATACAAGTTGACTCTATAGAGCCGGACACCCGAGGTCTTTCTGATCCACGAATGTTGGAACATTCTAATACAAAAGTTTGTCCCCAAACTTTATCATACTAATTGGTACCCAGCTAGTACTGCCTAAATGTGAGATTGATGCGTCCTGGACGAAGACCGGTTTCTTCTTTTAGCCATGTCGGTGTGGTGTTAGGCTTCACATGGGAGATGACATGGAACAGTAGTATGGATCTTCCACCGAGTATAAGGACATCGCCAGATTCAAGGTTGATCTTAGTCGCTCTATCCTTGTCTCGAGTATCGTTGAACAGAAATTCTGCCGTGTCGCCTAGGGAGATTGAGATGATAGGTAGACCTTGGTTGATGCTTCTTCCTGATTCATCCTTATCTTGATGGAGTCCGAGCTTCCCGACGTTGTTGTAGTAGTTAATGATGCATATGTCAGGATTGATCTGAGGAAATTCGCTTGCAGTTGAATTTGCAGTTTGAGCAATTGTCTTGAAAACTTCTGGTATCGTAGGGACTTGGGCACCATCGCATGGACGTGTTGGCCCATAGAAACCTGTAGTCGGATCCCAATTCTTCCCTAGACACATCATCCATAGCTTCATCTTGGCTCCATTCTTGAAATTAGGCCTATAGAATCCTCCTGGACCAATACCTAGTTGTCGACACGTACGAACTATCTTGACTTGATCTTCAAGCTTGACGAATCCCTTCAATAAAACCAGGCCAGGTCGCAGATGTTGAACTGAAGCCATATTAGTAGAAGATTCTTCCACTTTTCTCTTCTTCTTGAGACTTGCAGGGGCTGTTGTTTTAGCCTTAGTGGGCTCGGGGTGATCAGGACATAAGTCAAAAGGCTGCGACATCTGTGGCAGGAAAAACAAGGCTTCCGTAAGTTCAAGGATTTTGAAAACTTGGTTTGGGCATAGTGTTTTCCGCGTTTACGTGTTTAGAAAATATGCCGATAAGTGATTTTTCGCAAAACGATGGCACAAGACTATGGTATGTTTCTAACGTGTGTAGCATCGGTAACTTCGAGACGGGTTTGATTTTTGGACCGATCGACAAATTTATTGTATTTGACCTGCATTTATTAGACGTTTCATATTTAGAATGAATTAGGTATAGAAAAATTGCGACAACCCAAGCGTACTAGTCGAGTCGCTTGCTTAGTTTCTACTAGTTCTATTTGTACTTTGAGCTACGTATCAATACAATAGTAACACACACTCAACGCAATATGCTCGTAGTCACTCTTAAGTAACAAAAACAATGCATGAGATAAGACATGATGTCATGATGCATGATTCGCCCTATTCGGTCTCACATCACACACCCTATGTACAATTTATATAACTAGCGAGTATCCGGTGACATATATGCACGGCACTCTCTAATGCAACTAGTCGTTCTCTATTCGTTCTTAATTTCGCACGTGGTTAGTGTACCTGCAGAAAAATGCATGCTCATACCAACATCATCACCATGACCAAACATTACCACTCTAACCCTAGAAGTGGTATCCACGAATTTCTTTAAGCTACGTCTGGTGGACGACGTAGTGGCGCCATTCCTCTCAACACACCCAACGTTCCTCCAGTACTGGGGAATTGCTGGGGAGAGAAACGGTGGCCAACAAGATCTAACTATAATTTTGGTCGAAGGAAAAGTGGTCACGAAACACTCCAATGGCGTGACCACCCCCCTTAAAGAGTCCTGTCCTATCAGCATGAATGCAGGGTTCGCAACAGTTCGCAAATCCCAATAGCGCTCCGCCAGTACTGGGGATAGCTATGGCCGAAATGTTGCTTCCCAAAGCGCCGAATATGCATATGAGTTCTATCTAAGTCAGAATGTTAGCGATGTCACCTGGTATTTCACTAACATCCTTAATATGGGCATATCGATACTCTCATTTTTCAAATACTTCGAAAAGGGTTTTCGAAAATAGGTTTATAAATCGAAACTAGATGATATGTCTGTTGTCTGTGTATGATCGGCTCTGATACCAGCTGTGGCGGAACCGCCAATTTAATCCGGGCTAAGCACACCTGCCACCTCTGGCTTGTAGTGCGATTAGACCGAACTAAACCCGGTCGTCCGTCGAGAGTCATTCGACTCCCGATGTTACCTTTTCCCAGAGGAACCGACATCATACACATTCAGCCCACAATGGAGCCACAACAGATACATCATCTCAGGTAGTTGAATATAACATATATAAGCTTGTCTTACAAACCGATTCGAAATAATTATATAAGTTTCAACATATTACCATACGAAAGGCAAGTTTGAAACAGATAGCGGAAGCGAATTTGAAAACATCTCACAGCGGAACGAAATACTTTACTAGTCTTCATGCAACGTTGATCGAGATGAGCAACACCGAGCCCACCGGTACTACCCTCCTCCAAGCAGTTGTCCAGATGTCGCCGGTACCTGTTCTCAAAAATGGGGGCAAACCCTGAGTACTAATTACTCAGTAGTACTTAATGGATTGGCTTACGGCTGACGCAAAGCTTGCTTACTAACCTTTGGATCCTTAGCCATTGATTTTAAACAGTGGTATATCAATATAAAATTTCAAGATTCATCTTTTGCATATAACTCCATAACAACTTGTAGAAATGTAAGCAATACAATACAAACATGTTGTATTTGAAAACATGAGTAACGGACATAATATATTCAAGTAGTTACTACGTTGCCCGACAGTGATATTGGCATTCCCACACCTGGTGGGCATCAGCGATTCGAATCGATTTTTAATTCCCGGGAATAACTATCATGCCAGGGGTATATGCTTACTAGCCATCGCGTTCCCACATATAGCCCCCATCTCCACCTGTCTTGTCCCAAGATTCAAAGCGCCCTCACCTAACCCCCGGGTTGTGCCCCCTCAGGAGCGATACCACGGCCGCACCGGGTCAGCCCTTCCTTAGGAGCGATACCACGGCCGCACCGGGTCAGCCCTCCCTCGAGTACAAGCGCCCCCGGGCCCATCGGCCTCCAGCAAGTGGATGAGCGGAGCCTCGAAAACTTCGGACAAACCCAGGTAAGACTTCACCGGTCCCATTTCCCGGTTAAGCACTCTAGCAATGTTATGCCGATCAGCAGACGAACAGCGAATGGGCCTTAAACGACTCGGGCGGAGCCAAACGCACACCACATAATAAAATTATTCTCCGCCCGGTCTCCATTTAAATCATGAGCATAATATTACTTTCTCAATAGTAATAGTTTTGTAACCTTTGAAATCACCTACGCGACGAGTGACTCCTTTCACTCGTGTCTACTCGCACCTAGCAGAGCCTAGGCAACTCGTCCTACGACTCTATATATAGGTGCTAGGGCCAGGGCGGCCAGGGAGTCTAATGCAAAGGTTTTCAATCAACTCCTAATGCGGATGCGTAATGAAACCATCAATCATCATATTAGCGGGGAGAATTCATGGTCCTGCCTACCTTTGCTTATTCTTATCAAAACCAACAAACTAAACTATGTTAGTTTGCCGGGTTGTGGGGCTTTGCCCCAGGCAACCCCTTGAATCACGGACAGATTTAATCAGCGACACACCGTCTTCATCTTGATGGAGAAACCAAACTCCTGCTCGAGAGGTTACCGTAGTTAGAAATCCTATATGCATGATCGAGTGCACAATGGATGCCACGAATGCTCATGATGCTGGGGAATTATGAAAAACAGTGCACCACATGTTAATAAGTCGAAACATGCGACATCCATTTTCTAAAATATTCATTTTAACATATTCCTCATTTAACTTGATATGGTAGCAATTAATTCTATAGCAATACTTTCCGGAACCTAAACTTAACCATTAATTACCATGATTCTTTTCGGGATTTATTTCGCACAATAAAGTCACTTGCTCATATTATTCATTTTAACATGCAACTATTTGTCTTTTTTCAAAATAGCAACCAAAACTTACATGCAGAACTTGAAACTTTAAAAATGGACTAAATATGCAACATAGAGCATCTACAAATTTCAGGAGAATATTTGGAGTACTTTTTATGTAGCAAGTATTTCTACTCTTTGTAAAATGCACAAAATACATCCATGAGGGTAAAATGGTAAACTGACAGCATATTCTAAGGTTACCAAAAATCACATAAACCGTAAATAAGATGATAAAGCTACCGACCAAGTTTCATGATTTTTGGAGTCCATTTATATCACTTTTGGCATTTGTTTTGTTTTAACATGCATGCAAGATCTAGGGGCAAAACTGTCTTTTCCCACTCAACCATCATACTCATTATGTAGATCTAGTAATTAGGAACACAATGAAGCTTAGTTTGCATTTTTATCGTTTTTCTTTGATTTACTGTGGATTTTCAAAGTTTTCAGCTCAGTGGAAAAATCAATAACTCGAAAATCCTCACAGCCAGGGACCTGTACATGATTAACCCATAGATGCAGGGGCTAGCACGTAAGAATATCGTGACTCATTGAGCAGTACGTGGGTTGGAACCATAAATCAACGAAAGTATAGGGCTAAATCGGAAAAACGCCATCTTCTACCTCTGTTCATCTCCTACCTCGAGCAGGAGGCAGCCATGGCGATGGCGCGCGGCCAATCCCGGCCTACGGAGCGCGGAACGACACCGGAACGGCCGAGTAGAGAGAGGGGAACACGGGGAACTCACCCCCACGACCGGAATCGATGGGGAGGGCTTGTAGGAGGCCGGCGACGGAGCTTTGGAGGCATGGAACTTCGGCGGCGAACTGTGTCGCGGAGGAGTGGAATCGGCGGCCTAGGCTCGGGGAATCGGAGGAGTAGATGACGAGGAAGGCCGGCACGGTGGTTGGAGGACGTGGGGATGGCTGTAGGGGCGTCGGCCAAGCTTGCTTTGAGCTCGTTAATGGCGGCGGCAATGGAGCTTCTTTGCGCGAATGGGAAAGAACAGGAAGGGAGCGAGTGGATGGGCAGTGACCGGAGTGAGAGCCGAGAGTGAGGGGGAGGCCGTGGCCACACCCTTTAGCCGGGCGCGGGCAGCGGGCGGCGCGTGGCCGGCGGCGTGGCGTGCTCGGGCAAGAAGCCGCTGCCGCGTGGGAGAGCCAGCGCAGGGAGGAAGAAGGGCGACGCGGTGCGAACCGAGTCCGTTGGACCAAGGGCCACTGACAGGCGGGACCCGCGCAAGGGAAAATAGAAGGAATCTATGGACCGAGTCCATGGAGAAATGGATGAGGAGACAAAGTGGGACCCACGGAGCTGTCGTCCCCACGCGGATCTGAGACGGGCTGACGAGTGCAGTGACCTGCAGGGTGAAAAATAATTTCGGAAAATTTGAAAAATGCTGTTTGACTGCTGAGACATGTTTTAGAAATTGTTGTTTTTGAACATCCTAGGGGCCGAATTTGACAAAAACCAAAATACAAAAGTTGTTCTAATCTTCTAGATCTACAACTTTGTCAAAAGGAGTAATATCAAGATTCTAAGTTGAAATATGATTAAATTTGAATTTAACCTGCTGTCTCCAGTTTGACCAAGGTTTAAGGCAAACTTAAAAATTCCTAAAGTCTATTTTATGCTCATTTCCAGAGAAAGAGTATTATACCAATGTTGTGTGGTTTTTAATCATATACAACTTTCTTATATGATGTTTTGCATGATAGGGACTTTTGTTCCTTTGAAATTTGAATTTTCCTTACCGATCAAGTTTAGGCAGATTTCTGCTTTTTCATTAATCGACTTAAAACTCCACCTAAACCTTTGTGCATGTTACCACACCCAATAACAAAGTTGATCTTCATAAAATTGTCTACAAGTTTGTTATAGAGAGTTTGGTCTAAATCACATTTTATTTTGAACTAAGGTCACAAGTGCACTCAGGGGTTTTGCATATTTCACTGAAAATTTCTGACTTCGTGATTTACTAGCCTAGTTGTGGCTCTTCTCTCAACATTATTAAGCCAAAACCTTGACTACCGCCAATCTAATCATGTGTTAAAACTTTCGAGATGCCGGGGCATCACATTCTTATATGCAAATGAGTGGAGAAACCATTTGTCAATTTAGATGTTCCTCTCAGCAGGGGTTATGCTGAGGAGAACCATGCTGCAGCTTGCAGAATTTGACTAGAAGCAGAAAGTGTTGATGCACCATGGACAGTGCCAGACATCTCAGATTTCAGGTTCATAACAAAGGGATCCAGTCTATGGGCGACAGAACTGAATACCCCCAAGGTCTGGCTTCCATGTGTATATATGTTTGTTTCTCACGATTTGAGCATGTATACCTAGGAGAAAATTTCTATTGGTACACAGAAAATTCCAAGCAGGCTTTGCTCCAACCATATTTTTTATTTTGTATTTTTTTCCTCTAATGTTCCTGTTGTTTCCTTTGACCTCATAGAGATGTCAAATAAACACTATTATTTGCCTACATGACACCCAATCGAAGGATTTGCCAATGGAAATACTTATTCTCACAGTGTACTTTCATCATTATTATGCATCCAATATCTAGAAAGGTAACTGACTAATTTTGATTTGAAAAATCACCCTTTGCTTTATTCATGAAGTATATACATGTTTTGTCGGGATACTTACAACAATCACCTTTTATTCATGATTGTTACCTCCGTAGCAACGCACGGGCATCTATCTAGTGAATGTCATAAACTTGCTCGAACCTTTGCCTCCAACCACTTGTCACATAAGTCCGGCTAATCGACGAACTAGCAAGCTTAAACCATATCTAAGCATGAGCAGATTCAATCAACCAATCAAGATAAAAAGATCTACTAAAAGACAAGTTGGAATATTCATCCTAGCCAGGCACATGTAGAGATAAAGCATTGCGAAGACACGGATCAAAGATCATGTATAAACAAAGAACTCATTGCTCAAAGGCAATTTCATTGATCAAACTCAGGACTTGTCGTAACAAATAAAAAGAACAGGGAGTTTACTCGAAGAACATCATGAACTCGAAGAGCAAAGTTGTTTTATTCGTCGACTTGATGCACCTCCTCGAAGATGAACTCGAGATTCCCTGGGAAGACCGGGGTCGGCTGACCCAAGGGGGTAGGCTTAGCTGACCTGAGGCCTTCCTGCCTCCTCTCACTTTGCCCTTTTGCTGAGAACTTCTTCTCAACGAGTCTTGTAAAGTTGGACCCCTAACCCTCGCTTTGGAGCTCTGTTTACAACGAATTAGATGCCTCTCCCCCTTGGGGAGGCCCTGTATTTTTACCCCGGAGGATGCCCATATATGAAAAGTCTAAGGTCAGTTTGATATGACTTCTATGATCTATTTCCATGTATATACATGGCTCATGGAAGGGTCTAGCTTGTACATGATGTATCTTGCTTGGAGATGAAGTTGATTATTATCTCTCCCGAAATCCCACTTTCTTTATTCTATACCTATAGTATTTTGACCATAACTTCCTCACTTGAAGTCCAAATGAGGCAAACTCGACTTTAAATTGTAGAGCTCAAAGAGATCTACAACTTTGGTACCCAAACTTTCTTTATTTGACATCGATAAAGTCCTCGAATTGGGCCCAGAAGGTGCTGCTGTCTTGAATTTCTGAGAGTATCTCGAGATTAAGCTGAGACTTGGATTGATCTTGTGATAAACCATCTTTATCTTCAATTTCCTCATACTCAAGCAATCCTGGGCTTCCAGAACGATCACAACTAATGGGCTTGGGTCTTCTTTTAGGCTTCAATTGTCCTTTTATTAATGAAGTCACCTCCCTGGACCCCATTTTTGGTCGAGGGTCGATGCCATAGACCCCGTTTTTGGTGACTATGATCTCCCCTATTTGACATCCACTGAAATTTTGATCCCTTATTTGGCCTTATGTTAGCTCCATCCATTAACTTCCTTGTCTTCCGTCATGTTTGGCCATCGGCTCCCCCCGACGGCACGTGGCCCAGGCCCGGCGGCGGCTCACTCCCCGCACTTGCCCTAGGGTGGTGGCCCCTCCCACCCTGCACGCGCCCTAGCCCGGCGGCCGCTCCCTCCCCCCGCGCGCCCCAGCCAGCCAAGGCCGGCATTGACGAGCTGCAGCGAGCTCACGCCGCCGCCGTCTCAGACCACCTCCAGCTGCGATAGCGTGAGCACGGGTTCCATCTCTCTGCTCCACCATTCCGCCTCCTCCTTCGAGCTCCGTGAGGCCCCATCCCAGCCCACACCAAGCGCTGCCGTTCGCCGTGCATGCATCTCTGTGGGAGACCAACTTCGGGCTGTCCCCATGCCTCCATTTCATCTCCACCGGACTCGACGCACCCTCGCGCAACCCGTGCGCTCCCTAGTGCTGCCTCTTTCCTTTTCCATTGCCGTGCCGCACGTTCAGTGGTGCCTGCTCGCCGTCCTGCTGCTCCTGTCCCTGCCCCTGTCCCGCCGCGTGCGGGCTGCTGCTCGCGCCCGCCAGGAGGCGAGCTGGACGATGTACCCGGCGGAGGTGTCTGAGTGGTCCATGCACATCCACTGGAGGCAGCAGAGGCGTCGATGTGGACACCACCTCAACCGGCGATGTGCGGCCACGCATAGGCAGCAGCGCGGGTGCGGAGGCGGCCGGCCGTGCTGCTGCCGCACACAGGCGGCGGTACGGGTGCGGAGGTGGCTGGCGGTCAGGCGGCGCTGGCACAGAGGCGGCCGATGGTGGGGCGGGAAGGTGAGCGTGGCCGCGGAGGGGGGCCCGGGGTGCGCGCGGGAGGGCGCCGCTACCCTCTTGGCTTGCACGTGGTAGAGCATGGCCGCTCCACACGGCTATGGCGGCTATGGAAACTCCACGTGCCGTCGGGGGGGGGGGGGGGAGCCGACGGAAGACAGGGAAGTTAACGGATGGAGCTAACAGAAGGCCAAATAAGGGATCAAAATTTCAGTGGGTGTCAAATAGGGAAGATTTTATTTTTCAGGGCCAAATAAGGAAGTAGTGACTTTTTGAGTGTCAAATAAGGAATTTTCTCTAAATATATCCATATTATTTTCCATCCATTATGTTGAGATCGTACAAATAAAATAAGCATGTTTATGAGCTCCTTGCCTTGCACTGGTCTTTTTTTTTATAACTTCTCTCTATGAGTTCTTTTGTTTGGTTCACTTCCATAAAATACGGTGAGGCTCGAACATGCTGCTGGGCTCCCGTGATCGTGACTATTCCAGCAAGATACAAGAGAACTCGGATTGTTGCTGAGTTTCCGTTGATCAACGCATTGTATCCATGCTTGTTTCGAGATTATTATTGAATCTTACTCAAAATTACCGTCGAAGCTCCAAATTACTACGGAAGCTTTGGAGCTCAAAAGCTCGAGATTATTATTGAAGCTTACTCAAGATTACCGTGGAAGATCACAATTACCACTAAAGCTCCGAAACTTAAACTTACGATTCTAGCCGAAAGTCCGAATTACTACTGAAGCTCCGAGATAGCACGGAAGCTCCGAATTACTACTTAAGCTCCGAGTTAGCATGAAGCTCCAAATTACTACTGAAGCTCCGAAGTTAGCACTGAAGCTCTAAATTACTGCTGAAGCTTCGAATTAGCATTGAAGCTCCGAATTACTACTGTAGCTTTAGCACTGTAGCTCCGAGTTAGCACAGAAGCACCGTACCGAAGCTCAAAGTTTCCGCCGAAGCATTGAAGTGCAAGTTTTAGTTGAATTTCTGCTGAGCGTAGAGACTCAAGATTACTGCTAAAACACTGAAGCTCAAAATTGCCTCCGAGGCGTTGAAACGCAAGTTGCCTTAGCGCCAAAGTTCAAGATTACTGACAAGCTTAATAACAAAGCTTGAATTTTTACCAAGTGCTTGCTGCGTGAAGCTTGTTGTGAATAGATATGAGAGAGCGTTCCGAATATTTACCAAGTGCTTGCAGCGTGAAGCTTGTTGTGAATAGATATGGGAGCGTTCGAATTTTTACCAAGTGCTCGCTGTTGTGAAGCTTGTTTTGAAGAGATACCAGAATGTTCCGAATTTTTACCAAGTGCCAATCGTGAAGCTTATTTTGAGAGAGCCTGCAACAGCTGTCAAGTCTCGTTAACAAATTGGCATAGCCGCTCTAATTATATTTGTTTCTAGCAAGTTAAGACTAAGAGATGGTACACGCTAATGGTTCGGCACGTGAGCAAGAAGGACAATTATCCTCCGCTGCCTCCATTCACGACAAAGCAAGATGATGCCCACGCATTGCATCTGAACATCACAACATTGACTCTGCTATGCTGGTACGTGTTTTGCTAAGTATGATTTATCCTGGTAAGCCAATCAGTCTCCAATCCTTATTTTGCTACATTGCGAAGCATCGAGCGCCCTACGGCAGAGAAGAACGGTTGCCTGTCTCCGTAGCTTATGAAAATTAACTACAAGTCCCTGAAAAAACAATTTACTCAAGAGAAGGCTTGATTCTCCCCTGAAAATTAACTACAAGTCCCTGAAAAAGCAATTTACTCAAGAGAAGGCTTGATTCTCCCCGTATACGACATATGATTTGTTCAAAGGAAGCTTGATGCACTTTCCATGCAGCAGACGATTTGCCCAAGAGAAAAGTTGTGTTTGGCTGTTACTATAATTCTTGATAGCGAAGCGCTTTACGGCGGCTATCTTTACAATACTACTACGGTGTGTTACTAAAGTTTTCCAATAGCAAAGTGTCTGATGATGACCATTGTTGGCAAACTACGGAGCTGCCTACGCAAGATGAGATTTGCCGCTCGATTTCAGCTGTGTGACTATATAGTTTCATGAGACGGAAATTTCTGCTTGATTCATGTTACAACACAATATGTACGAATACCCGATCTCTGTACGTAGCAACCCCTGCTTTGAGTCAGACCATGGCAGCACGCCTCCTGTTTCCAAGTTTAGAACGTGCTGAGCTAACTACACAATATTGTACATGGATGCATGATATGTATGAGACTGAGAATTATTATTTTCTTTCTTAACCATTGTAGTTAAGATTGATCAAATTCAGCAAAGTATTTCCACAACGCCAGAAGTTAGTAAATTGCTGCGAAATTTACTACACCTCTTCTAAAGCACGTCGATCATGTCAAATAGCAAGCTTCTTTGTATATTGGCCACGGCTGATTTAGTCATGCCAAAAACTTCTATCTTGAATTACAAGCAAGAAGGCTCCACTAAGCCGATGAAAAAAAATCTTTACAGCATGAAGCACATGGTTCTAGTGCTATCTGTTATGCATAAGAGCAATAAAAACTCGACCTGCGGGGGGTAAGACAGCCCCCAAGTATTTCGTCAAGAAGATGACCTTTTCACGCAGGTCGAGAAAACCCCGGAACCCTTGCCCCACCCTTACATAGCGGCACCGTAGCCCGTGTGAGACGACCAACAACCTAGGCCGGTCCTTAGACCTATGCTTTGGCATGGGACAGACGAGGGGATTTTTTAACCACAGCCTGAAATTCGCTCTCATGGGGAGTCGAACCCAGGACCTGAGGAGTGCCATCAGAGCCACCTAAAGAGTTCAGCTAAATTATTTGCACTTTTATTGAATAAGTCTCCAATTATTCTACAAGCCGAAAGGCCGTCAGAAAATCATTTATCCTGCAAGCATCGTTCATATGTTTCTATATTCACACCGCAATTTGCGATCTACATATTTTTATTCCGACATGTCTAGTGCCGATGAGGCTACACGAGATTTTGGCCAAGCGGCGACGAGGTTGGGTCACCACATCACCGATGTCCCAAACAACGGGATCGGATACATCATTGCTAAGCACCGACAAGGCAAAGGCAACACTTACATCCACGTTTGATGAAGCTGGGCATACATGACTGGGCACCGACGAGGCAAAAGTCATCCCCTTTATCAATAATTTTATTCCGTTACTACGACGTGGTAATGGATGGTTTTGACCGGGTTTCGGCGATATTAAGCCACCCGTACCATTCACGTTCCGCCCACAATATTTATATGCCATATATTGATGATGAGCAGATGATTTATTTGATGACGACCATTAAAGTGCAGCTTAGTCGGAGGTTTTCCGCAGACTCATTTCAGTGGATGTAATTAACCGGTCGCACCCAATTTATAGGCCCCGGGAATCAGCGAACTACGCAATCTCTATACAAGTCAAACCTCTCCTTAAGCATGACGCTGAAGACAAGCCAGGACTTGGTCTCAATGATCATGTGTTTTGTAAATTCAAAAAAGAATTAATGAAATATATGGTTCTTGGATATGTGTGCTTTTGTGTGCATCTTTATTACTATTTTTCCATCTTCGGTGTTTGTTTTCACCAAAACATCTTCTAGGGATCATGTGTTTGAGATGTAAAGCTTCAATTGGTATCATTTTCGATTGATATCATTTCCTTGCATGTTTGCCTGCTCTAAGCCCCAACTTGAGCCATAGACTACTTAGTTCATGCTAGGTAGCTCAACTTGAGGAGGAGTTCTATTTCTGCTACATCAACCTTGGAGAAGGACACTTGTACCACTACTTCCACTACTACTCGTGTTCCACCTCTACAAGGACCACTTCATGTACATGCAGAGATGGACCCGCTGAGGATGCATGGGAGGTGACCTTAGGGCGTACTATGCACTCTGAGAGGTCTAGCGGGATGCATCACCTAGGAGTGTGCCATAGGTAAGTGTTTTTGCAGCCTGTCTTCCCTTTTGCTTTGAGAAGTTTTGCTTTCGTTCTTGCTTTCCCTTTTAGTCAGGGGGCTCTTTTAGGTTTTAGGTCTGGTTTTGGTTTTCTTTTGCTTCTTTCTGCATTGTGTATCATATTCATGAATTGCATCTTGTACATTTGTAGTGTACACTAGCACTTGAGCTCCTTTGGTATGGATAGTTAGTATTCGCTTGTGCTATGTTGTACAGTTGCTTGCCTAATCATGGATGGCTTGAGGTCTATTGGATCTATTGTATGCTAATTTGAGAGCTAAGCTGTTTTGTTTTCCTAAAAATCTCAAACATGATCACCACTTGACTTGGCTACCTAGCATGTGTAGGAATCTTGGATGCTTATGCTATCTTTCCATGCTTGGTTATGCTAGATGTCTACCTTTGCTAGTTGTTGCCTAAGCATTTATGATACCTTGCTTAATCTAAATGTCAAATCAATTGGTATCTGTGTGTGGTAAAATGAAAAGATCCAGGTGGGTTTGCTTTGTCACTCTAACTTGGTTCAAGACTGCTCACTTTTGCACTTTAGTGAGAACTCGGGCCTGACTGTGAATGACTAAAACCTTGTCTTAAGCTTTTGATGGGCTTTCTAGATCTAGGTTTGGCATTGGTTGGTAAGAAGTGGCTTGATAGACAAATAACCCCTGGCACCTAACTGAAGCTTGCTTGATTTGAAAATTGGCTTAAATATGAAATGTGCAAGTCTCTGAAGTGCTTATGGCTGTTTGTATATGCTCTAGTTAGGATTAGCACACCATGTATGCATTGCTAGCATTTGTTCATGCCTATCTTGCTAGATGCTATTCATGTTGGTGATGCTTTCTTTTAACCAAACCTAAAAATCATGCTTGCTCTTGGACTATGTAAGGTAGGTTCATTCGAGCTTATTGCGTGCCCCATTGGCCTCACTTAGCTCTGTATGCTAGAACTTGTGATTACTAGCCTTTGATCCCTGATGAGCTCTTTTGGACACCTAGTTGCATTTGCACAATATTTTTCTTAGGGGACTTGATGTGTGCATTGTCAACAAGGGGAGAGTTGTGAGAGGTCACCAACCATGTGACTCAGGGGGGAAGATGCATTTACCTAAGGGGAGCACCACCCTAGGGGGAGAGTTCCATTGTGAGATGGGCTGTGATGTAGGGGGGAGTTGGAATTTTAGCATGTTCTTTTGGCTAGCTATGTCAAGCCTTGTCTCTTTCTAGAGAAGCTAGTCCTTTGCTTCTAGCATGACTGTTTTGAACCCTGCCTCTTTCTTGAGGGGGTCATGCTTTGTTGATCGACTGGGTTGAGCAGTTTCCTTTGTCTTAGGGGGGCGATCATTTGGCTATGCTTTTGGTCACTTTGAGTGTCCCCGTTCTTGCCTTTCTTTGGCTTTTGGGCACTTGAGTGAATTTTCTTTGTTTTCTTTCTTTTGTTCTTTGTTATGCTTTTCTTTCTTTGTCTATGATTTTAGGTGGTCGGTGAGGATGTTGACAAGGCACTCATCAAGGTTGAGGTTGAGGGACTCAAGTGTACCAAGTCTGGTCTTTCATCCTGGCTGTGATAATAGCTTGCCAACACCAATGACCTACTAAGGGACAAGCAGGCAAAAGCCCTCTCGAGTGGACAGAGAGGTGGCACTAGAGTGGACTTGGCATGACAAAATCCCTGCTGAGTGGATTGGCAGGTGGCTCTGGTTGCGGTCCGAGTTAGGCTCGACCCATAAATGTGACCTTGGGCTCGGGACAATGTCGTGAGCCACAAAATCACTCTAGACGAGAAGCCCATAATCATTTTCTGGTTCAAGCGTCAAAACAAGGGGCCAAGAGTGTTTCCTGGTTCCACCATCAAAACCGGGGCTGGTTGCCGGTATTCCAAAACCGGAAGTTATCCAAAGAGATAGGCTACCAGACACGTGGATGACATCGGGAAATTGCTTTAAGGCGAAGAAGGTCAAGGACTCCATCGTGTTCGTCCGTCTAAGTTACAAGGCGTATTTTCTTACATCTGCACGCCTTTTAGTGTATAAGAGTATGTATCTTAGGGGGTTGTTTGCAAAACAGCCTAGAAATGAGTCTGTAGTGTAAATAAGGAGTGGGCAGTCACTTGGGTCTCTCTCTTAGAGGCCCAAACCCTAGGTCTTTCTAATCCTAGCAGCCATGAGCCTAACTGAGAAGAGAGGGGATTAGACTAGGAGATGATTGCCCGAGTTCTAGTCTTGTTAGATTAGTGGGAGAATGATGGGAGGTATGCTCCAGGAACCTTTGTAAGTACTGAATTTGTGAATCAATTTGAGCAATCTTCCTCGTGAATCCATGACTTGAGTGCAGCAACTCGCGTCCCTCTCCTTCCCCCGCCCGCTCACTTTTGGTCATGGCTTCAATCCTTGGTTTTTGGTGTGTTTCGATTTATTCATGGTTGGAACCTTTCTTTTGCCGGTGATTTGCCTTGCTAAGATAGAGTTAATCTCACTAGCCAAGTGCTAGAATCATCGAACCATGAGCAAGGGCCGTTCTTGACATTTCTTAGTTTTTCAGTTTTAACTCATCTTCATGAGATCTGCGATTCCTGTGCAACCCCAGATCATTTCAAGTGGATATTTTGGGATTTGATTTGGGGTAGCCCATGCAAATTTTAATGAAGCTTGGTTGAGACTTGAGTCGATTTTGGTGGATTTGTGGGCTGTTTTCTTTGTTACAAACTCGGGTAGAAAATTATATAGACAGGATAGTCTGAAGGTTTGTACAGTCTATACAACCCTATTGTCTGATGTATTGATGGAGGTTTGTCCAATATGTGTACTGAGATTTTGATGCTCGGCCACTAATTAGGGGTTTGACTAGACCATATTGACTGAGGGTTTATACACTCCGTTAAACCAGACTGTCCGGTCTGGGGAAAGTTTGCTGCAGCAACGCTCTCCATCCCATTTTGTCCAGTCCAGTGTTTTGCACTAGTTTTGGACCGTCCGGTCCATTGTTTTCCTTCGTGAACTGACCGCCAGTGCACTTGTCCAATAGTTTGTCCGGTCTTTGAGACCCTACTGTACGGTCTGTGTTGCAGGGCTGTTTTTGGCTCATTTTGCACCCTTTCCTTTGGGTGTTTGAGCGAGTGTTTCTGCATGGCTTTCGTCTACGTGTCCTAGGGTCAGTTGCTCTGTATTTGCAATGTGATCTTGCACGTTTGAGAAGAGAGGGTTTTGGGGTTGCAAGTTTTAGGCGTCGACCTATACACCCTCCTCTAGGTCGCCTTCTCAGTCCTCAAGCTCATACCACGGCCATCTGGTGGGAGATGAACTACATGGTCTGCCATGCCCTGGTACGTCAATTGGAAGTTCTTATCAATTCCTTGGAACAACTCATTGCAAGAGTTGCGAGGACCATCATCGTTGGAGATTACCAAGTACCTAAGCCTACTTTTAGCTCGTTCAAAGGTGAGAAGGCGCTCCATACTCGGCCTCTAGAAGTAACACTGTTTGAAGCACTATAGGGGATGAGGGCAGAGTTTGTCATCTACTTTACTAAAATCCTAGAAGACCCACCATCTGTGTACTACAAGCCACCGATGTACATACTAGAGGGATGCAGTTGTGAGTTGCGATATAGGCCTTTGTGCGAAGGCGGAGAACCACCTCCAAAGCCATCTGTCCATCGTCAACTGAAGGTGGAGGCTGCCAATACTGATCTGCTCCAATAGCAGGCAGCATATGGCAGTGGGCCGGCTCCTAGCAGCTAGGCCACTTTTCATGGAAGCACCAATATACTGATTCTACAAGATCAGATTTCTGACATTCTCAAGAACCAGTTCATGATATAGCCCAAGATGAAGATGATCAGCTATGCCAATCCATACCTAGATATATTCGACTAACTGCCCGCTCCTCCAAAGTTCATGGTGCTAAAATTCTCCAAGTTCAACAATACTGATAACACCAGCATGGTTGAGCACTTTAGCCAATACATGGCTCAGCTGGGAGTGGCTACTGCAGCCGAACATATGAAAGTTTAGCTCTTTCTACTATCATTATCAGGACCTGCATTCGGATTGTACACTTCACTTGTGCCACACTCTATCACCTCATGGAAGCAGCTGGAAGATCAGTTTCATGCCCACTTCTTCTCCAGATCTAGTGAAATATCTATCTCCGATCTAAACATGCTTCGTTAGCAAAGAGGAGAGCCAGTTGCCCAGTACATCTAGCATATCTAGGAGGTTAGAAACGGATGCTACTGTCTCCGCCTCACTAAGAAGCACATGGCTGAAATTACCCACATCGGATTGCTCAAAACTACCAAAAATGCATATGGGCCCACCGATTTCGAGTCAATCGACGAACTTTTAACTAAGCTGTCAAGCTTATGAAAGACAACGACCTGATGCCTATCAACAGATATACCAAAAACCGATCTCCTACCATTACATTCATGAAGAAGATGACAGATCGGCTGATGAAGACCATATAGTAGTATTCCAGTGGGCCCGGGGGCAGACTCGGTCCCGTGTCAGTGGATCAAGGCACCTGAAGCACCCATAGGCTTTGACTTCGACACCAGCAAGACAGAGCAGATCTTTGACCTATAGGTGGAGATGAAACAACTCAAGCTCTCATCCGATCACAAGATTCTATCAGCTGAAGAATTAAGAGGACGGAAGTACTGTATGTGCCACAACAACCCCTTGCACCACACTAGAGAATGCAAGGTCCTTTGTCAGCAATAATTTTTGGCAAGAAACAGATGCAGGTCATCAGGAATCTATTTCTAGCTATCAACATGGTCGACATCACCTCGACCTCCAAAGGGAAAGCAGTAGCCGATCCAAATGACTGGCCCTAAGAATTTCATCTGGAATGCCACATATCAGAAGAAAACATTGCTTGATATCACCAATTCCGCCGGTAGTCCAAGGAGTTGATCGACATGTACTCTCACCGATACGAACAATACCGGTACCACAAGCAAGAAGAAGGGTGCCACAATCATGAGGCTCAACGGTACCGGGAAGAGCACCATCGTCAGCATCGTTATCAGTGTGACAGGAATTGTGAAGAAGAACAGTGCTGTCGCAATCGACACAATTTCCACAAACATTGGGATTGCCCTTTCTTCCAATTCCACTGGAGTAGAGGTGTGATCAGATTGCCGACCATCGATGACTATCCAGAATGCTTAAGAACACATCACCGAAGGACATTCGTCTTCCAACGCCTAGAAGGCACTTCCCACCGGTCATTCAATCGGCTCTGCGGATCACGAGAATGTCAATCGATGGAAGAATAAAGCGAACTAGAAAACAGAGACTACCCACAGCCAAGATGGTGCCCCGACGGTCTATCAAAATCTCAAAAGCACAGGGTGCAACGTCTCAGAAATCTAGAGCAGGTAGAAGAAGAGTACATTCGCTTGCTGAGGAAGATGCGTATGGGTCCAATGCTTGCATGACCGCCACGTCAGCTAGTCTAGACTAGGAAGAACCAGCAGGATGCCGATGAGCAATCGATAGACAAATTGGCTAATGCAGCCACTAATGTCATCATGGTGTTCATCTGCCTAATGAATTTTGTAAGCTGCCAATGGAAGAAGAAATCGGAGAACTCTGTCTTGGGGCGGTTCCCATCATATTCGAGAAGCTGCTAGAAAAAACTACAGACATATGAAGCTGCTATTCGTCAAGGGATACATCAATGACAAACCAATCAACAAGATGATGGTGGACATAGGAGCCACAGTCAATCTCATGCCTTATTCTGTGAGCCGCAAGATCAGCAGATCGAAAGAAGACTTGATTAAGACCAACGTGGCACTCAATGATTTCAAGGCAAATCAACTCACGCCAAGGGGTACTCAATGTCGAGCTGTGATGCCCTGGCATCTCAAAAGCCCTAACACACGATTTGACCTATGATAATGATGATTTATAACTTAATTATGCTTGTGAGAAATAAAAATTATGTGGACAAAATCACTTAAGTCAAAAACAAATTTTCTATTCAAAATATAAAACCGCGTGTGGTTTGGTTGAGTACGTCAACATCCACAATATTTTATGCAAAACGCCAAATACAAAAGTTCTAGTTTAGGAAATATTCTTCTACTTTGCTATTGTAACCATGTTCAAAATCTAAGGACAAGAGGTTTAAAAGTTTGAATTGAATCTAGCCAACGATCTTTTTGAAAGGTGACAATGGTGTCCTTAACCAAATTTGGACTTTAATAAAACTTTCAAATCATTGAGCATGGGAGCTCGGCTCCATTATCAAAGTTGTTGTATGCATACTATGGACTACACTTTTGTTACATTGAACATGGTTTAAAACTGTAACTTACTTATTTCAAATTGCACCAAATGTCTCTTGAAATCAGTCCAAGTCAGCCTCTACGTAGAATAATTTCCAAGTCTAGATCTTCAGCTCTTTCCCAAATTTCATTCTGAAATTACTTTTGATTTTAATATACTACTTAAAAATATTACTTTCTATAAAATGAAATTAGATTCATCATTTTTCAAATGCATCAGACCTTGACCTGATTGGACTCCATTTAGACCTCCAAAAGTCTGAAACAAGAAAGACTCTGCATAAACTAAAACTATAGTTTGACCTGACCCTTGCACATATTAGTGGTTATAGTTCAAAATCTAGGATGAACCAAAGAAAACTTTGTATACCAAACTTGTTGAAAATTTCATGTTGAACAACTTTGGTATTTTGAGTGGTGACATGCAGAGAGATTTGGGAGGTGTTTTGAACTAAATAAGTCTCAGTGATATAACCAGTCAGATTTGATCTGAGCAGTAAATTTAAATATTTATGAAACAAAAGTCGTTATCATGAGAAACTTTACATAACAAAGATGTAGACCACAAAATTAAAAATAAGATTGTAATTGTTCACTTTGCATAAAAAGGTACCCAAATAGGACTTATGGAATTTTTAAACTTTGTGAGTTCAACTTAGTCAAAATGGGTCAGCAGAGTAAATTCAAATTTAGACCAATTTTTACTACAGAACATGGTATAAATGTATATAACAAAGTTATAGCCTGTGAAATTTTGCACTGTTCTTGTATTTCTACTTTATCCAAAATCGGCCAAATAGGTGCTCATTCGATCACATTTCAGAAGCCTGCTCCTTGGTCAAACAGCCATTTTCCAATTTCAGATTTTCTCCTTTTTCTGTATGCCTATGATGACTGGGGCCCACCAGGGGCAGATGGCCAATCGTGCCAGGCCGAGCTCGCCCTGCGGTCACCGGTCTCTGACCCCGCTGCCTGGCCGCTGCCCGTCTCTTGCCCGCGCCCGGCCAAAAATGCCAGAGCAGCGGGCTCTCTCCCTCACCTTCTCACTCGCCTCCCCTCCAGCTCCCTGCTCCCTCTCCTCGCTCGCTTGTGCTCAGTGTGCCGGCTGCCATGGCCGCTGCAGCGAGCTCCCGTCCCACCAATTCCGGCCTCCCCTCGCGTCCGGCCGGGGCTGTGTCACCGACCGGGTTTATCATATAGTGTGGTCGTCAACAGGAACAAAGAGAACACATGATTTAGACAGGTTCAGGCCGCTAAAACGCGTAATACCCTACGTCCTGTATGTTGGTTTGTCTTTATTGATCACGAAACAACTAGGTTGCAAGTCGAGAGCGCTTCTCTAAACTCAAGAACCTAATGATTATGAGTATGCTAAAAGATCCATTGCCCAATGGGGTTCCCTACCGGTCGATTATATAGCCCCAGGTGCCAAGGTTACAAGCCGACCGATCTTGAGTCGATTTCGACTAGACTCCTACTAGGACTCGTCGGCTCTATTAGCCGATCGGCCCACCACTTAGCCAGGTGCAACCTGGTCGGATTACAACTCGACCTCTACTCGATTGCTTGTCAAGTACTGCTTCTCCTCTATCTGAGGTACCATGTGGGTCTATCCCCCACAAGCCCCCGAGACTTGGCCTGATTTGCCAAAAAATCCGGTCATGGCTCTTCGCAATTATAGCGAAATGGTGTGCACTGAGTAGGTGCACCCATTGGGTGTAGCCCCCAAGCTTCAAGGCAATTTATGCAACAATTGTCTGGAAGGTCCAATTTAGCTCGTCTCCTCATCTCCAGCGCGTATCTCTGTCCGCCGATCGGTTCTCGCATCTTTAGCGGTGCACACTGAAAGGGTGCGCCCACTAGGTATAGTCCCCGAAATTCAAGGCGACTAGTGTAACAATTGTCTTGAAGCTCCAACTTTTGGTCCACCATGTCATCGCTACCATCCATGTGCACCCATTGGTGCGAGCTAGAGTGAAATGATGGCGTATCAATAGTCTGGTACACGCGTGCTCGTCTTTATTCTATCTGCTTCGGCTTTTGCATCATCCTATCACAAAAGAATATTAGTGTAGCCTTGTCATTGAGTATCTCCCCAACCACCCATGTCCTCTTGTCTTAAATGTCACATGTCCACCAGTGTACTACACGCTTTCACCATGTGAACCTGGATGGCCTTCCTTTCCCCATATAAGTAGCAGCCTTGCAGCTGTTCCCTCCATCCCACCATGGCTTCCTATCTTACTTGCTCGTTCTTCATTGCTCTCCTTAGAATAAACATAGTTCTAGCCTCCGCTTCTCCTTCCGAGTTGTGAGAAAATCCTAAATTTCTCTAGGGTATGTCCTTCCCAGTGTGACATTACAAGGGACACACGTGAAGGCACCGAGATGTGAGAAGATCCTGAAATGGATCTAATCACATGCTTCTCTTCATGGAGGATCCCGTCGGTTCAGGCGTACCCAGTTTCTCCTTGAACTGGAGCTCTTGGCCTGATGGACTCCTGCCCTGTAGAATCGAGATTACCGACTAGAGGGGGGGTGAATAGACGGTAACAACTAAAATCAAAGACACTAGGCAAATTTAATTAGAACCACAAGAGAATTAAATTTTCTAGCCTATGTTGAGCTAAGTGGGTTTGCAATCTAGGGTGACAAGATTGCAATTCAATCTCTAGCAATGTAAGTGCTCAAAGTAGAGACTTGAATGTAAATAGAGTAAGAGAAATCACCACACAAGAGACCGAATTTTATCCCGGGGTATCGATGACTTGCTGGTCACCCCTAATCCACATTGAGGTGGATTCAATGAAATCCTACCGCTCCCAACCAAGAATCCACTTTGCCAACCAAGAATCCACTTGGCATACGAGACGGCTCAGACTAATGAACCTCTCTAAACCTCGGTATCCACTAGAGTTGCTTTTTGCCGCTCCAGCGAGGCAAGCACAATGCCTCTCACAATAATCACCGCGGCTCCTTCACAATCTTCGTTGATGATCTACCACCAAGAGTGGCATCACCACCAAGCCATCTAGGAGGCGGCAACCTCCAAGAGTAACAAGCCAATGACCCTGCTTCATGATCTACCTAGTGCCTCAAAGATCAAACACTTGATGCAATGAACTAGGTGCCTCTCAGTCTCACTAGAATGCAATCCCCAAAGCAAGAGTGAGAGAGAGGTGGGGGAAGGTTCAAATATGCTCAACAAGTATTCCAAATGGCCAAGAGTGTTGCCCAAGCCGCAGGCACACGATATATATAGGCCCCTTCCCTTCAACTAGCCGTTATGTGAAAATCCTGTAAAAACAGAGCGTTCGTGGACGGTCCATAGTACAAACCTTGGATGGTCCGCACTTGAAAACCAATGGCTAGTTTTGCATTTAATGTTGTCTGAGTCACTCAAAAATGAACTGCGGACAGTCCACCTCACAAGGGCTGGACAGTCTGCCGTTCATGCACAAAACACACTAGGGACTCCGCTGCGCTGGAGGTGCTAGTACAAATGACATGCGGACTGGCCGCCGAATGGCCCCGGACAGTCCGCAGTTCACTAGAAACCAACTGGCAGAAATTTCAGCTCCCTGACCCAAGCACCAGTTAGTACTACGGACAGTCCGCCCTCCAAGACCGGACTATCCGTCGTTGAAGCATCGAAAACCATCAGGGAGCAAACTCAATCTTGAGGGAAAATAGATGTTAACTGGTGGACAGTCTGCCTCACAAGTGCGGACAGTCCGCCTCACAAAAATTCAGCCCATTCAAAAAACAACTTTTGAATTTAATTTTTGTTTTGCAAAATGAAGCGTTGTTAGCCCTCATGCAATGTCATCAACTATATGATCTATGAGGCACTAGAGACCCGGTCAAGTAAAGACAATTGACCCCTCTTGATAGTACGGCTATCTAGCCTATTAATCCGGTCAATTTTCATCCTCTAATCACCTTTTGACCGATAAAACTCAAAACCTATCTTTATACCTTTGCATTGAGCTATCCATCCATGAAGCAATCGCCATGATTAATCCATATCACCCAAGCTCATTTCTCCGTGGATTCAATCCCCTTCAATATACTCAATTGAAACATTAGTCCACACAACATTGTCACAATTACCAAAACACCAAATAGGGCCTAGATCCTTAGGATCTCCCCCTTTTTAGTAATTGATGACAACCACACACATAAGAAGTTGAAATAGATTTTTCAAACCATTCTTTTACCAAAGGTATAAAAAGGATTTGAGTTTGAGTTATGAACCACTTATCTATGCGTGAAGACCAATCTCATAATATAGATAAATGAATCCAAAGCTCGATAAATAGAGTTAGCTCCCCCTATTTTTGTGCACCATTTGATAGAAATTGATATGTGTGCACATTTTTTAAAGATAAAATAAGGTAGAGCTTCCCTGCAAGGTGGTGATTGAGGACCAAAATACCAATAACAATAATCATAAGAAATATCCAGTAAACAATGAAAGCCGCCTCGATCAACCACACAAGTTAGAACATAAGATATAGAAAGATAACCGAGCATACAAAGTTCTAACAAGATATTACGAACGAGGTTCACAAGCCACCCAAGTTTAACAAACTTAACAGGTTCATGCTTAGAAAATAAATGTGCTATGCCATGCATAGAAAATAAACATGCTATGCTATGCAAATGCAAATGTCCATCATCCATCCATACCATATGAGCTCCCCCTAAATCAAACATCCCATGAACTTGAGCTTCTTTCAATACCACTTCTCAACCATCTTCAACATCACTTCTCCCCCATCTTCAACTTCTTATCACTTCTCCACCTTTGGCATCAACTTGCCAAAAAGAACAATCATGGAGCATTATCATCTTGAGGCTGAGGAGGATAGTAGGGCGGATATGGCTGAGCCTGAGGAGGATGTACTGGCCGATGATATATGGTGTAGAAATGCCTAGAGAAGTCAGTAAATGCAGTGTTTAGATTAGTGTACCCTGGTCTCAAGCTACTATTGCCTCTAACTTAACTGCTCAAACTGATCATGAGTGGACAAGGTACTGAATTGATCATTCAAGGCTTGCATACTCGCATCAAAGGAGGTCTGCATACCATCCAACCAAGTCATAATAGGCTGATACACACTGGTCGGAGCATGCTGCCCAAAAGACTAAAATCCCGCCTGCAACTGAGTATTGAACTGCTGACCAAGATTTTGTTGCATAGTGGCAAAGTATGAATCAAAGTACCCAGGAGGAGGTTGCCAAAACTACTGCTGCGGCTGTTGAGGTGGAGGAGGTGGTGGCATGTTCTGTTCACCTTGATTTTCATTTTCATCCTCATTTGCATGTCCCTCTTGCTCATCATCTGGGAAAGGTGTGAGAGGCCTTTCAAGAAAGGCTCAGTCATTCTTGAATGGTCGAAACGAGGAGTGTATCACCTCACATGCACCACTGAACCTTGTTTTCTTAAGGATTAATGCCATAATGTAAGGAGCATATGCAAAGTTCATGGTCTTATCCACCTTAAGGTCACTTATGTGATTCATAAAAGTAATGACATCCATGACTTCTCCATTTAGCGCATGATGGATGATGTTTCAAAACTTATCACGGACCTTGCTTCTATCACCACTCTTGGGCAGGATAGTCACACGGGCAATTTTATTGATCACAACAGGATGGTGACGAAGCCCAGTGGTTTGACCAACAATTGTAGGAATGTGCGGACGACCAGGCTCATAGAATTGACCAAAATCAATAAAAGCATCTTCATGCAGCAAATCAACCCCATTTGAGATCAATCCATAGTTAAGCTTGTTGGCAATAGCAAATTCTTCAAAAGTAGCATCATACTTTCTTTTTCTAGTTATCCACTCAATGGTTTTTGCATCCTTATTTACTTCCGCAGTGGCATAAAACTGACGAATTATCATTTCATTGTAATCAACTCTATTTGCAAGAAAGTCTGACAGCCCACATTGATGGAACCTTCCCAATAAATCACTCATCATAGGTTCTGAACTCATATAGTTCCAATCAATGGTTTCATGCTTGTGAATACTAACTTTTCTTATGTGACTCCAAAATGCATCAAGTTGAACATGAGTATGAAAATAGAGCACATTTGTGTCACGAGGCATACCATACTGATAATGGTTTCTTGCAGTGGAGTATTGATCTACTATCCATTGTCTTTCTTCAAAAGCCCACCCTGTGATATCAATTGGTTCATCTTCAGCATCTAAATCTTTAGGGTCCATAGAAGCACCACCGCCAACAAAAGATTGAGCCTCTGAATCAAGAGCAGGATCATAATCATAATCATCATCTGTATCATCACCTCTCTGCCTCTTGCTACTACCTTTCTTGTATCTAGTGGCAAGTGCCTTCAAGGACTTCCCAATACCTCTGTCAACAATCAAAGATTTTGCAATGAATAAATAGATGGCCCCAATATAGAATACGTAGCAAGAATGTGTTGCTGATTTTTCTACCTACGGCAGATAGTCCACAGTACCAAGGGCAGATAGTCCGCCATGCACTGTGCATGGCGACAGCCAACAGTGATGTTCATCCAATGAGATCCTTAATCCATCCAATATATGCAATATTTTCACTCCAAATTAAAACCACAGCATCACTAGCACATGCCCAACTAGATCCCCAACTCAAATCATGAATTCCATGGTTGAAAAATTAAATCACAATCCAAACCCTAGCCATGAATTCCACCACAAAATATGAAGAACAGGAGGGGGATTCAATCCAATACCGAGAGGACTTGATGGAGGAGTCCAAGAAGTGTCCGTGGATGTGCGTGGACTGTCCGGAGAAGGCTCCATCGATCTCCCCCTTGAAAGTGGTCCTTTTCACCTTTGGAGGAGGAGAGAAGGAGAAAAAGATAGTTGTGGCTCGGGTAGAGAGACGAAAGCTGAAAGGGTATGACTTAAGTCCCTGTCCAGGTCGACTTGGACCAAAACCCGATGCACGGACTGTCCGCGGTCCGGTGGCGGACAGTCCACCAATAAAAACCAAAGCCCACGATAAGCCGAGATAGGTTCTGATGGTTTTGTCTTTCTCTACTGCGTACTGTCTGTGATCCAGGTCTAGGACTGTCCGCCCTTTGAGTTCCAGAACACACTGCCTGCAGCCATTCTTCCACCGAATTCAATTTTGATTCAAAATATTTGCTCATATTTGAACTCAAATAGATGGACAAGTGCATGAATGCAATGAATGCAACAACATGAGTGCACAACACGAGAGTTAGTCCAAAACGAGCATAAACTTAGACACAAAATTAAATAACTTGGAAATACCAAGATAAATACTAAAAGAGAGTGCCATTTTCAAGGATACGTGACACATTTGCACTGTGTCCAGTTTTACACTACATTTGAGATTGCACTCAATTCTTTTCCCTTCTCAATCATAGAAATCCAAAATTTATCCTGAGATCCTTCAACAGATGATTCCGATAATCCATAAGCTTCACTTTCTTGAATTCCAAATAGATAACTTATATAATTTATTCCATTCATCGTGTATTAGCATTTAGATGACTAATCTAAGCACAAACCCAAACACCCGGCCGAGATGCCTTCAATATGTGATAAGTCACTTATAGCAATCATTCTAAAAACACCAAAGGCTTCCATAAATAGGTGTGCCATGTGAATCTAAGATAACCATCTTAAAGCAACATAATCCAATGGAGCCAAGATTTATATTCCATATGAAAACCTCACTTATTCGTTCAATGAGCCACCTGTTGAGCACCAAATTGGGCAGGCCTGTGTTGGTTGCCGCCACCGGATAGTCCGATGACCTGTTGAGCCAAGATTTAGTAGGCGAGGGTGGTCTTAACCCTTATACAAGTCGAACTCCATGAGATCAACTTTTTATGCATATCTCTTCTCCTAACCCTAATTCTCCTTCTCCCGCCTACGTGCTGTTCGTTCTCTGATCTCCATAACCAGCGATAGTGTCCTAGCAACCTAGGGTACCCTGACAGCATCCGCACCTTGACGGGGTCCCTCTCGGGTGAGGACGTCGACGGTTCCTTTGCTAGTTTGCTCGTAAACTAGCCGTTCGTCGTCACGTAAGTACGATAGTTATCCTTTGCTGGTTTGCTCAAAAACCTCGCCGTGCATCACCACGTATGCGTGGTAGTTATCTTCCTTGGGCGCCACTAGGGTTTTCCGAGCTCTCTGCCCATCACCGAACAGTGCGGCGCTAGCCACCGGACAATCCGGCGCACCGGACAGTCCATCGCACGCAGGCTGACCCCGAGCTGAGGGCTCCAGGGTTCATTAGCGTTTGGCGTGAAAATGTGTCAACGTAGTTTTTGGTGACTCCGCTGGGGAACTGAGATTGTTTTGGCTCCGATTCACGGCTGAATATTTCACCCTAGCTTATTATCAAATCGATCTATTATTTTACTCGTGTCGCCATTGAGCAGGTCATAAAGCCGATCATACTGCTTGCCAATGTTGCGTGTGGCCGCAGGCCGGTTGCATCTATCTATTGCCATTGACACATCGAGCCTCGAGGCCGATCGTGCTGTTCACAAGTCGACCAATCCATCAGGCCTATTAGTGCTTGCTTACGTCGATCGGCAGTTGTCTTCTTATACAAGAAGATTATTTAATTGAACGTACTTGTTGGTTGCTGCTGCCGTTGAATCAGGTCTCAAGATCGATCTCATCTGCCCCTAACAACCATATTAATATATTATTTTGCATCCATCCCCACGGATCAGGCTCCAAAGCCGATCTTATAGTTTTTATTGCCGCTGCATCGGCTATCAAAGCCAGTTGCGTCTGCTACTGCCGCATCAATCTGTTATTTTACCCATACTAGCGCCGAACAGGGGTCTAGGCCAATTACATCTTTTCCCTATTCATAAAGGCGCCTGTTGCTTTTTATCTCCCTGATTGATTAGGTTGTTTAATTCGGCTTGGTGTCCTAGTCGGATTCCTTCTGAGATATTCTTTAAAACCAATCTATCTGCAATTGCCGGATCAGGCTGCAAGACAACTTTTGGCTAATCGTTCCCGTTGACTTGATCTAGTATATCCGAGGCAACAATTAACGTGTGACGTTTCTGCTTTGGTCAAAAGCAAGCTACGTCAACTTGCACTCGTGTTGCCTGATGTTCAGCTGATAGAGGGAATTAGTTCCTTGCTGCGTGCACGCGGCAGAGTAATCAGGAAGGTTTAAGCCTGCTGTCTATGGATGCAGACGCGTATTATTGGTACTCTATGTCGCGATATGGCTATGTCAAGGAGCGATATTCTACTGAGTTACATAATTCTAATATTTATTCTGCAAATATCATGAATCATCGTGTTGATGTTGCTAGTCATGATAGTAGACATATTATTGCATCGGCTAGTTATTATTTAGATAATGCTCTTCATTATGCACCTTACAATTCTGAAAATTATATGCAAAAGCCTATATTATATGATATGTCTGCTTTGAGATTTAATTTTAATAGTGATATGCAACACGTAAATCTTTAGACATTTGTGCAACAAGGTCAAATACCGATGTATAATTATCAAGGCCAAACTAATTTGGTGAGTTCGGCCGTTAGATATGAAACATTAGATGCTACTGATTCTTATAATATGCATTGTAATGTTTCACCTACTTATCCATCGGCAACACATACACAATATATGAACTCCTCAAGGGACATGCCGGTGCAGGAGAGAATTGGCCATGCTAGTGCTAGCGCTCTGGCCGATTATTCTCAGTGTCGCATGCTGCACAATATGGTTTTAATATTCATAATTCGGTTTCTTGTGCTTTCAATAATGACAGCCGAATTAATGCAAATTTAGCATCATATGCAGCTTCTAGTTCTCACGATTTGGTTTTCTAAGATTTTCATGATGTCAACCCAATTAGTGAGAATTCAGCACCTCATGATAATTCTAACAAGTATGATTCGCTTCTTATGTTTCTCATGACTCTAGCCGAATCAATCAAAATTTAGCAAACTTATATGCATCTTTACTCAACTTACGTACAGTCTTTGATGAGGTGCGTGAGGGTCGCGAGTATATGTTTCAGCATATTCAAGATGCTAAGTTTAGTGGGGAGGATGGCGCATGCACATGGGAGCATATCAATCGATACATGGCAATAGTGGAAGGAGCTACAGATCGTAAGAAGTGTGATTTGTTTGATATTCATTGATTGGGGCTGCTTTTCAATGGTATAATCGT
Source organism: Paspalum vaginatum (assembly GCA_030272315.1). Lineage (NCBI taxonomy): Eukaryota > Viridiplantae > Streptophyta > Magnoliopsida > Poales > Poaceae > Paspalum > Paspalum vaginatum. Next base: position 40,538,538 of record CM059017.1, on the reverse strand, counting down.
TGCCTAATGATAAGACTCGTACATGGTCCCAATTATGATACATGTTTCATGCTCATAAATGGGAACCGAAAGCCGCCAAAGCTCCTGCTCAGGCGGCTAACCAGATTGCAGCCCAGACATCGGACTGTCCGATGGATGCCACCGGACTGTCTGGTGGCACCCAACGGACTGTCGGTGCCTAGGTGTCGGAAGCAGGCCATGATTCAACATCAAGGGCCACAGAGGCCCTTGCACCTGTTGTAGATCCAGAAGCTGAAGACAAGAGGGAGGCTATGGAGCATCGCTGCCATCATCAGAAGGGACATAGCAAGATTCAGGCGAAGCTTCCACATCTCTCCAACATATTCAACAAGGTAAAATTTGCAAATGCTTTGCCTAATTCTCAATCTAGTCATATGGTTTCAACTGATAAATCTATTAGTGATATTATCTTGCATAATTCTAAGAGATCAATTGAGATTGGTAACTTGCTTGTTGACAATAAGATGGTTTCGAAAAGTGTCGGCTGATGTTCTATTCAAATTAGAAAGGCTGATAATAGCAAAATGTTAACATTTAAGTTTGATCCATCTTTATTGCCAAAGTTTTTATCTACTTGGTTTACTTGTGTTAATTCTAAATCCAAAAGAACAAAACCAAGGGTGATATGCGTCGATAAGGCCAATGATTGTGCTTTAAGTAATTCTAATGCATCGGGCCAAAGGACCATAAGCAAATGCATGGCCGAATGGATTAGTGAACAATCTGAACCATTCGTTTGCCCAACTCTAAAGCTGTTTCCACAAAAAGACCGGCTAAAGAAAATTAAGTATACTTTTGGCTTGACTTTGAGTGATAACATATTTGATACCTTGTTACAGCATTACCTTATTAGAGTATTTGATCACCAAGTAATGCTATTACCTCAGAACTTAGAAGTAAAAACATATTGCAAGTTGCATAATTCTTTTGGTCATAGTACTAGCAATTGCAATGTGTTTCGTCAGCTAATACAATTGGCTATATAAACAAGAGACGATTGAGATTTGCTGAAAATCAGAAAGATAACCACTTGAGTCCAATTGAGTCCAAGGAACAAAAGACGATTGGTGAGGAAAGTAATTTGAGTCCCCCAAGTGATGGTGGAGGTGATGTTTGTGATGTGCATATTCATTCAACAAGTTGCAATGACTCCACCATGGTTACAGAAGAGGCATCAAGTGCTGGAGGGTAGGCGAGTGTTTCTTCATCGAATCGGCAGCCTATTTACCCTGCTAACCAGGGAACACCGGACTATTCGGTAACGTCCACCGGACTGTTCGATAACGTCCATCGGACTATCCAGTGTAGTGCCAGTTCACCCTGCTAGCTAGGGAATACCGGATTGTCCGGCAGCCACTACCGGACTGTCCGGTGGGGGCATGTTAAACCAGATATGCCTGATATGCCAAATTTAAATTGTTTTGGAGGTGCAGGTCACAATAAACGGTCACAATAAACAGAAGGGTAAAAGGCCGAAGGTTACTTTTGAGCAACTTCTGGCTAAATACCTGAGGCAAAACGAAGCAAAGGGTGTTAATGAATCAAGCAATGCCAAGTCATTGAGAACACCTTTGAAGTCATCAAGATCACCTCCGAAGAGTAAGTGTGAACATTGGGATTGGCAAGGAGAAGGATTTTATGTAGCAGCAATCCATCCCCCTTTTGGGCTGCCAATGCCAATTCAATATGGTCTAGCTCTGACTTACTTTCATCCTTATCCATCTTGGTGCTGGTACGATTCAAATTCATATTCTTCTTCGCCTTTTAGACCACATAATGTAGAATATTCAGCTCCTATTAATTCTGATTTTGAGAAACAACCATATAACAAAGACCGTTTTATTTCTAAGAATCGGTCAGGAGTTCAAAATAAAAACAAAGTGGTCAAACAAGTTAATGTAGTGAAGAAGGATAATAGAAAATGCAGAAGTTTAGATCTGAATTCATGTGTCACAAAGGTGAATAAAGTATTAGGTACTTCGGCTAGTAGTACCACAATAGTAGGAAAATCAGCTAGCAATATTTCAAGCATTATATCTGAACCAAGGGAGCTTAATGTGCCAAAGGTTGAGCGAGATGTACTACTATCCAAAACTGAATCACAGCCGAGAAGCCCACTCGATTTGTCAATTTGGCACAAGAAGAAGCTAGAGAAGCTCAGTGCACAAGAGTTGAAGAAGAGAGGCATGGCATGGGTCCCTAAAGGGAGTTCTCAAGTTCAAGGCAAGGATGATGCTCAAGGTAAAGGTGACGTGGAGGCAAACAAGAATGAAGCAAGTACAGGATTCTCAGGTGAAAGGTTTGCCCCAAATCATCGAAGCTATTGGCCACTACATCGTCCATATTTTTCAACTATGCCATATATTAATATGTTGTGCAGTTCGTCCCAAGGTATGTTCGGTTACCCCTCATGGCCTTATCTTGATCCATATATGTCTTTATATTATGGAGGGGTGCAACTGAATTATTATGCATATGGATAGTTGCAATATATTTGTTGCTTATATCAAGCCAGAGTATTTTAGTTGTTGATAGTCATGTTATTATTTCTATGATGCTTGCTATGATTTACTCGGTTGCACTTATTCCTGGGGTGAGCGTGCTTATGGTATTCACTTGTTGTTATTCAGTTATTGCTTATATTTTTATATGGATAATGGATGTTGCCGAATAAGTTTCAAGTGAATTGTTCATTTGTTCATATAGCCAATATCTGAATTCAAACTTACACATCATTGGTTTGGCTATTATATGTTTCTTCCATGTGAGCAAGTTCTATGATTCAATAAACATCGTTGCTCTCGGTGGTTGATATGGCCGATGAATCCTTTCTCATCATCGTGCTAAGCTTATGTCCCCAACCAAAAGGTAGGTTTGGTGCTCAGGGGGCAAGATTGAGCAGTATTGGCTAGTTATGCCAACACTGGACAGTCCGGTATTGCACACCGGACAGTTCGGCAGTGCATCGGACTATCCGGTAATAGTTACCAGACTATCTGGTAGTATCTGGTGCTTTTAGTTGAAGCTGGAACTTGAATCTATTTAGCCCATTGATGGTCATGGTGGTGACTTCACTGCTTGGGGGGCAATGCAACCATAATGCTAGCAGTTCAATCCATAGACGTGTTGGCATTTAAGCCGAACTTGATTTTTCTATTTCGGTTCAGATATTTTATGTTGTGGATGTAAAGCTTATCCTAGTTTCAATGATTAGTTGCTGATCTTGTATTATGATCACAACTTCTTTCAGTGATAGCCATATCTATATGGATGTTTATGGATGACATTGCTAATTACCATATCCTTATGGACGTGTGGTTTCTAGGATGAGTAGTTTAGTTCTATAAGTATCTGGTTATTGTGATGATGGAAGGATCTAATTGCTGCTAGAAAACCGATACTTATGGTTGTCAAGTTGAAGGCAAGACAATAACGAAGGGGTCAAGGTGAGTGTCAAGATGCAAAATAATGAGGTCAGCGCAGTTGGTAAAATAATTATGTATCTCTTATGTTTGTGAGTTGAGATAGATTATATTGTTGTCTTGGTAATGTTCTTTTAGTTGTTGGCTTGTGGTGAATTTATCTTGTGGCAATGTGTAGATGCATGTTTTATTTATACAGCTTTATACTTTCATGTTCTATGAGAGGTACTGCAATGACCAATTGGCATTAACTTGCAATTGGTTGCTTTATGCGTCTACACTAGTTTGGGCTATCATGATGTGGGAGCAAAATTATAATTCATTGTTCATGTTGATAGTTGAGATTGTGTGCTCTGGTTTTTCTCTCACATATCTTGCTTGAGTAAGAATGATGGAGTTTTCATTTTAATTGAAAATCTAGTTAATGAGGCTTCATTATTAAGATATAGCCGATGATAAGTATTTAATCATCGTTCTTAAGTACATCTGGTACAAAGAGTACTTTTAGCTTGCAGAAAATTGAGAAGGACAAGCTCATGGTCGGCAAGGGATATAGCAAGAAGGTGAAGGCCGAGTCTTTTCAAGTTGGAGATCTAGTGTGGAAGATGGTGCTAAGAACAGAAGATTCAGCAAGCAGTCTTCATGTTGAGAAGGTTCGTACAATGTGGCATGGATGGTTCCTGATGATGCTTACATGATGGAAGATCTTCAAGGTTTTAGTTATTGCTTCGGGATTGTTATATTCTGCAAAATATGTTGTTTCTCGAAGATGTAAGGGCTATTGGTGCTTTTAGTTCATGACGTTCACTAAAAGGTAGGGGGGCATATGTTGAGCACCAAATTGGGCAGGCCTGTGTTGGCTGCCACCACCAGATAGTCCGATGGAGTGAGCTGGACAGTCCGGTACCACCAGACTCTCCGGTGGGGTGTGCCGGACAATCCGGTACAGTCGAGTCCGAGAGAAATCTTGTGTTTTGTGTGAGATCTCGTGGAGTTTGACTTGTACAAGGGTTAAGACCACCCTCCCCTATAAATATGATGGGGCAAGGCTGATTGAACCACCAACAATCGAACCAGTCCTTACTTTTATCTACTTTTATGCATATCTCTTCCCCTAACCCTAATTCTGCTTCTTCCTCCTATGTGCTATTTGTCCTCTGATCTACATGACCAGGGATGGCGCCCTAGCAACCTAGCGCATGCTGTTGGCATCCACACCCTAATGGGGTCCCTCCTGGGTGAGGCTGTCAATGGTTCCTTTGCTAGTTTGCTCGTAAACTAGCCGTTCGTCGTCACGTAAGTACAATAGTTATCCTTTGCTGGTTTGCTCGTAAACCTCGCTGTGCATCACCATGTAAGCGTGATAGTTATCTCCCTCGGGCGCCGCTAGGGTTTCCTGAGCTCTCTGCCTGTCACCGGACAGTCCAGCGCTGGCCACCGCGCAATCCAGTGCACCGGATAGTCCGGCGCTAGGCACCGGATAGTCCAGCGCACACAGGCTGACCCCGAGCTGAGACTCCAGGGTTCATTAGTGTTTGGCATGAAAATGTGTCAACACCACCCATGGTAACAAATACTCTACTTCATGTGATATTCATGAGATAAAGATTTTCAACTAGAAACCCAATGAATATCTAATAATTTTCCATTAGCATTACATAAAATTTCCTCTCTTGCCAAACTCATCAAAGGGGAACAACATCATACCCGGTGCACTCATTTTGATCCATGAAAAACATTTCATTGCCAAGAATAGTATCCGGAGTGCACATCAACATTTGAAACCAAGTGTTGCCCCTTTGGCCGAATTCTCCACTTGCAAAAGACAATCAAGATCTTTTAGGTACCCAAACTCATTTGGGTCCTTGAATGTTAGCAACTAAACCTTTTGGTACCCAAATTGTTTTATTTTTAGCACCAAGTATGGGTGAGCCAACAAACTTTGTACTAACACCATTAGAAGCCTTAGTAAGAACATTGCAAGGATCAATCTTGAATAAGGATACAATCTTCTTGCTCGGGCAATTCTTCTTCACATGACCCACTTTATGACATTTGTGACATGTTTTGCCATTCTCCTTCACAAAACTAGTCTTTTGTGGAACAAAAGCTGTCTTTCCATTCTTGGGTTCATACCCAAGACCTTCATTGTTGATGGAGCATTTTCTAGTACACAAGATCATATCCAAACATGCCTTACCACCATATGCTCTTTCCAAGTCACATGTCAATTCATCAACTTTCTTCTTCAATAACTCATTCTCAACAATAAGAGTGGCATCACATGAAAAACCATCACTAGTGGAAACACTATTAGAGGATCCATTGCTTGTGGAAGCTTCATTGCTCATGCTAAAAAGAGATGTTGAGGAGCTAGGTGCATTTTGTGAATTATCCACACCACATGTTTCAATCATTTTCTCTTTGACCTTCGTGACTTCATGAACAAGTTGAGTGTTTACTTCTTCAAGCTTGGCATGTGCTTCTTTGAGATTCTCATGAGGGGATTTTAACTCACCAAGGGATTCTTCAAGATCCTTGTTTTGCTTCTTCAATGCCTTGTACTTCAATTTTTCTTTATGCATGTAATCACCGGCCTCTTTGAGCATGCGCACAAGATCATCATAAGTCCACTCCTCCTCATCCTCATCTTCATCTTCATCACTATCATTTTATTTTTTTTGCCATGAGACAATGAGGAGTAGAGGTGCTTCTTTAATAGCAATGCCGGCCACACCCTTGCTAGGCTTGCCATCATCATCGGAGTCTGAGCTTTCATCGGAATCCCATTCAACAAGATAGGCTTGACCATTCTTCTTTTTCTTGTTATAGTGCTTTTTCTTCTTCTTCTCATCATCACTATCATCATTGTCCTTCTTCTTCTTGCTTGGACAATATATGGCAATGTGGTCCGGTTCACCACACTTGTAGCACTCTATCTCACCAAATGGGTTCCTGCTTGATGAACGGTTCTTTCTTGAGAAACTTTTCTTCTTTTTCAAGAACTTGTTGAATCTTCTAACAAATAGAGCCATTTCTTCATTATCACTTTCATTGCTTTCATCTTCACTATCATCTTTCACCACTTTCTTTGATGCTTGTGCTTTGAATGCAATACACTTTTTCTTCTCATCAACCACTTCACCATGAGCTTCTTCTTGTGACCTCTTGAATATGTCATCGGTGAGTACTTCACCCAACACTTCGGTTGGTGAAGTCGTCTTCAAGTCAAATCTCACAAGGAAGGTGACAATTGTATCATATCGACTTGGAAGAGATCTAAGGAACTTGTGAGAGAAGTCTTCATCTGGCACATCAAAACCAAGACCTTTGAGCTCATTCACAATCTAATTCAACCGATTGAACATTTCGGACACACTTTCTTCTTTATTCATCACAAATTGATCAAACTTGCCTTTGTACACATAAAGTTTAGCACTCTTGACCATAGTAGTGCCCTCATGAATTTCCATGAGCTTGGTCCAAATCACATGTGTGATTTTGAGATTCTTGATGCGGTTGAACTCACTCACATCTGAAGCATCATACAACACATTCATGGCTTGATCATTGACAAGAATATTTTTCTCATCGGTGGGAATCAGAGCATCATTTTTATGAATCACATAACCATCATTCACAATTTTCCAAATTCTTCCACCCATAGCTCTAAGATGAACTGTCATTCTCGTTTTCCAATAATCATAATTATTCCCATCAAAACGAGGTGGTTTCCCAACATGAATATTACTACCACTTCCACTAGCCATAACTAAACTCTGGGATGATTAAACCCTCAAATTAAGGAGTAACCTGGCTCTGATACCACTTGTAGGATCGAGATTACCAGCTAGAAGGGGGTGAATAGACGGTAACAACTAAAATCAAAGACATTAGGCAAATTTAATTAGAACTACAAGAGAATTAAATCTTCTAGCCTATGTTGAGCTAAGTGGGTTTGCAACCTAGGGTGACAAGATAGCAATTCAATCTCAAGCAATGTAGGTGCTCAAAGTAAAGACTTGAATGTAAATAGAGTAAGAGAAATCACCACACAAGAGACCGAATTTTATCCCTTGGTATCGATGACTTGCCGGTCACCCCTAATCCACGTTGAGGTGGATTCAATGAAATCCTACCGCTCCCAACCAAGAATTCACTTGGCCAACCAAGAATCCACTTGGTATACGAGACGGCTCGGACCAATGAACCTCTCCCAACCAATGCATCTTGCTTGATGATCTTCCTAGTGCCTCAAAGATCAAACATTTGATGAATGCACTAGGTTCCTTTCAATCTCACTAGAATGCAATCCCCAAAGCAAGTGTGAGAGAGAGAGGTGAGGGAAGGCTCAAATATGCTCAACAAGTATTCCAAATGGCCAAGAGTGTTGCCCAATCCCTGGGCACACCATATATATAGGCCCCTTCCCTTCAACTGGCCATTATGTGAAAATCCAGTGAAAATAGAGCGTTCGCAGACTGTCCGCAGTACAAACCACGGACGGTCTGCACTTGAAAACCAACGGCTAGTTTCACATTTAATGCTGCCAGAGTCACTCAAAAATGAACTGCGGACAGTCCGCCTCACAGGGCCCGGACAGTCCGCCGTTCATGCACAAAACACACCAGGGACTCTGCTGCGCTGGACGTGCCGGTACAAATGACCAGCGGACTATCCGCCAAATGGCCCCAGATAGTCTGCAGTTCACTAGAAACCAACCGGCAGAAACTTCAGCTTCCTAACCCAAGCACCAGTTAGTACTGCGGACAGTCCGCCCTCTAAGGCCGGACTGTCCGCCGTTGAAGCATCGAAAACCATCAGGGAGCAAACTCAATCTCAAGGGAAAATAGATGTTAATGGCACACAGTCCGCCTCACAAGTGTGGATAGTCCGCCCCACAAAAATTCAGCCCACTCAAAAAACAGCTTTTGAATTGAATTTTTCTTTTGCAAAACGAAGCGTTGTTAGCCCTCGTGCAATGTCATCAACTATATGATCTATGAGGCACTAGATACCTGGTCAAGGAAAGACAATTGACCCATCTTGATAGTACGACTATCTAGCCTATTAATCTGGTCAATTTTCATCCTCTAATCACCTTTTGACCGGTAAAACTCAAAACCTATCTTTATACCTTTGCCTTGAGCTATCCATCCATGAAGCAATCGCCATGCTTAACCCATATCAACCAAGCTCATTTCTCCGTGGATTCAATCCCCTTCAATATACTCCATTGAAACATTAGCCCACACAACATTATCACAATTAGCAAAACACCAAATAGGTCCTAGATCGTTACATATCCTAAGTCATCTAAGCTGGGTTCGCTGTTCAAATGCTGAAAGATGGCGCCATGGACGTTGCTTTTGGCCCTGAAGATCTATCTTGCACTTCCCCGTCACAAGGCGGTAGTCTACTCTCAGAAGTCTTATCGCCATTTGTGTTGGTTGTGCTCTCCCTTGGTCGAGTTAGTCATGAGGTATGGTTTTCACAGGAGTATCTTCTCCACTGACTCACTTTCTTCATTAGTTCTTACCCTCTATCCCTTTTATGTTGCATTAGTCCCTACCCTATACACCTTCTTTGTAATAATGAATGATAACAATGATGTTTCCTTGACTGCCTAACTTGTTGATTGTGTATTTTGAATGTCTTGATGTGGATCCAACTGCTTTCATACTGTTCACACGCACTCTTGACTGGTATCATGCCCATTGGGTCTTTTCAAGTGCCTATGTGTGCTCCCGACTAGTTTCTTGCCCGCTGGGTCTCTTGGACTGCCTTCATGTGCTCCTGACTGGTTTCTCGCCTGCTAGGTCTTCCCGACTGCCTGCTGTGTTCCCAACTGGTGCCGTGCCCACTGGGTTTTCCAGACCATTTTAGGTCAACATGAATTTTTCCAATCAGCTAATTTTTTTACCGTCATCATATATATTGGCCCATTTAATGCCGTCAAAATTTACCCCATTTACCGTCTTCTTCATCCTCTCGCTGCCTCTGCTTCCTCTACCGCTGCCACCGTTGCCGCTGCTACCTCTAGGTTTTGAGATTCCCGCTTCCTCCAAACTACTCCATCCCATTCAAACTCTCGCCTTTGCATGCACATCAAATCCAAGGTGACCACCCACCCATCGTCTTCAATGGCTCCCAAGAAGAGATCTGACGTGCCGCCATCAGATGCCACTGCTGGATCTGGATCTTTTTTTTTAGATAATGGAAACCAAAGTTCCCGGCTTCATCTCCACAAGAGGAGAATCAGACCATCCTTATTACAACCCACACGTCTCAACTCAGCGTCAAACGTCTTACAAAAAGCACTCAGAACTTAGTTTACCCCACATGACTCGAAACAGGAACAAAAATGTGCAAACAGGTAACTCAAAAGCTAAACAAAGAAATCCTAGCCGGGGCTTGCCATCCAAAAGAAGTGAAGATTCACAAAGCTGCCACTTCAAGATTGTGTGTGCCCTGCGTTAACCATTGGACCTGTTCTTCATTTCGCTGCAACTTGGCCCAATGGCGGAGCCAGAATGTTCCCCTGAAGATTACCTGCAAGAAATTTTTAGGTTGTTTCCTGTCAAACACTGAGTCATTCCTTTGCAGCCAAATTGCCCATATCAAAGCTGCAGCTCCTGCCAAAAAAAAGGGTTTATATTCCCTACCCCCTGGCTGGACCACTAGTTTAAAAGGTGCTGTGTATTACGAGGTGGGGAGAAACCTAATGTCATAAAAATGACTCGCCAAATAGACTTAGCTAGGCGGCAATCAAAAAAGAGGTGTTGTATACTCTCATTTTCATTACAGAAGCAACAACCTTGGTGACCATTCCAGTTCCTTCTGGCTAGATTGTCCTTGGTCAGGAGCACTCCCATCTTTACATACCACATAAAAATCTTGGTTTTTAATGGTATCTTTGTTTGCCAGATTTCCTTGGGTACTTTTATTCCATTGTTGATCAGGTGTTTATACATTGATCTAACAGTGAAAAAACCTGTCTTATTAAGCGCCCAGTTAAAAACGTCCCTCCCCTCTCTCAGCTCTAAGCTCATGACCTGCCCTACCAACTCATTCCAGGCATGTAACCTATCCCCGTATAAACCTCTTCTAAAGGAGACATTCAGTGGAGTGGAGCTCATCACATCAGCCATTGTCGCTCCCTTTTTTTGAACTATATTGAAAAGAGAGGGATACAGAAATTTAAAAGGCCGGTTGCCGCACCAGGTATCTTCCCAAAACCGAACCTGGGTACCGTCGCCGATAGAAAACGAGCTTAGACTTAGGAACTCCTGCTTCATTTCTGTGAGTCCGACCCAAAAATGTGAAACTCCGGGCCTTTTAATTCCACCCCCAAGAGGTTTGGATTTAAGGTACTTGTTTCTGAGCAGATTTTGCCAAATACAGTCCTCGTTTGCTAATTTGAAAAGCGATTTACTCAAAAGGCATTTGTTTTGTACTTCAAGATCTATGATTCCTAAACCCCCTTGTTCTTTAGGTTGACGAATCTGGTCCCATTTTATGGGATGATATTTCTTCTTATGCTGGTCGTTTTGCCAGAAGAAACGGGATCTGAAGTATTCAAGTTTCCTTAGGACTCCTTTTGGAATCGCAAAGAACGAGAGCATGAACATCGGTAAGCTAGAAAGCACTTAATTTATTAGCACTAGCCTACCCCCTGCATATAGCAACTTCCCCTTCCAATCGATGAGCAGCTTTTCGAACCTCTCTTCTATATGCCTCCGGTCACTATTCCTTAGCTTTCTGTAATGCATCGGGAGTCCTAAATATCTAAAAGGAAAGGAGGCCGATCTACAGCCAAAAAGTTGGGAGTAAGCGTCCTCACACTCCCTAGCTTGGCCAAAACAGAAAATGTCACTTTTATGGAAGTTGATTTTCAAACCTAATAGTTTTTCGAACATGCATAGTAAAACCTTCATGTTTCTGGCCTTCTCCAGATCATGATCTAAAAAGATGACTGTGTCATCTGCATATCAAAGGATGGACAAGCCATCCTCTACTAGGTGGGAAATGACTCCGTTCACCTTACCTTCAACTTTCGCTCTATTAATGATTATCGCCAACATGTCCACTACAATATTAAAGAGAATTTGCGAAAGGGGGTCTCCTTGTCTCAGGCCTTTCTTGGTTTGAAAATAAGAACCATTCTGGCCATTGACATTAATTGCTACATTTCCCCCTTGAATAAAAGACTTAATCCAATTGCACCAAGTGGTTGAGAAACCTTTCATTCGTATGGTTTGCTGTAGAAAGTCCCAACGCACCTTGTCATAAGCCTTTTCGAAGTAAATCTTGAAAATGACCCCGTTGAGTTTTTTCCTATGGAGCTCGTGGAGAGTCTCATGCAAGACCACGGCCCCTTCCATAATATTTCTTCCAGGTAGGAAAGCCGTTTATGAAGGCCTGATGATCTTATGGGCCACTTTGACGATTCTATTAGTTGCAACTTTGGTAAAGATTTTGAAGCTAACATTTAACAAATAAATAGGTCTGTATTGTTGTATTTTGGTAGGGTCTCCAACCTTAGGAATAAGAATTATATTACCAAAGTTCAATCTATTTAGCTCAAGGTCTCCCTTGTGGAATTCATCAAAGAGCGCCATGAGATCGCCTTTGATGACATTCCAAAAGACCTGGTAGAACTCCGGTGGGAAGCCATCAGGTCCAGGAGCCTTGTTATGCTTCATCTGGAAAATCGCAGATCTCACCTCATTGACAGTGAACGGAGCTGCCAGAAGATCATTCTCCTGCGGAGACACTTGGGGGATGTCGTCAAGCCTATTTTCATCAAGCACGACATCTGAAATTTCTGGGTACCCAAAGAGATTTTTATAGTAACTGGTGATGTATTTTTTTATCTCTACATCTCCTGTGATAGTTCCATCCTCTTGATCTAGTCTAAACATCCTCGTCTTTCGGTGTTTACCATTAGCTACTAGATGGAAGAATTTCGTGTTCGCATCTCCTTCTAGCAGGTTTTTAACCTTGGCACGTTGGTACCATTTAATCTCTTCTTCCCTTAGCAACTGGGTCACTCTCTCGTGCAGGGCGTGCTTGTGGTTTAACTCATTATAATCTAGTTGAGTATGTTCTGACTTTTTGTCCAACTCATCTAGCTTATCTAAAAGGAGTTTCTTCTCCTTTTTGTATGCCCCACCAACATTTTTGGCCCACCCCCTGAGATGTTGGCGCAGCCTTCTAAATTTGGCCTGCCACCTATCCATTGGGTTACTTCCGTTATCAGTGGATACCCATATGTCCTTAACCATATCGAAGAAACCATCACACAGTAACCACCCTAGCTCGAACTTGAAATCAGTATGAGGAGATAGGCTGTCGCCATCCCCTAAATTAAGAAAGAGAGGTGTATGGTCTGAGATCTCTCTAGTGAGGGCTTGAACCGTAGCTTTGGGGTATTTGTTTTCCCACTCTGTTGTGACCAAAACCCTATCCAACTTTTCAAAAGTTTGGTGCGCTAAAGTATTGGCCCAAGTAAATTGTCTACCCGAAAGATCCAGCTCTCTAAGGTTATACGCGTCTATAACTGCATTAAAGAGAAAAGGCCATCTATTATTAAAATTACCCTTACTCTTCTCCTGGGGTCCTCTCATAATGTTAAAGTCACCACCTATTAGCATAGGTAAGGTCTCTTTGGATGAGAGGTGTGCTAGCTCTGTGAGGAATCTTTGTTTGTGATCCTCCTGAGCCGGCCCATAAATAAGGACCAGATTAGATATAAAGTCTTCCTTCTTACATCTAATCTTGAACCTAACAAAGAAGTCACCTTCTTCAATATTGCCTGCATCAAGAGTTGCTAGGTTAACACCAACCAGCATACCCCCTGATCTCCCTTCAGGCGGTTTACTGTGCCACAAAAATTCCTTGCCTGCACAAAGGTTTTTTAGAAAAGACTGAGGAAAATCTGCAAACCAACAAGTCCTCATCGATCCTTCTTCTGGTTTTTCTAAATCTCAGGTGAGCGATAATCGCCTCCTTCGTCTTGTCAATTCGAAACTCCTTCCTAGCAAAGAACATGCACTGTGGCGCTCCTCTTTAGATATGGATTTTCCTTCTGAAAACACCGACGACCGCGTAGTTTTTACTGATTGTTTTGAGCACGCATTTGGTATGCCTGCTTGCTTGTTTCTGCGTGGCCTTCTCAATTACTACAAGATTGAACTCCATCATCTACCCCCAAACTCAATTTCTCAACTTGCCTTCTTTGTTCCCCTATGTGAAGCTTTCCTTGGTATACTCCCCCACTTCGATCTCTGGCGCTACCTTTACCATCTGAATGTAAATAACGCTGCTCTGTCCCCTGGTATAATTGTCGGTGCTTATTTTAGTTTACGCCAGGGTGTAAAATCTCACTACTTCACTCTGCCTCTTAAAGATTCCAAAAAAGGTTGGAATACTAATTGGTTTTATATCCAAAATCATGATCATAGCCTTCCTCCCCGCTCTGGTAAACCCCCATGTCTTATTGACGAGTGGAACCAACGTGCCAGCCCCAGCTCTCAACAATAGATCAATGCTATTCTCAAACGTATTGCTTGGTTGAAAAGCAAAGGTTTGACCCATGGTCATGTGTTCTGTGATTTCCTCAACAAATGCATCCAACCCCTGAAAGATCGTCCTCATCCTGCCTTTGATTACTTCGGCCAGATTGACTGTTCTGCCAAAGATTCTTCAGAAATTTCTTATGGTGATCTGAAAATTCATCTAGGTACTTTCCTTTCCGAGTGGCACATTGAACAGGTGGCCCCTTTGACATATTGCGTGAAACGTCCACCTCCAAGGGTAATTTTCTTAATACTTTTGCTGCTCATTTGTACTTTTCATTCTGTCCTCCTGACTAAATATATCTTGTGACTTGCTACTTTCAGGATTTGGCAGTAAAGTTTCATTCGGATCCTCCTTTTCCCAATGAACTTCAACAAAAAATAGCTGCCCTTCCTAATAACTTCCTTGCTTGGTATGAGCGTAATCAGCTAGGTACAGGATCTTCAAAGCCTGTTAACTCCGAGGTCAGTGCAGCTAGTTTTGACTCCACTGGATACGTTGCTGTGTCTCCCACTAAATGCCGTCGTCGTCACATGGTACAGAAAATTGCTGCTAGTCGAGCTGCCCTTCAACCTGATGAATCTGCCCAGTCTGACTCCAATGCTCCCTTAACTCGTTCTGAAAAACGAGCCCATGAGAATGAGGCAGCCCCTGTGAATCTAAGTACTACTGTCTCAACTTCCTCTATTCAACATGATTTAGAGCCTGCTCCTGCCCCTTCCACAACGTCGTTGATAATTCCACTTCCTAAACTCAGAAGACTTAGGAGGTAATTACTTGTTCTCTTCCTTATATCTTTATACTGTGTATGTATATGTCTTTACTATCTTTTCCCTTGCAGTTGTACTTCTGATGGATCCAGCCGAGCATCGCCAGTTGCTCCTGACACCAGCTCGGCCAGACAACAGATTCAAGACTAAGACATGGCAGATGCAGCTGATGCTGAAACAACTCAATATGCAGCCAGCAAAGATCAATCAGTAGCTGTTGACCCTCCTCTCGAGCCATTGACTCTTGGAATGCCTTTTTCTTCTCAGTCACATGGGGAGCCCTTTTGCTGCTACAAACCGGTCGGCTGGTGATGTAGCCCCCAAGACCATCCGTGAAACTGGCAGTATCCACCAACGCTTAGAGGTTTATTTACTAATTTCTTCCTTCATACCTATATTTTTCTTCTGCTAATTCCATGTTTCATGCAGACTGCTTTTGATCAGGTTGTTGGTGTATCTAAAGTGCTTTCTGATGCTCAGACTTACATCAGAAATCTTGAAGAAAAAATGTTCAAGATGGGAAAAACTGAATCAGGTAATACTAAACTCATTATGCTTCTGTTGTTCTTTTTGTGCTTCAACCACCTCCTTTCTTCATAATCTACAGATTTAAATAATCTCTTGGACGATGCTGATAAGAAAATCAAGTCTTGGAAAAGAAAGCTCAGAAAGCGGAAGCCGCTCGGGAACAACTTAAAGCTTGCCTTGACCAGGAAAAATTGGCTCACGAGGTAACTGCTCAAGATTGCTCTACTGCTTATTGTCTTCTGGATGAAGCATATAGACTTAATATTGAACTACAGGAGACAAAGAAATCCCTTCGTGCTGATCTTGAAGAGTCTCGGAATTCTTACAAGAAACTTGAGACAGAATTTGAAGGCCTAAAGCTTCAATTGTAGGTTTCTTTCTTGCGGATCTAAGCCCGAGAACCCACCACTAGCGAGTACTAGGTGTAAAAAGTCTTAGCATTCGAATAGATCTAGCAGAGGGAGGAAGAGAGGGTTTCACCTTCGGTGCTGGGGAAGGGCGTGATCGGTGGTCCATGACCAACGGAGTTTCCTTGCTCGGTGCGGCGGCGGTCCTCCACCTCCTTGTCCTGCTGCTCCTTGAGGCGGCGCTCCTCCGCCTCCTTAGCCTCCTGCTCCCTCCTCTACTGCTCCTGCTCGGCGGCGCTGCTCTCGTTGTCATCGGCCATCGAGTCGGCGGTGACGGGCGGCGTCGGGAGCGGCTCTTCCAGTCACTAGCTGCGCCAGGAGATCGGGTCCCTCGGTGGTTCTGTTGGGCTAGGGTTTAGCGGTGTACGGCTTGCGTTGGCGTCCGCGCTGGCCCCCTGGGCCCCTCTTTATATGGTGCACTGTGACTGGGGGCCACAACCAAAAGTGGAAGGTCGCGCCCCCGATCAGGGCGCGTGATCATCTCCGGATCGGTCTCTTGACCGTTCCCGAGATCAAATCCAACATTCTCCCCCTTTGATCTCGTCTTATCACGTCTTGTGAGTTTCAAAATTCATTATGTGCTTTGTCTCTTGATAGATCAATATATTGAGACCAATGCGTTCAAATTGCCAGTTACGCGCAATTGAACTCATTGACTACAATACATCTCTCTATCTTAAAACCAACCTTTCTGTGAGATGGTTGTTTCAATCAGCCCTCAATCCAGAATCATAGACCTTTCTGTAAACCCATGCCGGCTAAGTGTTTGTCAAACACTTTGGGTGAAACGCCTTTAGTCAGCGGATCCGCAAGCATTTCTTCGGTTCCTAAATGCTCCACTTCAATAGTGTGATTCTGGATTCTTTCTCTCACAACATAGAACTTAATTTCAATGTGCTTCGATGCACCACTAGATCTATTGTTGTGAAAGTAATCTACTGCCGACGAATTGTCGCAGTATATCTTGAGTGGTTTTTCAATGCTATCTACCACTCTCAATCCGGGTACAAATTTCTTTAACCACATGGCCTGTCCCGTTGCCTCATAACAAGCAATAATCTCAGCGTACATTGTCGACGATGCAACAATGGATTGCTTGCAACTCTTCCATGATACTGCCCCTCCTGCCAAAGTGAACACGTATCTAGACGTGGACTTCTTGGTGTCTTTACACCCTGCCCAGTCTGAATCTGAATAGCCTATTAACTGTAAGGCGTCTGTCTTTCTATACGTCAACATGAGGTCTTTCATCCCTTGCAAGTATCGCAAGGCTTTCTTTGCAGCTGCCCAGTGAGCTCTTCCTGGGTTTGACTGGTATCTTCCAAGCATCCCGGTTGTGAATGCTAAGTCATGTCGTGTGCACACTTGTGCATACATAATGCTTCCAACCGCAGAAGCATATGGAACCGCTTTCATCTGATCCTTTTCATATTCATTCTTGGGACATTGAAAATTCCCAAACTTGTCGCCATGTGCTATCGGAACAAGGCCTGCATTACAGTTATGCATGTGATACCTTTTCAAGACATTTTCAATGTATGTCTTTTGAGACAATCCTAGCATGCCTCTTTTTCTGTTTCTGGAGATTTGAATCCCCAGGACATAGGATGCCTCCCCCAGATCCTTCATATCATAATTTGAACATAGAAATCTCTTTGTCTCTAGCAGCAAATCCATATCGCTGCTAGCTAGTAGGATATCGTCCACGTACAAGACTAGGAAAATATACCTTCCGTTTCGGAACTTTGCATAAATGCAATTATCCTCAACATTCTCTTTGAAACCAAACTCTCGAATGGTCTCATCAAACTTCAAATACCACTGTCTTGAAGCTTGTTTCAATCCATAAATGGATTTCTTTAGGTGGCATCACATATCTTCTTTTCCTTCCACGACAAAACCTTTGGGTTGAGCCATGAAAACATTTTCATTAAGCACTCCATTCAGGAATGCTGTCTTTACATCCATTTGGTGTAATTCCAAATCAAAATGAGCAACTAGTGCCATGATAATTCTGAAGGAGTCTTTTGACGAAACGGGTGAGAAGGTTTTGTTGTAATCGATTCCCTCTCTTTGAGTGAAGCCTTTCGCCACTAATCGGGCTTTGTATCTTTCGATGTTCCCTTTGGAGTCTCTTTTGGTCTTATAGACCCATTTGCAACCTACTTTCTTTGCCCCTTTGGGAATCACCTCTAAGTCCCAGACTTTGTTAGTATCCATAGATCTCATTTCATCCTCCATAGCGGCAAGCCACTTGGATGAGTCAGGACCCCTCATAGCTTCCTCATATGTAGTAGGATCGCCCTCCAGGGTTATGTCCTCACTAACATATACCTCGTAATCGTCAGGAATCGCAGTTTTCCTTACTCTTTGTGACCTTCTCAAAGGCACATTTTGTTCTTCCACTTGAGGCTGCTCTGGTGGTGGGTCATCGGGCACAATGTCTTGTTTTGGTTCCATAGCCTCAGTTGCATCAGGAGCCTCAGGCTCAGGAATTGCAACAGGAGATGGAGACTCGAGAACTGGTAACTCAGGGACCGGTGTAATTTCCGGTTCATTTATTGTCGTGCTCGACGAACCAACATCCACAGCAGGGGTCGCAACAACAGTTGGTTGAACTGGTGGTGCTTCCTCAGCCGGCATCGAGAAGTATGGTTCTTCCACCATTGGAAATGGGACATACGTCCTCTTTTCTTGAAGGTTCACTTCTCGAGGTGCCGTACCCCCCCGGATCATGTCATTTTCAAGAAACACTGCGTGTCTTGTTTCAACGAATTTCGTGTGTCTATCTGGATAGTAAAATCTAAAGCCTTTCGACCTTTCAGGGTAGCCAATAAAATGGCAACTCACTGTCATTTCGTCTAATTTACCTTGTGAGGGGTTAAATATCTTGGCCTCAGCTGGGCAGCCCCACACGTGCAAATAATTTAATGTGGGCTTTCTTCCAGTCCATAACTCGTATGGAGTCTTGGTGACAGACTTACTGGGAACCCGATTAAGTATATGAATGGCGGTTTTTAATGCCTCCATCCACAGACTAACCAGAAGAGTCGAGTAGCTTATCATATTTCGCACCATGTCCATTAAGGTGCGATTTCTTCTTTCTGCTACTCCATTCTGCTGAGGTTCACCCGGTGTAGAATACTGGGCTACTATTCCATTTTCTCGCAGGAACCTTGCAAAAGGTCCAGGAATTTGTCCATACTGCGTATGTCGACCGTAGTACTCCCCCCCACGGTCAGATTTGACGATCTTTATTTTCAAATCAAGCTGATTCTCAACTTCAGCTTTAAATATCTTGAATTTGTCTAACGCTTCTGATCTTTCTTTTATGGGGTAAATGTAGCCATATCGGGAGTAATCGTCTGTGAACGTTATAAACGAGTCATAACCGTCCACAGTCCTCTCCGGGAATGGACCACAAATGTCTATATGGATTATTTCCAATACTCCCGAGCTACGCTTAGCGTTTTTCTTAATTTGTTTCGCAAGTTTTCCTTTGATGCAATCAATGCATCGGTCTAAATCCATAAAGTCTAACGGATGGAGAATATCATCTTTTATTAATCGTTCTATCCTCCCCCTCGAAATGTGGCCTAAGCGACAGTGCCATAATTTCGACGAAGTTTCTCCATCGTTTCTTTTACGTTTCTTTGTCGTAATCGTTTTAGGTACAGAATCGGATGCATCAATTTCATTCACAACATTGCATTGGGAAAGCAAATAAAGCATGTCTCGTCGGACGGCGAGACCAACATCCTTGTTATTACAACGAATAACACACTTATGATCCCCAAAATGACAATGTATCATCTCATCATCAAGTCTAGAGACAGAAATCAAATTCCTCTTTAAAGAGGGAACAAAAAGAACATCTCTCAATAACAGTACAAAACCATCATCTAATTCTAGAGAAAGATCTCCAATGGCTTTGACTGGGGCTTCTTTTCCGTTAGCTACTCTAACGTTTCTTCTGCCCTTTCCAACATCCTCCTTGTTCGGAAGCCCTGTAAACAATTCGCAACATGTACAGTTGCACCCAAGACAATCCACCAAGCATTAGTGGAAAAATCTAAGTACAGGGATTCATCAATAAAGGTCACTTGATTTGTACCTTTTTCTTTCTGGATGAGAGACCTCAACCAATCTGGACAATCCTTCTTGTGGTGCCCTTCTTGGTTGCAGTGCAAGCAAGTATTGTAGGGCACAGGGAAGAACTTGTGAGGATTCTTCCCCTTGCCATGATTATGATTCACGGCAGGGGGCTTGCTCGAGGACTGTCCAAGATCACCCTTAGGTCCTTTCTTGAAGACTGACCTGGAGTTCTTGTTCATTTTCTTTGACTGATGTGATGCATAGTTGAGGGAGTCACTCTTGTGACTTTTGAGCCTCTCTTCTTCTTGCAAGCACTGAGCCATCAGCTGATCAATTGTCCATCTGTCCTTGACAGTGGTGTTGTAGTGCACATGAAAGGTTTCATATTCTTTTGGAAGTGATTTCATAATCATGTGCACCACAAAATCCTCAGGCAAATCTTTGCCCAAGTACTTGTTCAGCTTGGTTGCAGTGCTAGTCATATTTTGGATGTAGGCTCGCACTCCAGAGCTATCACACCTTGTGTTGGTCAAATCATCTGCCAAAGCGCTAGCATACGCCTTGGAGGATCTAGTAAACTGAGTCTTCAGTCTATCTAGAAGCTCCTTGGCAGTAGCACACTCTGGTATAGACCCTTTAATGGAGTCATCAATAAGGTGTCGAATAATCTTCAAACATTTATTGTTTGAAATCTCCCACTTTCTTTTCTCGATGCTGTATTGCATCATCTTCTGCTCATAATGAGCATCGCCTACAGGAGGCTCAGTGGGTCTATCAGTCTGGTGTGCATAATCCAAGTCACTCAAAGTGAGCATTATGTCAATATTCTTCCGCCAAGAGGGATAGTTATTCCCCTTGAGCGAATCAATCTTCCCCATCTAAGTGAGGAGCATCGCAGCATTAAGCCCTTCGTCAACAATAAAACATAAATCAAATTAGATCATGGTCAAAAGTAACATGAAATCCTCATGCATGAATTAAAATCAACGTTGGTGGAAATTAAATCATGCAGAAAAAACGATCTCTATTCTAGATTCATCGTTGGATAAAAATAGAATAAAATCAGAAAGATAATCATGACTCATCATTAAATTTAACGTTGGTTAAATAAATAACGATAAAGTCATACACATTCTAATAACATGCATATCTCTAAATAGTTATTCGCGTTGGTTTCAAAGAATTCAGAGACAATGCACATTTAAAAAGCATATCATCAGCAGTGGAAACAAGGTCTAGATCAAAAATCTAAATTCTGTATATTTAACTCCAAGCACATATTTCTAATAATCATGCAAAAAGCATTTATCAATAATCTGCAAAAAAAAATGCAGGGAAAAGAAAAGAACCCTACGCTCGAATCTGGCCGAAACGGCCCAAAAATTGGCCCAATTTGGCCCACAGCCTGGTCTGGCGGGGCAGCGTGCGAGCCAGGCCAGGACAACCTAGGCCTGGGCCACGCATCTGGCCTAGCCCAGCTGACGGCCGCGCGCGCCCCCGCCTTCATCTCTGCCGTCGATCGAGATCCGACGGCGGGCGTCCATTCGAGCGGGGTACAAAAGCCCGAAAAAATCGGCCGGGATTGAAACCCTAGGCCATTTCTCCCCCGCCCCCGCGCCTGCTGTCTGCCGCCGCTCACCTCACCCTTCCCCACCGACGCCGGCGAGAGAGATGGAGGACGCGGCGGTCCCATCGGCGCCGCCCACGTGACTTCTCGACGGCGCGCGCGCCCGCCCGAGGGTGGACGCGTCGCCGCCGAGCAGCCCCGTGGCAGCGCACTCTGTCGCCAGCTTGCAGGCGCACCGGTGAGCCGGCACGGCGGCCGCGAGCGTCTACCTGGACGCCGGCGAGGCCGATGGAGCCAGGTAAGCCCTCTGGGCCTTCTCTATTTGTCGCGGGATTGGGGTTTTTGTAGGGTTAGGGTTTCGCTCTCCCCCATTTCTATTGAACCGAAGTCCAAATCGACCGCTAGGGTTAGGGTTCGGGCCATGCCTGAGCTCATCTGATACCAAATGTAGGTTTCTTTCTTGCGGATCTAAGCCCGAGAACCCACCACTAGCAAGTACTAGGTGTAAAAAGTCTTAGCATTCGAATAGATCTAGGTGAGGGAGGAAGAGAGGGTTTCACCTTCGGTGCCGGGGAAGGGCGCGACCGGTGGTCCATGACCAACGGAGTTTCCTTGCTCGGTGCGGCGGCGGTCCTTCACCTCCTTGTCCTGCTGCTCCTTGAGGCGGCGCTCTTCCGCCTCCTTAGCCTCCTGCTCCCTCCTCTGCTGCTCTTGCTCGGCGGCGCTGCTCTCGTTGTCGTCGGCCATCGAGTCGGCGGTGACGGGCGGCGTCGGGAGCGGCTCTTCCAGTCACTAGGCGCGCCGGGAGATCGGGTCCCTCGGTGGTTCTGTTGGGCTAGGGTTTAGCGGCGTACGGCTTGCGTTGGCATCCGCGCCGGCCCCCTGGGCCCCTCTTTATATGGCGCACTGTGACCAGGGGCCACAACCAAAATAGGAAGGTCGCGCCCCGGATCAGGGCACGTGATCATCTCCGGATCGGTCTCTTGACCGTTCCCGAGATCAAATCCAACATCAATCAGCCGAGCTGTCTCAAGCTGCAGAACAATTTGTTACTCGAGCTCTTACAGAACGAGGCCCTGGCCGGGCACTGCTAGCCAGGATGAAAGATGCTGCTGATAATGTTCATGAGATGGTGACTGGGACTGCCAGGGGTTGTCTTGTTGATGCTCTCTCAATAGTCTAGGTACACTTCCCTGCTGTATACCTTGAATGCGTAGTGTTTGGACATCCGGACAGTCTATCTGACGCCCAAGTAGATGAGCTAGAGCGAGGTGCGCGCCCGTCGGAGATCATATTGTTAATACTTTGCAGTCCCACAGTGCCCCACCAGAGTGTAAATAGTCCGTAAAGTACTGAATCTGCTGTGTAAAAGATACTCTTTCTGCACTTGTTTTTGACTGGTGATATAATATTCATTCATCTTTTGACATAAAGTGCCGGTCGTACAGAATTGCATGTTTAGAGCACTCGCCCTCATCACAGCTTAAACAAAATAGCTTGTTTAGAGCACTCGGGCTCGTGACAGTGTAAATAGGACAGCTCGTTTAGTGCACTCGGGCTCGCGATGGCCAAACAAAACACCTCGATTAGAGCACGCAGGCTCATGACGGCTAAACAAAACAGCTCGTTTAGAGCACTGGGGCTTACGACAGCTAAACAGAACAGCTCATTTAGAGCACTCAGGTTCATGATGGCTAAACACACCTCGATTAGAGCACGCAGGCTCATGACGGCTAAACAAAACAACTCGTTTAGAGCACTGGGGCTTACGACGGCTAAACAGAACAGCTCATTTAGAGCACTCAGGTTCATGACGACTAAACAGAACAGCTCGTTTAGAACACTCAGGCTCACGACGGCTAAACAGAACAGCTCGTTTAGAGTGCTCAGGCTCATGGCAGCTAAACAAATTAGCTCGTTTAGAGCACTTGGGTTCATGACGGCTGAACAAAACAGCACGTCTCATGACGGCTAAACAAAACAGCTCGTTTAGAGCACTCGGCCTCATGACGGTTGAACCAACAGCTCGTTTAGAGCACTCGGGCTCACGACGGCTCAATAGAATAGCTCGTTTAGAGCACTCGGGCTCACGACGGCTAAACAAAATAGCTCGTTTAGAGCACTCAGGCTCACGATGGCTGAACAAAACAGCTCGTCTCATGACGACTAAACGAAACAGCTAGTTTAGAGCACTTGGGCTCATGGCGGCTAAACCAAATAGCTCGTTTAGAACACTCGGGCTCATAACGGCTAAACAGAACATCTCGTTTCGAGCATTCGGGCTCATGACGGCTAAACAAAACAGCTAGTTTAGAGCACTCGGACTCATGACGGCTTAAGAAAACAGCTCGTTTGCAGCACTCGGGCTCATGACGGCTTAAGCAAAACAACTCATTTAGAGCACTCGGGCTCATGACGGCTGCTATGCGTAGTACTTCCTCAAATGCTCTATATTCCACGAATTCGGAACTTCTGAGCCATCATCCCTCTTTAGTCTGTATGCTCTAGGTCAAGTTACCTCAGCTACCACAAATGGTCCCTCCCATGGTGGTGATAGTTTGTGCTGACCGATTTTGGCCTTGACTCGCCTCAACACAAGGTCTCCAACATTGAACGATTGCTCTCTTACATTGAGATCAAATGGTACTTTCTTAGTGACTGCTGATGGCTGCTTGAAGCGCAACGACCATCCGTTCTTCTTCAATCTGATCAATATCAAGCAGTATGCTGTGCTCTGCCTCAGCCATATTATTAAAGGCCACTCTTGGAGCTCCATATAGCAAATCAGATGGTATAATAGCTTCTGATCCATGTACCATAAAAAACGGAGTATTGTAATTTATAGCTTTGCTAGGTTGAGTGCGTAGCCCCTAGATTACATGAGGTAACCCCTTGATCCATCCCGATCCCGATTCATTTAATCTGTCATATATCCTTACCGTTTGCCCTTTCTACTTGCCCATTTGCTCTGGGATGCATGACTGATGCATAGCACACTTCTATTGCGTGATTCTCACAAAAATCAAAGAACTCACTGCCTATAAAATTACTTCCAAGATCTATAATTATCTTGCTCAGTACTCCAAATCTATGCATTATTTCTTCAACAAACTCTGCTGCCTGTTTTGCCTTTAATGTGTTGATTGGTTTGTACTCAATCCACTTTGCAAACTTGTCAATGGCTACGAAAACATGATCATAACCACCTTGAGCCTTTTTGAAAGGTCCAATCATATCAAGCCCCCAGCAAACAAATGGCCAAGACAAGGAATGTTCTGCAGCTGCTGTGCTGGCAAATGATGTTGGCGTGCGTAATATTGACATCATTTACACTTTTTGACCAAATCTTCTGGATTCCTTTTTGCTGTTGGCCAGAGAAACCCTGCTCGAAATGCTTTGCCCACCAGTCTCTGTGATGCTGCATGATTCCCACATGTTCCCGAGTGGATTTCTTCCAATAATTCAACCCCTGTTTCTTTTGTGATGCATTTCATGAGTACACCAGAGAATGCCCCTCTTTTATACAGATCTTTATCTACAACTATGTATCCTTTACTACGCCGCTCCACTCGGTCTGCCCCGGCATTGTCTTGTGGGAGTTCTCCTGCCAATATATAATTTATTATCAGGGTTCTCCAGTAGGCTATGCTGATGGTCATTACCTCCATCCCCTTTGTAACCTCCTGTGCCTGATTTGAAACTGAAACCTCTTCCTCTTCTTGAATTGACGGTTTATGTAACTCATGTACAAAGACTCCTATTGTCACTTTCGCTCTTGATGATCCTAATTTTGCCAGCACATCGGCTGCAACATTTTCTTCTCGGACAATGTGATGAAATTCTAGACCATAAAATGTGTTCTCCAATTTTCTAACTTCAGCACAATAAGGGTCCATCTTTTCACTTGTACAGCTCCAATCCTTGTTTACTTGATTAATTGCTATCTTCGAATCTCCGTAAACTAGCAATCTTTTGATGCCTAATGATACTGCAATGCGCAATCCATGTAGCATAGCTTCGTTTTCTGCTGCATTATTTGATGCTTTAAAAAGTAGTTGCGGAACATACTTCAACTACTCCCCTTTTGGTGATATGAATAATATTACAGCTCCTGCTCCATCTAACTGAAGGGATTCATCAAAATACATAACCCAGTGCTCAGGCCCCTCGGGATTTTTTTGGAATTGATGTTCTGTCCACTCAGCTATAAAATCTGTTAATGCCTGAGATTTGATTGATGTCCTTGGCTTGAAATCGATATCAAACACTCCTATTTCATAGGCCCACTTGGCTATCTGACCGGTTGCATCTCGATTATGCAGGATATCACCAATCGGGAACACTGTCATGACTATCACTTTGTGTTCTTCAAAGTAATGCCGCAACTTCTGAGTGGTTATGAGCATTGCATATATCAACTTCTGTACTTGCGTATATCTGATTTTGGATTCACTCAATACTTCACTAATATAATAAACTAGTCATTGTACTAGCTGTAGATACCCCTCTTCTTTATGCTCTACTACCAGTACCGTACTGACCACGTGCGTAGTACAAGCTAGATATAATAGTAGTTCTTCTGGCTCCTCAGTAACTGTACGTCGCCTTGGTGCTGTTAAAATGGGTGATGATGAAAGAAACTTTTTGAGATCTCAAAAAGCTTGATCTACCTCCGTTGTTCATGAGAATTTATCTGCCTTCTTAAGTAATTTAAAGAACGGCATCTCTCTTTCGCGTAATCATGATATGAAACGACTCAGTGCTGCAATGCATCCTGCTAACTTTTGTACATCCTTAACTGCTCGGGGCGGCTCCATACGAGTTATTGCTCCAACTTTCTCTAGATTAGCTTTAATACCTCTATTGCTGACTATAAATCCAAGCAATTTTCCTGAAGGGATCCCAAACACACACTTCTTGGGGTTCAACCTCCATAACCTCAAGTTTTTTAATGTTTCTTCTAAGTCTGTAATTAAATCATCTGCTTTTCTGGTCTTAATTACTACATCATCGGCATATGCTTCCACGTTTCTTCCCCATTGTGAAGCAAAACACCTTTGTATTGCACGTTGATACATAGCCCCTGCATTTTTGAGCCCAAAAGACATTGTTGTATAACAATATGCCCCATAAGGTGTGATGCAAGATGTTTTCTCCTGATCTTCTTCTGCTAGATGAATTTGATGATATCCCATGTAGCAATCCAGAAAACACAACAATGCACAACCAGCTGTAGAATCCACTACTTGATCTATTCGTGGTAACCCGAACGGATCTTTTGGGCAATGTTTGTTTAAATAAGTATAATCCACACACATACGCTATTCTTTACTTTTCTTTTCAACCAGAACTAGATTAGCTACCCAGTCGGGGTGATATACTTCCCTGATGAATCCAGCAGATAACAGCTGAGTGATTTCCTTTCGTATAGCTTCTCTCTTCTCATAACTGAAACGTCTTAGTTTCTGCTTGATCGGCCGCACTTTTGGATCGACTAGTAGCTTATGCTCGGCCAATTCCCTTGGTACACCAGGCATATCAGGCGATTTCCATGCAAAAATATCCCAGTTATCCCTTAGTAACTGGACAAGTGCGCTTTCCTATTTATCATCTAGACCTGTCCCAATTAGGACGCTTTTTGACTCGTCGGCTAGACCCAGACTCACTCGTCGAATTTTCTCCACTGGCTTCATACCTTCTGGCTCTGATGGTGGTTTGGGTAGACCAACATTTTCTTTACCCACTGCCTCCACTTCTGTTACTAATTGGATTTTCCTTGTGTTCCTTTCTGCTTCCTCAGCAAGAGATAAAGCTTCGGTATTGCATTCATGTGACACCCTGAGATTACCTCTAATGGTTAATACTCCTCTTGGTGCTGGCATCTTCATAATTAGATAAGTGTGATGCGGGACAGCCATAAACTTTGTCAAGACCGGGCGGCCCAATATAGCATGGTATGATGTTTCAAAATCTACTATTTCAAACCGTAAGTACTCCGAACGGTATTTATCCAGATCTCCAAATGTAACTGGCAAACATATGCTGCCGAGCGGTATTGATCCTCCACCTGGTACTATACCATAAAAAGCAGTATCCGACTATTCGAGACTTTCCCGACTGATTCCCATTCTGTCCAGTGTTGATGCGGATAAAATATTGAGGCCACTTCAGCCATCAATTAATACTTTCTTGACTCTGGTATTTCCAATGATAGGGTCTAAAACAAGTGGAAACTTACTTGGACATTCAAAATTAAACCACAGATCCGCTCGGCTGAATGAAATTGGTACCTCTGACCATGGGTAATATGTTAATGTAGCCTTTTTAGCGCAAAAAACCTGTCGACTGATGAGCTTTTGTTGTCATTTTGTCTCGTGTGAATCATGTCCACCAATTATAATGTCACCTCATGATTAACTTGGGGAAAACCATCCTTCTTAGCGTCTGGCTGATTGTCATTATCTTTCTTCTTATTGCCATCATCCTTCTTTTCTTCTGTCTTACCAAACCTCTCCATTAAATCGAAACAATCCTTCATTGCATGTCGCCCATTGGGATGAAAGGGGCAAGTCACCATCATAAGATAATCAAACTCCTGCTTGCGATATCTCCGACTGGATTCTAAGGTTGCCACTGTCTCTTGTATCTTACGCTTGCGGTTGTCATTCCATCGATTATCGGACTGGTTAGTTCAATTATCCCATCGCCTTTGTGTGTATTCTTGATTTCCTCTCCTGTCTTCCCATTGCCAGGGCTGTTGCTTTTCCACCACCGGTCGGCTTGGACCAAATACATCTTTTACTGCTTCTGCTGCACTAGCGTGCCGATTTGCCTTATAAAACATCGCCTCCACAGTTTCGGGAGGTTTCTTTTGTAAACTTTTGAAAAGTTCCTGATCACACAGGTTATGAATGAAGTGATACATGACCATCGCATCATCTATCCCCGGTATTCTGTTGCGCATCTGAGTGAATCTCTGAATAAAATCCCGCATACTTTCATTCTGTGCTTGAACAAAACCCCGTGGATCCCATTGAGTAGCTGGCCGATGGAATGAAGCTTGAAAATTACCAATAAGCCTTTCGCATAACTGGCTCCACGTGTCAATTGAATTAGCTGGTTGATTCTGTAGCCACGTTAATGCTGATTCTCCAAGCATAATTGGTAAGTATGCCGCCATGACAGCACGAGATCCTCCAGCCGCTCGGATTGCTGTAGAATATATTTGTAACCAACTTTTTGGATCCACCTTTGGCTCGTACTTGTCCACATTTACGATTATGAAAGTTGGAGGCCACTCAACCGCTCGAAGTCAATCTGTAAATGCCACAAACCCGTCGAACACCATACCATTAGTGGCTGCTCCCGTATTCGTTCTTCCTCCTCCGAATGGTTGTTGGGGCGGTTGGTTACCCTGAACCGGTGGTTGCTGTCGTGGTGGTTGGTTGTTATCGTACTGATTCTTTCCTGAAGAAGCTACTACAGAGCTTGCAGGTGCCGCTTGAGCCCCCAGCATACCATGTTGCGCATCATACTGGTGTCGTCGTTGTAACTCAGCTGCATCCTTCTGTGTTCGTCGATCCTCAATAATGCGACATGCATCATTAGGCGCAGGTGCTCTTTTATGTGGATTTTCTTGACCATGATGTCTCTGAGACCCCGTCACTTGGGACGTGGTTGGGGCTCCCACAAATTGCTTAATGTTGACCGCTGCATTTTGTGCTAGTACTTTGAGCCGCTCAGCATGAGCCGAGGGCGGGAGCTCCCGCAACACCTGATTAATAGCTGCCATATACTGAGCTAGAGTATCAAAAACTTCCCTAGGTCGTGCCCGTTCAAACTCTTCATCGAGATTTCTCTGCAATTCAGCGTTGATTCGCCTATGTGCTTGCTTCGTATAATTTTTCCTTATTCAAGCCTCCCTTTGTTCCGGTGTTTCTCCATCTACTGATGTTTCGTCGTCAGATACTACTCGGATTCCTCTTGCTACACGACGGATGTCGCGGTCTTGATTTCACTCTTCACGACGCTGCAGAGCACAGGCTGATTCTCCCAGGCGCGGCGGTTCATTGTCAGATATGTCCATGTCCTCCAGCTCGCCATCAATCGCTAAAACTTCAAATGGTGAAAAACTCCCTGAGCTGCTGCAAATAGGCTTTGGTGACGCTGGATATGGTAGTAACATTTGATTATCATCACTCCCAAATTCCTCCCTTGCTTTCTCCATCTTAATACGAGCGCATCTGCTAGTATCCGCTGCTGTGTTGTTTATTCGGAACGGAATCCTACTCGGGTGAGAAGAGACTTCCAAACCTGAGTCCCCCTCGGATTCCCCCTGAGTTGACCTAGGGACTTGACGAAGCTTCTCTTCAGATTCGGCAACGAAACTCATCGAGCCAAAGGTGAAAGTTTCGCCGACACGAAGTTGAACTTGACGAACAACTTGACTGCCATCAAACTCTCCTTGATCGTCAGACGCCCAGCCCCATACCTGGCGCGCCATCTGTTGGTGTTATGCACTGGCAGTCTGGCCAGGGGTGTGACACACCCCCGTCCAGGTTTATCATACAGGGTGGTCGTCGACAGGTGTTTGATGGTTACGGGACACAGAGAATATACGATTTAGACAGATTTGGGCCGCTAAATAGCATAATACCATTCGTCCTGTATGTTGCTTTGTCTTTATTGATCATGAAACAACTAGGTCGCAAGTCGAGATCGCCTCACTGAACTCGAGAACCTAGCGATTATGAGTATGCTAAAAGATCCGATGCCCCATGGGGTTCCCTGCCGGCCGATTATCAGTCTGTTTGATAGCCTGCACAGACCCCTAGCCAGGCTAGAATAGCCCAACCTTGTCTGTTTGTTTACCTGGGCTGCCTCCGGGGCCAGGCCCAAACAATGCAACTTCACCCCTCAAACCTGGCTCTGGAAGAACGGTGGAATTGGCCGTTCATTCCTGGCCTGGTCACGCGCGTGCAACTGGCCAGGGCGGCTAGCTCCTTTTGGCCAACCGTACACCTCCCTCTCCGCCGCGACTCCCCAGGCGGCGAGGTCCTCCACCGCCCACCCCCGCCGTGACTCCCCAGGTGGTGAGCTCCTCCACCGCCCGCCCCCACCGCGACTCGCCTAGGCGGCGTGGTCCTCCATTGCCCGCCCCCGCCGCGACTCGTCCAGGCTGCGGCGAGCTCCTCCACCGCCTACCCCCACCGTGACTCGCCTAGGAGGTAACCTCCACCGCCTAGGCTCCGCCATGGTGTGCTCCTTGGCTCTCCGCCCGGTGGCCTCCTCCTCCTCCCACCGAGCCGTGCGCGTCGTCGAGGTCATCGTCAAGGGCGGCGGCCTTTGCAACCGCAGC
Source organism: Paspalum vaginatum (assembly GCA_030272315.1). Classification (NCBI taxonomy): domain Eukaryota; kingdom Viridiplantae; phylum Streptophyta; class Magnoliopsida; order Poales; family Poaceae; genus Paspalum; species Paspalum vaginatum. The sequence goes on along the minus strand of CM059017.1, from coordinate 40,507,789 downwards.
GGCGATGGGGGATTTGGCGGCCTTGACGGCGAGCGCGGTCACGAGAGGAGGGGAGCGCGGCCGCGAGCAGGCTCGTTGAGGGGAGGCTCGCCGGAGCAGGAGCAGGCCGGGAGGAGAGGCTCGCCAGAGGGAGGCGAAACCAACATGTTCTTTGTTGCAAACCAAACAAACTCTATTGTTGTACAGCTGATGTGGCCATCCACAACCAAACACACACCCATGTCTTGCCCCAGTCAGGCCTCGGCTAGCTTGGCTCCAAATCTTAGCCAGGTTAGAACTGGACACACTACCAAAACAGACCCTATATAGCCCCGAGTGGAAAGGTTACAGGCCAACCGATCTCGAGTCAGTTTCAACTAGACACCTACTAGGACTCGTCGGCTCAATTAGCCGACCAGCCCACCACTCTGCTAGGCACAACCTGGTTGAATTGCAACTCGACCCCTACCCGACTGCTTGTCAGGTGATTGCTTTTCCGCTATCTGAGGTACCCTGTGGATCTATCCCCTGCAGCTACTATGAGCACCGTGCTCACCTCGGCCTACTCCATTGATTCCTCACCATCTAGACAGCCGTCGCATCCCTGAGCGCCCGGCGAACCACACGTCCGCCACAGCCACCATAGTGAACACAATGACGCTGTGGAGCACCATATCTTCCCCGTCGTCTCGGCTTGCACCACCAAGGTCGCCGCCGCCATGCGAAACTCATGGACGCCTCCTCGGCTGGCCTCCGACTCAAAACTGCCAGATCAAGCTCGCACCGACGTCACCGAGCTCTGCATGCGTCTCCCTGGTTCACGACGCGTTCCACGTCCCTCCCGGCTACCACACGCGACGAGGCCAAGGGGGAACGGTTCCCTACTTCCGGGAACACCTTCCCTGACCTTCTCAACCGTCGCTCTGTGCCCCTATGCCGCCGGCCAAGCCTGCTCTCCTCCCCCTGCGCGTCGGCCAAAGGAATGGGAAGGAGGAAGAAGATGGAGATTTAGCAGAAAACCCCCTATATTTTCCTCTATCAGTCGCACTATTTCAATCACTATACATTGAGTCTGTGGTATCTTGCAGGTTACCCTGGAGTCTACTATTAATTTGAGTCTGTGCATTTCTTGATTAGTGAACTTTGAAAATCCATAACAAATAGAATAAAAATGCTAAAAATGTGAAACTTGTTTTGCTGGATTGCTTGTGAATATATCTACACAGTGAATATGTTATGATATGTGAGATGACTGTTTTGACCCTGCTTTTGGGCATGCTTTGTTTTAGTAGTTAATTAGCAAAAGTAGTATAAATTACCTCCAAAAATTATGAAAACTTGGAATGTGTGTTATTTAGGTCATATGTGTTCATACGTATTTTTGTTAACCCTAGCATACACTGTTTAATTGCTATTTTGCCCTCATGTAGGTATTTTGTGCATTATGTGAGTATGGAAATGATTACTACATGAAATTTGTCTAGAAAAATTTATAATAATTATATTGTGTACACTTTGCTCAGCAAGGTGTTGTGTAAATATATCATGCACTTTGCTTGCTGTTTGGTAGGTGGTTTGAAATAGAAAATTATTGCATGTTAAGTTAAATAATAGGAAAAGGTGAAATTAATGTGCAAAATAAATTCTAGAAAAATCTGGGAGCATGCTAGTTGAGTGTAGGTTCCAGAACATATTTTTGGGGCATTTTTAGACACTGTTATCATGGTATTATGAAATAGATGAATTCTAGGATCATTAAAAGGGTGGTTCAGATTGTCCTACTAGATTAAGTCCATGTGGTGTGAAACATTTTCTGTGGTGTCTCCATAACTATAGTATGCTGCTGTAAGAATATAAACCCAAGAAACTGAATGTATGAATTTTGATAAATCAACTAAATCTAATACTAAATACCTTGCTGGAAATTTTAATAATTAATTGGTAACTCCTTTTAAGCGGAAATTTGTGTTGTAATATTGTTGATGTATACCTCCCTATCATAAAAGCTTGAAGTCATTTGGCCCTACGTACTTACCGAAACATAGGATGTCTCTTTTTAATATTAAACGATCAATCTAAATAAACCATTGTTAATATCGTTTCCTTCTATCTACATCATCTTTGCATTTCCTTCATATGATATAATGTTGCATTTAACATATTTCCTTCGTGATCAATAACCTGGTAGGAATATATATATATATATATATATATACATATATATATATATATATATATATATACATATACATATATATATACATATATATACATATACATACATATACATATACATACATATATATACACATATACATACATATATATACACATATACATACATATATATACACATATACATACATATATATACACATATACATACATATATATACACATATACATACATATATATATATATATATGTACGTACATATATATATACGTACATATATATATACATATATATATACATTATATGTACATAGATATATATGTACATATATACATATATATATATATATATATATACATATATGTATATATGTACATGTCGGAGCGGACGTGCTCCTGGTCAGGTGGCGGAGTGCACCCGGCCGAGATCCTAAGTACTGAGAGTAGTTAGGGGGAGCAATCGTTGTTAGCTAAGTTGGTGGTGGCACGATGGTGGCGAGAGGATTTAGAGTGGTTCGGGCCGCCGGAGCGTAATACCCTACGTCCACTGTGGGAGTGTTCTTGTATTTCGTGGGCCTTCAGAGGAGTCTCTGAGGCTGTCTGGATCTGTGTTTTGAGTTCTTGTGAGCCTGTTCGAGATGGAGGAGTGTATCGCGTATGCCTCCCCTTTTATAGCCCAAGGGGGGCATGTACATGGTGGCCGGGCCCCGACAGGTGGTCCCGGCCATTTCCTCTATGCTACAGTTCTATCCTGTGCCTGATGTCCAACGCTCCCATGTTTCGCGCCTGTACCACCGTCGTGACCTGGTATGGCCTGGAGATCCGCCATATCGTCCTGTCGTCTGGATACGGCGCCGCGCCGTCCTGCCTTACGCCGCCCTGTCCCATCGGTTGCTAAACCCGCTGAGAGGCTTCAGTGGCCGAGGGGCAGGCGATGCGCACGCGTGACAGGACAGGGCGCTCGTAGTAGCGTTGTAGCGCCGCTGCCTAGTATTAGGCTGAGCGCGGCCGCCGCGCGTGGCGCGGCTCATGATGTGTACAGCGTACTTGTTTACTCAATATAGCCCCCAGTGTAGCTGGGGAAATCAACTGTAGTGCTCTGTCATCGCCGCCGCGCCTTGGTAAGGCGCGCCCCTTTGCCTCGCCGCCGCCGCCTGCCAGCGGCGGTGTCAGCGGCGATGGGGGCACACCCGTCTGATAGCGGCGGCGTCGGCGGGCGACGGGGGCACGCCTGTCTGACAACGGCGGCGGGCAACGGGGGCACGCCTGTCTGACACTCGTGGTGTCAGCGGCATCGGGGTGTGCCAGCCTAACAGCGGCGGTGTCAGCGGCATCGGGCACGCCCACCTGCCCGCAATAAATGCGGCAGGTGGGCGAGGCGCCCGCCTGAAGGCCCCGCCACGCGCCTTGTGGGCACGTGGCAACGCGAGACCTTCCCGTGCCCTGCGGTCACGTGGCGGCCCCGGACCACCGAAGGTGCTGGCTCCGGACCTCCACGCGCTCTGCGGGCACGTGGCGCCCCCGGACCACCGAGGGCGCTGGCTCCGGACCTCCACGCGCTTCTGCACGTGGCGGCCCCGGACCACCGAGGGCGCCGGCTCCGGACCTCCCCGTGCTCTGTGGGCACGAGGCGGCCCCGGACCACCGAAGGTACGGGCTCCGGGCTCCGGCCCGAGAGGTCCGGACCTCTCCTCGCGTGGCTGGGGGAGGCTCGGTCCTCAAGGAGGTCCGGGGCCTCCCCTGTGGGCCGGGTGCGTGGCCCTAGCTTTCCCAAGGAGTGGGCCGGGCCCATCTGTATGCGGCCTTAGGCCCTCCTTGTACTGCAGTAGTTACCTCCCTTAGTGATCTTCGTCCAGTGTAAGCGGGTACCCGGTTAGCTGGGTACCGACAGTGGTCCCTGGGCTTGCCTTTGGTGAGTTTTTTCGAACCTGAGGTGAGCCCACCGTCGCTTACTACACAAGCCGCCGGGAGCCGCGGGCGGTTACCGGCGTTTAGCCGTTAAGCTCACAGTTGGGCAGGGCCCACCACTTGATTTCTTGGTCGAGGCCTTGACTCGCCTGCCTTCGGAGGGGGCTCAGTCCACCCGACCCCGCGGGGTGGCCCCGTGGGTTCCCACGATCTGGGGGCGCGCGATCGTGGGAATCTCTCGGGAAACGTGGGGGGCAGGCCCGCGTCGGAAACCGCGCAGCGGTTCACCTACTTCTTCTCCTGTCATTAAGGCGGGGCAGACGGCTACGTGGGTAGCCGTGCATAAAGCGGAAAAGGCAGGGGCCCCGCACGTCGCGCCGGGACGCGCGTCCGCGAGCGGCCGCCGGTTCGCCTTTCTGCCTTGCTTGCTCTTCTACCCGCCTGTCATGACTGCCTCCTCGGGCCCCTGCTGTCATAGACCTGGTGGCCCGTGGGTGCGCCCGCGCGCGCGTACACTTGACGTCCGCGGCTTGCGGAGGATTGGGGGCAACCGTCAAATAGGGTTCTCGGCCATCGGCCGAGCACGTCCTTCTGCCATTTGCCTCTGCACCCCTCGCATTCGCCGCGGCGCTTCATCTTCCTCGCAGCAGAGCTCTCGCTTCTTGTCTGCTGCGTGCTCCTTGTCTTCTCCACCGCCAGATTCCTCAGCGATGGGTCCGAGCCACCAATCCCCCCGGGAGACTGAGGAGAACCTCACCCGCGTCCGCCGCCTGCTCGGCTGGACGGACGCGGAGCGTCGCGATAATGTTCGCACGGGCTCCCTCCCCCACCGCAACTTGCAGCTGGGGGAGTTCATCCTCTTCGTCCCCTACCTCTACTGTGGTCTGGGGATTCCGATCTCTTCTTTCTTCATGCTGGTGCTGGAGGCGTTTGGGCTGCAGCTCCAGCATCTCACCCCCCACTCCATCCTTCATGCGGCAATCTTTGCCCACTTCTGCGAGATGTTCGTGGGGGTTCCTCCCTGCGTGACGCTCTTCCGTCACTTCTTCTCGGTGAGGTGTTCCAGGAGGAGCTCGACGGAGATCGGCCGCTACTACTTCCTGCTGAAGGGGTCCGGGGGAAGATCAACCTATCTCCCCACCTTCGCCAGCGCCAAGTGGGAGCACTGGCGCAACGACTGGGTGATCGTCAAGGCGGAGCCGAACGACCGGTTGGCTCTCCCGGATAGCAGTCCCGACGCACCTCTCCCGGAGGGTGCCTCGACGGATCTGCCACCCGAGTTCTCCCCCGTGCTGGCCAGGATCACCGAGCTCGTCAGCGGCGGGCTGACCTCACTGCACGTCCTCGCGGACTTCCTCAGGCGGAGGCTCGCCCCCCTGCAGATGCGGCCAAGGCTGGCGTGGAACTACACCGGCTCCAACGACTGCAGCCAGGTGGTACGTGGCGAAGGCCACGACCTAACGCCGCTCCTGCTGGAGGAATGGGTGCGGTGCGTCACGGACGTGAGTTTCCCTCCGGAGCAGCTGCGCCTGCCGTCCGCTATCGTGCCGCTCTGCCGCGACCAGGCCTTGCGGACGGCGGTGCTCCGGGAGATGCCCACGCTCAACGACGGTGGCCTCGCGGCGCGGCAGCTTGGAGGCGACCCCAACCAGGGGGTCCACATTGCTGACGCCCCGGTTGGGGGTTCTGATGCCAGGGGCACCGCTCCTGCTGACAAGGGCAAGGGGCCAGTGGCAGCGTCCCCCGTCGTTCCACCGGCGGGTGGTGAGGAGACGCGGCGAAGGCTGGTCCGAGGCGACGGGACCTTTGTCTCGGAGCCCGACCCGAAGCGTCAGCGGACCTCGGGGGAAGGAAGCTCCTCTGCGCAAGGGGAGCGAGTGCCGCCGCCGCCTCCGGGCCAGCGGCACCCTCAGCGCCGGGCACCTCCTCCGACGCCGGACCAGCAGCGGCGGTCCTCTCCGGCACCGCCGGCCTCGGGCCCGCGGCAACAGCAGCCACCGGCAGCGTCGACCGCAGATCGGCAGCCGCGGCGAGGCTCTGGCCTTCGTGGCCGCTGGTCGGCGCCTACCTCGAGGTAAGCCCTTTGGATTAACTTCGCATACTTCGTGGTACTACGGCTAGCTTTTTTCAGGCTCCTCAGCCTTTCGCCGTGCGTTTTTGTTTAGGCCGACACGCCCGGGCGGCGTTCCTCCCCCCAGCGGCTCTGGTGGCCGGGCGACCACGGCGGAGAAGTGCGCCCCTGGTGGTCCGACGGCGGAAGATGCCACGCGGGCCCGGGCTACGACCGAGGGGCCTGCACCGGAGGCCACCCCGTCTGTCCGGCCCCAGGCCCCAGGTGGACCGACGCCGGGGGGCGCCTCGGGGGTCGAGACCGCACCCGGAGTGCCTGCTGAGGGGGCAGCTCCGGGCGCGTAGCCCTTGGCACCAGGCAGCCCGGTGCCGGAGGGCGTCACGACCCAAGGGCCTGCGCCGGGGGCGGCTCCTGATTGCCGGACCTCGGAGCCTTCGTCGCCCGCCGTCCAGACGACCAGCCCCGGATCTCCGTCTCCTGCCGAGGGGGAACTGGAGGAGGTTCTGGGTAGGCCGCTCCTGCCCCTGCCCCAGCCGGGTGGAGCCCCTCTCCCTCGCGTGCTACGCCGGGCGCACCAGGCCCTGGACGTCGCCCAGGAGGCGCTCCAGCTGGAGTGGGCCTGGCTGCAACAGGAGCACGAGGGCCTGGACGGCTGGCGGGCCCGTCTGGGGTAGCAGATCGAAGCCGCCACCGCCCAGCACTCACGGACCCGTGCGGAGCTTTCCACTGCCCGCACCGAGCTCGATGCCGACCGCGCGGCCTTCCAAGAGGACCTGCAGAGGTTCGCTGGCCGGGAGCGCGCGGTTGGGCTCCGCGAGAAGCAGGCCGAGGTAGGCGAGGCACGGCTGAAGCTCGAGCAGGCGAAGCTGGAGTCCGTGTGGAAGGGCGTGGAGCAGCGCCGGCAAGAGCTGGTGGAGGTGTCTGAGCGGCAGGCTGCTGTCAACTCCGAGCTCGACAAGATGAAGTTGAGGCTTGTCGAGCGCGAGGCAGCGGTTGTGGCCCGCGAGGACTCCGTCGCTCAGCGGGAGGCGTCGGCCAAGGCTCTGAGGGACTCTGCTGCTCGCCAGGCTGCCACGCTCAAGGTCCGCGAGGACTGGGTGAAGTCCCGGGAAGCGGAGCTGGCGGAGCAGGAGAGGCAGCTGCTGGCTGAGCGGGCCGCTCTGGAGCAGCTGAAGCAGGGTGCTGCTCAGCAGGCGGCGGTGGAGGACCGGGAGCAGATGCGCGCCGGCCTCCAACGCATCGCCGACTGGGCCGGGGAGGCGAGTTCGGCTCTGGTACCGCTCGGACTGAGTCCGATCCGGGTGACAGAGCCGCCTTCCACCATGGCGGACGCCCTCCCTGTCCTGGACTCGGCGGTGGAGCGACTCCGGTGCCTGGACTCCACGCTCGGAGAACGCCTTGAAGCCGAGGGCCGCGAGCTGTGCTGCCTCGTGGTGGAGCACCTCCTGGTCTGCTTCCGGAGCCACGACCCCGCCATTTCCTTGGACCCGGTTATCGCAGGTCCGGTGGAGGAAGCGGAGGCCGCCGCTCGGGACAGCGTGCAGGAGGCGGTGGAGGTCGTTGCCGCCCGGTTCCAGCGGACCCCTGCAGACGAGGACCCAGATGTACCGGGGACATAGGGCAACAGCTGTTGCTGTTTTGTTTTGTTGTTGTTTTTTTTTTATGTATGTAAAACATTAGTATGCCAAGTAATATAAGAATGGTAGATGCGACTTATCTCCATTTACTCCCTGCTGCATGCTGGTGTGTTGTTACCTGACCCCCTGGCCCCCTGGTAGGTAGGCTCTAAGTTTTGAGGCTGGCTACCACCAAGTCAGAGGCCAGACCTGCATGCAACTCACGGCAAACGTGAGTGTCGCACCTACGGGACCTACTCTGAGTTGACCTTTTCCGCTATTCGAGGTCCGGAGCGTTTGCTGTCCGGGCCAGGGGCCAGGATGTTTGTTCGTGGGATAGCAGGGTGTGTGAGTTAAGGGTACGGAACCAGGCAAAACTGCGACACAGCCCTGGACTATCCTTAGTCCAAAACACCTTAGCTCTGGTCCGGTCCTGCAGTCGTTCGGACCTCTCCTAGCGAAACAAAAGGTAACCGCGCTGCCTTGAAGTCCTTGGAGTCGCAGCCGGACCTTGCTGCTGAGGTTGGGGGTGTGCCATTAGCTTAGGGGGTGGTCCGGAGCACTAAACGCACTGTTCCTGATACTGGGGGAACTCACGGCGTGGTAGGGAGTGTTCAGTGCTTAGGGTATGAGACCAGGCTAAGCAGCTGACAGCTCCGTGCTACCAAGGTGAGCCCCTTTTTTCTGGACCTGGCACCCAGTATTCCGGACCTCCTTCCCAGCCTCTGTGCTAACCGCTTCACACTCAAGCTGCTAAGTCCTACTGGTTCCAAGGAGATTTTTGGCAAGAGTAGGATTCCACGTAGGGGTTAGGAAAAATTGAAACAGATGGCAGCTGAGTAAGCAGTAAGGTAACAGCGGAGACAAGAATTTCAGGGCTAAACTCTTTCTTTAATCAAGCGGTACAGGGTGTCATGTGATGTCAGCCAGAGGTCGGGATTACAAGGGCGGACCTTCACCGCTCTGGTCCACATGGTGGTCCTTTTTAGCTTACAAAAAGAAAAAGGAGTTGCCCTGAATTTCTTGCCTACGGATAAAACTTACGGAGGTGCTCTATATTCCAAGGGTTCGGCAGTGGAACTCCTTCCTCCGTGGCGAGGCGAACGCAACCGGGGCGACTAACTTCTGTCACCTTGAAGGGGCCTTCCCAGCTGGGGGAGAGCTTGTTGCGCCCTTCACGGCTCAAGATGCGCCTTAGGACCAGGTCTCCAGGTTGGAGCACCCTGCCCCGCACGGCTCGCTCATGATAGCGTTTGAGCGATTGGTTGTACCGTGCGTTCCGGATTGCAGCCTGCCATCTTTGCTCCTCGACGAGGTCGACGTCGTCGCACCTAGCTTGTTCCTGCAAAGATTCATCGAAAGCTTGGACCCGTGGGGAGCCCAAGAGTATTTCTGGTGGGAGGCATGCCTCGGCCCCGTATACCAGGAAGAATGGGGTTTCCCCGGTTGCTCGGCTGGGTGTGGTCCGGATCCCCCATAGCACGCAGGGGAGCTCATCAACCCACTTCGCACCGTGCTTTCCCAAGCAGTTGAAGGTGCGGGTTCTGAGCCCCTTGAGGATTTCTGCGTTAGCTCTCTCGACCTGTCCATTGCTCCTAGGATGTGCTACAGAGGCGAAGCATAACTAGATGCCAACGCCGTCACAATAGTCCTGGAAGACCTGGCTCGTGAACTGGGTCCCATTGTCCGTTTATAATACGGCTAGGGACGCCGAACCGGCACACAATGGACTTAAGGAAAGCTGTTGCAGTCCCTTGGGTGATGCTTACTACTGGGGTTACCTCAGGCCATTTTGTGAATTTGTCAATGGCGACGTAGAGGTACCGGTACCCACCGACAGCCCTAGGGAAAGGTCCCAGGATGTCCACCCCCCATACCGCGAAGGGCCAAGAGGGTGGAATCATCTGCAGAGACTGAGCCGGTGTGTGTATCTGCTTTGCGTGGAACTGACACGCCTTGCAGGACCTTACTAGCTCAGCTGCATCCTGGAGTGCTGTCGGCCAGTAAAAGCCATGCCGAAAGGCTTTACCGACCAGCGTACGGGACCCTGAATGATTCCCGCACTCGCCTCCATGGATCTCCGCGAGTAAATCGCGGCCCTCCTCCCGGGTTATGCATCGCATGAGGATGCCATTGGCGCCACGCCTGTAGAGATCCCCTTCTACTAGCGTGTAGCGTTTAGCCAACCGCACTATGCGCTCAGCAGACACACATTTTTCGGGAAGGATTTTGTCCTTTAGGTAGTCCCGGATCTCTGAGATCCGTGCATCGGGACTGCCCTGAGCCATTGGATGTGTCCCTGATGACATGCCGGGGTCATCAGTCCACACGATCCTTGGTGGGCTCCAGAGATGGAGGACCACCGGGACTGCTAGCTTCGAGGTGCTAGTTCTGCCCCCTTCGCCCAGTTCGGCTGGCTGGGCGGTTGGTCTCAGCAGCTGTCTTTTGAAGACGCCCTCGGGTACTGGGCCCCGAGTCGATGCCCTCGCGGAGAGGTCATCTGCCACTGAGTTGAGGTTCCTGGGAACGTGCTGCAGTTCCAGGACCTCGAAGTCCTTCTCGAGCTCCCTCACTCGCATGAGGTATGCTGCGAGCTGGGGGTTATTGCAGCAGCACTCCCCCCGGACCTGTCGAATCACCAACTGGGAATCCCCCTTAACCAGGAGCTACTTGATTCCCAGTGACTGAGCGATCATGAGCCCAAAGATCAAGCCTTCGTATTCCGCCATGTTGTTAGTGGCTTTGAATTCGAAGCATACTATGTACTTTACTTGATCCCCGTTTGGGTCCACGAGGGCCACCCCTGCTCCGGACCCTTTTTCGTGGGCGGACCCGTCGAAGAAGAGAGTCCAGTGCGGCTCGGTGAAAACCCGGACGGTCCTGTCCGGCTGGGAAGGTTCCGCCTCGGCTTGCGGACCTCCAGATTCCGAGGCGGTGGGAGTCCACTCTGCGATGAAGTCGGCCAAGACTTGGCTCTTGGTAGCACTTCGGGGCTGGAAGTCGAGTTGGAACTCTGCCAGCTCCGCAGCCCATTTGGCGATATTTCCAGTAGCGTTAGAATTGCGCAGGATTGCTCTTAATGGGTAAGAGGTCACCACGACAACCTTATGCGCCTGGAAATAGTGGCGCAACTTTCTGGAAGCAATAAGTAATGCGTAGGCGAACTTGTGAGCTTCCAGATACCTGGCCTTCGCCCCGTGGAGGACTTCACTGACGTAATAGACTGGCTTCTGGGTGGTCCGGACCTTAGTGGCAGGTCCGAGACCATCTCCCCCTGCCAGGCTGGCCCCCTGGGCGGCTTGGCCTCCAGCTTCTGGTGGCTTATCGCCTTGGCAGGGCAACGTGCCAACCGGACCTCCGATATCGGGGCCGGCTGCAGCTCCCGTGGTGGGCGGACCACCACCTTCCACTTGGGGGACCCCGGTGTCTCCTTCGTGGGGATGGGCTGGTCGCTCGGCGACCAAGACCATACTTACTACCTCGGATGTCGCCGCGAGGTAGAGAAACAGGGTCTCACCAGACTCTGGCGCCACTAAAACAGGCAGAGTAGTGAGATGCTGCTTCAACTCTTGGAAGGCTTGCTCTGCCTCTTCGGTCCATATGAATGGTCCGGACTTCCTCAAAAGCTTGAAGAAGGGCAGGGCTCTCTCAGCTAGCTTTGAGATAAACCGACTGAGGGCTGCCAAGGACCCAGTGAGTTTCTGGAGGTCCTTAATGCAGGCCAGCGGCCGCATAGCCTCGATCGCCCTGATCTTGGTTGGGTTTGCCTCAATGCCGCGATGTGACACTAGGAACCCTAACAGTTTACCAGCCGAGACGCCAAAGACGCATTTCTCGGGGTTCAGCTTCGTGCGCGTTGTGCGCAACCTATCGAAAACAAGGGCTAGGTCTTCCATCAAGGTCGACCCTACCCTAGTCTTGACAACAATGTCATCGACATAGACCTCTACTATGTTTCTGATCAGGTCATGGAAAGTGAAGTTCATGGCACGCAGAAACGTAGGTAAAGCATTCCTCAGACCATATGGCATTACAACGTAACAATATAAACCATCTACTGTTACGAAGGCTGTATGCCTCTTATCCTCCTCATCCATCTGGATCTGATGAAACCCAGAGTACGCATCCAAAAAAGACAAGAGTTCACATCCGGAGGTGGAATCTACTATCTGGTCTATGCGCGGGAGGGGATAAGGGTCTGGAGGACATACTTTGTTGAGGCTGGTGTAGTCGATACACATCCGAAGCTTCCCGTTCACCTTGGGGACGACCACCGGGTTGGCCAGCCACTCGGGGTGATGGACCTCCTCGATGAAGCCTGCGTCCAGGAGCTTCCGGACCTCCTGACGGATGAAGTCCTGGCGCTCCACGGACTGCCTCCGTGGCTTTTGCCGCACCGGCTTGGCGTCTGGGTTGATCTTCAGACGGTGCTCAATCACTTCCCTAGGGATCCCAGGCATCTGCGACGGTTCCCAGGCGAACACGTCGACATTTGCCCGGAGGAAAGCAACGAGCGCGTCTCCCTATTTCTCTCCCAGATTCCCTGCGATGCGGGTGGTCTGGGAGGGCTCCGCCCCGATCTGGACGGTCTTGACCGACACGTCCTCGGGGTCGGAAGGGCGTACCTTGGGCACCTTTGGTTCCTTAACAGGAACCTTGGCCCGAGAGGTCGAGGGGTTGTCCCCCGCCGGGTTCGCTGCGTCAGTAGCGAGAGCATGGAGCTTCTCTACTGCGGCGACGGCTGCGTGGCGGTCTCCCGGCACGGTGAGGACACCTGCTGGGGACGGCATCTTCACGACCAAGTACCCGTAATGAGCAACGGCCATGAAGTGGTACAGTGCCGGTCTGCCAATGATGGCGTTGAACGGCAGGTTGACTTCCGCGACATCGAACTGGACGTTCTCTGTGCGGAACTTCTCCGGGGTCCCGAAGGTGACCGGCAGGTCAATCTTCCCTTTCGGGTAGATCGGCACTGGACCCACGCCGGAGAATGGGCGCGTCGGAGCCAGGCGCGACTCCGGAATCTGCAGCTGTTTGAAGGCTGCGTGGCTGATGATGTTGAGGGCGGCCCCGCCGTCGATCAACACGTGGTGGAGCCGTATGTTGGCGACCACTGGAGATGTGATGATCGGCAGTACGCCAGCCCCAGCCATGTTTTCTGGGCAGTCGGTCGGCCCGAAGGAAATGGTGGTGTCTTTCCACTTGTGGTGTGGAGCCACCCCAGGGACACTTGGCCTGACCGAGAGGACTTCTCGGCGCAGGGCCTTCACGTCCCGCCGGGAAGAGACCGCCCAGCTTCCGCCGTACATGACGTACAGCCTCTTGCGACGTTCGTTGTCGCTGGATTCGGAGCTGGAGTGGCCTAGAGCGTAGACGCTCTTGAGCTCCCGCTCCGGGGGCTGGTAGCCTATCTCCTTGCCCCCAGCGGCGGGCCCACCGTCGCTGGTAGCCTTCCCCTTGCCAGGGCGCTGGCATGGGGGCGAGTCATCCTTGGATGGACGCTCTCGGCGCTCACTGAGACGCCGCTGCACGAGCTTTTGTATCTCGCGGCAGTCGGCGGCGCTGTGACCGCTGTTGGGATGAACAGGACATGAGCCGCCACCGTTCCGCGCCTGTTGCCTCGGGCGCTTGCTGCCGGTGTCGCGGCCTCCAGGTGCTGCCGCAGCGACAGGGGCCCCTTCCAGGAACCTCTCAGGGCGTCGGCCCTTCTTCTTTTTCTTGCCGCTCTCTCGGGCGGCACCGGCAGAGGCGCCCGGCTGGGCAGTCCTATCCTATTGTGGGGAGTGCCACGCACGCCCCTCTGCGGCCCTAGCACACTTGTCCGCCAGCGCGTACATGGTGGCGACGTCCTGTACTTGGCGGGTCGCCAGTTTCTCCAGCATCTTCTCATCACGGACGCCTTGCCGGAAGGCTGTGATGATGGACGCGTCGGAGATGCGAGGGATTGTCCCCCGCACCTTGGCGAAACGAGCGATGAACGCTCGGAGGGATTCGCCAGGCTCCTGGCGTACTGCATGGAGGTGGGCCTCCACGCCATACTGCTGGCATGCACTCGCGAAATTCGCCTGGAACAGAGTGCAGAGCTCCTCCCAGGACCGGATTGACCGGGGGAGAGGTTCATGAGCCAAGTCCGGGCCGGCCTAGACAAGGCGACATGAAAGTATGACGCCATAACGGCGTCGTCTCCGCCAGCCGCTGTGATAGCGGTGACGTACACCTGCAGGAATTCCGACGGGTTGGTATTCCCGTCGTACTTTTCCGGCAGGTGCGGCCGGAACTTCTGCGGCCAGCGCGCGGAGCGGAGACTGTCCGCGAGTGCGGCGCAGCCAACTCCAGCCGATACGACCCCTGGTGGCGTTTGCACGCCAACCGGGGGTGGCGCGTAAGCCGGGGGCTTAGGTGCTGCAGCGGCGAACGCCGCGTCAAGGTTCTTGCCCTTGGCGGCGCTTGGCTGCATCCGTGGTTGCTCCACGGTGGTGGGGGTGCCTGCTCGCCGGCGGTTGAGCTCGGCTCGCAGGTCTTCCGTCTGCGCGCTCCTTACTGAGGGGGAGCGCGCGGATGTTGCCGCATTGTGCTGCCTGCGGCGGTTCGACCTCCCCCCGCTGCTGGGAGGGAGTGTGACCCAGTCCTAGCCGGGCTAGGGGTGACCTCGGCTAGGTGGATCAGGCGATCTACATCGCTTCGCCACTGCGCCAGGGCGCTAGGTGAGGCTGTCGGCCCCGGGGGGTTACGAAGCAACTCCCTGGCTGCGGCGAGCGGGCCGCTAGCAGCAGCGGGGTTCGCTGTGGCGGCGTTTGCCGCTACAGCACTTGTTACTGCAGTGTTTGCAGCAGCGGCGCCCCCCGCGGGGCGTCGAGGGAGCCGCGGCGTCCGCGCCGTGCCCTCAGAACGGTGGGGGGAGGCCTGCGACCCAGTCGAGGCCACCTCCTCTGATGCGGCTGCATCCTCCTGGAAATCGCGGATGAGCACCATCATGTGGTGAGGGATGAAGCTAACTGATGCTGCCCCCTACCTGGCGCGCCAAATGTCGGAGCGGACGTGCTCCTGGTCAGGTGGCGGAGTGCACCCGGCCGAGATCCTAAGTACTGAGAGTAGTTAGGGGGAGCAATCGTTGTTAGCTAAGTTGGTGGTGGCACGATGGTGGCGAGAGGATTTAGAGTGGTTCGGGCCGCCGGAGCGTAATACCCTACGTCCACTGTGGGAGTGTTCTTGTATTTCGTGGGCCTTCAGAGGAGTCTCTGAGGCTGTCTGGATCTGTGTTTTGAGTTCTTGTGAGCCTGTTCGAGATGGAGGAGTGTATCGCGTATGCCTCCCCTTTTATAGCCCAAGGGGGGCATGTACATGGTGGCCGGGCCCCGACAGGTGGTCCCGGCCATTTCCTCTATGCTACAGTTCTATCCTGTGCCTGATGTCCAACGCTCCCATGTTTCGCGCCTGTACCACCGTCGTGACCTGGTATGGCCTGGAGATCCGCCATATCGTCCTGTCGTCTGGATACGGCGCCGCGCCGTCCTGCCTTACGCCGCCCTGTCCCATCGGTTGCTAAACCCGCTGAGAGGCTTCAGTGGCCGAGGGGCAGGCGATGCGCACGCGTGACAGGACAGGGCGCTCGTAGTAGCGTTGTAGCGCCGCTGCCTAGTATTAGGCTGAGCGCGGCCGCCGCGCGTGGCGCGGCTCATGATGTGTACAGCGTACTTGTTTACTCAATATAGCCCCCAGTGTAGCTGGGGAAATCAACTGTAGTGCTCTGTCATCGCCGCCGCGCCTTGGTAAGGCGCGCCCCTTTGCCTCGCCGCCGCCGCCTGCCAGCGGCGGTGTCAGCGGCGATGGGGGCACACCCGTCTGACAGCGGCGGCGTCGGCGGGCGACGGGGGCACGCCTGTCTGACAACGGCGGCGGGCAACGGGGGCACGCCTGTCTGACACTCGTGGTGTCAGCGGCATCGGGGCGTGCCAGCCAGACAGCGGCGGTGTCAGCGGCATCGGGCACGCCCACCTGCCCGCAATAAATGCGGCAGGTGGGCGAGGCGCCCGCCTGAAGGCCCCGCCACGCGCCTTGTGGGCACGTGGCAACGCGAGACCTTCCCGTGCCCTGCGGTCACGTGGCGGCCCCGGACCACCGAAGGTGCTGGCTCCGGACCTCCACGCGCTCTGCGGGCATGTGGCGCCCCCGGACCACCGAGGGCGCTGGCTCCGGACCTCCACGCGCTTCTGCACGTGGCGGCCCCGGACCACCGAGGGCGCCGGCTCCGGACCTCCCCGTGCTCTGTGGGCACGAGGCGGCCCCGGACCACCGAAGGTACGGGCTCCGGGCTCCGGCCCGAGAGGTCCGGACCTCTCCTCGCGTGGCTGGGGGAGGCTCGGTCCTCAAGGAGGTCCGGGGCCTCCCCTGTGGGCCAGGTGCGTGGCCCTAGCTTTCCCAAGGAGTGGGCCGGGCCCATCTGTATGCGGCCTTAGGCCCTCCTTGTACTGCAGTAGTTACCTCCCTTAGTGATCTTCGTCCAGTGTAAGCGGGTACCCGGTTAGCTGGGTACCGACAGTACATATATGTATATATGTACATATATGTACATATATATATGTATATGTATGTATGTATGTATGTATGTATGTATGTATGTATGTATGTATGTATGTATGTATGTATATGTGTGTGTGTGTATATATATATATGTGTGTGTGTGTGTGTGTGTGTGTGTATATATATATGTGTGTGTGTATATATATATATATGTGTATATATATATATATGTGTATATATATATATGTGTATATATATATGTGTGTGTGTGTATATATATATATATATATATATATATATATATATGATTTTATGCTTGTTCCATGTGCAAGAATGTATTCCATGCTCATTAAGTAGTTTATAAATCACGCTTCGGACTATCCTTGAATTGATTGTTATGAATATGCTTGATCCTCATGGACCTCATATACTGCATCAGTGCATGTCATTTATGTAGCGACGCTTATTGCAGATACGTGGTCAATAAGCAAGTGCGCAGAGGTACATCGAGTAACGGTGATCCAGAAGACTAACTAAGACCTAAATACCCTCTGAAGGCCCCTGAAGTGGTATTTGGAAAGAGGAGTTGTCCAAAGGATCAACGGGTTACCTAGGGAAAAGCCCTACAACCCGGCGAACTAACAGTAGCATAGTTTGTTGGCTTTCTTAAAGATAAAGCAAAGGTAGACCCCTTAGGCATCTACACTTATTTAGAGAGTCCCATCACCCTATATTTATTTGTGCATTATGTTTAGGAGTTTTATGGAGCCCCACATACATAAATCCCTAATATCCTAAACAGTATGAATAGGTTGAAGTCTATGCTTAGCCATGCTGCTTAGAACGGTAAAAGTCGAGTGAAGATATTTACTCGCGAGATGATAGGGATAAAAAATGGTTTTCTAAAACATTAAATTGAAAGCAATATGATATGATATGATATGATGTGATGAAAAGATGAAACATTAAATGGTTTTATAAATCACGCTTCTGTTGTGTGCATTGTCGTACTATTTGGCTCCGCCCCAGTCGCATAAGGCCCATTCACTGTTTGCCTCCTGGTCGGCATAAGATTGCTAGAATGCTTATCTGAGACATGGGACCGGTGAAAGTCTTTCCTGGGCTCGTCCGAAGTTTTCGAGGTGCTACCCATCCACTAGATGGTGGCAGATGGCCTCGGGAGCTTTGAACTCATGGCGGGGAGACCGAGATGTCGGCAGACTTGCCATGGGGGCACAATCTGGGGGTTAGCTGGGGGCGCTTTGAATCTTGTGACGAGACACGTTAAGATGAGGGATATTTGTGGGAACGCGATGGCCAGTAAGCATATACCCCCCTAGCATTGTAGTTATTCCTAGGAACTAAAATCGATTCGGGAACTAAAATCGATTGGAATCGTTGATGCCCACCAGGTGTGACAATGCTGATATCGTACACAAGCAACGTAGTAACAACTTAAATATGTTATTTATTTAATTATGCTTTTTAATATTACATGCTTGTACTTGTATGTTACATTTCTGCGAGTTACCTTATGTCGTTATATGTGTTGGAATAATGAGATATATGAATGATGGATCAATTAAGTTTATGCTTTTAAAAGAGAATGAAACTTGGAAGTAAGGACCCACTCTTAGTAAGCTCATTTGGGTTAGAGTCAAGTCCGCAAAAAGCCTTGCATACTCTCAAAAGCGTCAGGTTGATACCGCCCATGGGTTAGTTCTACGAGTACCGTACGTACTCATCGTTTCTTGTTGATATTTTTTTAGGTACTTGTTCGTTTGTGATCAATTATGACAATGGTGGACTCAATGTCATGCCTTGATATCTTACTTCCACTACATACATGCATCTATATAATGCATTTGAATTCCACTGTGAGTTTATTTTTATAACTTTATTTCGGTATGATAGTATATCATTTAAGAAATGGTTTGTAATAAGTCAAGCTATGTCTATATGAAATGATGGGTTGTTGGAATTGTTGTGGCTACTTCGAGGGCTTAACATGTATGATGTCAGTATCCCTGGGTGATGTTATATCGAGTGCCCTTTAGGGTAGCTCGACGGACGATCGGGTTTAGTTCAGTCTAAGTGCATTGCGAACCATGTGGTGGCAGGTGTGTTTAGTTCGGATTAAATTGGTGTTCCGTCACATGAGCTCATGGTGGGGTGCAAGACCATCAACACGGCATTGTTCATTGTGGACAGCCAACGTCCATACTCAGCTTTGCTTGGCTGAGACTAGATTCATACCAACTGTTGTGTTCCCTCATTGATGCATTAATGCCTAATACACTGGGATGGAGATGAGGTAGAGGTAGTATCAGCCGACAATTCTCATGATATATCTGCTGTCAACCCCTCATTCTGGAATAGTGAGACAGAATGTCTCAGCAGAAGAAGCTGTCAAGACTACGGTTACGTAGAATCTACAGCTAAAGGAGTAAGGCTGGTCCAGCAACCGGCCTTGATGGCATAGTTTGATACGATACAGTCCTAAGGATCGTAGAAACACACGAACTGATGTGAGGCCAACTTAGTGCAGTCGACTACGTTTTTTGAGGAGATATGTACAAGTTCAGCTTCTGAGGCCGATTCAAACAATCAGCCAAGAAAAACAAAGATAACATTGTTTTTCTGAAGTAGTGCAAGTCGTCGCTGAGAATTTAGTTCCCGATGGGTAAAGGAAGACAATCTAAAGTTGAGCCTCTCAAATACTTGAGAAATCCAGCTCGAGGGGGCATATCAGCATGCTCAATGACACGCTGTATTCAAAATGTTGGGGTATACAAAGTTTTTTCAGAGAGCTAATGCGGTGCCATCGTAGATCAATATCCAACCCAACATGAGCCGATGCATTATCCATCGCCTTTAGAAACAAAAGATTGTCGTACTCAGAAGGCACAGAGAGTTACCACTTTCAGTATTCGAATGATAACCAGCGCAAAATATTCAGCCGGGCAAGACCAAAAGACACAAGCAACAAAAGACAATTAGGATCATCATCAAGGTCAGATCCCTGCTGATTCAGTATGATACATCTTACTGTGATGGTTTTCTTCAGGAGAGTCTGAGCTCGGCGTTGGATGATATGGCTACCAGCCTGCTCTGCTTATTCTTCAAAGAATTCTAAATGGGCAGCATGAGCTATGGCGCGCCTTAGCTGTGCAGAGAGATGAGAGGAAATAGGATAAAAAACGGCCCACACAGGTTTAGAAGATTTTTACCAGTGTTTCGATCGGGCTTTCAAGCAGAGTAATCAGTGCCTGGAGGTGTTGGGTAATGTTGTCTGCTGATTTGATGTGGTGGCGTCAGTTTGCAGGCCGAAGTGGATTAGGTCGAAAGCCAACAGCTTTGATAGATCAAAATTCTACAAAAAAAAAAAAAAAAAACACACACACACACACACACACACACACAGGGACAACAAACCAAACTAAAGGCACAAATTCAGCAAAGAAGTCAGAGCGAGCCAATGTGTCTGATCATCTAAGGGCAACAAGGGAAGGAAATAGGAGCCGATCCGTTGAAGGCTGATACAGCCGACCTCGAAGGGGGGTTTCGATCAGCTAATTTAACCAACAGAGAAAGGCTAAATATGGCTTCAGTAGCCTAAATATTTCAACAAACCAAGAACAAGCGAACACAGAAGACAAGACTTGAGGAAATATTGCAATGGTTCTTGATATAATTACATAAAAAGAAGATGCTTGGTCTTCTTGCAAAAGCAGAGGGGCTATTCCCATCATGGTCAATGCAATGGCGCCATCTATACTAGCCTGGCATGCCTAGCCGGGGGCTCATCGGAGTCGCTCCCATCCTCACCGTCGTCATCACTGTCATCCTCACCGTCGTCGCCGCTGATGTCGGCCTACCAGCCGCTGTGCTCGTCTTCGCTGTGATGCCCCTGGCATCTCAAAGGCTCGAACACACTGTTAGACGAGTGCTAATGCTGAATTAGGACTTAATCATGCTAGAGAGAAATAAGGATTTGGTGGACAAATCACTTAAGTCAAAATTTTCTATTCAAAATATAAAACCTTGCGTTGGTTGGACGAGTAGTTGAAAATCTATACACTTTCATGCGAAACCTCAAATACAAAAATTTTAGTTCGAGATGTTGCCTTCAACTTTGATATTTTTACCATGTTTAAAATCAGACGTTAAGGGGTCCAAAAGTGTAAACCAAATCAAGCCAACGCTCTTTTAACCAGTGGCAAAGGTGTCTTGGCCAAAGTTGATTCTGAATTACTTTTGATTTTACTATACAACTTTGAAATCTTCCTTTCTATGAAATAGAATTAAACTTGTCACCTTTTCAATGCACCTGATCTTGAAGTTACTGGACCAAATTTGGTCACACAAAAACTTGAAATCAGAAAGACACCACACAAATTTAAATTGCAGTTTGACCTGACCCTAGCACACAACTGTGCTTGTATTTCAAAATCTAGCATAGATCAAAGAAAACTTTACATACCAAACTCGTAGAGGACTTACAACTCAACAACTTTGGTATGTTAACTGCTGACATTCATAAAGGATTTGATATGGTTTTGAACCAAATAATCTCCGGCTGCAACAATAGATCAAAGCAAGACTCTGTAGTAAATTCAAATTCTGGAGACTCAGAAGTCATTATCATGCAAAACTGTATATATAAAAGTTGTAGGACATACAAAACTAAAGCACTTGTATAATAAATTTCTTATGAAAATACACACAATTATGACTTTAGGAATTTTAAAGTTCGAATTAAACCTTGGTCAAACTTAGGTCAGAAGCTTAAATTCAAATTTAAACCGAATTTTCTAACAGAACAAGGTACTTAAGTTTATAACAAAGTTGTAGGGAACCAAATTTTGAACGTTTCTTGTAGTTTGTGTTTTGCCAAAAGGTGTCATTTGTACCATCAAAAAGTCGAAATTAAAAAGAGGCTCCAACCAGTCAAACTGGGTTTTTCCTTTTTCCTTTCATTTTGCCAAAACCTGCGTCAATGACGCGCGGGCCCCACCTGTCGGGGTCCTCGGATCCACGCGTGGACGACAGGTTTGCGGACCCCACTGGCTTCCCCGCTTCGCGCACCCGGTCCATTGGACCGTTGCCTCTCCTCTCTCCACCGAGCCCACCCGTCCGCCCCACCGGTCCACGGACCGCGTCCCTCCTTTCTCTCCCTCTTCTTCGCCCCCACGCAGCGGGCACAGCCTGCCCGAGGCCAGCATGAACGCCGGGCACCCTGGCCACCCCCTCCCCCGGCACGGCTTCAAGTGGAGAGCGCCGGCCTCTCCCTCGTCTCACCCTCGCTCACTCCCTCTGCTCTCCCGGATCCCTCTGCATCTGCCTCTCCCTCGCAACAGAAAGCGGCTGCCATTGGAGCTCGGCCGCAAGGTCACGCACGCGCCATCCGCCTCCGTCCTCCTCCCATCTATCTAGCGCAAGCACCGGCCTCGCCACACCTCGCTCCGCCTTTTCCCCAAAGGCACTCTCCTCGGCGTTTCCTCCTCCACACTACCCGTGAACGCTGCCACTCGCCACCGCGCGCCGACACGGCCCCGCAGTGGGAGGCCACCTCCAGCCACCTCCCGCGCCTCTAGACACCACCACCAGGTTCGCCGTCTTCACGCACAGCCCGTGCATGCCTCCGTGGCCCAGTTCCTCAACTCCCACCATGGACACCGTTCTCGCCCTTTGGTTCACCGCCGCCGCGCCGCCTGTATGATCCACCCGGCGCAACAAGACTGGGGAAAAGCGTTCCCCAAGTCTGGGAACAGCTTCCCGGAGCTCGTCGGCTCCAACCCCGTGCCTCCATGCGCGGGAACACCGGCAGCCGCGTGGCTCCCTCCCCTAGCCAAAGGTTGAAGATGATACCGCAAATCTTGCGGTTTAGCCCCTGTGTTTTCTTTCTTTTACAGTTTGGTCCTGAGCGCTGTTGAATGAGTATTGTAAATCTTGCATGGTAGCCCCTGGGGTCTAGGGATAATCATGTTTAAGCCCCTGGCAGTGTAGGTCTAGGGTTCAAATGTTTTTTCTTGGTCTTTGAACTTTAAAAATCCATAATAAATGTTAAAAATGCAAACTTTGTTGCATTGTGTTCCTCGTTAGTAGATGTACAGAATGGATATGATGTATGAGTGACTATTTTGCCCTTGATTTGTGCATGCAGGCTTAGAGTTAAATAAATGCTAAAAGTGGGTTAAATGGACTTCAAAAATTATGAAACTTTGAAAATAGCTTTTCCATGTTATTTAGGATCTGTGATGAATTTTGTAATCCTAGCATGCACTGTTTAATTGCTGTTTTGCCGTCATGTATGTGTTTTGTGCATTTTATAAGAATGGAAAATACTTACTACATAAAAAGTGCTCCAAATATTACACTGGAATTTTTATAAGCTCTCTGTGATATGTGTAGCTTACTGTAAATGTTTGAACCCCTGCATGCAAAGTTTTGTTGCTGTTTTGAAATAGACAATGTATTGCATGTTAAAATAAATAGTAGGAAAAGGTGGTGTTAGTTTGCATAATAAATTCCATGTAAAATCTGGAAGCATGTTGGTTATGTGCAGGTCCCAAAAAGTGTTTTTGTGGATTTTATTGCTACTGTTTTGTTTGATATTTGAAATAGGTCTAGATTAAATGGTTGGATTAAATATCAAAACAAGTTTAATGGGCTTGCTGATTTTTGTACACGGTGTTCATGCTTAGTTGTTGTTTCTGAAAATATTTCATGTCCATAAACCACTTCTATGAATTATGATAAATCTGTGAACTTAAATGTTAAATAAATTGCTGGAATTACTATAATTGATTTAAGCTCTTTTGCTGCTGAAATTTTGGCAGTAGCATTGACTAGCATCTATCTATATGTCATAAACGGTTTGGCTCATTTGGCATTGTCTAACAACCTAAAATCAAAAGGAGTGTTTATATTATTAAATAAACATATTGCATAGTGAAACTATTGAGTGTCTCCTACAACTAAGTGAATTTGCATGATTTCAACTTGTCACTTGCTACATATTAAATTATATCACACTAGCAACTTCATGCATGCATTTCACTCATTCTACATCATGTCATTCATGTAGTGACGCGTATTGTAGAACGTGAACGAGGAGCTGCCACAAGGAGCTACGTCAAGCAACGGTGTCCAAAAGACCAACTAAGACCCACTCACGACCTGGAGGGCCCATCAGCCGTGTTTGGACGGAGTAGTTGTCCAAGTGATCAAGGAGTTGCCTGGAGCAAAGCCTCACAACCCGACAAACTAACTTTAGATTAGTTTGTTCAAGTTTTCAACAACAAAGGTAGGCCCCTTAGGCATCTACACTTATTTAGAGAGTCTCACCATCCTCTATTTATTTTTGCATTACATTCAGGAGTTGTATGAAACCCCACATACATAAATCCTTTATATCCCAAGTAGTATGAATAGATCGAAGTCTATGCTTAGCCATGCTTAGACGGTAGAAGTCGAGTGAAAATATTCACTCGTGTGACGATAGGTCTTTAATCAAAATGGTTTACAAAAATTCAAATATGAAAGCAATATGATATGTATTCCGCTGCTACTTATTTTGAAACTTTTTTTAAATTTGTTTGTACATTATTTAAGCAAAGGTTTTGTAATAAATCAAGCTATGTTTGTATGAAATGCTGGGTTGTTGTAATTGTTGTGGCTCCTTCAAGGGCTTAACGTGTATGGTGTCAGCATCCTTGGGAGATGGTTACATCGAGTGCCCTTTTTGGGTAGCTCGACGGACGACCGGGTTTAGTTCGGTCTAATGCACTATGAGCTAGAGGTGGCAGATGTGCTTAGCTCAGATTGAATCAGCGGTTCCTCCACATTCGTCTTCGATATCTTCGTCACTATCATAGTTGGAACCCCAATCCCGGTGACGGTTTTCTTCCTCACCGGAAGAGTCGATCGGTTTCTCTTCTTCCTCCTCTTCCATAGTATCATCATTGGTGAGGATCCATGGATAGAGATCGTCATCGCTGGTGGCCATTGGCTCCTAATCAAGATGGACGGCGAGGTCCATCCCTGACTCTTCCTCTATGACCACCGCCCCGCTTTTAGTCTCTTCATTAGTATTGCTTTGAGAGTAATCCCAGAGCCCCTCGGTCCACTAGTCTGGCAAGAAGGGTGGAGGGATGAAAGCAGGAGGGGCATACGCTATGAAAGTGGGGGAGAAGGGAGATATTCCTCCATTACTAGAAGGGAGTTTTCTTTTTGCTTCTATGTGAAGGAAGCGTGGAAAAGTGAAGAAAATATCGTGATTAGGCATTTAAATAAGCTAAGAGGAGAAGTCAATGGGATGTCGATTCAACTTCCAAGGCATAAAACAGTGGTCTTCACCAGAGGAAAGTAAGTTTTAATTCATGACATGACGTGCTAAGGTGAAGATTCACTGCAAAGGCAGAATTTTTAGTTTTAGATAAAAAAATTATCCCAAAACATGTGCTGGCACCAAATTCTAGCCGGACTAGGATTGCCAATAGAATCGGCTATGAGCTTCATGGGCCGCTCGAATAGGGGTGGATTTCATTGTATCCTTGGCCCAACCGGATGTGTAACATAGTTTAGGAAGTTATGATTTAGGGTTTGTTTAGATAGATAGTCTTGTCGTCCAATTCTGTAGACTATAAATATGTAACCTTATGTTTCGTAATAAACTAATGGCATCATACATTCCCAAGCAGCGTGTGTCTCATTCACCTCAACCTCAGTGCATCACCACCCCTGGCACCAATGGTTTTTCCAAGTAAGCGCCGTGCGGCTCTAATCCTTGCATCTTGGTTGATTTATGGCATGTTCAGCGTTTGCTTACTCGGTGGATTCCATACTGAAGCATTCTTTATGGTGGAATCTGCTAGTTATCCTGAGATCCATCAGTTATCACGCATGCTGCTGATCTATCTATCTATTCATGCTTCGTAACGGATCGACAGTGTGCGTCCAAGTGTACATAGCTCGCCCAGTTGCTACATACCATGGCATGTGCCACAACATGTACACACGGCAACTCCAAAGATTGATGTGTGCTTGGCACCTTGGTTTTACATGTTTTAGATTGTATCTGTGTTCATGGGTGAACCCCCTTGGGGGTTCCATTCTATGTTCATGCATGTGGTTAATGGCTCGGTTAAGTCTTTCCTTAGCTAGATCCATTTGATCATATGTGTAGTGAAATCAACCTAGGGACGTAGCATCATCTAGATCATGCTGGTTTGCTTCCTTGTTATGCTTTATCGATGCACTAACCTCACAAGACACAAGGAGGTGATCGCCTCTTATGACCTGATCCACAGAGATGCCTCAAGTCAATCCCAGCGATCCGGCTAGAACTTAATGCCGATCTATTGTCGTTGTATTTGTAGGGCGATTCGCCGATAAACGTGCACCCCAAACCTCCCTTGCTAGCAGGTCAAGCCGTGTGGCACGCCTAGGACTCCCTCTCATCGCCCCCGTGACGCTCAGGAACTTTTGGAACCGCTGCTAGAAGGGATCGACTACAGTGGCAACGTACCTCCCAGTTCCTTGGTGTATTGCTTGCCTGAGCTAGCCAAGTTTCGGTGACGACAGATGCAGGGACAGTTAGAGTTTTATTATGCTCTTTTGGCCAGTTGTGACAAGCCTTTGCCTCTTTCTGGAGGAGCTTCTAGCATGACTGTCTTGAGCCTTGCCTTTTTCTTGAGGGGTCATGCTTTGTTGATTGGCTGTGTTGAGCAGTTACCCTTGTCTTTGGGGGCCAATCTTTTGGCTTTGTTGTTTATCACTTTGACGGTGCCCGTTTTTGCCTTCATTTGGCTTTTGGCCACTTAAGTGGATTTTCGTTGTTTCTTTTTCTTCTTTTGTTCTTTGTTACACTTTTCTTTCTTTGTCTATGATTTTAGGTCATTGGAGGGGGTGTTGACAATGCACTCATCAAGGGGGAGATTGAGTGACTCAAGTGTACAGTGTCTGGTCTTTCGTGCTGGCTGTGACGAGCGCTTGTCAAACACCGATGACTTGCTGATGGACTAGCGTGCACCTCCTAAGCATGACCTGGAGGAAAGCCCTCTCTAGTGGACTGAGAGGTGGTGCCAGAGTAGACTTGGCGTAACAAAATCTTTGCCAAGTGGATTGGCCCTCTCGAGTGGCTTAGGTTGCGGTCTGGGTTAGGCCCAGCCCATAAGTGTGACCTTGGGCCCGGGACGCTGTCATGAGCCATAAAATCACCTAAGATGAGAATCCCAAAAACCTCTTTCCAATTTGAGAGCCAAAACTGGAGTCCAAGACCATTTCTTGGTTCCACCGTCAAAACCACGGCTGGTTGCCGGTATCGCCAAAACTGGAGGCTACCCAAGGGACAGACTATTGGACACATGGAGGACATCGAGAGATTGCTTCAAGGTGAAGAAGATTAGGACTTCATTGTGTTCATCCATTCTAGTCACCGACAATCTTTTCATGCCCTTACGGGCATTGTAGTGTTAAGTGTCTTTATCTTAGGGGGTTGTTTGCAAAATAGTCAAGTAGTGGGTCTGTGGTATAAACAATGAGATGGCTGGTTTAGAAGTCACCTCTCATGCTTGGGAAGAAGGATTAGGGTTAGCCAAGCTAAGTGCTTCATGAGAGTGTCCTTAGAGTGATCTAAGTACCACTATTAGTGAGTAGGAGCGGGAGCAAGCTTGGACTCAATCCATTCAGATCTTTTACTGATTTGAGACCCCTTTGGGCCAGAAATAGAATGGATTTCGTGGCTAAGTGCTAAGTTCTCGTGCCTTCACCTTCTCTTTTGGAGTTTGGATGCAATTCTTGGCTTTTGGAGTGTTTGGTTTTGCCAAATGTTGAATCCATCTTTTGCTGTGGTTTTGCCTTGTTGTGACGTGATTGAATCGAAGTAGCCACGTGCTAGAACCCCAGGAATCCACGAGCAAGGGCTGCTCTTGAGTTTTCCCAAAATTGGTTGAAACATCCCCTCTTCGCGAGATTTAAAATTCTTGGGCAATCCTTGATCTTTTCAAGTGGATCTTTTGGGATTAGTTTCGTGATGGCCCTTGGATAGCCTGTACAAAATCTCACGAAATTTAGAGAAGATTTGATTGAGTTTTGGTTGTTTTTGCGAACAGTTAGGGAACTTTCTAGCAACACTGGATAGTCCCGTGTACCATCGGACAAACTACCAGATAGTCCAGTGTGCCATCGGACAAGCTACCGGATAGTCCTGTGAGCCACCGGACAAGTCTACAGTATACCGCTCTAGTCATCCCACTGATTGTCTGGTGTGGTTCACCAGATAGTCCGGCTGCACCAGACAATCCAGTGTGTATTGTCGGACAATTTGGTGTGTGTGTGCTGGGAAGTGGCCTTCTGGGTATTTTGGCTTGGGTGTTTTGCCTTGATTTTGGTTTGTTGTGTTGGAATTGATCTCAGTCTTGGAAGGGAGACGTCTTGGCTGAGCCCGGACCTAGAATCACTACACCATGGCACACTTTTGCCCACTGTGACCTGTTGGCGAATGGTTACTATGGATGGCATCTTAGCTGTGGGCAAAAGTTGGACCTTTTACCTCCACATCAGCTGTCGGTAATTGCTTAATATAGGTACACAAGAACTGTTGGCATTTTTATATTCACACAGAAAGTGTCGGCAAAAGAATAAAGACAACTGATGTGTCGTTGTAGCTTAGTTAAGCTACAGTTCAACTGTCGGCATAGGGATACTGGCCAAAAAGAAAGTAAGCCTTGGCGCCGAATCTCACGTCATGCGAGAACATCACGCCAAAAATAATTGACTCCCGCACGCCTGGCACCGCCCAAATCCCTCCACACACCCGCCCAAGACCTAGATAGAAATCCCCAACCCGCAGCTGCCACCCCCGTCCACACTCGCAAAGCTTCCCTATGCCCCTGTCCCCGCGCTGACGGCAGGCCTCCTCGGCGCCACTCCCACATCACCACCACCTCCGCGCCGCCACCCCCGCGCAGTCGCCACCTCCGCGCCGCCCCGTCGCGAGGACATCTCGAGCCCCTCCGAAACTGCGCCGTCCTTCGTCCTACCAGCGTGAGTCTCCAACCAATGCCCTCCACCCGTCTCTCCAACGATGAACCCTAACTGCAGGCTGTGTAGGAAGTTACAGACCTTCACCTACCTGTCGTGCTGTTGTGCTGCTCTTGTCGTCGTGCCAGCGCTGGGCCTCTTTCGTTGTCACATCTGAGGCATCGTCAATCTTGGTGAGTTAGTGGCGGGTTCCCCCTCCTTGCAGCCATCACCCCTCATATATATATGGTTTCTAATACTATGAATTTTATTGGGTTGGCATCAGTTGTAAGCACCTTCATGAACAGCTTCATTTCTGAAATTTAGTGTTAATGCTTCATTTCTGAATCACCTCATATATACATATATATAACGGTTATTGGTTCTATTAGTTGCAAAATTGACTTAGTGGAGTTGTGTTTGAAGGTTGCTGGGGTTAATTTCAGAGAGGATAGGACCACTGAAGGACCTTCATTGAACAGTGACTGGTATGTTCCTTTTTTTCCCAATCTCTGGTTACTGTTACGGAATGATGTGGGATGATTTTCTACTTAGAAGTAATATATGTGCTATGGACTCTGTTTGTTGTTTGAATGTGCGAAAGCTGAGGTTTTGTTTTGCTATCTAGGTGGCTTTGCTCATATATTTAGATATTTTGAATCAACTTCTGTCAAAGTGCATCATGGATAAAAGCTGGATGGATATGCCTAGGCAAACTAATGAATATATTAAAGGAGTTGACAATTTTTTGGAGTTTGCTTTTAGCAAATCAGCTAGAGGAAACAAGATATTGTGCCCCTGCAAGGCATGCAAAAACTGTTTTTGGAGAGTCAGTGATGTAGTCCGTGAGCACATGATTTGTGAGGGGTTTACCGAAGGGTACGTAACCTCGATAAATCATGGAGAATCAATCTCTAGTTCTTTTGCAAATAGCCAGCTGCCTGATAGCGTACAAGTGCAGATGACAAATGAAGAAGATGACATTTCTGATTTACTTATAGACTTAGCTAGGGGTTTAGATGACAACGGTGACTTAGAAGGGAGTGAAGAGCAGGAAGATGAGGATATGGTATCCTTCTACAAGTTAGTAGAGGATGCCGGCCAAGAATTGTACCCAGGCTATAGAAATTTTTCAAAGCTTCGTTTCATTATTAGATTGCTGCATATAAAATTTCTTGGGGGGTGGAGTGATAAAAGTTTTGACATGCTTCTAGAGTTACTAAAGGTTGTTTTACCTCAGGGGTCAGCACTTCCAAAAAATTTCAATGCAGCTAAAAATATGGTAAAATGCCTTGGTCTAGGGTACATCAACATCCACGCTTATGATAATGATTGCATATTGTTTCGGAAAGAGCATGAAAAGAAAAATGTGTGTCCAAAGTGCAACACCTCAAGGTGGAAATCAGAAAAGAAAAGTCCTAATGGCAAGCGTGTGCACAGAGTTCCTATGAAAGTACTTCGGTACTTTCCAGTAAAGAAAAGATTTCAAAGGTACTTTATTTCATCCAAAACAACCCCTGATGCAAGGTGGCATGATGAAGAACGCATCAAAGATGGTTTGCTTAGGCATCCGGCAGATGCTCCGTTTTGGAAGGATTTTGACTCTTTATATCCAAATTTTGCCTCTGATAGTCGAAATTTCAGACTTGCTGTAGCAAGTGATGGCTTTAGTCCTTTTAGGACCTTCAACTCAACATATATCATCTGTCCTGTTATTTTGATTCCATACAATTTGCCACCTTGGAAGTGTATGAAGCAAACAAATTTTATCCTCTCTCTAGTAATTCCAGGTCCTAGGGCACCAGGGGCTGATATGGATGTTTATCTTGAGCCGCTTGTTGATGATATGGTCGATATGTTTGTTAAAGGTGTTAGGACATATGAAGCTTCTAAGGATGAGTGCTTCCAGCTGCGTGCTGCCATATTATGTAGCATCTCAGATCTTCCTGGTCTAGGCTATTTGCATGGATGTGTTACCTCTGGTAAAGTTTCTTGCCCTGAATGCCACTGACTTGAATGTTCACTCCAACTAAAAAAGGCAGGAAAGTATGTGTTTGTGTGCCATTGTAGATTCTTAGATGCCAACCACATATTTAGGTCTCT
This sequence comes from Paspalum vaginatum, assembly GCA_030272315.1. Lineage (NCBI taxonomy): Eukaryota > Viridiplantae > Streptophyta > Magnoliopsida > Poales > Poaceae > Paspalum > Paspalum vaginatum. Next base: position 40,477,390 of record CM059017.1, on the reverse strand, counting down.
TGCAGAACTATTTGATGGTACCGAGGAGCATAGGCCAGCACTTGTACCACTTACTGGAGAGGAAATTTTGGAACTGACAGCAAACATGCACACATCTTTTGGAAAGGATCCAATTACAAAGAAACCAGCAAACCCCATATGCAGGGGTAGAGATGAGGAACCACTTGCATGGAAAAGGAAATCTATTTGGTTTAAGTTGCCATATTGGAAAGACCTACTCCTTAGAAATAATTTTGATGTTATGCACATTGAGAAAAATGTGTGTGATAACATCGTTAATACACTTTTGGACATTGATGGCAAATCTAAAGATAATTTAAATGCTCGCTTGGATATAAAGAATTTTGGCATTAGACACAACCTTCACCCCCATAGATGTTGATGATAGATTTTACGTGCCTTCAGCATTATATTCAATGAGTCCAAATGAGAAGAAGTTGTTTTGCCAAGTATTGAAGGATGTGAGGTTTCCAGATGGTGTTGCGTCAAATATACACAATAATGTACATGTTTTAGAGATGAAATTGATTGGACTAAAGAGCCACGACAACCATGTTTTGCTGCAGCAATTACTTCCACTAGCTATACGAAGGATATTGCCAACACGAGTAACAGCAGCACTAATTCGTGTGAGCAATTTCTTCAAGCAAATTTACTCACATACTATTCGAGTAAGTGATATGTAGAAACTAGAGGCTGAAATATCTGAGACATTAAGCATTCTAGAAACTATATTTGTACCAGCATTTTTTGACACCATGGTAGACTTGGTGGTTCATCTTCCTGCTCAAGCAAGAATTGGTGGTCCAATACAGTATCGTAGCATGTGGGCAATAGAGAGGTACAATAAAACTATTTTCACTAGCAATTCCTAGTTTTAACTTATAGGCAATGATTAAGTTTATATTAGTGACAATCTGTTTATTCTTAGGTTTTTGATGAGGTTAAAAGGTTATGTTCGCACCAAAAGTCATCCAGAGGGGTCAATCTGTGAGGCCTATAAATTTGATGAGAGTCTTACATTTTGCTCACAATTTCTCCATGGTTGTGAGACCAGATTTACTAGGCAAGTAAGAAATGGTGAAAATTTGCATAATGCACTGTGCAGTATCAATCCTTTCTTTCGGAGCCTTGGGCGAGGTTTGAGTGGCAAGTGCACTACATCTCTAGACTATAAGGCTTGGCTTCAAGCACATAGATATGTGTTGTTCAACTATGACAACATAGAACCATACTTGAAGTAAGATGCTCAAACTAATTTTATAGATTGTATTCCTCTTATATGTATATTTCTCCAGTATTATAACTATACAAAATGTTTCAGCAAGCATATTGAGTATCTTCGCTCAATTGGCCATCACAATCAGTGGAAAATCAATAGTATTCACCATGAAATGTTTCATGAGTGGTTTAGAAAGCATGTAAGTCATTAAATGATCAACCATATGTGTTTCAAATGGTTATTATTTGGTCTGGTTATTAAGTAACTAGAATGTTTTGTTTTATAGGTAGAATGGTTAGTTGAAAATGGTATGGAAGTATCGGAAGAGATGCAAATTTTGGCCAATGAGCCTTTCATGATTGCTACAATGTATAGTACCTACACTATAAATGGGTTCAATTTCCATACATACTCTAGTGATGAGGGTAGAAAGGTTCAAAATAGTGGTGTAGCTCTAGTTGCCCAAACTTCTTGCTTTGAAAATGGAAACATGGACCCAATAGTGCTTAACAAGACATACTATGGCAGGATCAAGGAAATTATAGAGTTGAACTATCGCAATAAAGGAAATGTAGTGCTCTTTAAATGTGATTGGGTTGACAACCGTGTCCAAGATACATGGGTGAAAACTGATCAATTTGGGATCACACTCGTCAATTTCAATCATTTAGTCAATACAGGAGAAAGATTGTTGGATGAACCTTTTATTTTAGCATCACAAGCCACACAAGTTTACTATGTTCAAGATCCTATTGATAGAGAATGGAGTGCAGTTGTTCGGTCAAAACCACGAGAAATCTATGATATGGCTGCAAGTGACAGTGAAGAAGTAGATCAACAAAATGAGTTCCGTAGCTTGATTCCTGATCTGCATCCAAATGTTTATGATCTGAATATTTTTATTCAAGATGTGGTCCATGTGAGGATAGATATAGATGGCACCATTGTTTCTGAAAAAAAGAGGAAGTAAGTAACAAATGTGTGACGTAACAATTTATCATACATAATCTGTGGTGGTTCTAATTTTTGTTACTTTCTTTTGCATTTGCATCTGTGACCTGATTTACTAATATATTATTAAATATTTTCAAGAGGCAAGATGGTGATAGGAGGAGAAAAAAGAAAGGGCGTTCCTGTTTGCGAATATGAAGCAGCAAGGAATGCAAATGTCTTAGCCACTCAAATGAAGATACAAGCTTTGCAGCTTTGGGATCTTGGACAAGAACTTACCTCATCAAATGTAACAAAAAAAAAAAAGAGAAAGGTGGTTGCAAATGAAGCTATGAGGCAGCAGAAGAAGGGGATGGGAAGTGATGCTACAATGCAACTCAACTTACAATCAAGCTCAAGATTAAGTGCTGCAAGGGCCGATCTACAAGCAGGGAATGGGGGTACTCCGGGTGCTGATCTACAGTCAGGGAGTGCTGCAAGTGCTCATTTACAGCAAGGGAGTGCTGCAAGTGCTCATTTACAGCAAGGGAGCGGCAATAATCCAAGCGAAGAAGGTATGCTTGTCTGCTGATTGTAGAAGTTTTAATGAACTGTTGTAATTTTGTATTTTTATTGCTAATCTTAGTATATATTGTTTTGATGCAGAGTTGTTTGTACAAGAAAAGAAAAATGTTAGAGGACCAACTAAAAAGGCTGCTATATTTGCAAGACAAAATAAACCAAAACTCAAAGTAGAGATAAATGAATATGGCCAGCCTTGTGGACCATTAAGCACTGAACTTGCTAACTTTATTGGTGCACTTGTGAGAACAAAGGGATTTCCAATTGCACACGATGATTGGAGGAAGGTTTGCCCACGAGAAAAATACAAGTTGTGGACATATTCTCAAGTAGTGAAATTTGTTAGAAATGGAGTGATCTACCTGTGTGATCTGCTGCTAGCTTATTTGCTTATGTCTTGTACAGCTCTATTGGGATATAGACAAAGGTTGCTTCAACTGGTTTATGAGGACAGCTGCTGCAAAATGGAGGGAGTTCAAATCAGATTTGAAGAAGCTGTATGATGATGATATGGAAGATGAAGAGCTGCTTGCATTACGTGATGAACGGGTGCATGAGGATTAGAAGTGGCTGATTGATCACTGGAGGTCCCCAGAAGGAGCTGTAAGCTACAATTCTCTATTTTTATAGTTTTTATTTGTGAATCATGAATACTCATAGCACTTGCTAATAGAATCGTTCAATGAGAGGGAAAGCAAATTGTTCAAAGTTGACTCAAAACCATACAAGTGGAAGTAAGAGTCATGCACGTGTTGGTAATGAAATGGTATATACTGTTCTTGTTGTGTTGTATTGATTCTTCATATTATGTGGCCACAATCCAATTACTTAATGAATTTCATGTGTTGGTAATAAAATGCAGTGCCAAGAGCTAGGGCGTCCGCCACGCCGAGATGAATTGTTTATTAGAACACAGACACACTAGAATGGACTACCTCACAAAGGAACCGAAATAACAGTTGTAAGTGATAAAGATCTCTAACTGTAAGTGATAATATGCTGCCATATGACATGTTGCATATAATTGCTAATATCTTTATTTTTTTTGTAGAATGCACTTAAAGATGCAGTTAGAGATCATCTTGAACTAATAGAGAAAAGTATAGGGGAAGGTGATGCATATTTCCATGTTTGTGGGCCGGAGAAGAATGGATATGTTCGTGTTGTTGGCTTAGGACCAACACCTGCTGACTTGGACATGCCTGGGGCAAAAAAGAAAAGCACATCAACAAGGCTTCAAATGGAAATTGAAGCTCATCGACAGTCTGATAAGAAAGTGGAAGCTTTAGAATGCCGTTTGGATAGTATGCAACAGCTACTGGAAAAGTTACTTCAGCAGCAACAAAACACTTCTAGCACTCCAAATGGATCTAACAACTCCCCTCCTGTGGTAATTGGTCATTCTTTTCTATTGTACCTCTATTTTTGTGCAGTAATTGTTCCATAGTTGTCCTTTTTTATTAGAACCTACAGAGTCGACCTAGTCGTATTGAAGAACTAGAGAACCATGATGATGATATGGGGTCACATGCTGAGGATGATATAGATAACAGGCGCTTGAGTGATGATGAAAACATGGTCATGACTAGGCACACTGTTGTATTTCCAGAGGAACCACATGATGAAGAGGTAATTTCTAAATCCACAATTCATTGTTATCCTTCTATTTGCCTACATACCTACTATCTTGTGCTATGATTTTTATGCTTTAGGGTGGAAGAGATGTGATATTGTATAATGTTGTGAGGCCCTATAATCTCCCTGTGGCTAAGGGAACTGTTCAAACAACAAACCCATCATCTACTGTGGGGGGCATTCCTCTTGGCATTCAATATTGTGAGGTAGTTGTCAATCATGTTTTCGTGAGGGATGCCATACTACCTCGCCCATATGGAACCTTAAAGTCTGTTGGAGATGCTCGTGGGAGATGCATTGCTTGGCCACATGACAGAGTAATATTTTAGCTTGCATCTATATTTCTAAGAAAGTTTTGGTCTATTAACTCAATAACTTGCCAACTTGTTACAGATCAAGAATGACATGAAGTCTTCAAGGCTATCAAAGGGTCTAGTTTCTGGTGTGATTGGAAGCTTGGCAGTCCAAATTGTATTCCAAATTGTATTGACATCTCCACTTGTGTTTTAGATTGTTTACCTTTCTTAAATTTAAGTTCATTTCTTTGACAGGTACTTAAGTACCAAAAGATGTTCCAAGTCTTGTGGATTGAAAATATTTTGTGGAGGTGCCCATGCAACCACAGGTACATTTGTGCATTGGTATTAGCTGGATTTAAAATTGCCACTTAGATGACTTAATTTGGCACTAGTGTAAAAGCCCATGTTTCTCGCTATGGTACCACTAGTGCAACTATGCCTACAATTTATTTTGTTTCTTGAGACATACTTGTTCACTTGATCTGTTCGCATGTTATTTTTGTATTTAAATTGTGCTCCTACTTTAGAACTGAGCAATAAGGACTACGTAATAGCAAATTCACCATCTTGTTAGCTATGTTAATCTTCTCTCGAAAAAGGACACTCTGTTAGCTTGACTCGCTCCCTGACAGTAATATAACAGATTTAGTTTATCGTTTAGGGAAAATTATGCAATAAGTTTATACAAAAACATGTTGCAGCAAGAAGTAAATGATCATGCACAGTTTTCCCACTCTGTTCTTTATATGAGCCCACCTGAATAACCCTTGTCAATCTTTTGCATATAACAAGCAGCCCACTGTCTTTCATTATAGTGTTCCAAGAACCTCCTGGCAGCTTTAACATAACCTTAATATCCTCTTGCTTGCATTGTGTGCTGATTATTCTTTTTCTTGATCATGATAGGTGCACAGGCAACTAAATAAGGAGTAGGAACCTTTTGGCAGAAAGGCATGCTACAAGTAGAGAGATCTTTTGTGATATGGAGTGATCTTTTGTGCAACAAGAGAATGTTGTGTGTATGACTATGGTTAGAACTACTTACCAGTAGAGAGAAGCATGTATATATTCTCTCACTGGGTCATGTACGGCACTATTTAATAGGCTGGAACTTAACTTATGACCTGATCACTATTCAATACTTATTTAGGACATGTATGCTGCAACTTTATTTGGAGGATCCTATGCTTATCTATATATGGAACCATGCATTTATTAATGGATATGTTTGTGTTGTGACTTTATCAATGCATGTTGAAGTGCCTATTTGAGTTGTGATTGTGTTATATACTGGTGGAATTATGAATTGAGTGATGGATGATGTGGTGGTTTTTCATATAGCTTGGGGGATATATTTGTGCTGTGTAAATTGGAAAAATGCATGTATCCTCTTAATGTAGAAAATGTGGTTAGCCAACACATCAACTGTTGGTAAATCAAACTACGGTTGGTAAAAGGTTTAACTGTTGGGAAAAACTAACTATCGGAAAAGATACTAACTGTCGGCGTAGGTTCTCTATTTTCCCACAGTGTAACTGTGGGCAAATAGCGTAACTGTTGGCAAAGCCTAAGCTGACAGCTTATACCGCTACTGTTTTCCAACTGCCAGCAAAACTTTTTGCCACAGTTTTGTTGTCTGCACAAGCGGCTTTTGCCAACATTTCTAGGTGTTGCCATAAGTGTACCGTGGTGTAGTGAATATGGCCTTGATCGAAGGCCCATTTACCCCTGGGGTTGTGGCCCCTTTCACACTGCGCTAGCATACATAGAGAGCTGAGGCAGGCACGGGAACCAACGTTCATCATACTCCCTTCGTGCGCACACACAAACAGAGAGGTTCGATCACCTCGGAGTGGGAGTGAAGGGAAACACTGGCGCTCTTCATCGCCTCTCACCGACTAGCACCGTGACTGCATGCAGGGAACCCCTATTGCCCTCATGGCACCGGTCGAGCCCTCCATCATTCAACACCGAAGGTATTTCCCTTCTCTCTCAACCTCCCTCTCGTGGATCACGAGATTCACCTAAGAACACTTTCAGTCTACACACTTCCATCAAGAACATGCTAGTGGGATGGGTACGGTACTAGATCATGCGACACATGATGTAACAATTGGTATCAAGAGCTTGGGCATGGCCCGAACCCTAACCCTAGTGAACGAGAATCGCAAGATTCAAAGTGAAATTGACTGGATCTTGAGCCTCTTAGGCTCGGATCCAAGAAATCGAAACAAATAGGGGGCGGTTTTCAAACCCTAACCCTAGAAAAATCATAACCCGTGCGAATCAAAAGCCCAAAGGGCCCAGAGGGCTTACCTTCGCTCCGCCGGCTTCGCTGGCGACTAGAAAGATGGCGTTGCTCACCGCTGGCTGCACTGTGCATGCACACGCATGGGCTAGGATAGAACCACTGTGGGGCCACTCAATGGCGGTGCGCTCACCCTCGGGTGGACACACGTGCTGGTGAGAGGTCGCGCAGGCGGCGCTTGTCTTCTCTCCCTCTCTCTCTTGCCGGCGACGGTGAAGAATCGGGAGGGGAACGGCGGCGAACAGACTGCAGCACAAGGGAGGAGAAGAGAGCTGGGTAGGGCTGGTAGCATCGCTTGCTCATGTGCTGGTGAAGGGCCGCGCTGCGCGGGACACTCGCTAGCTAGAAGCCGACGCCAATGGAGCTGACCGCCCCTGCGACCCTCGCACGTTTGATGCTCATCCGCACCGTCGCCACGCAGAAAGGAGAGTAGCGGTGTGGGGGAGAAGGTGAAGAGAGGCGGCTGTGTGGGCCACCCACCAACAAGGGGCTGTGCCAGTAGAGCCGGCCGCGCCCACTTGCACCGCCACGTCCAAGAAGAAAGAAGAGGCTATGGTGGGGGAGGAAAAGAAATGACCTAGGGTTTTCTAGGGTTGCGGATTGGTAGAGCCGGCCGTGCCACCCACTTGCACCATCACGTCGAAGAAATGGCCTAGGGTTTCCTTGGGCAGCAGATTTTCCGCCTTATATACGCGAGCCTGAATCGTTCCTAGCCGTTGATCACACAATGGATGGTTTTGGGAGAATCGCCGCCGATGTGGGGTAGATTGAGCCGAAGCGGGGCGCTCACCTCCTCCGCTAGGCAGGGCCGAATGAGCAACCCAGGCCAAAGTGTACTGCGGCCTAGGAGCGCAAGAGGGGCGTGGCTTGGGCCGGCCTGGTGCACGACGCGCGGCACCAAGAAGGCCGTGGGCCTTTTTGGGCCGATTTCGGCCTCATCGAAAAGAGAAAAGTTTTTTTCTCTGATTCCAGAATATGTGCATACATCTTGGTCATATATATGCATTTGAATGACGTTTAGACTTATTTACTTGGAGCTCAGTTTTAGATAAATGATTCAAAATATGTTTCCGCTGTTGATGATATGATTTTAATTATGTCTTTCTCTGAATAATTTGAAACCAATGTGGATAATTATTAAGAGAAATGCATGATGTTAGAAAGATTTATGGTGTTGTCATTAATTTTAACCAACATTAATTTTGATGATAATCCATGATTATGATTTGATTTAGCTCTATTTTCATCCAACAATGAATTTAGAATATCGAATTGACTTGAGAACTGATTAAAGCATGTCTTATTTTTTACCAACGTTGAATTTAATTCATGCAAAAAATATTTGATTCAGAAAATTGAAAAGATACTTGTCTCTAAAGATTGAAAAGAGAATTTATTAGCATGTTTTAAACTTGACAAACGTTAAGTTTAACTCATGCAAGATCCTTTTTTAAGAGACAATGACTTTTGAGCGTGTTTTAATCTTGACCAACGTTGACTTTAATTCATGCAAGACACTTATTTCAGAGACAATGTTTTTGAGCCTATCCTGATCTTATATATTTTTTCTATGAAGGCTCGATTGATACTATGACCCTCAAAGAGTTGGAGATCATAGAACCGCCAAACAGGGGTGACAACTCTAGTTGGCATGAGAAAGAAGACATGGTGAGTGCTCTAAGTGAACTAGAGCTGGCACCACAGAATGGCACCACAGAATAACAGCTCCAAGATAGACGACAAGAGAAAGATGATATATCCAATTCCCATACACACTTGCATATACTGCAAGAAGAAGGGGCACTATAAGAATTTTTGCCCAGATGTTGACGGGATTCCGTGAAGAGAAGATGCCGCCAAGTGTAGCGACAATAATTGAATTTGCTAAAGCAAAATAACGTGATGTCAAAGCCATGAAGAATCTTCTGAATCTCCATTGAGAATTAGATAATGGTTTTGTATGTAAGAGATACTATATACTCCCTCCGTCCCAATTTATAGGTCATTTGACTTTTTTGACACTAAGTTTGACTTACTCGTATTATTCAAAAAATTTCACAAGTATCATTTATTTTCATTGTGATTTAGTTTAGCATATAATATACTTTAACTATGAATTGAACTTTTCTAAATTTTTGCAAATATTTTGAATAAGATGAGCTGGTCAAACTTAGTGCTAAAAACTCAAACAACCTATAAATTGAGACGGAGGGAGTATGTTTCCTCGTGGAGAAACATGATTTCAGATTCTATGATAGAAATTTTTGACAACATTCATTGCAATTTTGGGAATCATGAGTTCATTATTCAGTGTAATAATGAGAATGAGAGCTCGCCCTCTGACAAGATATGATTTATTTGCTTTCCTAGAGAGATGTTTTGTGAATGAGATAAATGAGTTTGAAAGAATGTGGGTCTCATCATCTGATGAGACATACTCTCTTTTGTCTTTCTAGTGCAAAGTTGAAAAGAGAAAGATATATCCATTGCTATAAAAAATGATATGATGGAGAAACTTTCGTCGAAATTGTGTCTATTGCTTAGGCCACATTCCGAGGGGGAGAATAAAAAAGTTTGCTTGATTGAAACTCGAAACTCCCCATCCACCAAACTTCATAGACTTAGAGTGATGCATTGATTACATAGAAAATTTTTAATGAGAGCACGCTTTAAAGATTAAAGAGTTGAGATCCAATCGTAGGGAGAGCAATGGAGGATTCCTGGTATATCACACCGGGCAAACCTGTGGATGGATGGTATACTTTTAATCAAATTCTAGGTACATGAGTACTTAAGATACCGATTAAGATAAAGAGAAAGCCCACGATAAACTATTTGCAGTTTGGAGCTGTCCATCTGAGACTAAGACTATTTACCCTACCCAAAGGAGATAAGATGAATAGACAGCGAGTTGCCATTCCATTGGCTATTGACCCTACTCAAGGGAGATTATATGAGAAGATAGTAAAGTGCCATTCCATTGGCTAACCAGAAAAATGAAGTGTTTCAATTTTCACTGTCAAGATAGACATATGAACTACATAAAAACAATACACTTAGTGTTTCTAGACAATGACAAGATCTGGGGGAGCATGGTATTCTGAGAAATAAACCTTGAGTAATAAAGGATGTACATCCCAATTCTGATGGTAGAAGAACCATATTTCTCAGTACATGCTGAGGTCGCACCACCGTTTTAAACGACTATTGTTGTGACCCCTACTGTGGATGTTGGCTCATCAAGCATGACAAATTACTGAACAAGAAACTCTTGACTCACATAGTGTCTGAGCCTCTGGCTCCTACTGTGGTTGAGGCTAAAAGAGCAAGAATAAAAGACTACTACTGATGATCCACCACCAGAGCAGCCAATAGAAATACAACAAGACGTGCTTATGAGAAAGTCATAAAAATTATTTATAGATCCCTGACGTCTACAAGACATATCTCAGAGATGATATACCCTTAGCGGGAGATCCCTCTTGGTATGAGAAAGACATAAGAAGTCCCAACTCTTATAAATGGCCGATGCCATAGAATATGAAATTAGATATATGAGTTTAAATTTAGTATGGAACTTAGAATAAATTCCTAAAGGAGCCAAGACAGTAGGCCATTTTATTTTTAGTCTACAAGATTAAAAGTCTCTAAGAGGAATACAGAAAGGCTTATGATAATTGGCTTCACTAAAAAAATCGATAATGGTGAAACCTTCTCGTTGTTTCATCAAAAGACTCTTATAGAATCACTATAGTACTAGTTGCTTTTTTTTTGATTCAGAGTTAGATCAAACGGATGTCAAGACAACACTCCTGAATGGCGAGCTTAAAGAAAACATTTATATGGCTCAACCTAAAGGTTTTTTCATGAAAGAAAAGGAAAAGATGGGTTGCCACCTAAAGAGATCCATTTATGGGTTGAAGCAAGCTTCTAGGTATTAATAGCTAACGTTTTGATGAGACTATTAGAAAATTGATGTTAAAAGAGGAGGATAATTGCATTGCGTTTATGCAAGGATTAAAGAACTGGAGGTAGAACTTCCTAATGTTACAAGTAGATGATGTTCTACAAGCTAGCAATGATGAGCATTTACTGCAAAGACAAAGAAACCACTTGTCCTTGAATCATGGTATAAATGGTGTGAGATTGGCACCCTGTGTCTTTAAGGATTCAAATCCACACAGACAGAAACAAGAGCATAATAGAAAATGTCCTAAAAAGACATAGTATGCAAGCATGTAATGCAATGTCTGCTCCAATAGTCAAGGGCAATAGATCAGATCAAAGTGTCACAAGAACATGAGATAGATTAGGTGAAAGTGACATAAGAAAATGAGATTGATTAGATGGAATTAATTCCATATGCTTCAACGATTGGAGGCAAAATATGTGCTCGAGTATGCACTCGCCTTGACTTAGCATTTATAACTGGGATACTTGACTGGATAACTGAAAACCTTGTGATTGTTGGAAGGGACAAAAGACCTCATGATGATTTATAGAAAGACAGATGACCTAGAGATCTTTGGGCTATAAAGATCTTACTCCAATAGGAGACTGACTGGACAAGGTGTAGAGACATCGTGATGTCCATGTCTGGATATCTACTTCCTCCAATAGGAGGCATGATATAGAAAAGAGCTACAAATGGTTAGTTGTTACATCATCGACAATGTACACTGAACCTTGTACCTTATCATGAGGCAACGTGGTAGACAATGTGGCCAAAAGAAATTATTCCCGGATTTAGAGTGGTTGACATTATAGAAATACCACTTAAGACATATTGTGACAATGAATTAGCAGTGTATTATACTATCACAACAAGAAGATGAATGTGGCCGCCAGGCACATTGACATTGAGATATATGTTGTTAATGAGAAAATCCAAAATCAGACAATTGAGGAATGAGCACATGATAGTTGAGAGGATGCTCGTGAATCTATTCACTGAGGTCTTCCACCCAACATGTTCAGAGAACATGTAGCTGGCATTGGAGTTACTGGAAAGCCTGCGATTCTAGATTTAGGGCTATTTGAACAACCATCTCAAAATAAAGATAAAGAGAGCATCATTCTAAGATAGAAAGGTGTACTGTAGTCAATGAGTTCAGTGGCATTGTTGGCGCCAGAATTTAGCCGACCTAGGTTAATGGGCCTAGATCGGTTTGGAGCTAAAAGTTAGGCTATCCAAGGGAGAGAGAGAGTGTATTTTGCCTTTTGGGCCAAGTGCCCGTGTATCTTAGGAAAGATAATTTCTTTGGTAGAGAGTCCGATCGGGACTCCAGTTTAGTTAAGATTTGGAGTTGAATTAGGAAAGGATAGACTTGCTATCCAAGTCTACAGACTATAAATATGTACCCGTACCTATGAAATAAACAGAGACTACTCACGATCGTCAACAGCGGTTGTCTCCACATCCTCTCGGTGCATCGCCACCCCTAAGCAATTAGGGTTTCAAGGTATATCGTCATGGTGCTCTTTTGACTTCTTTCATAGATGTTGATAGGGCACTACGGCGTTCTTCCTATGGTAGATCTTGTACTAAGCATTGTTGTTGGCAAGATCTGCTAGTTATCATGTGCATCGACCCGATCTACTTATTCTTTGAGCTTTACAACATAGATCGGATCGTGTACAATTTACAATCATGCTATCCTTTGATGTTATCATCTTTTGCAATATATGCTGCGTCAAGCCACTGCCATATTTTATTAGATTTGCATGATACAAGAGGCTTACTTAGGTTGATGTTGGTTTATTTGTTTAAATTCCATACTTTCTTGCATCTCGATCAGTTCCTAGATAGAGATAATACTCTGTTTATTTATTACGCAAGTTTCTATTAAAGATCCAATCTGGGTAAGCAGATCACTTTATTTCTGTGCATCTTCTATACATCGCCTAAACAGCATCGGATCGGCTCGTGGAGTATCAATGGAGGTTTGCCGATGTCAAGACCCGACGCGTGAGAGTCGATCCGAGCGATCCGGCTAGTATTTAACGTTTACCCCGTTTTATTTGTTCATGCAGAGAGAACAGGAGCCGACCACCATCACCACCACCACCTTCCTGGTTGTAAGGTCAAGCTAGGTGGCACGCCCAACCACCACCGTAGCCAGCAGTCGGCTAACCGTTTAGCCGACTGGGAGCCGCATCAAGGAGGAGCACCTCCTGGCTCGCATTGTGTTGACCCGTTGGTACACCGCCCACCGGTTTCCCGCGGTAACACATTTTTGGCACACCCGGTGGGACACGGTCATCATGGCTGGAGGCAAGAGAGCTAAAAAAGATGATGAAGTCACGCCCATCGACAGGGTGGAAGACTTGCCCGAGAATCACCAGAAGCATTATGCCTAGATCATCAAGGATCTCAAGAAAAAGGTGCTTGCCATGTACGGACGCACTCGTCACGACGCCATTAGGATCCAAGGAGTTCTCGAGTCGCTCCTAGACAAGGTCGACCTCCTAACTCTGTCACAGCAGTGCACTGAAGCACTCCGCGAAGAGAACCAAAGGACCACGGCTCACTCCCTCATACGGCAGTCGGAGGCCACCATAAACTGCATGGACAACATTGTGGTCAAGACTGTCAGAGCTGCCTTGGCTGGTGAACCACTGCATATCACCAGCCCCGAGCTGAACGGCCATGTTGGAGAAGCCACGTTCTACTCCAGGCCGCTCACCCCCATTCATATTGAGGTTCAGGGGGGATAACGTCGCCGAATTCGTCATGCACCCTCCACATGACGGCATTCCCCTGGATCCTCGCACTTACTCTACACCACCACTGGTCATCCCTGAGGGATACTTCTGCCAACTCAGGTACCGACAGCTGGAAGAAGGGGAGCGGCCTCCCCACCCCTACCCCAATCTGGTAGTTGTCAACAACCGACCAGCTCAAGCACAAGGTACACCAGAGGCTCAACCACACCAAAGGCCGACGAAATCGGCTGATCAGGAGATGATTGAGTGGCAGTGCGCCTACGGAACTGGGCTGATCCAACTCGATCAAGCCGAATATACTCCTACAGGCAATCTCAATGGTGTTGTGCAGGAGATCTTGATGAATCAGTATGGGATGGCGCCCAAACGGGTGGTAATTACTTATGCTAAACCTTACCCGGAGGTGTACGATCTCCTGGAGCCCCCTCTGAGATTCAAGATCCCAGATTTCACCAAGTTTAGCGGCAACGATGGCGCTAGTACCATTGAGCACGTCAGTCGGTATTTGGCACAACTAGGCATCACCTCTCGAGCCGAGCACATGAAGATTCGGCTCTTCTCATTGTCACTCACTAGGCCAGCATTTGGGTGGTACACCACGTTGGCCCTAGGGTCATTACTACTTGGAAGCAGCTGGAAGAAAAGTTCCATGCCCAGTTCTTCTCTGATTCTAACGAGTCAACTCTGACCAACCTGGCTAGCATATACTAGTATCCAGGAGAATCATCCAGCAATACATCCGGCGGTTCCACGAGTTGAGGAACAAGTGTTACTCTCTCCACCTACCAGAGAGGTCATTGGCAGAGCTGGCTTTCAAGGGCATGAACAAGGCCGTCAAAGCAGTTTATGGGCTGACTGATTTCGAGTCTGTCGGCCACTTGGTGTCCAAAGTTTCAACCTATGAACGAAGTCATCCCGAGATCCTCCAGGAGAAGCACAAGAGGAACATCGGCTACATTCAAGCCGATGAAGATGACGCGGATACATGCCTCGTCCAATGGTTGAGGAAGAGCCAGCCGCTACAGTGTCAGTGGGTGAAGCAGCCCGAACCCACTCCTGGCTTTGACTTTGACATGTCCAAGACTGAGCAGATCTTCGACCTACTGCTCAAAGAGAAGCACTTGGTACCACTGGCCGGGCATCAAACACCCTCGACCAAAGAAATACGTGACCGCAAGTACTGCAAATGGCACAACAAGCTCGTTGGTCATAATACCAATGACTTTAGGGTCTTGAGGACCAAAATCCAGAGGGCCATCGAGCAGCGAAGGCTGATTTTTGCCCGTCCTCCAATGAAGATCGAGATAAAGCCTTTCCCAGTCAACTCTGTACACGCAGTCCTGCCACCCTAGGAATGGGAAGATTCACCGATCGGTTCAACTGAATCGGCTTTCGGTGCTCCAGTGCAGGGAGCGATCACCGCGGGGAGAGTCCTTCGCCGTACCATGGAAGAGCCCAGCCTTGGGCCATCCATCTCAATCAACATGATTCGGGCCACTGCAGAAGAGAAGGGGAAGGCCAAGGCTGACCCGCGCGATGACCTACCTCTTGAGTTTAGGGCTGAAGAGCACACTTCGGCTAAAACAATCGAAAGAAATTGATGATTCTGCCTAAACTCTGGGGCGTTGATGGGATTGTACTCATAGCATCACCAGCGTAACGAGGAGCACCGTCATGAGGAAGAAGCGTACTACCATGAGCAACGCCGGCGTCGTGAGGAGCATCATCGGGAGTACCCACGCTCGCCCAGGCGTGACGCACGACGATAGGAAAGCCTATGGGAATGTGGCGAGCACCTCAACCTCACCAACCACAGGAAGCACTGGAGCTGCCCGTACTTCTACTACTGCTGCAGCCAAGGTACTCCCAACCCCTGATAAATGCCCAGAGTGTTCTACCCATAGGACCCGGTATGACAGGCCATCAGTGTTCGAGCGCTTGAGGCGCGCGCTCTCACCGCCTCGCCACCACGTGCCTTCGCCGCGGCATGGACGCGGCCCCTCTCCACCACCACAACGGCCTGAGTCCCCGTTGAAGAGGCGACAAGCATCCCTAATTCCAAGGCGGGCGTCACCTCCTCCGCAGCAGCGCGGACCACCAATCCAGGAGGCCAATGATGGTCGACGTCACATGGAATGCCACATGCCAAGATGGTGTCCAGAGGGCCTGTCCAGGTCACAAAAGCACAGGGTTCAACGTCTACATTGCTTGGAACAAGCCGAAGAGGAGTACCTTCGGCAGCTGAAGAAGTTTGGTGGCATCTTTGACATTCCAAGCTTGCGTCCAGAGCGCAACTTCGTGTGGAAGCGCAAATTGTAGTCTGAGGTGGCTGAAGCGCCAGCCAACCAGCTGTGGCCAGCTCGTCATAGGTGAACGAAAATGATGGCACCTTGGACATGGACAGCGACAGTCAGTCGGACCACGGGGACGACTTTGAAGGGGAAGTCAACGCAGTTCTATAGAAGGCCGCGGTAGATGTCAACATGGTCTTTTACTTGCCAGAAGATTTGCAACCCCCCAGTGAGGAGCAGATGGCCAGGTCTATGGCGCAGCTCAGCCTCGGCTCGGCAGCTGCTATTTTTGAGAAGCCGATCGACAAAAAATATCGGCACCTTAAGCCATTACACGTAAAAGGGTTCGTGAATGGCAAGCCCATCAGCAGGATGCTCGTTGATACAGGTGCGACCGTTAACATCATGCCATATTCCTTGTGTCGCAAGCTTGGTAGGTCTACGGAGGATCTTGTTGATACCATCGTCATGCTGAAAGATTTCAAAGGGAACCCGTTGAAGGTCAAAGGAGTTCTCAATGCTGAGCTGACGGTTGGCAGCAAGACCATGAACACTTCATTCTTTGTCGTCGATGATCGCGGCCCTTTCTCTGTCCTGCTTCGCCGAGATTGGATCCATGCCAACTGCTGCGTCCTGTCTTCCATGCACCAATGCCTAATTCAGTGGAACGGCGACGAGATCGAAGTGGTCCCTACTGACGAGACCTGTGACGTCGCAATGTCCGAGGCACAATTTTGGACAAAAGAAGTAGAGTGCCTCTCGGGTCGGCAAGATTCAGACTGGAGCTTTGTCGACCTAGCAAAAAATGGGATCATGCCGGTTCGTGCAACCGGCGACCAACCTTAGATGATGTAATAGCTAGTTTATCCGCCAATCCCTCCGATCGGCTCACTGGTTGGTGTAAACTTTCTATGGGTTAACGACTTGTAGTGGCCGATCTGTGCGATCGGTCCCAAAAAATTTGTAATCATATCTTGTGTAGGACTTCTGCATTGGCTGATTTGTGTGATTGGCCCCAAAACATTAATTTAATACATGTTTCTTCCAATAAGGATGTTCTTTCTTGCAATGATCAATCAACCCCTGATGAACAAAGATCAGACGCTGCGCGCTCTCATCCCTCTCCGGCGTCATTAGGATCCACTCAGGAATTCGCAGAAGAGGAAAAGCTCGGTTTTGGTTTCACGCCATCCGACGAGCTTGAATAGGTCGACATCGGCTCAGGGGATCGACCAAGGCTGACGTGGATCAGTAAAATGCTCGACCCAGAGTTCAAAGCCAAGTTGATCGAGCTACTCAAGGAGTTCCTAGATTGCTTGGCCTGGGAGTACCATGAGATGCCAGGTCTTGATTGGTCTATTGTTGAACATTGGCTGCCGATCAAGCCCGGTTTTCGACCATTTGCTCAACATCCTAGGAAAATCGACGCGAAGATCATTGATACAGTCAAAGAAGAGATAAAGAAGATGATTCGCGCTGGGTTTATCCGCCCTTGCTGATATGCCACTTGGATATCGAGCATTGTTCCTGTTTGGAAGAAAAATGGTAAGCTCAGGATATGCATCGACTTCAGGGATCTAAACAGAGCTACCCCAAAAGACGAATACTTGATGCCCATTGCAGAGTCGCTCATTGATGATGCAGCTGGTCACAAGATGATGAGCTTCCTTGATGGCAATGCTGGGTATAATCAAATCTTTATGGCCGAAGAAGATGTTTACAAGACAGCTTTTCGTTGCCCACAAGGTTTGTTTGAGTTTGTGGTCATGACCTTCGGCTTACGCAATGCTGGAGCAACTTACCAATGGGCCATGAACTACATCTTCCATGATCTCATCAGCTGGCTCATGGAAGTATACATTGATGATGTGGTGGTCAAGTCAGTGTTGTAGGAGAACCACTTAGCCGATCTGCGTCAAGTCCTCGAGCGTACTCATAAACATGGCATGAGGATGAATCCTGATAAATGTGCGTTCGGCGTCACTGTCGGACAATTCCTTGGGTTCATGATCCATGAATGAGGTATAGAGATCGGCTCGAAGAGTAAGGATGCCATTGAGACAATGACACCACCAACGACCAAAAAGGAGCTTCAGCAGCTGATCGGTAAGATTAACTACATTAGGAGGTTCATCCCTAATCTTTCAGCAAAACTTGAAGCGTTTACCCCTTTGGTCAAAACACAGTGTAACAGCGAGTTCGTGTGGGGCCCTGATCAACAACTGGCGTTCAACAACCTAAAAGAGTACCTGATGGAACCACCAATGATGGCCCCACCTTGATTCGACCTCCCATTCATTGTCTACCTTTCAGCCGATGAAGTTTCCATTGGCTCTGTGCTGATTCAAGAAGTCGACGGCAAGGAGCGTGTCGTCTACTATCTCAGCCGACGATTACTCAATGCGGAGACCAGGTATTCCGAGATGGAACGCTCATGTTTATGCTTATATTTTACATGCACCAAACTACGACATATGTTGTCAGCTGAGGTGCTAATCGTCTGCAAAGCAGATGTCATCAAGGATATGTTGTCATCCCCGATCCTCAAAGGGAGGCTCGACAAATGGATGTTCACTTTGTCAAAATTTGACGTCAAGTTCCGACCAGCGAAAGCCGTCAAAGGCCAAGCATTAGCCGATCTTATTATAGAGCGATCGGCAAATGGATGTTCGCTTTGTCAGAATTTGACGTCAAGTTCTGACCAGTGAAAGCCATCAAAGGCCAAGCGTTAGCAGATCTTATTACAGAGCGATCGGCTCCACGGTCCCATTTCATCGGCATATCATCTTGGGCTTGGTTCTTCGATGGGTCTGCGTGCGACACTGGTTGTGGCATTGGGCACTTCATCATCTCCTCTCGAGGGGCACAATATGAGTTCTCCTTTCGCCTCAAGGAGCGTCGTACCAACAACCAGATAGAGTATGAAGCTTTGTGCAAAGGTCTTGAGCTGTTACTGGACGCAGGTGCCGAAGCAGATGAAGTTTTCGGTGATTCAAAAGTCGCCATTAACCAGTCAACAGAGGACTTCAATTGTGCAAGTGATTTGCTATATCCATATCTCCTCCGTTGTCAAGAGTTGATGGCAAAATTCCGTTATGTTTAGCTCAAGTGGATACCAAGGGACAATATTGACGAAGCTAACAAACTCGAGCAAATAGCTTCTAGCTATGTAGAGCAAGTCGAGGACGTCTATGTCGACACAATGTAACTAATGTCAGCCGATTGGAGAGCTGATCTCCTCAATTACTTGAGGGATCTGGCTCAGGGGGCAGATAAGAAGACAAGACAGCGAGCTCTGAAGCATGTGCTCATTGGTGAAGAACTTTATTTCAGAACCATTGAAGGCTTGTTGTTAAAATGCCTAGGCCTGACAGAAGCGCACAAAATCATGCACGATGTACATGAAGGGACTTGCGGTACTCATCAATCAGTTCACAAGATGAAGTGGTTGATCAGAAGGTCACGCTATTATTGGCCGACTATGTTGGAGGATTGTTTCAAATGTTATAAAGGTTGCCAGGAGTGTCAAAGATTTGGGGCCGTACAGATAGCTCCGGCTGGACCATTAAATCCTATTATCAAGCCGCGGCCACTCAGACGCTGGGGCATGGACATGATTGACAAATCAACCCTCCAACTAGCAAGGGCCACAAATGGATTTTGGCCGCAACCAATTATTTCACCAAATGGGTGGAAGCTGTACCAATGAAAAATGTCACGGCCAAGGATGTGATAAATTTTATCAAAGAACACATCATTCATCGGTTTGGGATACCACAGACCATCACCATAGATCAGGGGTCTGTCTTTGCCAAAAATGTGTTACCAACGGGTCAACACAATGCAAGCCGGGAGGTGTATGTGGGCGTACAGGGTCGCTTCTCCTTGCTGCGTCTCCCAGTCGGCTAAACAGTTAGCCGACTGCTGGCTACGGTGGTGGTTGGGCGTGCCACCTAGCTTGACCATACAGCCAGGAAGGTGGTGGTGGTGACGGTGGTCGGCTCTTGTTCTCTCTGCATGAACAAATAAAATGGGGTAAACGTTAAATACTAGCCGGATCGCTCAGATCGGCTCTCCCGCGTCGGGTCTTGACATCGGCAAACCTCCATTGATACTCCACAAGCCGATCCGACGCTATTTAGGTGATGTATAGAAGATGCACAGAAATAAAGTGATCTGCTTACCCAAATCGGCTCTTTAATAGAAACTAGCGTATTAAATAAACAGAGTATTATCTCTAGCTAGGAACCGATCGAGATGCAAGAAAGTATGGGATTTAAACAAAAAAACCAACATCAACCTAAGTAAGCCTCTTGTATCATGCAAATCTAACAAAATATGGCGGTGGCTTGACGCAGCATATATTGCAAAAGATAATAACATCAAAGGATAGCATGATAGTAAATTGTACATGATCCGATCTATGTCGTGAAGCTTAGAGAATAAGTAGATCGGGTCGATGCACATGATAACTAGCAGATCTTGCCAACAACAACGTTTAGTACAAGATCTGCCATAGGCAGAACACCATAATGCCCTATAAATATCTACGAAAGAAGTCAATAGAGCACCATGACGATATACCTTGAAACCCTAATTGCTTAGCGGTGGCGATGCGCCAAGAGGATGTGGAGACAACCACTGTTGACGAACGTGAGTGATTTGGGGCCGTACAGATAGCTCCGGCTGGACCATTAAATCCTATTATCAAGCCGTGGCCATTCAGAGGCTGGGGCATGGACATGATTGGACAAATCAACCCTCCAATTAGCAAGGGCCACAAATGGATTTTGGCCACAACCGATTATTTCACCAAATTGGTGGAGGTTGTACCAATGAAAAATGTCACGGTGAAGGATGTGATAAATTTTGTCAAAGAACATATCATTCATCGGTTTGGGATACCACAGACCATCACCATAGATCAGAGGTCTGTCTTTTTGGCAGAAGAATTCAAAAAATTTGCTAAAGAGATGGGCATCACCTTGATACAATCTTCACCGTATTATGCTCAGGCTAATGGTCAAGCCGAGGCGCCAAACAAAAGTCTCATCAAGCTGATCAAGCGAAAGATTGACGAATATCCCATGCAATGGCTTGATCGGCTGGCTGAAGCATTGTGGGCACATCAAATGTCATGTCATGGGGCTACCAAATGCTCCCTCTATCAAGTGGTCTACGGCCAGGAAGCCGTTTTGCCTTGGGAGATCAACATCGGCTCTCAACGGGTTCAGTTTCAAAATGACCTGACAGCCGATGAATATTCAGCGCTCATGAACATCAACACGGATGATCTGATGGAACTTTGGCTCTAGGCTTTTGAAAAGATCAAGGACAACAAGGCCAAGGTGGCAAGAGCTCATAACAAAAAAGTGAAGCCGAAGAATTTTCAAGTTGGAGATCTTGTGTGGGAGCTAGTTTTGCTAGTTGGAACAAAGGACCCAGCATATGGAAAATGGTCACCTAACTAGCACAGGCATATCGTATAGTAGAAACCACTCCAAGAAACTCCTACAGGATGGAAACACTGGAAGGAGTATGGTTTAGCAGGAACATCAATGGCAAGTACTTGAAAAAGTACTATCCTAGCTTATGGATCGGAACCTGATCTATTTCATACAAGGCCGATGCGAGGCCATCTGGACCTGACAGAGCCGATGTGTTAACATCGCCTTGAGAAAAAAAATAATAAAGAAAGATTACAAAAGTATGGGCCGATGTACGCCATTGGCCTCGATTAAAGCCGATGCAAATTATGCCTCGGCTTTAGAATAAAAAACATTTAATAAAGATTCTATCCGTTGTCAAATATGCTCGGGGGGCATGCCAAACAGAGGCATGCTAGATGAAACGAAGGTTCTAGTTATGAGTTCATTATACAAACGATGGAGCAGAAAGTTTCTGAATAAACTAGTGGACTGCAACAAGAGCCTTCAATCGAACCTCATCGGCTAAGTTGATGATTTGACAATCTGGTTCATCAGAGCCGACGACCAGACTCTTGTTCAGTGAACGGATGTGCGCCAGGTTTGCCTTGAGCGTTGTGGACAGTTGTTGCTTTTCACTTGCAATCTTTTTCATGTCTGCATCGTTGGCTTTGATGGCTGCTTCAACCTCTGATAATTCTTGTTGGAGGCGTTTGATTTCTTCATTTAGTTTGATCTTCTTCGCGTCAAGCTCCTCCTTGGTTGATAGCAGTCGTTCATTGACACTTTGATCATCAAGAGCCACCTTGAGTTGGTTTGCTGCCGTACATTCCCTAACAATTTCTTCCTTCAAAGCTGGCTGTCTAGCACAAGAAGCAATGCGCGTGGTGGCCGCCAGAACATCCTCACAGAGGAAGCCCAGATGGGCCATAGGCCGACGCGCCTGCTTCAGGTCTGAAGGAAGATCATCGGCAATTGATACAAAGACCGGTCGGATCTCATCACAGTCAATGACTAGTTGTTCGATTGGGGCTTCCAATCGCTTCACAATGTCCTTGAGTTTGGCGACCACGTGTGCAGCAGATGAAGACGACACAAGTGGGCTCTCTGTCATCAATGTTTTGCCGATGGTAGAAGGATCAAAGTTCAATAGATTTGCCACATTGAAGGTCTGACAAGAAAGAGGCCAGTAAGATTAGGCAGTCTTGAGGTAAAAACAGCATGATGAAGGTATGTGGTGGTCTTACCTCAGGCAAATTAACCTCTACTTCGACTCTTGCGTGGCCGGATGTGTCCTCAGGTGGAGCATCACAACGTTCGAGCAAAGCTCCTCCTACTTCGGCTTCGTGCTCCCGACTGTGGGTATGATCATCCTGCATTATACATGGAGTTCTTTGGATTAATGCAGATGGTGACAGAAAATCCGAGGAAGCAGGAGAAAATTTACTGGTGAATCATGAAGTAATGGAGCCGAGGGAGCAACTGGCTTCTTGATGGATGTCTTTTTAAATCTTGGCTGCCTGGGCCCTCTCCCTTGTTGCCGTTTCAAGCCAGGAGCAGCAAAGATGACTTTATCGAGAGAAGGTGCATTGGCTTGATACACCGTCACTGGAGCCATTTGCAGATACTTAAATGGCTAGCCCGATTCATTGGTTGGGCTTGGACCTTCTTGTAACTGAGTAGAAAAAAACTCGATTAGATTCTAGAATAATGGAAGAAGGGAAAGAATCAAGGCCGAAGTGAACATACCTCTTCTGGTGTGGCTTGGTATTATGAGTCGATTGCCACAAGAGCCGATGCAACTGCGCCCTGAAAGAGGTGGGGTCTCCAGTAATCCCACCAAGAGTTGAAGCCATCGGAAGTATGTATGAACTCTAGATCACCAGGCACTTGTAGCTTCAAGTCAAAAAAGATGGCGTAGGCTTTGGAAGCTTCCAGTGAGTCGGTCAGTTCAGCTCGGCTCTGAATTCTCTCATGGATGATCAGACGTGGAGAAGTCTGATTTAAGCCGAACTGACGAGCAGCTAAGACAGGTTGGTATGATTCATACCCTGGCTTGTTGATCCTATTGCTAGTGCTCATACTGACTAGGAGGAGGCACGGAGTGATCATGATGATGAATATAGCTCGGGATTCTTCATTAGTGGGGAAACTGTCTAGTCTGAAGAAAGATGGGTTTTCGAAATGCTCTAATTCAGCATATGCATCATAAGAAGGTGTGTTCTGGGAGTTATAGAAGCATTTGTACCACTTGGCCATTTCTGCAGCAGCGGTATTGGTTACAGGTAGCTGATGCAGGGCTTGGCCAAATGAAGTATAGTGAATAGACTTACTAGTAGAATCTGGGAAAGATTGGGATTCTAATCGATAGAAATCTAGAATTTCAGTGCAGAAGCAGAGCTTGCACCAGAGCTGAACAAACCACCAAGGTCCTCCCGTCTTCGCATGCTGATTCGATAAGTTGCGCTAGGTGTTCAGAGACATGTGGCGATATAGAATTCCCCAGAAAAGTTTTCCCAGGGCAAGGGATTGGCCATTGGCTAGAGCATTGGCCAGGTTCAGATAATTCTTTGTCGGGGCCAAAGAAGGACCATTGAAAAGAAAATGGTCAAGACAAAGGTTCAGAAAGGCGATGTGTTGTTTCACTGAAACAGGGCTAGTTTGTTTATTGTGCTGACTAATGTATTGGCTCCAGTTTTGGGTACTGCTCTTCTCCACTATTTTCTTATGAGGGCATTCGGTTAAGGAGAAAGGAGAAGGACAGGAGGAATGCACATCGAGGCCCAGAATCATGATGACATCCATCAATGTTGGGGTCATGGGGTAAGAGCCGAACAAAAAACAGTTCAGGCTATCCGACTAGAAATAGCCGATGGATCTAAGCAAGTTGTCATCATTCCCCATGGGAGAAAGGGACAGAGTTAAGGCATCGGCTATACGGGTGACTTGCCAGGTGGAACCGTGTGCCCGTTCGACACGTTTATACCTGTCGACCCAACCCTCCATTGGGAATGGCCAAGCTCGTAGTTGATCTGACCACAGATCTAGGTCTGGAGTGGTATGAACAAACAGTAAGCGTTTGGTCTCGATTCTGACGAGTTCATGCGGGGGTTCATAGGATTTGGGCCCTAGACTGAAAGTTGTGGAATTAGCTGATGAGGGGAGTAAAATTTCATCGTCCTAATCATAAAAAATTAACAGACTCAGAGCGAGAAAGGCTACCACAGAATGCGGGGAGGTAGTAATCCAAGGGAGTTAGAAATTGTTAACTTCAAATCAAAAACTCGCTCGCAGAGAGTTTATTCCTCAACCGCGCTGCTGGACGCCGCCATTTCACTAGGTTGATTAAAGATGGATTGTAATGGCAAAGTGCTTTTGCGTCAAGAGGTGGAAGGTAGGTTTTGGAATTGGTTCGCTGGCCTTTTATAAGGAACTGTCCGTACCCAACGGAGTAGCGCGGGATTTTTGGAATTTGGCCAAAGGATTCGTGCCTTTGGTTGGATGGTCAGAGTGTGGGACCACTATTGGCTATTAGCCGATGCCGATTTAGGTTAGTACTAAACCGCTCAGAACCGTTCTGCATGGTGTGGACCTATGTGAAGATCGGCTCAACTCATCATGCTGTCACCAGGATCCGATTTTTGAGCATAGCTTAGTGCGTTGCCACTAAGCCGATGCCACTGAGTAGATCTAATTGTGTCGATCTTTGAAAGTGAATCTTCAAGTTTGGCTCAGTACATTGCTAATGAAGCCGATGTTAAGGAGTCTCAGGGGGATTTTGGACAAAGGAATCAATAAAGGAAAATTCATTAATTTATATATTCTTACTAAGGAATATATACATCGATGACAAAATATATAAAAAAAAGAGAGGTCCCCAGAGCCGATTCCCTGACTATCAGCTTGCCCAAAATTTGAGGATTCTTCCTAAGAGCTGACGCAGCAGCTAAAAGATAAAATTAACTGATTAAAACTAAAACTAAAAACGCTTTAAGCGTCGCTATCTTCACAGGACTCGTCCGCCTCATCGTCGGTGTCCTCGCCGTTGGAGAGCTCAAGGTCTGAGGGACCTTCATCTCCCTAGGCGAGGAGGTCCTCGTCCTCGTCTGGCTCCTCCGGCGCGACGTCGTCGTCTTCATTCTCCGGGCTCCTGAGCCTCCTCCATCTCCTCGTCCTCTTCTCCGTCGTCCCTGGAGAAGAGGTCATCATCGCTTGAAGGGAGAAGGGGGCCGAGGGTGAGGACATCGAGGTCCTCGCCGCTCGTCATCTCTAAGTCGCCGTACTCGGAGGACCCAGAGCTCCACGACATTGCCTCGTGGTAATACTCCGGGAGCTCGAGGGGGATGATCGGCGGTGGCGGCTCCATCTGATTGTCGTGGACATGGAGCGCCGGTGGGGGAGTGCTCGACCCGCTGCTACGGCCGGCGTCGGAGTCGGCGCTGGAGTCGCCGCTGGAGATGACAATGACCTCCGGCGGAGTAGGGGCAATGGCCGAAGGAGACGATGGTGCCAATGTCGGCACGGTGGGTGCCAGGAGCACCGGGGCCATGCTCTCCAAGTAGGAGAGGACGTGCTCCACCAAGGAAGGAGACCCCGAGGGCCCTGCGATGGAAGGGGACGAAGGATGCTCCGGGATGTTGCTACCCCTAGAAGACATGGTGGAGAACAGGGGGTCTCTCAGCTTTCTTTGGCTCAAGAAGGAAGAAGAGGTGGTTGCCGATGTGAAGAAAACAGGGGAACCCCTGTACCTATTAAGTACTAGATTAGAGTAGGATGAAGAGGCGCTACACAGTTACCAAGGCGCCGAACGGTCATCATTACAGGTAGGACCATGTGGCGTTCCAAGTCTGATGGGATGGGGTGGCCAGCGCCCGTTTCTCATTTGGTAACATGGCGTTTCAGATTTGACGTGACAGATCGGCAGGGAATCCATCCTCATTTGGTTTTGAAATAAAATCTTTATTTGCCAAAACCAGGGGGCATGTGTTGGCGCTAGAATTTAGCTAACCCAGGTTAATGGGCCTAGATCGGTTTGGAGCTAAAAGTTGGGCTATCCAAGGGAGAGATAGCGTGTATTTTGCCTTTTGGGCCAAGCGCCCGTGTATCTTAGGAAAGATAATTTCTTTGGTAGAGAGTCCGATCGGGACTCCGGTTTAGTTAAGATTTGGAGTTGAATTAGGAAAGGATAAACTTGCTATCCAAGTTTACGGACTATAAACATGTACCCATACCTATGAAATAAACAGAGACTACTCACGTTCGTCAACGGCGGTTGTCTCCACATCCTCTCGGTGCATCGCCACCCCTAAGCAATTAGGGTTTCAAGGTATATCGTCATGCTGCTCTTTTGACTTCTTTCATAGATGTTGATAGGGCATTACGGCGTTCTGCCTATGGTAGATCTTGTACTAAGCATTGTTGTTGGCAAGATCTGCTAGTTATCATGTGCATCGACCTGATCTACTTATTCTCTGAGCTTCACGACATAGATCGGATCGTGTACCATTTACTATTATGCAATCATTTGATGTTATCATCTTTTGCAATATATGCTGCATCAATCCACCGCCATATTTTGTTAGATTTGCATTATACAAGAGGCTTACTTAGGTTGATGTTGGTTTATTCATTTAAATCCCATACTTTCTTGTATCTCGATCGGTTCCTAGCTAGAGATAATACTTTGTTTATTTATTACACTAGTTTCTATTAAAGAGCCGATCTGGGTTAGCAGATCACTTTATTTCTGTGCATCTTCTATACATTGCCTAAACAGCATCGGATCGGCTCGTGGAGTATCAATGGAGGTTTGCCGATGTCAAGACCCGACGCGGGAGAGCCGATCCGAGCGATCCGGCTAGTATTTAACAGTTACCCCGTTTTATTTGTTCATGCAGAGAGAACAGGAACTGACCAACGGTCACCACCACCACCTTCCTGGCTGTAAGGTCAAGCCAGGTGGCACGCCCAACCACAACTGTAGCCAACAGTCGGCAAACCGTTTAGCCGACTGGGAGCCGCAGCAAGGAGCAACCTCTACATCCACATACACCTCCCGGCTCGCATTGTGTTGACCTGTTGGTACACTACCCACTGGTTTCCCATGGCAACATGCATGTAACTAGCTGTCTGCAAAGCATTAGTGTCGATATGTTAATCTATCAAGGGATGGAGCATAGAAGTTACAAAAACAAGAAAGACCGAGATCAAGGGGGAGAATGTTGGAATTGATCTCAGGCTTGGAAGGGAGACTTCCCGACCGAGTCCAGACCTAGAATATGGCCTTGATTGAAGGCCCATTTACACCTGGGGTTGTGCCCTCCTTTCACACCGTGCCAACATAAATAGAGAGTTGAGGCAGGCACGGGAACCAACATTCACCATCCTCCCTTCGTGCACACACAGAAACAGAGAGGTTCAATCACCTCGACGAGGGAGTGAAGGGAAACACCGGCCCTCTTCATCGCCTCTCACCAATGAGCATCGTGATTGCATGCAGGGAACCCCCGTTGCCTCACGGCACCGGTCGAGCTCTCCATCGTTCAACACCGAAGGTATTTCCCCTTTCTCTCTCCACCTCCCTCTCACGGATCACGAGATCCGCCCAAGAAGACTTTCAGTCTACACACTTCCATCAAGAACATGCTAGTGGGATGTGTACAGTCACTAGATCATGCGACACACCATCTAACATGGTGTTGATCTACTGTATGCCCATACTGGAACCAGTGGTAAATCCATTGAGACACTTGATTGTGTAGAGTGTCTAGTAGGGCTCACTAGCCTAGGTTTTATCCTCGATAGCTTTCGTCCGTCCTGTGGGTGTATGAGTGATTTCTTCCATTGTGCGCATTCCTCATCATGTCCTAGTGCCAGTAGTAATCTGGTTGCCACGTGATTCTGCTCAGTTGAAAAGAGAGGGTTTTCGGGTTGCAAGTTTTAGGTGTCGACCTATTCACCCCTATCTAGGTCACATTCTTGGTTCATCATTATTGTCACATTCAGTTCATCATTGGCCACAATATAATTTAGTGAAATGCACAAAGAGAAATGATATTTGTATATTGTTGAGAAATTAGACAATATTCGTATTAATTTTGGAAAGAAAATCATGCAAAACATGGCACAAACTAGCATGTACTCATCTAACATACTAGATAGAACTACCAGCACAACAATCTCGCAAATCATTATTGACAGAAAGATTAGATCGATCTGATTATACCTATCGGCAACTAGAGCCGATTCTGTACTGACGGCGTCGACGATGATCGTGTCGTGGACAACGCGGGTGCTGTAGACGGCGCGATGAAGAAGATTGTGAAGAAGTCACTAGCGATGACCTCCGGCAGTAGAAGCAGATGGACAACCCGTGGTGACGACAGCAAGCAGTCACACAGGGCGCTTCCTAAAAACCTTATTCGCCCACTCCCGGTGCAGGATCTCAAAGGCGAAGGGTTCTAGAGACCTGCTCTCCCAATCGCAGATGCACGTCAGCGCTTAGGATAGAGAAGGACTACAGTGGCAGCGCAGCAATGAGATGGCAAAACCCTAACTCTTGTGGACTACCTTAGGAATTCCCAAACCTAGGGGCCTCCCAGTATGATAGTCTATAATTTTTATGTGTTTTTTCTAATAGATGACGGTCCAATATATAGGGAAAAAATCCACGTATCTCCTCATCAACTAGCAATGTGGGACTAATTGATTATATGCCTCTATCCTCTACTAATGGGCCTCAGGAGCTTAGAGCCCATTAGGGAACACGATAATGGGCCGTTGAGATTTATTAGATTTAATTGAATTATCTCTTGGCTGGCCAATCCCACATAATCCAACAATCCCCCACCAGATCACAAATACCCATTTTAGAGATTTTGCCAATACTTGCTATTGTTTATATACTAGTGTTTCAGCAGAGACTGTGAAGTTGAACTTCTGCCTAGAACTTCAAGCTACACTCATTCACAACTTGAACAATGGACTACGCCTTGAATTGCTTGTTTTGTGCAAACAAGTTTCACTTAACGTCATAACTAGTACGTGGCTATCAATAGCCCCTTCGCGGGTGGAGCATGTGCGTCATACTCCCTAGTCTCTTCAAGAGCTTACTAGAGATCACCCAAGTCTCATAGACTACGACGTTATACAGCCGGGCTCATATAGGTGTGTTCTTTCAAGAATGCTGTGTAGGATATCATCTTTGCTTAGTTAAAAGCCAATAGTAACATATTAAGGCATAAGAGCCATCCTGCCATACAGCTTTTGAGAGTGTTGCATCTTCACATAGAGAGGGTCATTCGTCACTTTCTTCAGTTCACCAATAGCTTGTTATTACCCAGGACCTAATTGACGGGATCTCCGATCACAAAGGTTGGGTTACCACTATTGTAACTCATACGGGTCTCATACCCAGCTCCCTCGATGCAATCTCTATCACATTACGTGATGGACCCTTTGTAAAGGGATCTGCCAGGTTTTTGTCTGTCTGAACATAAGACACACTTATCACTTCGAAGTTTATCATCTTCTTGACAGATTTCAACCGCCATCGAACATGCCTTGATGACTTCGCATTATACTTAGAACTGTTCACCTTTGCAATCACGGTTTGATTGTCACAGTTCATAAGTATAGCCGGTATTGGTTTGTCAACCACTAGCAAGTCCATCAAGAGCTCACACAGCCATTCTTCTTCTACAAAAGCTGTATCTAAAGCAGTCAGCTCAGCCTCCCTAACCGACCTTGTCAAAATAGTCTGTTTGGAAGACCTCCATGACATGGCACCGCCACCTATCCTGAACACATATCCACTAGTGGCATAGAGCTCATTTACATCAGATATCCAGTTCAAATCACTATATCCCTCAAGCACGGCAGGGTGCCCTAAATAGTGAATCTGATAACTCATTGTTCCCCTCAAATAGCACATAACCTTTTCAAGTGTATGCCAATGATCCGAACCCGAGTTGGACATGAACCTACTCAACTTGCTCACAGCAAATGAGATATTAGGTTTGGTAGTGCTAGAGAGATACATGCACAAACCAATAATCTGAGAATATTTCAATTGGTTTACACCAATTCTCTTATTCTTTCTCAATGCCACACTGGGATCATAAGATGTGGAAGAAGGATTGCTGTCTATGTAGCCGAACCAACTCAAGACCTTCTCCACATAGTGGGTTTGAGAAAGAGTAATCCCACTCTCATCCTTTATAAGCTTGATGTTTAGAATCACATCAGCTTTTCCCAGATCTTTCATATCAAACTTCTCTGATAAGAAAGACTTGACTTCATTGATCACATCAATGTTTGTGCCAAAAATCAATATGTCATCAACATAAAGGCACAATATAACTCCTTTGCCCCCACCATAGAGATAGTACACACATCTATCCACTTCATTAACAACAAAACCTACTGATGTTAATGTGGTGTCAAACTTCTCATACCATTGCTTAGGTGCTTGTTTCAAGCCATACAAAGATTTCAGTAGCTTACACACTTTGCTTTCTTGACCCTTCACTACAAACACATCAGGTTGTTCCATATAAATTTTCTCATCTAACTCTCCATTAAGGAAAGCTATCTTTACATCCATTTGATGAATGATAAGACCATATGAGGCAGCCAGGGAAAGTAGTACATGAATAGTAGTCATTTTAGTAACAGGTGAATAAGTATCAAAGAAATCCTCACCCTCTTTTTGGGTATAACCCTTGGCTACAAGCCAAGCCATGTACTTCTCAATAGTGCCATCAGGCCTAAGCTTTTTCTTGAACACCCACTTACAACCCACAGGTTTACAACTATAGGGCCGTTCAGTTAAATCCCAAGTCCCATTGGAGAGAATAGAGTCAAGCTCACTCTGAACAGCTTCTTTCCAATTATCTGCATCCAGAGATGCATATGCCTCAGTTATAGACGTAGGAGTATCATCCACAAGGTACACAATGAAATCATCACAAAAAGATTTTTGAACCCTCTGTCTCTTGCTCCTTCTCGGAGCTTCATTGTCATCCTCCTCAAGGATTGTCTCATGTGGTGATTCAGAAAAATTAGTTGGTGCATCAAGTGTAGGAGTTATCTTAGAGGAAAATCTAGAAGTACTATGCATATCTTTCGTCAAAAATATATTCTAAAAAATGTAGCATCACGAGACTCTATAATAGTATCAACATACATATCAGGCACATCAGACTTCACCACTAAAAATCTATAAGCAATGCTCTGATGAGCATATACCAGAAAAACACAATCCATTGTCTTAGGTCCTAGCTTGCGCTTCTTGTTAATGGGTACATTAACTTTTGCCAAGCATCCCATGAACGTAGGTAAGAAAGTCATGGTTTCCTCCCGGTCCACTCCTCATAAAGAGTTTTGTCTTTATTTCGGTTAGGAACTCTATTCAAGACATGACATGAAGTCAATGAAGCATCCCTCATCCTTGTCTTTGATAAACCAGCAGTGTCTAACATGGAGTTCACCAAGTCAGTCAATGTGCGATTTTTCCTCTCAACAATCCCGTTAGATTCGGGCAAATAGGGAGGTGTCCTCTCATGAATAATACCATGTTCCGCGCAAAAATCATCAAAGACTTTAGGAAAATACTCACCACCACGATCATACCTAAGACGTTTGATTTTTCTCTCAAGTTGATTTTCAACTTCAGCTTTATACATTTTAAAGTAGTCTAGCGTCTCGTCTTTAGATTTCAATAAATAAACATAGCAGAATCTAGTCGCATCATCAATCAAAGTCATAAAGTATCTTTTTCACCCTTTGTCAACACACCATTCATCCCTCATAGTTCCGAATGTATGAGTTCTAGAGGTGCCAAGTGTATCTCCTCAGCAGGCTTATGAGGCTTACAAGGTTGCTTAGATTGCACACAACTATGGCACTTAGAACCTTCGGCAAAGCTGAAATTCGGAATTAAACACGTGCTGGAAAGCTTTTTCATAAGACCAAAATTAACGTGGCATAAACGAGCGTACCAAACACTAGCATCATCATTAACACCAACGCAAATATGGTTCACACACTTGTTGCTAAAATCCATAAGAGATAAGCGAAACAAGCCTCCGTAATCATAGCCTTTACCAATAAAAATACCATGTCTCGACACTACTACTTTATTGGACTCTAATACTACCTTAAACCCTTCTCTAACTAGAAGGGAGCCACTAATGAGATTCTTGTTCATGGAGGGGACATGTTGCACATTCTTCAACTGCACGATCTTTCTCGAAGTAAACTTCAGATCCACCATACCAGTGCCTAGAACAGAAACAGCGGATCCATTCCCCATCAACACGGAGCAATCTCTTGTGACCTAGTAAGAAGAGAACATAGACATGTCAGAACACACATGAACATTAGCATCCGTATCAATCCACCAATCGAAAGACTGAATAACTGGAAAGATAGTAGCTAAATTACCATACCCTCCATCTCCTGTATTGCCAGCCGTCACAGTGTTGATAGTCTTGGAAAATTGTCCATTGTTGCCTCTTTTTCCTCGACGGTCTGCTCGATCCAAACAGTCCTTGGAAAAATGCCCAAGTTCACCACAAGTGAAGCAAGGCAGCTCAGCCGTGTTCAACTTCTTCTTCTTGAAGTTGGTAGTCTTGTTAGGCTTATTCCTCCCTTTGCCCTCGCCATGGTTCCTCTGGTTCTGAACCATATTGGCAACGGAGTGACCCTCACC
Source organism: Paspalum vaginatum (assembly GCA_030272315.1). Taxonomy (NCBI): domain Eukaryota; kingdom Viridiplantae; phylum Streptophyta; class Magnoliopsida; order Poales; family Poaceae; genus Paspalum; species Paspalum vaginatum. Next base: position 40,444,258 of record CM059017.1, on the reverse strand, counting down.
TCCTTTAGTGTCCTTAGCCCAAGCCTTATCTTTCACATCGAGGGACGCTATCAGTTCTTCAACTGATATCTTGGTCCTCTTATGCTTCAGAGCTGTGGCGAAATTCCTACATAAAGAAGAAAGTTTTGCAATAATGCACCCAGCCACAAACGGATCAGGAAGAGGACACGTAAGGATCTCGAGTTCCTTAGCAATGCACTGTATGTCATGAGCTTGCTGGACAATTGACTTGTCATTCACCTAAAGTCATGAAAGCTCTCCATGATGTACAGTTCACTGCCAACATCGGATGCACCAAACTTAGCGTCCAGCGCATCCCACAACTGCTTCGCGTCTTTGATGTGCATATACACATCACACAGTCGGTCGGTAAGGACACTCAGAATGCATCCCACGAAGAGAGTATTGGCATCGGTGAACCTCTTTAGATCTTGCATCGGACAGGTTACCCTCGGGCTTGCCTTTACTCACCCAGAACACATTCATGGCCTCAAGCCAAAGGGTGCACTTGATTTGCCACCTCTTAAAATGCACACCAGAGAACTTCTCCGGCTTCAGTGCACCAGCAAATCTAGCCATAGTAAACTTAAGAAATTGTCTACAATAAGGTTTTTGGTTTGTTGAGAAATTAGACAATATGTGTATTAATTTCTGAAAGTAAATCATGCAAAATAAGGCACAAACTAGCATGTACTCATCTAACATACTAGATAGAACTAACAGCACAACAATCTCGCAGATCATTATTGACAGAAAGATTAGATTGATCTGATTATACCTGTCAGCAACTAGAGTCGATTCCGTACTGACGGCGTCAACGATGATCGTATCGTGGACGACGCGGGTGCAGTAGACGGCGCGATGAAGAAGACCGTGAAGAAGTCGCCGGCGATGACCTCTGGCAGCGGAAGCAGATGGATGACCCATGGTGACGATAGCGAGCAGTCGCGCAGGGCGCTTCCCAAAAACCTTATTCGCCCACTCCCGGTGCAGGATCTCCAAGGCGAAGGGTTCCGGAGACCTGCTCTCCCGATCACAGATACACGTCGGCGCTCGGGATGGAGAAGGACTACGGTGGCGGCACAGCAACGAGATGTTATGGACTACGTTAGGAATTCCCAAACCTATGGGCCCCAGTATGATAGTCTATAATTTTTGTATGTTTTTCCAATAGAGGTCAGTTCAATATATAGGGAGAAAATCCCCGTATCTCCTCATCAACTAGCAACGTGGGACTAATTGATTATACGCCTCTCTCCTCTACTAATGACCTCAAGAGCTTAGAGCCCATTAGAGAACACGATAATGGGCTTTTGGGATTTATTAGATTTAATTGAATTATCTCTTGGCTGGCCAAGCCCACATAATCCATCATATATCACATTACTGTCACATGCATTCGTGTCATACTAGAGCAGCCTATTCTTATTTCCAGGCAAGATTGATGGAACACATGAAACGATCATCTGAAAAACAGAGGACTCATGTTGACGAAGATGAATTGATTGCACTGAATGCTTGGCGTCATATATATGATCGCCAAACAAGAGATGCCATCAAGAGAAATTTCCTGCCCGACCTGCTTCAAATATACGAAGTACTGATCTATACATATTTGAGTATTAAAAGAAGCCACCAGATTCTCCGAGGGGCCAAGAAATTACCACATTAATCAAAAAAAGAAAAGACTTCGACCGTTAGATTTTAGAAAGATCTAACGGTCTAAAATCAATATAACCAATGCTACATAGATATGTTTTTCTATATGTTTGTTGTCCAAAAAGAAAATAATATTATTTACATTGTCCAAGAGAAGTACGAGTACTACTAAGTACCATATTTAAATACGTACTTAAAGAAGAAAACCTACTATTTAAATTGCCCAATAGAACTACTACCACATTTGCTTTGCCAATAAAAAATACTATATATTATGTTTCGTAAGACACAATGATGGGTTCAGGGAAAAAGAATTATTCCCATTGTCCATAGGGAAAATTTTAGCTAACCCCTTCGAACAAAATAGCTAGCCGGTAGTAAATTTGTGTTATAAAACAACTATTAGCATTGTCCCATAGGAAATAAATAGATAACCAAACTAATTATAAAATATCTAAAAAATTCAGCAATCGAGTGCAAACGCGGAAATATTAGACTATTTTCATGCAAAATACCTTCACATTACCTCGATATATTTTTAAGGTTAAGAAAATTATTATAAATTTTTTTTAAAAAAATAGATCTTCAACTTTATGCTTTCATTCACATCCATAGAAATAAAATTCAAAGATGTGAACTGCAATGAATATCATTAATCCATCCAAAAGTTCAAGCCAATGCAACGTCCATTACTTTTCCCAATAAAAAAATAAGTTTACAGTTGAAATACCATATCAAGGGTATTAAAAGAAACTACCGCATTTACCGAGAGGATGTAGAAATTATGTCATTAATTGGAAAAAAAGAAAAGCCTCCAACGTTGGATTTTATGAAGATCTAATGATCTATATTAAATCGTATATCAAATACAACTAAAAAAATATACGCCGTTGGATATTACGATCATCAAACAATCTAGATTGATCCCAAATACTCTCTCCAAATTTGATCATCGCAAGGAAAGACAAATCTCTGTCTAAAATACATGTCATTTGAGCTCTAATGCTTTAGATTAAAATATTCGACAATTTGACCTTCTCATGGTTATGCATAATTCACTGGCGTTGCCAGCTCCTAGGCAGACCTTAAACAACGGATGGAGACACAGCGACACAAGACCCTACCAGTAAAAAAAGGAATAGCGTAAAGTTAGCGGCCACATCAACATACATACATCCTAATCAACTACTCTTTGAAACATGAGATCATATCCAAAATGATATGCCGTCATGCTACTGAAATTCCCATACCCTTCTGCACAATAACACATGGGAAACAATCCAGCTTCCCAACTAAAACGAAAGTAAATAGAAGGTAATCCATGTGAAATGTCTACACATGCATTGATGACTCAAACCCATATATGACAGCCATTGCTAGATCTTTATTTTTCTAATATATTGAGCAATCATGAATAGGAGTACAACTAATGAAAGAGCCTACTTTTCAAAAAGATAGATAACACTCCTCACCATTTATTTATTATCTGAATTAATAAGTAGCAGTAAAATGAATGACCAACATTCTACATAAGGGTATTGAAATAACCATGTTAATCAGAAAACTGCATTATCATGTTTTAACAACATCAAACATCTAATAAACAAAAATTATAGCCATTATCTTAACAAAAGTTGGTAAAAAAAAAGCCATCACATTCATCGATAAAACATAGAAATTTCTATATCAATTAAAAAAGGAAAGAAAGTGAACATTGAATTTTATGAACATCTAGAGCCATCACATTCGTTGATAAAGCATTAGAAATTGCTATTAAAAAAGTTTGTACGATACAAGTTTTAGATTGAAATGAAAAAAGGACCCCATAATATCTTGATGCTACGACCCAACACTGCTTCGTAAAATGGACCATACCAATCTTCTCGATCTAGACAACTTCGGATTACCTGCATTCAAACATGTTAATATTAGAGTTGTGCAGCTACCATTTCGGTAGGATGGGGCTCCATGTTAAATTCGAGGACATGTGGCCCGTGGGGTCTTAAACAATGTTTATTGATGACTTAAACATGTAAAGGTTTTTTCTGGAATTGGATATGGAACATTTCGGGTAAAACCTTTTTGTTGGCGTAAGCCAATTTGTTGGGCCAAAAGACAGCAGCCACATCACATGTCTTCTTCGGTTCTTCCTCTTCCGAATAGCCTATGTGGATTTTTTTCTCACGTGCCATAGTGATGCCTCACGCTACCTCACCTCACCCTCTAGAATTGTCCCCCGGGTGTCCCCATTGCAAGATCTATGACCGCCAGCCTCCCTTGCTAACATCTCCATTCCTAAGATCATATACCATTGAATTTGGCACATCATCTGCCCTCTGCAATCCATCCCCTACCACCTCAGCATGCTACCCCCACACCCACCTCTTTGACCGAATCGACATCTTCCCCCACACAACGATACCGCTGCTGAGGTGGCAACTATCAATGAGGTGGACTGGAAAAGCCACGTATGTCAGAGCCACCGACAAATCCACACACAAAAAACAAAAAAAAAGTGTAATGTCATTTGTGGGCTAGGCTTGATTTCAATAACAATCAAATCCCAATAACAACAAAATCAAGCTACTGATCTTGAATGCACCAGCATATGTGTAATAGTTCATGCTTTTAAAAGTATGTCGGTTTACCTTTTAGATAATATAATCCAGCTTATATAATACTAAGCAGCTAACAAATACCCAAACTTATGTACTTTATACAAAATTAGGGGGAGAGAAGATTATGACAATACATAAACACCCTGAAGGATGCTTATTTTCGAGCCTTATGCATGCCATTTTGAGTTACCTACCTACCAACAACATTATAGGGCACCTTATATAATCTATCAAAATAAGCTAATTACATAATGTGCCAAGGGAAACAACATAGAGATTAAGTAGCCCTACCATATGATTGAGGATGTTGTTCAAAACCCCCTTAATTCTAAATTATTACCCACGATCTCTATTTCCTAATCCATTTAAAAAATTAACATCTATAAAAAGCGACATAGATGCACTATTAGAATATATTTTGTGGTAGGGTTAGCACAACTAATTTTATATTATAGATATCAATGCTCTTTTCTAAAATTTTAGACAAAATTATAGATGGTATATTTGAAATAGAAGAAGTACATAAAAAAATTCAAGGGCTAAATCGCACCGATTGGGTGGTTTCATAATTATAAGAGTCTAGATAGTGACCATAACACAGAATTAAAATATTAAATAATAGTGTTATTTGGATCCGCACATTAATGCATACTGATCAGTAATTGTATTGTGGATTTTTGGTCTGCAGCCCAGTAACTACTTGTTTCCACCATACATTAATACGTTTCTGGGCTTCAAAAGTTGGCATCGATACTAGATAACTGATATTCTTTTTAGCTAAGAGTTGTTCTCATCAGAATTGCGATTCTCTATGACTTTATTTATGCCCCTTGTACCAAATTTTCGTCCAGCCAATTTGACTCGGCTTGCAATTGCTTACATTGTCAGCTTCTGCTTTTTCATTTTTGGTGGAACAGGTTAGGGATTTCATCGAAGATGCTGGTGACAATGATGCGCTTGTGCTGAATGTCCAGGACCCATTTCAGAGGCTGCTGCTGCTGCATGGTGATTGTGAGGTGAATATGTTCTCATAGTCTAATAAAACCCAATAGTTCTCCCTGGAAGAGTTTAATTGCTCGTGGAAATAGTTGTATTCCTGATCACGGCTTGTCTCTGCAGTTCTATAACATAACATCAACGACCACAAGCAGTGTAAGAGAAGCCATGGAAGAGCACCACCATCAAGAAGAGGCTGGGCACGAGTATTCCATCCAGAATCACCTTAGTTAGCTTCATAAGGATGAAGAAGAATGCATCCCAGTAACAACATACCTGAGGTTTCTGCGCTCAGATTTGTCTGGGTGTGTACTGAATCATCTTAGCGTGTCAAGAAGACAAATTTGTTTCTTTAGGCCTCGTTTGTATATACATGTCTTATTTGGAACACATTGCAAAAGTATTTGGTTCCTTTCAGTTGGTTCAGGCTCCATTCTTTTCAGCATTTCTGACGCTGCTCTGGAACGCATCCTGTTCCATGCGCTCACTCAGTCTCTACCATTCCACCAAGATACTATTCGCGCTCTGGTCACACAACTCGGAAGTCCAATGAAAGGACTCTGGCTGTGCAGTTGTGCTTTGTCATTGGTTTTTTACCAAATTCATCGTGGGAAGAGAGGGAAGCGCAAAAAAATATGTCGTGTGACATGTAGTTGTAGCAAACAAAATGAATGCCATATTGCCAAAGCCATTGGCTAATTGGAAGCAAATTGTTCACTGTTTTGTAGAAACAAACGGTTCCGTGTGATCTCCCTTATCTGTTTGTGCGTCATGGTCTATCGGGTCCTAGAAGCGATTATCTTAACTCATCCTCCCAACCTACTAGTACCACTTATTTTTCTTTTATCTTGAAACTCCTGTGTGTGCCACTTGGTTACCATGCATATTTATCTTACCCTCACTTTAGTCAGCATCTTCGATTGATTAAAAGCACCAAACAATGTAGTGCGGCCCCCTACCTATGAGTCTATGACAGTATGAACATAAGAATCACAGAAAAAAACATACATAAGAATCACAGAAAAAACATAGCAAGTGTTATAATGGCAAATGGGGGGAAAGAAAACATAGATTGCCTACTGTCTCCATGTTTACATTTTCAGGTCAAGTTATATAAATAAACATTACATACTCCCGACGTGTGTGGTTTATCAAGCACACACAAAAGTTTGCAGGCATCCAGTTAACTCGCTAGTCCAGGGAAATTGTTAGTAGTGGAACAAAATTTGAGTGGATATGAATGCAAGGGACAAGGCAATACAAACGCAAGTAGCACTGTCATACAAATAAATAAGTTGTCCTTGGACTCAAAATACAACAAAATACAGCATGGATATTGCAGATATTCTACAACGAGCACTTTATTGGTATAATAACTGTATGGCCCATGGTACAACTAATCGTATGGATGCAGGCTTTTAAACAGCTCCTCCCACTCTGGTTGCGCCAGTAACTTCATCAACTGAAACAAGCATCTCCACTACATTTTCCATAGTAGGTCTTCTGCTTCTATCTTCCTCGAGGCATGAAACAGCCAGCTTCGTCATTGTTATCGCTTGCATGTAGTTGAATTCTCCATTCAATCTGGCATCAATGAAGTCGGGGATCCAATATTGCCCAGTGCCATCCAACTGCAGATTCTCTTTAACCATCCTGACTATCCTTCCAAGGACCATCTCCACCTCCTCATCCTCTTTATTTTCCATGTCTGAAATACGGGCTCCCTTTAGTAGTTCCAGTAGCACCACTCCAAAGCTGTAAATATCAACCTTTGCGGTTATTGGGAGACTAGAAACCCACTCTGGAGCTAAATAACCTCTAGTTCCTTGGATCCGAGAAACATTTACATTTGATGAACCTCTGTTCAACAGCTTTGCGAGGCCAAAATCAGCGACCTTTGGCACCAAGTTCTCATCCAGCAGTATATTTTCAGGCTTGACATCACAGTGAATGACCCACTCTAAGCACTCGTGATGAAGGTATGCCAATCCTCTTGCCACGCCTAAGGCGATATTAAATCTTTGCTTCCACTTAAGTAAGATTTCTGAGCATTCAACACCAAATAACATTTTGTCCAATGAGCCATTCTCCAAATATTCTGAAATCAAGATCCTGTGTGGACCATCAGAACAGAATCCCCAAACTCTCACTAGATTCATATGATAAATCCTGCCAATCACGCTTAGCTCATGCTGGAATTCTTCTCCATCTTGGTTTATATCTTCGAACTTTTTCACTGCTACTGCCCTGCTGTCTTTCAAGATACCTTTGTACACAATGCCTGAGGCGCCCCTTCCAAGCTCATCCTTAAACTTTCTGGTAGCTGTCACTAACTCACTGTAGGTGTATCTTCGAAAATGGTTGGTTATCATTTCGTAGCCAGCCTCCGCTGGCCATGCTCCTCTTAGCTGCTTGCCCTCCCTCCTCAAAATAAACCATCCTAATACGATGAATACCAGTTCTGCCACAAATATCGCTGATAAAAACCCGTAAACAAGGAACAGATACATTAATTTATTCTGACTGGTCTCATCCTTGGCAGTTATGTTGGCGATGATATATTCGTTTGCTTCACTGCAGCCATGCCAACGTTTGTGACCAAAGAATTGTGACCGAGGAATTAAGGGCTTACTAACTTTCAAGCCCTTTGGAATCTTAATGTATGTGTTGCCGGTATTCTGCTGTAGACTTGTGCCACCTAGTAGAATAGCTTTTGGATAGCAGTCACCAGTTCCTTGCCAGTATTCGAACCCATTACAGTTGCAGTCAGTCAAACATATTTTCTTGCAGTGGCCAAAAGAGACAAAATGATGGGCACTAAGATCAAGCCCTCTGAAGTCAGTGTTGGGTAGCTGGAGAAATGTCACATTTTGCTTCTCGCAAGTTTGCTTGAAGGTTGGTCTGCAGCCTTTCCCCCAGTCACTTGGGTCGATGACATCGAAACCAGGGGCACACGCACAGCTTGGCACAGGTGAGTACACACATATTCCATTATGGCCGCACAAACCATGTACCCGGCAGAGCTGAGGAAATGCCATCCATGTGACTGACCATTTTCCATCATCCTTCAGACTATAAAGCCTCAGATTGCCATCATAATCAAGTGTTAGTCTTCTTATTGTGCGGAAACCCCAGTCAGAAGCCTCGAAAGATGTGTTATCACTTCCATAGAACTGCCCCAAGCTATTTAGATAACCACTTGTGTTGCTTATATTTGGTATCCGTAGCTTTTGATAAATATCAAAAGATGGATCTGGCCAGTAGATAAACGAATGATCCTTTTGCTCATCAAACAATGAAATCAGGAGCTGATCATCAAAATGTAAGCTGTAGTGGCCACGAACAAGCAATCCGTTACTAGATTCGAGCTTCTTCATGGTATCAGTAATATTCTGATTGGGTAACAATGTATCAGTAGGAGAAGCAAAGCTTTGCCATAGGACGATATCACCTTTGCCCTTCACGATGAGGTTCCCTGAGTCCGAGAGGTGAGCATGTTTTGCTTCTGCATTTGATGGACTCACGTCGTTGGTCCACACCGTCTGGCCATCGTTGTCTCTTAGAACCATGCGCCCATCGAAACTTAACTCGACCTTTGATCCCCAGGCGTACACAGGACGACCAGACTGTGCAGTCCAAACAACAGTTCTTTGACTTCCTTCAGAGGCATTCGAGAACCAAATGGAGAAGGTGGATGAGTTGAGGGAGATGTTGTGGAAGCCACATGTGAATATACCATTTTGCGAACGGAGAGTGCTAGAGATGCTCCCAGCAGAGAGAGAGGAGCCTGGCAAGAGTTCAGTTAGAGCAGAGGTTTGCAAAATCAGATGAATCAGAGTGAGAAGAAACACAAGTGTGGAGACTGCACCCATGTCCATTGGAACAGTTGAGTGTTAGCAACGAGCCTTTGGGTCAGCGAATATGATCAAGGCAGCGGAGATACACGGATGGATGGAGAGCGAGGAGGAGGAGGAGCAGGAGTAGGAGAAGCAAATAATGGCAGGCAGGCAGCGGTCGAGGGTGATGAGGGAACCACCTCATGGACAAGGCCACAAGGGGGACTGCATACGCCTAATAGAATAGCGGCCACTGGTCACACATGCATACTCACATGGCGAGCGCACGTTACCAATTAGTTAGCTCCAATCCAAAGGAAGAAGACGACAAAGCTTGCATTGGCTTCATTGTAACCGTTTTAAATTGAGTTAAATGCACGGTCTCGTGCTCCAGGCTCATGAACAGACGCACCGCCCGCGTCGCGCAGGGGACGGGCCACAGAGGCACCGTGGCTGCTGGCGCGCGCTGCGCTTTGGGCCGATTCTCGCTCTCGCGCTCTACACCATGACAGCACCTCCCGCAGGCGCGCTCTTGATAAGTGTTGGCCGCCGTAGTGCCGGCGCTGCAGAAGAGCACCAGCCTCATCTTCTTGCTCTCGACATGACAATCCTCGGCGTGCGTGTTCCACGGACCTACCAACACACAAGACCACTTGTACTTCATCGGCATATATGCGAAACGCTAGTACTGTATCTCAGGCTCTCAGCTGGCCATGGTGTTCGCGTATGCTAGCCATGCCGACTCAGTTTTGCGGCGTACGCCGGCCATGGTATTCGCGTTCGTGGTGGCCCTGTCGTGCGTGTCGTGGTGACCTGGCCGACGAGAGTGCGGAGCAGACGCAGCATGGGCGGTGGCAGCGAGAGAAGAGACTAAGCAAGCCGTGACTTTACAATAAGAGAGAGTGACTGCCTAACTTGGGAAAAAGCCATCCTATAAAGATGTATGAACCTGCCATTCACTAAATTACAATTTCTAGAATGAAGTAGTGGCTGAACCCAATTGTTATAACGAGCCGATGCATCGTTCTGAATGATTCCTTTCATTGATCTCATTTATTTATGGTTCAAAGCTTGGCTTGATTGCAACCGTTTTTAAATTTCTAGAATGAACTAGTGGCTCAACCCGATTTCTCTATTTTACCGATGCATCATTCTTAATGATTCCTTTAGTGGATCTCATTTATTTATGGTTCAAAGCTTGGCTTGATTGTTTTAAATTTCTAGAATGAACAAGTGGCTCAACCCGTGCGAGCTTAGAACACGTACTACCTCCATTCCACAAAGAGTGTCAATCTACCGTTTGAAAGTTTTCCTACAAAGAGTGCTAATCTATCTATTTTGGGTAGTTATTTTCTAGCCATGCGCCATGCAATACACCGCAACTAATGCAATTTGAGGGATACATGTGCCAATAAACCTTAACACTATTATGTCCTTAAAAAAGCTATAGTTGCACTGTTGTATAAACAACCGATGGGATCACCCAAGGTCCCCCGTTTGTTGTAGGAGGGATCGGTGTGAGACCTGCGACGATGAAGATCTACGCTACGGCGTGGCGAACACAATGGTTTAGAGAGGTTCGGGCCACCGAAGCGTAATACCCTACGTACTCTGTGTGATGTATGCAAGGAGGTGCAACCTGTGTGGTTCAGCTTGAGGTTTACATGCGGCTAGGTCCTCTCTTTTATAGTCGTGTGCGGGTGCCGCCGCCAAGGAAGAGCTGCCGTGACCAATCTAGATCTCGATGCATGTAGGGAGATGAGAGAGAAAGGTGGGAGCAAAATAAGTGGAAGACAGTATGGTAGATATTTATATTGCATTTTAGGAATTTACTAATACAGGTTATGAATTTACGTTTGAGGCTTTTTTATGTCTACCCTTTATTATACTTGGTTTTTACTATTGTTGGGTTTATTTACACTTGCGGGTGCTGGCAGTGTAAAGGGTTTTATTACTACGGAGTGGGTTTCATAGTTGCGCAACGCATTTAAAGTAGAAAAGCATTTCTATACACACATACATACATGTATGTATCTATATATGTATATACTTATCTTTTTTATATATACATGCAGGGTAACTATATCCTGCCACAAAATAGCTTATTCTGTGTCCAACCATTTTAACCGGCCACCTGGCTCCCCAACCCGGTATTTAATACTGGACGGGCCAATCCAATCCGTACCATCACCTCTCCGATGGACACGAGCGAGCCGAGTGGACAGCATCAAGCCGGCTCGTTGCTATAGCCTCCAGTAGCCATGGTGATTAAACCGTAATTACTTCAAGTTGATTATTAGTTCGCTGTGATCAGGGGAAATCAAGTTCACGTGACCACTGCTGCATGCAAGCACCGGGCACTCCTGGAGAACAAGCCATCGCTTCGGGTTGGAAAACCCTTTCAGTCATAGATTTCCAACCGAAACAATAGAAGCATGACTAAATCCCTCAGCCCGTAGTTTTGGGTGCATGGCCTAGGACTAAAAGCACCTCTCGTCCCTATTGGTCTACGATTGCACGATGATGAAAGCAGCTGGTCAACAAAAGCATCGTAAGATGAGGTATGGCATTACATTACAACGAGATGAAATGGAGAGGTATGCTAAAGAAATTGGTGTTACGGTAGAACAGCTGCTCGGGCTGCAAGAATTCGAATTAGCGAAAGAAGTTTGAAAATATGAGTATGGCAAGCCACTAGTGAATTCAGAGCTTGTCAAAAAGCTGCCAACACAAATGCATAGGTTCCATGCCTGGTACACGAAGAAATCCAAGGTCCATATGGATTACTTCCTTCCTGTGCATGTGAAAAATGAACATTACTTCAACGGCGTTGATGTGTTGTATCTGGATTTCAAAGATATTTGTGAGTATACTATCGAGGCGCCCTTAACATCGCTCTCATCAGCTACTAGGTTCTGTAAGTGCTTTCATCTCTTCTCAGCCATCTATATATTCACCATATTAGTGGACTCACACCTAATTCGCACCGATTGCAGGATGAAGATCCAAACGTGCTCGATCGGTGTTTTTTTCAAAGGACTTCTCTTGCTGAATATTTGCTTTTGGACATCGGCTTGCACTATTTGTCACGTCCCCTTTTCTGTGCACTGATAAGCTAGCTTCTTTTGTGCTGTCTTAACTGAGGAGCTGCTTGTTTGCTGTGACTTGCTTTGACTCTTTTGTTGTCCCGCCGGTTGAGGTGCACGTGAGGGGCCCTTCTTTGGAGGGGAATTCTTGCTGCTCCGTGGAGGTGGTGAGGGGCTCCTACGTGGAGGTGGTGAGGGGATCTTGTGTGAAGGTAGTGAAGGGTCCTATGTGGAGGTGGTGAGGGCCCGGGGCTTCCATGTGGAGAGCCCGGTGACGGAGGAGCCCCACCTGCAGTCATTGCCTTGGTATCACCTCTAATTATAATTAGCGGTTTCTTCCATAGAATGAATCTGTGGATAGCCTCTACTAATCGCCTTTCTCCATCACCACCTGGGATTGGGACTAAATGTCCTGCACCGAGGGCACTTAGGGGGACATTTAGTCCCTGTTGTTTGGACCTTTAGTCCCAGTTGTATTTACCAACCGGGGCCAAATATACTAGGCCCTTGGGCCTTCTGTCTTGTCTGGAATTAGAATTTATTAACTGATACTATTAAGGGCTCCTTTGGAACAAAGGAAATTTTTCCTGTTTCTGCATTTTTTCTGTGTTTTTGAACTGATTCCTATGAAATTCCTGTGGCAATCCTGTGAAGTTCCTGCATTCCAAAGTGGCCCTAAGTAGGAAAACAACTATTATATAGTATACAACAGTAGGAAAACAACGGTTACATTACAATTCTCTACACAACAATGGTTTAATCAGTACAACTCATATTGGAATAGTAATATACTTTCTCTTTACAAGTGTCCCTTCATTATGATCGCAATGCAAGTAAGGAGGTTCCTCACTAGCCAACAATACACTTGTATCGACTGGTACTGAGAATGGAGGAATTTCATTGAGCTTATTGTAATCTTCTTCGTCATTGACCTCGTCAATTCCCATGTTCTTTCTTTTGCCTGAAAGAACTATGTGTCGCATTGGCTCACCAATGGATTGAACATTGTGCTTTGCTAACATCTTCTTGGGTATTGTAGACATGTCCTTCACATAAAAAACTTGAGCAACATCCTTTACTAGGACGAAAGGTTCGTCTCTATATCCAATATTGTTGAGGTCAATAGTTGTCATACTATAGTCCGGATCAACCATGACACCTCCGTTTAACTTGACCCATTGGCATTGCAACAGAGGGATCCTCATGTAAGGGCCATACTCAAGTTCCCATATTTCCTCTATGCAACCATAGTATGTGTCCTTGTTTCCATCGTTGTCTATGGCATCAATCCGGATGCCACTATTTTGGTTGGTGCTCTTTCTGTCTTGTGCTATCGTGTAAAAGGTATACCCATTTATCTCGTACCCCTGGAATGTCACGATAACTGAGGATGGACCCCTAGCCAACCATGCTAGTTGATTATCAATATCCTTATCGCATATGAGAGCTGCAACCATCCTGTGAAACCTTCGATGTGCTGATGTGTAATCCAGACCTCAGACATCCCTAGGTGGTTAGCAGCAAGAAGCTTCTTGTGCTCCTCAATATAGGGAGCCACCAAAGAAGATTGTTGCAAAACAGTTGAATGCGCTTTATCAAATGAAGAGTTGTCATTAGTCTTGATCACTTTCCTTCCCAATGTGCCCTTCCCCGCCAATCTTCCATCATGCTATGGTAAAGGAACACCAATTGGCCTCAGTTCATCAATATAGTCAGTGCAAAACTCAATAACCTCCTCTGTCGCATAACCCTTAGCGATGCATTCTTCAAGGCTAGACGGTTTACGAACATCTTTAGAACTGACATGTACCTCTCAAAAGGGAACATATTGTGAAGAAAAATCGGCCCAAGAATGTCGATCTCTTTGATAATATGCACTAGGAGATGAGTCATAATGTCAAAGAATGATGGAGGAAATATTAGCTCAAAATTGACCAGACATTGGGCAACCTCATTTTGTAGCATTTGTAGACTCTAAGGGTCGATTGCCTTCTGTGATATTGCATTAAGGAATGCACATAACTTTGTGATTGTTTTCCTGACATTCTCTAGTAGAACACCCCTCAAAACAATCGGTAGCAACTGTGTCATCAGCACGTGGCAATCATACGACTTTATGTGTACAAATCTCCTTTCCTTCATATTTATTAGCCTCTTCACATTGAGTGAGTAGCCTGCAGGGACCTTTATACTATTCAAGCATTTGAACATGCTATCCTTTTCTTTTTTGCTAAGAGTCTAGCTAGCAGGAACTAAGTGATGACGTCCTTCGCCTCTATTTTCTGGATGCAGCCTATCTCGTTCATTCATAGCTTCCAAGTCCCACCGTAATTCTAGTGTATCTTTGTCCTTTCCATAAGTACCCAGAAAACCCAATAGGTTCACGCAAAGGTTCTTTGTGAGGTTGTAAGGAAAATGGCCTCATGTGCCATATTTCCATGGTTGTGTTTTGGTGATTGATTGACAACCAACACTTGGACTATTAAGTTTGTTTAGATGCACATTCCCAGGTGTTTAGGTCCAAGGGAAGAAGAGGAAGAAAAGACGAAGAAAACACCCAAAGGGCCGCCCCAACTAGGGTTCCGCACAATCCAGACTGCACGACCGGACTATCCTCCGGACTAAGTTTCCGGAAGGGTAGTATGATTTAGAAGCCTGGCAAGATATGAAGACCAGACAGTCCGATCTATGAGACCAGACTAACCTCCGGACAAGGTTTCCCAAGGGGGTAGAAGATTTGGAATACAGCAGAAATGTGAAGACCAGACAGTCCGAAGTGTCAAGAAATGAATAGACCGGACAAAGTCAAGAAGGCAGCAGTGGGAGCAATCCAGAACAATGGACCAGACAATACGATCCAGTAGACCAGACAAAGGTTCGAACAAAGAAACCTGAGGCTATGGACTTTGATCAAGGTTGAGGATTACATGGACTAGACAATCCGATTATGAAGACCGGACAATCCTTCGAACAAAGTGTTGACGTCATTGCAACGGCTAGTTTCCAGGACTTGATCAATTACAATGGACCGAACAGTCCGAAGTTGAAGACCGGACAAACTATCAGATAATAGTACTAAAGGCTATTTTTGTGACCGTTGGAAAAGTGAATGGACCGGATTGTCCGAAGTTGGGAAAAAGCTATGGACCGGACAATTCGAAGTACACTGCGTCAGCAATCCTTTGGGCCCAACGGCTAGTTTGTGTTGGGGGGCTATATAAGCTACCCTACCCGGCCATTTCATGGGTGTTGGAGACTCTGAAGATCATAGCAAGAATAGAGAAGAATTCCAAGCACATCTACCACTCCAACCACCATATGATAGCTTAGTTCATGATCTAAGCTAGGATAGAGCTTAGAGAGAGTGAGCTTGCGAGCTCTTCTTGAGTTTAGCTCCTGCATGAGCTAGAGAGAAGCCTTGGCTATGGTCAAGCCACATTGTATTCATTGCTAGACCCTCCTTCTTTCTGTGGAACGGCAGCGACACTTTGTGTGGGGATGAGGAGACCCTTCAAACTCTGTAGTGAAGAATCCAATGCCTTGTGACTGAGAGAGATGGTGGCGGTGGCTAAGCATTTGTTGCTTGGTGGCACTTAGCCTTTGCTTTCTAGGAGCCATTCGTTGGCAAGCGCAAGACGGTGATCGGGAGAGTCTTGGTGCCCAGCTCGGATTTTGCCTTTGGTGGTGAGCCCGTGGATGTAGCCCTTAGTGGTGAACCACGTTGAATCTCCGTGTCTCCTCAGGAGTTTGCATCCCCTTTCCCTTATCTCTTTACTTATCGCATTTATGTTTCCGCATTTACTTGCTTGTGTGCCTTTAGCTTTCCTAGTTAGTTAGATTAGGTTTGGCTCTAGGTTGCAAGTCTTTTGGGTAAGTTAGAGAGCTCATAGATAAACCTTAGCATTAACTAGCATATGTAGGACGTGATATGTTTATTCTATGCACTAGAAAGCCCTAGGTTTTTGATGAGTGATTAGCGACCCAATTCACCCCCTCCCCCTCTTGGGTCGGACACCCCAACACGTTTACAGAGGTGCATCACATCAATTGCATGGCGAATATCTAATAATTCCCAATAAGCCAGGTCCCAAAATATTGACCTCTTCATCCACATAGGTGCCTTTCCATCTTCATTTGAAATAGGTTGGTTACCATATCACTTCCCAAAGACTACGCGGAGGTTCTTTACCATCTAGAATATCATTTTCCCATCACGGTGAATTGGCTTATTACAATGGTCTGCTTGAGCGTAGTGCATACCTTTTTTCCTTAGCGGGTATTTGGACAAAAGGAATTGACGATGTCCCATGTAAACAACCTTCCTATAGTGCTTCAAATACATACTGTCAGTCTCATCTAAGCAATGGGTGCATGCCCTGAACCCTTTATTCGATTGTCCTGACAAGTTCGACAGTGCAGGCCAGTCATTGATGGTGACGAACAGAATTGCATGGAGGTCAAAATCTTCCTGTTTGTACTCATCCCACATACGAACACCAGTAGTCCACAACTCTAGGAGTTCCTCAACCAATGATTGTAGGTACACTTCAATGTCGTTGCACGGTTGCTTTGGGCCTTGGATAAGCGCCAACATCATAATGAACTTCCGCTTTAAGCATAGCCATGGAGGTAGGTTGCACATACATAGAGTCACAAGCCATGTGCTATGACCACTGCTCATCTCACTAAAAGCATTCATGACATCAGTGCTTAAGCCAATCCTTATGTTCCTTGCATCCTCTACAAACTCTGGGTACATTCTGTCAACTTTTCTCAACTGGGATCTGTGGTACATTATGATACCAATTGAAGGTTGGACCGAAGCCTAAGAGGGGGGTGAATTAGGCTTTCTAAAAACTATGGCTCTCTAAAAACTACAACTACTAAGCAAAACCTATGCAAGATATATCTAGCTATGTGCACTAAGGTTTTGCTAAGTGTTGATATCTCTACTGTGGTCAAGTCTTGCAACCTAGTTCCATCTAGACACTAACCTATCAAGCTAGTCTAGGAATGTAAGCACACAATTGCAAGAATATAAATGTGGAAGCTAAAGGGATAGGATAGAGTGATGCAAACTCCCAGTGACGATGTCGGCAACGGCACACGATGATGACGAGGAGATTTTTTTTCTTGAGGTTCGGGGAGACCCGCAGTCTCTACCCCCTACTCCTCGTTGGCGCTCCACAAAGGGCTTTGCTCTGGCGTAATCCTTAAAGGAGTACGGCCTCGCCCACGCAAGGGTTGAGGATGGCCAAGTGACACTCCACAGAGGTCAAGCAACCCAGTCGGGTCTCCGGATATCCTCAGTACACACCCACCCAGCCTATCTCTCGTCTAGTCCTGCATGGACTATGGCCTCGCCCTCGCAAGGGTAGAGGATGGACAAGGCCGTCGGGGTTTTTTGAGTCCTTATTGCAGAGCTACCCCACCATCTCCACTATGGTAAGCTTTTGGCCAAACTGCCAAGGGCCTTCCCCCCTCTCACAAGATGGTGGCTACCACTCCACACTTCGAAGGGTCTTGCAAGACTTACAGTCGCACTTGATACACCAAGGATGTGCATGCAGGCACGTAGAAGACAAATAGGCCTAAGCAAATATGCTTTGCAAGCTCTAGCTATGCCGAGATGTGTCTATTAGCTCATGTGGTGGTTGGGCTCACAAATGTGTGAATTTGGCTCTTTGGATGGATAAAGGTGGTGCCTCAACACTTGTGTTAGCTCAGGAGTCTCCAACCACAATGTGGAGGCTGGCCATGGGGGTATTTATACCCCAAGCCTCCAAACTAGCCGTTAAGGGCTTTTTCCCACTTTTCTGCGCACCCGCCGGACGGTCCAGTGCGTGTAATCAACTAGCTGTTGAGTCGACAATTGGACCTTGAAATATGATCATTGGAGCCACCGAACGGTCCGGTGCTACACCACCAGACGGTCCGGTGCGTTGTAGCGCCTCAGTCTCCACCTTGGAGTGCTCTCGCTCCAGAACGTCCGGTGGGGGGTACCGGACGGTCCGGTGCTTAGGCATTGGATGGTCCGGTGCATTGAAACTGCACCGGTTCCTGCACCGGTTCATCCCTTGTCTTGGCTTTGCTGCTGCTCATCGGACCATCCAATGGGGCTCCACCGAACTGTGTGGTGCGTAAAAAATTCCAGGCCGCTGACTGGTCAGCGGGACCGCCGTGTCGCACCCTCTCTCCTAACTTTGGGGAAGTCTTGGTCTTCTTCTGTGATCTTTTAGACCTTCTTTGAGGTGTTTGTTCCCCAATTCTTCTACTTGCACCTTGGGACTTAACCAAAAACACTTGCACACATATTAGTCCCCAAATGGTACATGTTGTCACCTCAATCATCAAAACACATTAGGGAACTAAGCATGAGTCTTATGGCCCATTTCCTTACAGTCTCCCCATTTTTGGTGATTGATGACAACACGACCAAGCAAGCAATAAAAGATACCAATTGAAAGATAAAAACATATTACTTGCTAGGATGCAATGCAAAGGCAAGATCAAAGGATGCTAATTGAAATATGCAATGACACCAATTGTCATTTCTCAAAAATTGGAAGAATTTGCTCATGTCTTGCCCTTGCCATGATCTTGTCCCCCTTATGTGGTCAGTGGACATAAGGCTCCCCCTTACTCCAATGCCACTTCCCTTTCTTTTCTTGGACCATTGCCTTGATCTTGATCTTCATTTCTCCCCCATTGTTCCTGATCATGCGGCAACCCCCTTTTGGTCCTTTTTTATCTTCCTTTCTGGTTCATGTTCAACTCCTTGCAAGCTTGCTTAGGTCCACAATTTCTCCCTCTTTGGAATCAAACACCAAAAAGGAAAGCATTAAAAGCACAAGGGAAAATCCCACATACTATGATCCTTAGGATATGAAAATCGAATGGATCACAATACATAAGACTCCCATAACATAGATTAAACTCCCCCTAAAAGTGTGCATACATAAGATGGTAGACAAACCGTATGCACATTTAGTCAATCAAGACAAGAGGAAGCTTAAACTATATTATGCATGGAGGTAGCTATAAATAATTGAAATGTACACCAAGGAAGGTGTTACCAATTGAAGCCCATTTTCCTTAACTTCATGCATACCTTCGGGGACTTGGTAAGACTACACACATGATAAACTTGAAAGCAATGTTAGTCTCCAAGTAACTCAAACCATAGGATAGGCTCCCCCTAAAAGTGTGCATACAAGCTTTGATTGCTTGTGAGAGACATGCACTAGACATTCAAATCCAATTGAGGAGCTCACCCTATGATTTGGACTATGGCACAAAAGAATAAGAATTAAAACTAGTGCCAGAAACCTAAACTAAGACACCATGTGAGTTACTCATGGGTTAGAGTGAAACATAAGCAACCCACCATAACATAGCCGAGGCATGCAATACTTGAAATTAAATATGCTCATGCAAGCCTAGGCAAAAATAAGGCAACTAGATGCTAAAGAAAGTACCAATTGAAAACAATCCTAGTTACCATACATATGGAGGACTTGGGTATAAGATGATCTTTATCACTTGGCTTTCTAACTTGAGAACTTATATCCAAATGTAGCGAGGTCTCCAAGTCCTCTCTAGCCCTTGTGGCTCTACGGTGTCTTGGAAGTGATGGTCTTCTTTTGTTTTCCCTCTCTCTTCTTGGCCTACCCTTTTTGCTTTTACCGACACATGTAGGACTTGTGGCCTTCTTTATTGCAAAGGAAACACACCACGGTTTGACTCTCCTCAAGCTTCTGCACCACCTTGGGGCGGTTATCTTGAGGAGGTTGGGTTTGCTCCCTTTGCACTTGTAGCCTTGCCATATCCTTCATGAGCCGATCCACCTCTTGCTTAAGTACCTCATTTTCCATGGCAAGCTCTTCTCTACAAGTTTCTTCATACCAACTAACAAACGGCTTGCAAAGTGGTGAGTGAGGTTTATCAATTAAATCAACGCAAGAGTTAGAAGCATCCTTTTTAGATTTTTCAAAAGAGAATGTGGATGCATGAGTTGAAGTAGCTTTTAATTTAAGAGCCTCATTTTTCTTTGTTAGCTCATCATTGTGATCCATGACCATATTAAACTTAAACTTTAGCACCAATTCTTCATAATTGGTTGATGAGCTAGCCAATTGAGCTTTAAGACTCTTGTTTTCACAAATTAGTTTTGCTACTAATTGTTCAAGCTCATCATGAGAAAGGGCATCATCATCAGTTACATCGCTTTCAGTTTTACCTTTGGCCATGAGGCATTTGTGCGATGAAGTGGAGGACTTGCATGAAGTTGGCTTGTGGGAGCGCTTCTTGTGGTGATCTTCGTCCCTTGATACATCTACCCACTTGCCAATGCTTGTAAGCACCTTATGCATCTCTCTTCTTTCTTTCTCCTTCTTGAGCTTGTGCCTCTTCTTCTTTTCCTCCTTGGCAATAATAGGACATGAGTCCATGAACTGTCCTTTCTCACCACAACCAAACCAACCACCTTTTCTCTCCTTTTTCCTTTGGCAGTTGTACTCAATATCCTCAATGGTGATTGGGATGCCCTTGGAGTTGAGCTTTTTCAATGCCTTCTCCATCTTGTTGATCAACATTGCAACTTCTTCATCATCGGAGGAGGAGCATTCGGGTTAATCATCTTCATCACTATCTTCTTCTTCATCATCACTTGAGCTTGAGCTTGCTTCTTTCTTGCTCTTGCCCTTCTCCATCTTCTTCTTTTCACCATGAATGGTGAGTGCAAGTGACTTGGATTAAGAGGTGTCTTGGCCAATCCCTTGGTAGTGCTCAAAAGCTATGACCTTGCTAAGAACCCTTGTGGGCGTCATGTTCCTCATGTCTTGGTTGAGAAAATAGGTGATGATGCTTGCATATTTTTCTTGTGGAAGCACTTCGATGATCTTCTTTGAGATATCGGCATCACTTAGCTTGGTGTCACCTATAGAATTGAACTCATTGACAATAACATTTAGGCGTGAGTCCATATCATTAGCCAATTCATTAGGAAGCATTTTAAAAGAATTTAAGGCACTTCTAACCAAGCTAAGCTTTTCCTCCTTGACGTCACTTGTGCCGTCATGGAGGTCCTTAAGCATTTGCCAAATCTCATGAGCACTTGAGAGGCTATATACTCTATTAAACACTTCAATGCTCAAAGACCCAAACAAAGCATTGCGAGCAGTGGCATTGAATTGCAACTCTTTTTGATTGGCTTTTGTCAGGTTTTTCGGCTAAGAGAGAGGGTTTCGTTCCTTCCTCTGTCACTCTCCAAATATCCAACCCTATGGCCTCTTGATAACTAGCCATTCTAACAAGCCAACAGGGATAGTTTGTGCCGTCAAAGTGAGGAGCCCTAGCAGTATCCATCCTCCCACTTTAAGACGTCTCAAGAACTCAATCCGGCGGTGAAGCCAAAAGTCCAAATATGAGTTGTGAACTCTAATGACAATAAAATGGACTTGATTGAGTGGCCCGGCTCTGATACCAATTGAAGGTTGGACCGACGCCTAAGAGGGGGGGTGAATTAGGCTTTCTAAAAACTATGGCTCTCTAAAAACTACAACTACTAAGCAAAAACTATGCAAAATAAATCTAGCTATGTGCACTAAGGTTTTGCTAAGTGTTGCTATCTCTACCATGGCCAAGTCTTGCAACCTAGTTCCACCTAGAAACTAACCTATCAAGCTAGTCTAGGAATGAAAGCACATAATTGCAAGAATATAAATGCGTAAGCGAAAGAGATAGGATAGAGTGATGCAAAGTCCCGGTGACAATGTCGGCGATGGCACATGATGATGCCAAGGAGATTTTTTCCCGAGGTTCGGGGAGACTCGCAGTCTCTACCCCCTACTTCTCATTGGTGCTCCACAAAGGGCTTTGCTCTCGCATAATCCTTAAAAGGAGTATGGCCTTGCGCACGCAAGAGTTAAGGACGGCAAAGTGACACTCCGCAGAGGTCAAGCAACCCGGTCGGGTCTCCCGTTATCCCCAGTACACACCCACCCGGCCTATTTCTCACGTAGTCCTCCATAGACTATGGCCTCGCCCTCGCAAGGGTGGAGGATGGACAAGGCCACCGGGGTCTTCTGAGTCCTTGTTGTGGAGCTACCCCGCTATCTCCACTATGGTAAGCTATTGGTCAAACCGCCGAGGGCCTTCCTCCCTCTCCAAGATGGTGGCGGCCACTCCATACTCTGAAGGGTCTCGCAAGACTTACAGCCACACTTGGTACACCAAGGATGTGCACATAGGCATGTAGAAGACAAATAGGCCTAAGCAAAGATGCTTTGCAAGCTCAAGCTATGCTAGGATGTGTCTATTAGCTCTTGTGGTGGTTGGGCTCACAAATGTGTGAATTTGGCTCTTTGGATGGATCAAGGTGGTGCCTCAACACTTGTGTTAGCTCAGGAGTCACCAACCACAATGTGGAGGCCAGCCACGGGGGTATTTATAGCCCAAGCCTCCAAACTAGCTGTTGGGAGCTTTTTCCCACTTTTCTGCACACCCACCGGACAGTCCAGTGCCTGTAATCGGCTAGCCATTGAGTCGACCATTGGACCTTCAAATATGACCATTGGTTCCACCGGACGGTCCAGTGATGCACCACCGAACGGTCTAGTGCGTTGTAGTGCCTCAGTATCCACCTTGGAGTGCTCTCGGTCCAGAATGTCCGGTAGGGGATACTGGACGATCCGAACGGTCTTAGTGCATTGAAACTGCACCGGTTCTTCCTTTGTCTTGGCTATGCTGCTGCTCGCCGGATCGTCCAGTGGGGCTCCACCGGACTGTCTGGTATGTGAAAAATTCTGGTCCGCTGACCGATCTGCGGGACCGCCGTGTCGCACTCTTGCTCCTAACTTTGGGGAAGTCTTGGTCTTCTTCTTTGATCTTTTAGACCTTCTTTGAGGTGTTTGTTCCCCAATTCGTCTACTTGCACCCTGGGACTTAACCAAAAACACTTGCATACATAGTAGTCCCCAAATGGTACATGTTGTCACCTCAATCACCAAAACACATTAGGGAACTAAGCACGAGGCTTAAGGCCCAGTTTTTCTTACACATACGAATCGGCCAAAACTGCACCCGTTATTAATGGCTAGCATCAGCACCGGTTGCAATGCTGGGGAGCCCCGGGCACCATAGTCGCGAGCCTTGGGAGCACTTTAGTATCGGGTCACCCAACAAGACGGTGCTTATGTTTGTGCATTAGAAGGGGTTCGTTAAACCACCCAGTGCTAATACTATTTGCACCGGGTGGTACAACAACTCGATACTAATGTACTAAAGATTAGCACTATCTCTTTATTAGACCCGGTACTAAACTGGTGCCAGGGCTTTGAATGGATGCTCACGTGCTTGTTCGCCTTCCCACCAATTCTCTACTCTTCGCTGGAAGCCGTTCCATTGATGATGATCCTATTTGATTGTGGGAAATAAACAATAGAGGTTCTCACAATTAAAAAGTTTGGACGATTATTTACATCAGGAATTAAACACTAGAGATTCTCGCAATTAAAAAGTTTCTACGCTTATTTACATCAAGAATTCAACATTAGAGGTTCTTGCAATTAAAAAGTACTATTATTTACATGAAAACAAGTAGGTTTGTTTGATCGCCTGTTGTTACAAAATAAAACGAGAGCTAGGGAGGCTCTGCCTACACCCGCTTGCGCTTCGCCGGAGGCTCATCGTCATCACCGTCACCACCGCCGCCGCCATCATCGCCGTCGTCGCTGTCGTCAAAGTAGGGTCCTTGTACCCACCTTCGTCCTCATCCTGATCATCATCTTCGTCTTCGTCGGTGGATGCCCAATGAGGAGGATGCGGTTCCTCTTCCTCATCAGAGGAGCTGATCAGCTCCTCCTCTTCCTCCTTGTGTGTGCTGACCCAGGAGATGAGGTCATCGACACTCGACTGGATCGGCTCCTCATCGAGGAGGAAGGCGAGCTCCATCTCTGCCTCCTCCTTGCCAACCGTCGCACCACTTGCATCATTGTCTTCATCGTCGGAGTCACTCTGGGTAAAATCCCAGAGTCCCTCGGTCCACTAGCCGGGAAGAGAGGGCGGTGGGTTGAAGATAGGAGGCGCGTGCGGGGGAGAAGCAGGGGGATCGGAGGAGGAAGAAGATGAGCTTCTACTCGCCATTGGCAAGTAGTGTTATTTCAGTATCTTTGGTAGCTTTCGCCTTGATAGCAGGGATACGTACTCCACCAACCAGTGTTGATCAGGGCAAAGTTCAATGGTAACAGAAAAGCTATGAATTGAACTACGTTATGGTTGAATCGATATTGTGTCGTGTCCCTTTCGGATAAAAAAAAAGAATGCTACAACCTCTGGGACAACTGCTTTCCCAACACTGTTTACAGATGTTTCTGTTGAGCACCAAAATGGGTAGATCAGTATTAATGGCCGTTTCTCTACATATTTGGTATAGAATTGTGTCTTTCAGGTAATGTGCAATGTGTTGGAGGGTTTTGAGCCTATTTCATTGAAGACACTAAGAAGGCCTTGTAACTACACCAAGATGAAGCCAAATCAGGGGTTTCACTACACCAAGTTGTAGCCCTCGTCGAGGCGATCAAAACGGACATATGGATGGCCTAATTCGAAGCCCGGACGAGGAAGTTATGACCTCTGGAATATTGCCTGCCTGGGCAATACCGGACTATCCGATAGCCTATGCCGGTTTTGTGGAGGTGGAGGCTGTAGCTTGCCTCATCGCCGTCGCTGTCCTTAATTAGAATGTTATAGTTATATGTAAAATACTTTAGTTATTAGTAAAATAGTTTAGTTATATGTAAAATATTTATGTGGCATGCAATGTTAAATGTTTAAGATGAAATCTATGCAGTACGTATTTAAAATTTCCAATTTCTACGTATTTTAAAAGTCCAATTTCTATTAGCACCGAATCTTTAGAACACCCTACCTGCCCCTATTTAGTGCTCAACGACTCTCCGATGGCCCGCCTCTGCCATCACCTAACGACTCTCTTCCCCGCCCCGTCCACAATGGATGCCCTCGCCATGGCAGCCCTAGACAAATGCCTTGCCGCTAAAACCGTAGAGGAGCGCTTTGCCGCTGCGAAGGTCATGCATCCCCGCCACCTCGAGGGGAGGCAGGAGCATACGCTCTGCTTGCTCTGAGAGGCCACTCACTCTGCTGAGCTCCTCCTCAACCCCTACCTTCGCCGCCGTCACCTCGACACCACGGCCCGCCGTGCGGCAGCCGCTTCAGCCCCGGCGACCTCCTTCCCTGCAGCGGCCGCTTCAGTACCGGTGACCTCCTCAATGGCAGCAGCACCGGGGACCTCCTCCACCACGGTGGCCACCACCAGGGTTCCTCGCCAGTAGTCTCACGGCGCCGAGCTCCTCCAACACCGCGCCTTCTTCTGCTTGCACCACAAGAGCCTCACGGTCACCAAGATGAGGCGCCGTGAGGCAGCTGCTTCAGCCCCGATGACCTCCTCAATGGAAGCAGCCCTGAGGGTCATGCAATGCCCACTGTGTGGCGAAGAGGCGTGGCTTTTGTCCCATGATGACCATGACGGCGGCGACAGCATCGACGACTGGCCGGAGGCGTTGCTTGCCTCATCCAAGGAGAGCTAATTTAGTATCGTTCGAACTTAGTATCTAATTTTGTAATATGTAATATATCTAATTATCTATTAATCTACTTCTGTTTGGGATGAATTTATGAATCTGCCGCTGTGATGAATTATATGGAAAATGCGAATTTGTCAAATTAGCACCAGGTAGAGATTTTCCTGGTACCGATGTCACTTGGTGCAACGGTCAAAATAAGAATTGGGGTTTTGTCTCATTGGTATTGGTATCGGTTGTTTAACTGTGCCAGTGCTACGGTCATCTAGGAAATTGGGGTTTTCACAAGTTGGTGCCGGTGGTTTACCAGAACCAATACTAATGACACTCTGACACGGTGACACAAAGAATTAGAGTTTTGTCTCATTGGTATCGGTTGTTTAAGAGCACCAGTGCTACGGTCGTCCTAGAAATTGGGGTTTTCACACGTTAGTACCGGTGGTTTACCAGAATCGATACCAATTAGTCTCTGTTGGTACCGGTGGTTGTTTATACCCGGTACTAATAGTTCTCAAGGTACTTAAGCCCGACCTTCTTCTTCCCCGAGCACCTCTCGTTGAAGGCATGAACAGAGCTCTATCCAAGGCATCCATTTACAGGGGTGGTGCTGCCAAAATTGTTTGCTGAATTGAAGACTCATATAACGGTGCTAAGAGGTGAGCAGCTTTATCCTCTGCCTGATCGTTGTTGTACTGAAAGAAATTGGTTGCATTATTATACATAGCTTGCCATTGATCACACATACTAGCTAGGCACTACTTGAACACATACATCACTCCAATAGCAAACATTGCTACAATCATCACTACCAACAATTGCACAATCCTAATCAACTTGTCAAACTTTTCATCCAAAATGTTCATTCCCACAATGGCAACACCTTCATCATTCCTGGGTGCATCATCCTCAACCTCTAGAATGGAAGGATGTATCACAATCAGCAACTTGTCCACCAGCTCAGCTAAGTATGCCTTTTGCCACCAGTAGAAGGGGCACCGTCCCAGCATCTAAGTAGTATATAACAATAGGAAAACCAAAAAAACCCGCATAAAAAACAATAACTTTCAAATCCAGACGAACTATTAAACTGAAAAGATCACAAAGAAACCACATCAACTTACCCCTATAATGTTCTGCATGCACTTCATGTAGACTCGGCCATAGTTCTTGTTCTCTACTGTCTTCACCCGAAGCTCAATCACACTCTCCCTCTTGCAATCTGGACACTGGATCAAAGGAAGCCTGGTTTCCTCACCTACGAGGACAGACCGTACCTATGATGTGCTGGATGCAGCACCCCAGCGCCAGGAACGAGCGGACATGGTGGACATGGAAGGGGAGGAAGAATCTGGCCGGCCAGGAGGAAGAAGAAAGAGTGGTGTTAGGCAGGACATGAAGCAGGGGCGGTGGTATTTATTTTGGAGCTAGCAGTACCCGTCACAAACTTGTGGGCCAAGCATAGGGCAGGCCCACACTTCAGTGACTGGTACTGCATGTGGAGTACGTTTATTTTCCCATCAATGGGGCCTACTAATATTTAAATAAGTTGGAGAATATTTAAGATTTATTTTATTTGCTCTAAATTGTTTTAGTTGATCTAAATTAGTTTGTATTGGAACTGTAACATGATGCAGATCGATGGACCCGCAATGGATGTACAAGGACTGACGCTCTCCTAAATTTATTAACGGCTTGCATGTCTTTCTTGAGACGGCCAATAAACACAAGAATCCGTTGGGTTTTATAAGTTGTCCATGCATAGACTGCAAGAACCAGAACGATTACTCATCATCGGTCGCCCTTCACCAGCATTTGAATCAAAGGGGATTCATGTCGGGCCACATGTGTTGGTCTAAGCATGGGGAACTAGGCGTTTTAGAGGGAGAGAATGAAGAAGAAGATGATGACAACATTGACTTCACGCAGTACACCTCCTTTGCTGATACATTAATGGGCGATGCTGATGATGAAGACAACACCGATGCTTTGGCTCAAATGTTGCATGATGCCAAGGAAGATTGTGACAATGAAAGAGACTTGAAGAAGTTGGAGCATATGTTAGAGGACCACAAAACTTTGTTGTACCCAGACTGCAAAGAGGGACATAAGAAATTGCGTAGCACTTTGGAATTGTTTCAGTGGAAGGCGTCAAATGGTGTGTCTGACAAAGTATTTAATGAGTTCTTAATGCTCATAAAGAAGTTACTTCCGGAGGGCAACAAATTGCCTGCAACAACATATGAAGCAAAAGAGGTTGTTTGCCCTCTAGGATTAGAAGTGCAAAAAAAAACATGCATGTCCAAATGACTGTATCCTATACCGTGGTGATTACCGGGAGCTAGAATCTTGTCTAGTGTGTAAAGCTTCACGATATAAGATCAAGCATGATGACCCTAGGGACGTTGAGGGAGAACTTCCAAGGCAGAGAGTACCTGCTAAAGTGATGTGGTATTTCCCTATAATACCACGTTTGAGGCTTTTGTTCAGGAACAAGAAACATGCTAAGGTCATTCGGTGGCACAAAGAAGATCTTAAGCAAGATGATATGTTGAGGCACCTTGCTGATGGGTCGCAATGGAGGAAAATCGATAGAGCCTACCCAGAGTTCGCAGAGGATGCAAAAAACATAAGGTTTGGTTTCAGCACGGATGACATGAATCCTTTCAGTGAGATGAGCAGCAGTCATAGCACCTGGCACATGACTCTGTATCTACAACCTTCCTCCATGATTGTGCATGAAGCGGAAGTTCATTATGATGGCAGCACTTATCCAAGGGCCAAAGCAACCTAGTGATGACATTGATGTCTACCTACAGCCATTGGTTGAAGATCTTCTATTGTTGTGGACTAAAGGTGTACGTATGTGGGATGCGCGCAAAGAAGAGGCGTTTGACCTATGGGCATTGCTGTTCGTAACTATTAATGACTGGACTACACTCGCTAACCTATTTGGACAATCAAACAAGGGATTCAACGCATGTGTCCATTGCTTAGATGAGACTGATGGCATGTATTTGAAGCATTGTAGGAAGGTTGTGTACGTGGGAGGCCATCGTCAGTTTCTTGGTAGCAAACACCCCATAAGGAAATAAGGCAAACATTTCAATGGGCAGGCAGAGAACCGTGGTAAGCCAATTCATTGTAGTGAAAAGCTTGTATTCGAAACGGTCAAGAGTCTAAGAGTTGTCCTTGGAAAGGGGCCTGGTAGTGTACCAGTTCTGAATGAAAATGGGAAGGCACCCATGTGGAAGAAAAAATATATATTTTGGGACCTGCCTTATTGGGAAATACTAGATGTCCGCCACGCAATTGACGTGATGCACCTCACAAAGAATCTCTATATCAACCTGCTAGGCTTCCTTGGGACACATGAGAAGAACAAAGATACATTGGAACCATGAGAGGATATGGCGGCGTTGAAAGGAGAGAAAGGACATCAATACTTAGGTCCTGCCAGCTACACTCTCAGCAAGAGAAGGAGAGCTTGTTTGAATGCTTGGACAGTATCAAGGTCCCGTCTGGATACTCGTTTAATGTGCAGAGGACAATCAAATGTAAGGAAAAGAAATTTGTCCACTTAAAGTCTCATGAATGCCACATGTTGATGACACAACAGCTTCCAGTCGTGCTGAGAGGAATTCTACCAGAAAATGTTAGAAAAACAATCACAAAGTTGTGTGCATTCCTGAACGCTACATCCAAGAAGGTAATTGATCCAGATAACCTAACTAGTCTATAGGATGATGTTGTCCAATGTCTGGTCAGCCTAGAGCTAATCTTTCCTCCATCATTTTTTGATATTATGACACATCTCTTGGTTCACATTATCAAAGAGATTGGTATTCTTGGACTCGTTTCCTACACAATATGTTCCCTTTTGAGAGGTACATGGCAGTCCTAAAGAAGTATGTCCGCAATCGTTCTAGACCTGAAGGATGCATCGGTAAGGGACACGGGACAGATGAGGTTATTGAGTTATGTATTGGCTACATTGATGAGCTTAAGCCAATTAGAGTTCCTTTGTCCCGCTATGAGGGGAGACTGGCAGGTAAGGGCACATTAGGAAAGAAAGTAATACGTTGCAGTGATCATGTTTTATTTGATAGAGCACACCTCGCTGTCCCGGAACAATCATCCTTGTGGCTCCGTACATGGCGGAACACAAAAAGATTCTGCTCTCTGAATACCCAGAGAGGTCTGAGGCCTAGATTACATGTTGTCACATAGAAAGTTTTGGCGTGTGGTTGAGGCAACATCTCATGGGTAACGAGGATATTGATGACCAACTTGCCTGGTTGGCCAGGGGACCATCTTCATCAATCCCAACATTCAAATGATACGAGATAAATGGAAATACATTTTACACAAGAACCCAAGACCAGAAGAGCACCATCCAAAATAGCGGGGTTTGCATAGAAGCCTTAGACACAACTGGGAGAAAGGACAAATATTATGGTTATATAGATGAGATCTGGGAACTTGACTATGGACCATTTCTAAAGTTCCCCCTATTTCGTTGCCAATGGGTGAAACTGAGTGCAGGAGGTGTTATGATAGACCCAGATTATGGCATGACAACCATGGACTTC
Organism: Paspalum vaginatum; assembly: GCA_030272315.1. Lineage (NCBI taxonomy): Eukaryota > Viridiplantae > Streptophyta > Magnoliopsida > Poales > Poaceae > Paspalum > Paspalum vaginatum. The sequence continues at coordinate 40,413,873 of CM059017.1, read as the reverse complement.
AATAACACTGCATACAGGGATGAACCATTCATCCTCGCCACGGATGTCACTCAAGTTTTCTATGTGAATGACAAGTCTACTAAACCCAAGAAGAAGAGAACTAGGAAAAATGTTCCGTCAGACAAAGAACCGAAGCGACACATTGTTCTTCCAGGGAAAAGGAAAATAATGGGAGTGGAGGAATTTGTAGACGAAGAGGATTACAACCAGTTAGATGATGCACCACCTTTCAAAGTGGAGGTTGACACAAGCAACCTATTAAATAATGAAGAGGCTCCATACATGCGTTGCGATCATAATGAAGGGATTATTGTAAAATAAAGTTGTATTAATTAGTGTTCATGAACACATGTAATGTAATGGCGGGATTTTATTTTGTATTTTAATATTATAAGACGGCAAACAGACCGAAGTATTTTGTATTTTAATACTTAGGATAATATTTATGTAAATTAAGAAGGCAAACTGCCGAGGGCGGGAGTTACCAAAATCAATCGTATTTAGCATCTGGTGGTAAACAGACCCAGGACAAATGGGCCGAAAAACTTGGTGTGAAAAAAAAAGTATCGGTGACGTTCTAGGCCCGGTACTAATAGACGCCTTTGCGCCAATTTTTATGAGACCATGTGGACATCTTTAGTACTGGGACCTTGTATTCCTTGGTACTAAGGACCTTTCTAGTACCGGGTTCTTACAAGGCCCGGCGCTAAAGGACTACCCGTATATATGGCCTTCGTTATCCTTTCGCAGTTCACAGTCCTCGACGCCGTCCCCATCACAGTATCCGCTACCGCACCGTCTCCCCGTCGCTGCTCGCCCCCTACGCCACCACACCGCCGCCACCGCCGCCTCGACGACCCCATTCCCTCTACCTATTGATGTCACGAACTCCGCGCACCGCCGCCTCGACGACCTCGCCCCTCTCCCTACTGCCATCACTGACTCTGCCAATGACTCCACGGCCTCTTGTGGCTCTTCCCCGACCCCGGCCTATCTCTATCACGATGACCTCGCCACTGCCCCCTGTCGTCTCTGTCACTGAGTATTCTCTCTCCTTACTATGTATATGTTTACATTTGGAGCCAATTAAATAGAGATTTACAATTATAGCTTACATTCTAGGCAAATTCCATGGTTCTATGAAGCATGCATCAATTAGACTCCGAAAATGTGTAAATTTGCATATAACTAACTACTAGAGAAAAACGACTAAATTAATAACCTTTGTTTGTAAACATAGTAGTTAAGATGTGTGACGAGTGAGAGGATGAGTTTATGGAAGAAATTATTAGAGAGGGACGGAAGAGTTCAATGCACAGGACCACCACGAGATTGATTCTTACTGGAACTATCCTTCCGATCCGGAGGAGAATAATGCCAATCAATCCAATGAAAATCCATCCCCTAGCTAGGTATATAGACATTATACATACTCCTGATTACCATCCACCTCCCCATCGATGATGTGCATAAGGATTTTGAGTAACACTGTCCTTTATTCCACCAAAGAAAAATAAGAAGCCTCGAGGCCCCACAAAAAAGGAACACTTTAAGGAAAGATATAATATAACACATGTGGGAGAGGATGGAAAATCTCTAGAGCCCATTAAAGCCGCCACCAAATTTGTGAACTACTATGGCATTCTAGTCAGGGAGAACGTCCCCATAAGCATCTCGGTTTGGAAAGTAGTAGACAAAAAATGAGCTCCTATTCAATCTGAAGCTGATCATGAAGAATCTCTGGTCTGAAACGTCCCCAATCTCTTGGAAACCCAAATGTGATACAAATGCTAGTCCCAATGTTCTAGCAACACATTTATTTCAAGTAGTACCGAGTCTGACTTAACGATTACAAACCATTACATAAAATAGTGCAGAAAGGTAAGATACAGCGGAAGCAATCCTTTGGGCCCGATGCCATAGGCTAGTTGGGAAGCAGGATCATGACCTAGCCAAAGAGTACTTTGAACAACTCATCAGAGCTATCTGAAAAACAACAACAAAGCAAGGGTGAATACTTTCGTACTCCGCAAGCCCACCTTCCTCCTATGGAACTGGGGGAGATATGCACTTCTATATGCAAGGCTATATCTAGAGCTTGGTATTTGCAGGAAAACAATGCGGGATTCATTTTAGTAGTCAAGTTTTAGTTATGGAAACAAAGTTTATATCATAGGGGTGCCACTGGACTTGCCAGTCCACGCGGCTCAGTTCTTATCCATCAACCATAAACATAACCATAACCATACACAACCTTCCAGTTTTACTTATGAAAAATGCTAATTGAAGAAACAGGTCATAACCCATCCATACCAGTGGACACGGACTATTCAAATAGGTTTTACTCTGATAAGAGATTGTACTAATTCCCACAAGTTGGACTCAGCGACACTTACAACCAAATAAGTGTCTGAATTCCAAACCAATCTGTTACCCTCACTTCATGGCCTAGCAGTGCTTTAGGGGTTCGAGCCACCGTGTCACTCCAGTACCCCTCGGTACTCCCGCGACCTATTCCCATCTGTAGCCCCTTGTGCGCCAACACAGCTACCACTAGGTTATCCATTACAGCTTGGGCTTGGCCACTGCCTCATACAGAGCGAGTGGTTGTACTAAAGAGTTAGCCAAGATGAAAAATCAACGCGGTCCTTATAGAGCTCAGGTAGAACCATTCCCACTTTCCAATGATCGACATCACGAGCAACCACCTACCCGGTCCTCTCCATGAGTCCCAGGACTTGGGGTAACCGCAGATAGCTAAGTACACATTCACACCTTGCCCTTATGGCTGTTTCGGCTCGAAGCCGTATTCCGACAAAGTCGGTTGCCGGGGTTCTTCCTCATTTTGTTTTAAAAACCAACCCAACACATCCATATCCCTAATCTCTCCATATTCCATAACCATACTCCAACATGACATCATGATTATGATAGATAATTTAATAAGCGATCCGACCTATGCGCGCTACATCTAGGATTGGATTAGCAGGCTATATGTGTATATTTTTGCTGGGTTACCTTAGCAAGAAAAACATGCAAGATTTTATGTGATTATCAGACCAAGGGTTGTGTTTGTAAAACATAGGAAATTTATGCATCAAGGGGGGGATTCCAGTGGACTTGCCATCATCTAAGTCCTCGTTGCAGTGGAGGTTGGTACTTGGTTCGTCGGCCTCTTGGTCCGTAACGATCGGCCCCGGCTCTTGGGATTCCTCCGATATGGCGTCTAGCGTACATAAACAAGAAACATCTGATAAATACAACCATCCATGCTCAAAACATTTTGAAAGGGATAGGTTTAGGCAGAGGGTGATTTTAGAAGAATTTAGGAGGATGAATCATTTAAAAAGGCTTTGATATGGCCAAGATATGAATATTTTTCATTTAAGAAGGGTGGAAATCTTTTTTGGAAAAGGATAAATGGTCCATTGGGCTGAAACTTCACTCGCAGCCCAACTAGCCGAGATAGCTTGGCCCACGGGCACTCGCCCCCATCCAGCCCAGCACATGTGAGAGGCCATTGGGCCGGCCCATCGCGTGCAGTGGGGTGGGACGACATGGTGCAACGGCGTTATGCCGGGCTTGCTTGTCAGGGGGCATGGCAGCCCGCTAGGTTTCCTCCGAGGTGGGTGTGTGTGTGCTTAGGTTTGAGTGAACTGGCATGGGCAAGGGAGGTGGCAACTCGCCGGCGGTTCCCCGCCGGTGAGGCCGACACCGTGAGGTGCAGGCCATCCTCACAAACTCAGTGACGTAGTACCGGTGCAAGAGGGGTCGTGGTTTTGCCCTGGCGACATACGCCAACGAGAGCACAGTGGGGATGGACGCCACGGCACCACACCGGGGTCACCCTCGGGGTGGATGTTCGGGCTAGAGGGAGGAAATGGTGCGCGAGGTTGGGCTAAGCACAGTGCTCACCTCACGATTGGGGTCGGGGGTCTTGCAGGGGCGAAATAGGGCTTGACAGCAAACTGGATGGCATGGTGGGGGCGTGGCACCTCGCCAGGGTTTCCTTTGAGGTGGGTGTGTGTGCGCTCGGGAGTGTGTGTGGGGTTGGGGATGTCTTGGTCTGGCAAGAGGGGTGGAGAGGTTTATGTAGGTGTCCGGAGCGGTGGCCTGGTGAGTCACCGTGGTAGGGGTCTGCCGCAGTGCGTGCGCTAGTGTAGGGGTCACCCGTGGTGCGCGCCGGGTCCAAATGGGATGAGCCGGGAGGTGACTGGATAACCTTCAATGCGAAGGGGGGGCTTAGGTAGGTGAAGTGGCTATCGGCTTTTCAGCGTCGGTGCCTGCCACGAGCAGCGCCTGGAGCGAGGTGGAGGATGGGTCTACTCAGTGGTGTCAGCTCGACAGCGAGAGGGAGGGCGGGGCTGTCGGCTATGTGGTGGGAGGAGGCGAAGGTGGAAGTGGGCCATGGTGATATGGGTCATTCTGCTGAGGAAGGCGGGCCAAGGGCGAGGGGGCTGAGCAGGCCGATGAGGGTGGCCTAGGGCGAATAGGGCGGAGTGGGCCGAGACAGGGAGGGAAAGGCTAGTTGGGCCAAGCCGAGAAGAGTGTTTTGGCCTGCTTCCCATTTTCTTCTTTTTGCATTTTCGATTTTGTTTGGATTTTTGGAAAAGATTTTCGAAAGGTGTAGGGTTTAGTTCGCTGATTTCTACGTGACGATTTTTAGGGCATTATAGACCTACCCCACTTAGAAGGAATCTCATCCTCGAGATTCGGCTGGCCTTCGAACAGATGAGGGTGCTCCTTTCTCATAGCATCTTCTCGCTCCCTTGTTGATTCTTCCTCGCCATGAAGGCTCCACAGTACCTGACAGATCTTGATCATTGAATTGCTGGTCCTTTTGACACTTGTGTCCAGAATCTTTAGTGGTACCTCATGGTACTTTAAATTAGGCTATAATTCCAGGGTGTCCAGTTCTACTTGTTTTTCAGGCTCCTTCAGGCACTTCTTGAGCTGGGACACATGAAATGCATCGTGGATGTCTGACATCGACTCAGGTAGCTGTAACATGTAGGCCACCTTCTCAATCCTTTCCTTAATCTTGTAGGGCCCGATGTACTAGGGTGCTAGCTTCCCTTTTACATGGAATCTTTGGGTGCCTCTGATAGGGGAAACCTTAAGATATACCGAGTCCCCTACCTCAAAACTGAGCTCACGCCTTCTATTGTCAGCGTAGCTCTTTTGTCAGGTCTGGGCTATCTTGAGCTTTTCTCTGATTTCTTCTATCTTTTCTTCTGCTTCCTTGAGGATGGCTGGTCCAGTGGGGGCTGGTTCCTTATCCTCTGCCCACATCAGTGGGGTCCTACACTTTCTCCCATACAAGGCTTCAAATGGTGCCATCCCTAGGCTGGCTTGATATCCATTGTTTTATGAGAACTCTGCATAGGGTAGGCTGGATTCCCAATCTTTGTCGTAGGTGAGTACACAGGCTCTCAACTTATCCTCCATAATTTGGTTTATCCTTTCTGTCTGACCATTGGTCTGGGGGTGGCAAGCTGAGCTAAAATCCAGGTTGGTGCCCAGGGCTTCATGCAGGCTCTTCCAGAACTTGGAAGTGAACTGAGTTCCCCTATCTGATACAATTCCGCTGGGTACACCATGCAACCTTACTATATTTTCAATGTAAAGCTATGCTAACTTGGCTCCACCATAAGTGGTCTTGACCAGCAGGAAATGGGCAGTCTTGGTGAGTCCATCCACTATGACCCATATTGCATTGTTGCCCTTCTTAGTCCTAGGAAAATCGGTTACAAAGTCCATTCCTATCTTGTCCCACTTCCATGCTGGGATAGGCAGTGGTTGCTGTAATCCAGCGGGCTTCTAATGTTCTACCTTGACCCGTTGGCATACATCACACTGGGCTACGTGGTTGACCACGTCTGCTTTCATGCCTTTCCACAAAAAATTTCGGCTGAGATCCTGGAACATTTTGTTGGCTAGAGGATGGATGGAGTAAGCTGAGTTGTGGGCTTCTTCCAAAATAGTTGTCCTAGTCTTCCCTTCCTTTGGTACATAAAACCGATCTTTGTACCATAGGATGCCATCTTCACTGATTCTGAAAGCTATGGTACCATCTTTCTTGACATGTTGTATAATCTTCTAAGTTTCATCATCGATCTTCTATCCTTCCTTGATTTGTTCAACTAGGGTAGGGTGTATGGTCAGAACCTTTTCATTCAGTTTGTGCACAATATGTATTTTGAGTTCTGCAAATTCCCTTCTCAAGTGCTCATTGTTTGGAATTAACTCCTTACTATATGCTTTTCTACTAAGGTCATCTGCTACTATGTTGGCTTTACTGGGGTGGTAATGTATCTCCAAGTCATAATCCTTAATTAATTCCAACCATGTCCGCTACCTCATGTTCAGGTTTGGCTGAGTGAAGATGTATTTGAGGCTTTTGTGATCTGAGTAGAGCTCACACTTGTTTCCCATCAAATAATGTCTCCAAACCTTCAAGGCATGCACTACAGTAGCTAGTTCCAGGTCATGAGTTGGATAATTCCATTCATGAGTCCGGAGCTGTCGGGAAGCGTAGGCAATAAACTTGTTATCTTGCATGAGCACGCACCCCAATCCTTGTCGAGACGCGTCACAATATACGACAAAGTTCCGATGGATATCTGGCAGCACAAGTACTGGGGCGGTGGTCAACCTTTTCTTCAGTTCTTGGAAACTCTTCTCACAAGCCTCCAGTCCATTCAAACTTCTTGTCCTTCGGAAGCAGTGCTGACATGGGTCTGGCTATCTTAGCAAATCCTTCTATGAACCGGCGGTAATATCCCGCCAATCCAATGAAACTTCTAACCTCACTAGCATTGATAGGTTGCTACCATTCCATCACTGCTCTTACTTTCTCGGGGTCAACTGCCACTCCTTCTGCAGTGATGATATGCCCTAGAAAGGCAATCTTTTTCAACCAGAACTCACACTTACTAAACTTTGCATATAGCTTGTGACTTCTTAGCCCTTCTAGCACAGTCCCAAGGTGACGCTCATGCTCCTCCTCATATTTGGAGTAGATAAGTATGTCATCGATGAATACAACAACGTACTTATCTAATCCGTCCATGAACACCTTGTTCATCAAGTTCATGAAATATCCTAGAGCATTGGTTAATCCAAATGACAAGACTGTAAACTCATACTGCTCATACCGGGTGACGAAGGTAGTTTTGTATATGTCACTCTCTCCTTAATCTTGAGCTAATTGTAGCCAGACCTCAGGTCTATCTTGGAGAAGAACTTGGCTCCCTTGAGCTGATCGAATAGGTCATCGATCCGCAGAAGAGGGTACTTATTTTTTATGGTAACCTCATTCAGGGATCGATAATCCACACACATCCGTAAGCTGTCCTCCTTCTTTGTTACAAACAGTGCAGGCCCCATGGTGATGAACTAGGTCGGATGAATCCTCTCTGCTGCAACTCCTTGAGTTGCTCTTTCAGTTCTGCCAGTTCTGTGGGTGCCCTTCGGTAGGGTCTCTTGGCTATTGGGGTTGTTCTTGGGTATAGATCTATGACAAACTCAATATCTCTATCTAGGGGCATGCCTGGTAGTTCCTCCAAAAATACATCCGGGTATTCACAGACTATGGGCACTTCTGCCAGGGACATAGCTTCTATGTAGAAATTCATGGGGTCTCGGGTGGTCTTTTGGGCACTACTAGATCACCTTAGTGCCACTTGGGCTAATCAATTTAACGGTCTTATCGGCACAACATATAACGCCCTCATGACTTCCTAACCAGTCCTTTCTTAGGATAACATCTATCCCTTGGGAGGTTAGTACTATTAAGTCCGCTTTGAAGGCTACCCCACTTAGAATGATTTGGACCCTTTACAACCAAGCTGGTAGTTAATATCTGCCCCTAGTGTTCCGGTTAAGAGTGGCTTGTGTACTTGGTGTGGTGGGAATTTTGTTCTTTTGCACAAATGAAGCCGATATGAAGGAGTGGGATGCATCGGAATTAAATAGCACTGTTGCCGTAACTGAGTTTACTAAAAACTCATCGAGTGCCACTCCTACGGCTTGCTGCGCTTCCTTTGAGTCAATATGATTGAAGCGAGCGTTATTGACCGACTGTTGGGACTACTTGGATGACTACGCATTGGCGGCCGGACAATTGCCAGTGGCGGTGGGCTGCCTTGGTCCATTGACTGAGTTGGAGTAGGTCGATGCTACTGGTCTACCCCTAGTAGGGTGAGGGCAGTTGGCGACAAAGTGGTTTGGATCGCCACAGTTGTAGCAGGTGTTGCCATTGCGTGGGGCGTATTGCTACTGAGTTGCTCTAGGAAGGACTGAAGCGAGACGGGGCTGAAGCAGTGCTTTTGAAGGGTGCACTGTATGAGCCCTGAGATGCTTGGCCCGTAAAATTCCTCTGTCGGCGCTCCTGGCGCTGAGACTTGAACTCCATGAATTTCCTTTTAAGCTTGGTTCCTTCCTTCTTGCTTGAGCTTCTCAACCTTGATGGCATAGCTGATCAGGGTGGCAAAATCAGGAGCACGGTATGTGTAGGCAATGGTTGCTACTTCTGGGGTCAACCCTTTTACGAAGGCCTTGCACTTTTTCCCATCCTGAATTCACTTCTTCCGGAGCATAGCGGGATAGTTCCGTGAATTTCTCGATGTATTCCCTGATGGTGGAGTTTCCCTGGGTTAGGTGCCTGAACTCTTCTGCCTTAAGATCCTTGGTTGCTTCTAGCACATGCTGCTGACTGGAATGCTTCAGTGAACTCCTTCCAAGTAATCCCATCCTTGTGGGCAGCCTTGACAATCTCCCACCAAGCTAAGGCAGTATTGGAGAGCTGATGCGTGGTGAGAGCAATCTTGGTTTGCTCATCACAGAAGGAGTTCCAGCTTCCTCTCAATGGTCCTCATCCAATCCTCGGCCTCCATAGGGTCTTGAGATCCAGCGAAGGTAGGTGGCTTTAGCCTAAGGAATTCTCCCATCTTTTCTAGCGGCTTACCTTGTTGAGGCCTCTATGCCACATATTGGGCATGGGCGGCTAGGGCCTTGGCCCATTCTAGGTAAGGGTTTACTTGTGAATTTGGTGGTGGAGGTGGAGGAGGTGGCGGGGGTGGCGGAGGAGGTGGCGGTGGTGGGGGAAGGTGACCTCCATTATGGCTACTTTCCCCGTGTCCTTCCAACAGGTTTAGGTTTCCACTCCCAGAGTTGCGAGAAGCCATCTGAGGGGAAGGAGAGCGTATCTCATGTTATAGTTGTATTGTAGTGGTCTTTGCTGATAAATGCATAAATACTCTCACACAACATATTTTTATTCAAACAATTGTCTACACGACTCATAGAGAAGTTTGAACAACTTCTTACACAAGGTGACTTCTACACTAAAGGGACTACTAAGCCAACCCACCCAGCATATCATCCAGAAGCCCGGTGTGATCGGCTTATGGAGAAAAGAGTAGTGGAGAGAGGAGGTACTGGCCCTCTGGGGCGGTATAGCTAAAAGCATCACTAATAGGCGGGAAGTTACTCCAATCGCACTCGTTGATCCCATCCGCCTGGCAGTTCATGTTTTCCTAGGTCACTTTTTCCTTCTTTGCCACTTTGCGAACCTTCTTAGCTTCACGAGCAAGCTTGGCCCGCGTACTCTTCATAGTGTTCCAAGATGCACGTTCACGATCCTTGAGAGCTGCATGCTACCTCCTAAGTGTGGTGAGCTGCTTTGTTAGGGCTGCCTTCTCCTTTCTTAATTTCTTGACCTGGGTTGCACCTGCTAACATCTGGTAGTGGCTAAAGTAGAGCTCTGAGTTGACTCGGGAAAGTGGCTGTCTAAAGTGAGCAAGTAATCAGTCATGCGGTGGACTATGGGGGTTCTCTTGAATTGCTTTGTTTTGGCCAGGTCGTGGAGGCGCCATTGCCATAAGGGGGAGGTTTTATCATCTAGTGGGAAGAAGTGGAGACAAGTGTGGTCAATGTCTTTTTCATACATGGTACATAGGCGGTGGAGGGTGTTGCGGGCTATTGTCTGTTGGGTGGAAGCGGTGATGTGGCCAAGGGTGGTGGTGCTAAAAGTGGGGTGGTACTTGCTGACTCCTATGCGGATGGTCACGGTGCAGCCCAAAGTGTCCTCATTTCGATGTTCTACCGTCTCATAGTGAGGCTCTTCCTGGATGTCAAGATACTTGGTGCAGTCATTGAGAAGCTTAACGAACCCTGTCTTGACTTGTCCATTATGCGTCCTAATGGATGCCATCTAGATCAAGGAAAGAGAGCAGTGTAAATAGAGGGATGAGTAGTAAGAATATTTTTGTACTAAGTTTGACTCAAAAACCCTAGAATTCTTAAGGTCATGTCCTACGGCCAACCTATGGCTCTGATACCACCTAAAACGTCCCCAATCTCTTGGAAACCCAAATGTGATACAAATGCTAGTCCTAGGGATCTAGCAACACATTTATTTCAAGTAGTACTGAGTCTGACTTAACGATTATAAACCCTTACATAAAATAGTGCAGAAAAGTAAGATACAACGGAAGCAATCCTTCGGGCCCAAGGCCATAGGCTAGTTGGGAATCAGGATCATGACCTAGCCGAAGAGTACTTCGAACAGCTCATTGGAGCTATCTGAAAAACAACAACATAGCAAAGGTGAGTACTTTCGTACTCCGCAAGCCCACCTTCCTCCTATGGAACTGGGGAAGATATCCACTTCTATATGCAAGGCTATATCTGGAGCTTGGTATTTGCAGGAAAACAATGTGGGGTTCATTTTAGTAGTCAAGTTTTACTTATGAAAATGAAGTTTATATCATAGGGGTGCCACTAGACTTGCCGGTCCACGCAGCTCAGTTCTTATCCATCAACCATTCCAACAACCATAAACATAACTACAACCATATCCATAACCATACTCAACCTTCCAGTTTTACTTATAAAAAATTCTAATTGAAGAATCAGGCCATAACCCATCCATACCAGTGGACACGGACTATTCGAATAGGTTTTACTCTGATTAGAGTTTGTACTAATTCCCAAAAGTTGGACTCAGCGACGCTTGCGTCCAAATAAGCGTCCGATTTCCAAACTAAGTTGTTACCCTCACTTCATGGCCTAGCAGTGCTTTAGGGGTTCGAGCCACCGTGTCACTCCAGTCCCGGGACTTGGGGTAACCGCAGATAGCTAAGTTACATGTACAAACCCTGCCCTTATGGCTGTTTTTGACAAAGTCGGTTGCCAAGGTTCTTCCCCATTTTGTTTTAAATACCAACCCAACACATCCATATCCCTAATCCTATCATATTCCATAACCATACTCCAATGTGATATCATGATTATGATAGATAATTTAATAAGTGATCCCACCTATGAGCGCTACATCTAAGATTGGATTAGGAGGCTATATGTGTATATTTTTGCTGGGTTACCTTAGCAAGCAAAACATGCAAGATTTTATGTGATTATCAGGGCAAGGGTTGTGTTTGTACAACATAGGAAATTTATGCATCAAGGCGGGGATTCCTAGTGGACTTGCCGTCATCTAAGTCCTCGTTGCAGTGGAGGTCAGTACTTGGTTCGTCGGCCTGTTGGTCTGTAACGATCGGCCCCGGCTCCTGGGATTCCTCCAGTATGGCGTCTAGCATACACAAACAAGAAACATCCGATAAATACAACCATACATGCTCAAAACATTTTGAAAGGGTTATGTTTAGGCAGAGGGTGATTTTAGAAGAATTTAGGAGGATGAATCATTTAAAAAGGCTTTGATATGGCCAAGATATGAATATTTTTTTATTTAAGAAGGGTGGAAATCTTTTTTGGAAAAGGATAAATGGTCCCTTGGGCCGAAACTTCACTCACAGCCCAACTAGCTGAGACGGCTTGGCCCACGGATGCTCGCCCCCATCCTGCCCAACACAGGCGAGAGGCCATTGGGCTGGCCCATCGCGTGCACCAGGGCGGGAAGGCACGGTGCAACAGCATTATGCCAGGCCTGCATGTCAGGGGGCGTGGCACCCCGCTAGGTTTGCTCCGAGGTGGGTGTGTGTGCGCTCGGGTTCGAGTGAACCGGCAGGGGCAAGGGAGGTAGCAACTCGCCGGCGCTTCCTCACTGGTGAGGCTGTCCCGGCGGCGAGGCCGACACCGTGAGGTGCAGGCCATCCTCACAAACTCGGCAACGTAGTCCCCAGTGCAAGAGGGGTCGTGGTTTGCCCTGGCGACATGCGCCGATGAGAGCACTATGGGGATGGACGGTGCGGCACCACGACGGGGTCACCACCGGGGTGGATGTTTGGGCTAGAGGGGGGAAAACAGTGTGTGACGTTGGGCTAAGCGCAGTGCTCACCTCAAGATTGGGGTCGGGGGCCTTGCAGGGGCGAAATAGGGCTCGACGGTGAACTGGATGGTGTGGTGGGGATGTGGCACCCCGCTAGGGTTTCCTCCGAGGTGGGTGTGTGTGCGCTCGGGAGTGTGTGCTGGGTTAGGGATGGCTTGGTCCGGCGAGAGGGGTGGAGAGGTTTATATAGGTGTCTGGAGCGGTAGCCCGGTGAGTTGCTGATATAGGGGTCTGCTGTGATGCGCGCGCTGGTGTGGGGGTTAGCCACGGTAGGCGTGCCCGTGTAGGGGTCAACCGCGGTGCGCACCGAGTCCGGATGGGATGAGCCGAGGGTGGCTGGATCCCCTTCAATGTGGAGGAGGGCTTGGGTAGGTGCGGTGGCTATGGGCTTTTCAGCATCGGTGCCCACCACGAGCAGTGCCTAGCGCGAGGTAGGGGATGGGTCTGCTTGGTGGCGTCATCTCATCAGTGAGAGGGAGGCGAAGGTGGAAGTGGGCTGTGGTGGCTTGGTCCATTCGCTTGAGGAAGGCAGGCCGAGGGCGAGGGGGGCTGAGCGGGCCGGTGAGGGTGGCCCAGGGAGGAAAGGGCAGAGCAGGCCGAGACGGGGAGGGAAAGGTTAGGTGGGCCGAGCCGAGAAGAGTGTTTTGGCCTATTTCCCATTTTCTTCTTTTTGTATTTTTTAGTTTGTTTGGATTTTTGGAAAAGATTTTCGAAAGTCGCAGGGTTTAGTTGGGTGATTTCTAAGTGACGATTTTTAGGGCATTACATGGTCCCTCAAGCGGTTCCCAAAGCTCATAATGAATTACTATGGAGGGAATTGTCATCCAAGTTCATGTTACCTCAAGGAAGTGAAGAGATGGTGAAGCAATGAGCCCTAAAGAAGATGGCGGTTCTCTTCCAATCCTTCAAGACAAAACTGTGGGGCAACTATGTGAAACATGGCCAGGCACTAGACTTTGGAAAATACCCAAAGTTAAGAGGGGATTGGGAATTGTTTGTACAGTACAAGGAATTAGAGGAGGCCATCTCACGTTCCAAATAAAATTCAGAAATTTCAAGGAAAAGAAAGTACCATCATAAGATGGGGTCCCGGTAGTTATAGAAAATCTATTTCGAAATGGGAGAAGATTGAAGCAGATCTCGAACAACGAGGGGTCAATGTACCTATAGCCAATTGGCCTGAGTGCTCCAAATGGTGGTATTATGGAAACAGGGGAAGTTTGTCAAGTGATGGGACCCTGGTCTATAGTGACCAAATAAAGCGGCCAGCAGAAAGGCTTGTCGAGATCATCGATAAGTCCTCCAAGGAAGAATTCGTCCATCAAAGAGAAAAGGATGAGCTGACATGGGCCCTAGAGAATAGAGAGCACCTTGGTAGAACAAGAGGGCTCGGCAATGTGTCGTGGAAGGTTGGGTTTCTAGACGACAGGGGATCGTATAGAAAGCGGAGAACCTTGAGCGAGGCGGATGCAAAGATCAGTCACTTAGAGGCGCACGTGGATGTCCTCTATAAGGAGGTAGAATATTTTTGCCAAGCATTGGCAGCAAATGGTATTACTTACGTTGGCCCTACACCGGTGCCTCATCGGGACATGAATACCTCCTAAAAAAGAGTACCATCGCCTCCACATAGCTGATCCCTGATGAGAACGATAACCAGGAGAAGGCTCAACAACCGGTGAAGGGAGGAGGTGGAGGCTGAACCACCAGTGCAGGATCAACGACCATCGGTGCTGGAGGCTGAACCAATGGTGCAAGCTCAATGACCGGTGGAGGAGGCTTTATGTTACTCGGTCGATGACCTCAAGCAACGTTGCCCTTGTGAGCTACATATACCCTTTAGGAACCTAACCACACCTGTAGCGCATGGTGTGGCTTTATCGGTGAATCCAAGACAAAAGCATCCCTGCTCTGATATTCCACCTGGGTACTCCATTGTCTCAGTGGAGCAAGTAGTTCCTATGTATGAGGAATTGGAGATCGAACACCAAGGAGGTGATAGGGAAAAGACACTTAAAGAGGTTGTCCATGGAATGATTTTATGGCAAAAGGCCTACATTAAATTAGTGCCTAAAAACCGCAATGGGGGAACGACCACTACTGCATCAACAGCACCAGCTGTGGGTGGCTCACGAACAGAGTCCCCACAACGCAGGAGCCCCAAAAATGACCGTCCTCTGAGCCCTGCCAAACCTTCAACACATAGAAGCCCTGGGACATGCAAAACCTCCAAATCAAGTAAAAAGACGTGCTCCAAAACCACAATTAAGCGCACTTATGATCATACCGTGGAGGAAACAACTGAGATCGTGGCCTCTGAAGTGAAGGCGCATTTTGCGGCAAAACCTCCTCCAAAGTAGTAGGAAATAAATCCGAAGGCCAAGAAGCACTTTATTGAGAGGTGCATGGAGCCTCCTCAAGAGCCTTTGATATATGACTACGAGCGTCAGTTGGCTAAGGCAGCAGCGGCAAAGAAAAGGGAAGTGCTGGCAGTGGCAAAGAAAAGAGAAGTGCCACAGCTCGGAGAGCAGCAACAACTTGAGTATACGATGCCATTAGAAGACAATGTAGACCGAGAAGCATTTTCGAAGGAAGTAGGCATTACAGAGGAGCAGTTCAACAACGAAGGGAAATTGCTCAAAAAGAATAAAAAATTTAAGCCGCAACGGAAATTTGAATTTGGAAAACCTCTAGTTAGCGAACGTGAGTTGAAAACCCTACCGATTATCGGTGTCGTCTCATTGATGTATGCAGAATGGAGATGCAAAAGTGCCAGAAGAATAAGATTACGAATTTGGGCTTCATCAACCTTGAGCGAGTGAACAAGGACAATATAGATCGAGGTTTTGATGTTGTTTGTAAAGAATTGGCAGGAATGCATAGGGGCAACTTTCTAAATCTTACTTTCTTTTACCTTATCGCTTTAGGTGAGTGCTTATTGTCACATAGCCCTTTCTTTTTCTAAAACAGTGTTGCACTTGATAATTTAATGTTGCTGCTTGTATATGCATGTTCCATTGGATACTAATTGTACTCGCAGTCAAGGAGGGCCAAATCACTATATTTGACTCATTGAGAAAGCCAACAATAGAGTACCCAGAAATCATAAGAATGCTTCACAAGTAATTTAGGCCATTCCACTTTACCTTAGTCACCATTAAATTTCTTCCATCAGATCAACCATTAAACTTTTCATGCGCAGAGTATGGGAAGAGTGCTTCCTCCCGGCGCAACCCTGTCCAACAAACTACCACGAAAGCTATAGGCTGATGCAAACTTTCTGATATGTTCAACTTGCACTATATCGTTTAACTGTTTATGCACGTCTACTTATCTCTAATAGCTTTTTTCTTCTCCTAGTGTTATAAACAACCACATGGCACCAACCACTGTGGTTACAATGTCTGTGAGTTCATACAAACTTTTGTAGGCTCGCCGTCAATTGAACAAGACATCCATGTATGTTAACAAAGTACACATTCAGTAAATACTTTTTCTTCACTAATGTTTTAGTATATTCATATATATTTTTAAAACTACAGGTACTGAATTGGAAAGATAAGGCCCTCCTGTCTGAGAGACTCCATGCAGTCCAAGAAAAATTTATAGGATTTATTCATGACTCTATCGTGAGCCAAACAGGAGAGTTTTACTGCCCACCGGATGAATATCATTTGAAGTACTGATGAGCATGTGTCCAGAAACAATATAATTGATAATATATTTTATATCATGTACATATACAGCTTATTATGTAATAAGTACAGTGCTACTATTTGAAAATATATTTTATATCATGTACATATACAACTTATTATGTAATAAGTACAGTACTACTATTATGCAATAATGCTATTATTATGCAATATGTATTGCGAATATAATAGAATTTATAAATAATTAACTAAACATGATTGTCATCACTATAGTACCGGGCAAAGATACAACACCGCTACTAAAAAGAGTGCAAGCGGACACATGGGAGCCATCACTTTAATAGCGGTTACAATAACGCCGGTACTAAAAGAGTGTAAGAGGACACGTCGAAACCATCATTTTAGTACCGGGTGAGAATAACAACAGTACTAAAAGTCTGGGAGCATGCATGCGGGCACCATATATTAGTACCGGTGGGTGCGTGATACCACCCGGTGCAAAAAGGAGCGCGGACTCACGTGCGATGCTAGGAATTTAGTACCGGATGGTTACTACAACCGGTGCTACATGAGGGCCCACCTAAGCGTCGTAGCTGGCCTAGCTGGGCAACCCTTAGTACCGGTTGTTGCCTTCGTTCCGCAACAACCGCCACTGATGACTGGGTCTTTAGTGTCGTTTCGGTAGTGTTGGTATGGTTTTTGGTGCTACAAGAGGTTACCAACCAATGCTAAAGGCCACTCCCGTAGTAGTGAAAAAGCCATCCTATAAAGATGTATGAACCTGCCATTCGTTAAATTACAATTTCTAGAATGAACTAGTGGCTGAACCCAATTGTTATAACGAGCAGATGCATAGTTCTGAATGATTCCTTTCATTGATCTCATTTATTTATGGATCCAATCTTGGCTTGATTGCAACCGTTTTTAAATTTCTATAATGAACTTGTTGCTCAACCCAATTTCTCTATTTTAGCAATGCATCATTTTCAATGATTCCTTTAGTGGATCTCATTTATTTATGGCACAAAGCTTGGCTTGATTGTTTTAGATTTCTAGAATAAACAAGTAGGTCAACCCGTGCGAGCTTAGAACACATACTACCTCCGTTCCACAAAGAGTGTCAATCTGCCATTTGATAGTTTTCCTATAAAAGGGTTAATTTATCTATTTTGGGTAGTTATTTTCTACCATGTGCCATGCAATAACAACGAGTGTAATTTGAGGGATATATGCGCCAATAAACCTTAGCACTAATATGTCCTCAAAAGCTAGATTTGTACTCTTCATGGGTTGGAGCTAGTATGTCTACACAGAGAGAGAGAGAGCGCCAGTCGCAGAATATAGTATTCTGCAGCCGAACCCAACCCAGCGAACTGACCCTGCGCGCTATCGTGTCCCACCCCCATCCCACGCACACGCTTGCCCACGTAAGCTCGGCTTGCGTAGCAGTCCTCCAGGGTGCGGGCTCCAGCTTGGCTTGGCTCCACTATCCATCGGTCTATCCCTATTTCCCACAGCAGAATTCCCCCGTCAGCTACTATTGTCGCCATCACTGATGAAAGCAGCCTCCATCCGACACTATAGATGTCCAAATGGTGTGTGCCACCTGTTTTGCCGGTAGCCCAGCACGATTTTGGCCCGGCCCAAGCACGGCATGGCCCGGTGTCCATTGTTCCTGAGCCGGCACGGCCGGATTGGTGTGCCATTCTCGGGCAAGTTTGGTGGCCCGCCGTGCCTGGCCCTGCCCGACACGAAGCAACGGTAGGCACGGCGATGGCCCAGTAACATGGGAGTATATATATTACACCACCCCCCGTCCATAATCCTAACTGATTCCTCACCACCCCACCGCCCCTGCTTGCCTCTGGATCTCGATCTCTCCCCGGCTCCTCGCCTATTGCCTTCTCTCTCATCTCTCCTGACGACAACCATGACCTGACGTCCGATGGCTCACCGTCATCGTCGTGTGCCAGGCTGCCGACATGCTTGGACATCTGTACTCCCTTCTTCCTAACCTATCTGCTCCTGGTCTTCTCATCCCTAACCATAACCGGCTAACCCTAATCCCCTCTAGTGGTCCTCGCTCCTCGGATCCTTACTGGTGTCTCTGGTGCTCCGACTGTGCAAGGTTCGTCCTTGAAGGTTTCACCAACGCCTAAGAGGGGGGTGAATTAGGATTTCTAAAAACTAAGGCTCCTTAAAGCTACAACTACTAAGCAAAACCTATGCAAGATAAATCTAACTATGTGCACTACGGTTTTGCTAAGTGTTGCTAACTCTACCGTGGCCAAGTCTTGCAACCTAGTTCCACATAGAAACTAACCTATCAAGCTAGTCTAGGAATGAAAGCACACAATGCAAGAATATAAATGCGGAAGCTAGAGGGATAGGTAGAGAATGCAAACTCCCGATGACGATGTTGGCGGTGGCACACGATGTGGACAGGGAGATTTTTTCCCAAGGTTCAGGGAGACCCGCAGGCTGTCTCACCCCCTACTCCTCATTAGGTGCTCCCGCAGGCTTTGCTCTCGCACAATCCTCAGAGGAGTGCGGCCTTACCCACGCCAGGGTGGAGGATGGCAAAGTGACTTCGACGGAACTCAATCTACCCCGATCAAGTCTCCGGATATCCTCAGTACACACCCACTCTAGAACTTCTCTCACGTAGTCTTGGACTATGGACTCGACCACGCAAGGGTAGAGGATTGTCGGGGCTGTTGGGGTCTTTCGAGTCCTTCTTGCGGAGCTACCCCGCCGTCTCCACTAAGGGAAGCTTTTGGCCAAACCGCCGAGGGCCTTCCTCCCTCTCACAAGATGGTGGCGGCCACTCCACACTCCGGCAGGTCTCGCAAGACTTATAGCCACACTTGGTACAAAGGATAAACGTGCACGCAGGGACAGAGACTAGACAAATAGGCCTAAGCCAAGAAGCTATGCAAGCTCTCGCTATGCCGGGATGTGTCTATTAGCTCTAGTGGTGGTTGGGCTCTCAAATGTGTGTATGAGGCTCTTGGTATGGATCAAATGGGAGCCTCAACACTTGTGTAAGCTCAGGATGCTCCAACCACAATGTGGAGACCGGCCAAGGGGGTATAAATAGCCCCGAGCCTCCAAACTAGCTGTTGGGGAGGAAATATGACCGTTGGAAGCAAACAGTTCAATTCTGCACACCACCAGACCATACCACCAGATGGTCCAATGCTGCACCACCGGACGGTCTGGTGCTTCATAGCACTCGGTCAGACCTTATGCTCTTCTCTGTCTAGAACGTCCTGTGCAGGCACCGGACCATCCGGTGCGAAGGCACCGGACCGTACTGTGGTGGCACCAGACGTTCTGGCTTCACGGTCTTCAACTTAACTCCCTCACTGTCCAGAACGTCCAGTGGGGGCATCGGACCACACGGTACAGAGGCACCGGACCGGACGGAGCGTCTTCTGCTGGGCGGGCAACCCTAGCCCGATGGTCGCCCGGGGAAGAGGCGGGCTGACCTAGCTTCCACGCAGCCGAGACCTTTCCCGCGGTGCGACCGATCCTTCTCTGTGGCCAACCGTCCTCCTGCGGTGGCCGACCCTTCTCCGGTGGCCGACCGTCGCTCCTATAGCCGACCGTTCACTTCCTGCGGCGGCCGAGCCTTGCTCCAGGCGCTTGACCCTTGCTTTGGTGGCCGACCCTTGATCTTTTCGGCTGACCCTCGCTCCAAGCGGCTGACCCATGTTTCTGGTGGCCGACCCTTGATCTTTTTTACTTTCTTTGAGGTGTTTGTACCCCGAAGTCCATCTTTTGCACCCTGGGACTTATACAAAAACACTTGCATACACATTAGTCCCAAATGGTGCATGTTGTCAACTCAACCACCAAAATCATATTAGGGAACTAAGCACAAGGCTTAGAGCCCATTTTCCTTACAATCTCCCCCTTTTTAGTGATTGATGACAACACGACCAAGCAAGCAATAAAAAGATATTAATTGAAGAATATGAACATGTTACTTGCTAGGATGCAATGCAAAGGCAAGATCAAATGATGCTATTTGAAATATACAATGATACTAATTGATGCTTTGTTCCAAAAGAATTGGAAGAATTTGCTCTTGTCTTGCCCTTCCATGATCTTGTCCCCTTTTTGTGGTCAATGGACATAAGGCTCCCCCTTACTCCAATGCCACTTCCCAACTTTTCTTGGACCATTGCCTTGATCTTGATCTTCATTTCTCCCCCATTGTTCTAGATCATGCAGCAACCCCCTTTTGGTCCTTTTTGATCTTCCTTTTCTGGTTCATGTTCAACTTCTTGCATGCTTGCTTGGGTCCACAATTTCTCCCCCTTTGGAATCAAACACCGAAAAGGAAAGCATTAAAAGCACAAGGGAGAGTCCCTCATACCATGATCCTTAAGATATGGAAGTCAAATGGATCATAATACATGAGACTCACATAACATAGACTATGCTCCCCCTAAAAATGTGCATACATATGATGGTAGACGAACCATATGCACAATTAGCCAATTAAGACACAAAGGAGCTTAAACTATATTATGCATGGAGGTAGCAACATATGATATCAATTGAAAATACCAATTGAAGATATACACCAAGGAAGGTGTTACCGACTTGAAGTCCATTTTCCTTAACCTCATGCGTACCTCCGGGGACAAGGGTGAGACTACACATATGATAAACTTGAAAACATTGTTAGTCTCAAAGTAACAAAAACCATAGGATAGGCTCCCCCTAAAAGTGTGCATACAAGCTTTGAATTGCTTGTGAGAGACATGCACTAGACAATAAAGTCCATTTGAGGAGCTCACCCTATGATTTGGACTTTGGTACAAAAGATATGAATTAAAAATTAGTGCCAAAAACCTAAACTAAGAAACCATGTAGGTTGCTCATGGGTTAGAGTGGGACACAAGCAACCTACCATAAGATAGCTGAGGCATGCATTACTTGAATTTAAATATGCTCATGCAAGCCTAGGCAAGATAAAGCAACTAGATGCTAAGGAAATACCAAAAGAAAGCAAATCTAGTTACCACTCGTAGGGAGGACTTGGGTATGAGATGAGCTTGATTACTTGGCTTTTCTAACTTGTGACCTCACATCCAAATGTAACCAAGTCTCCAAGTCCTCTATAGCCTTTGTGGCTCTACGGCGCTTTGGGAGTGACGGTCTTCTTTTGTTTTCCCTCTCTCTTGTTGGCCTCCCCTTTGTTCTTTGACCTACACATGAAAGACTTGTGGCCTTCTTTGTTGCAAAGGAAGCATACCACGGTTGGACTCTCCTCAAGCTTCTTCACCACCTTGGGGCAGTTATCTTAAGAAAGTTGGGCTTGCTTCCTTTGACCTTGTAGCCTTGCCACATCCTTCATGAGCCGATCTACCTTTTGCTTAAGCACCTCATTTTCCATTTCAAGCTCTTCTTTGCAAGTTTCTATATACCAACTATCAAAAGGCTTGTGAAGGTATGAGTGAGGCTTATCAACTAAATCAAAGCAAGAGGTAGAAGCATCCTTTTTAGATTTTTCAAAAGAAAATGTGGATGCGTGAGTTGAAGTAGCTTTTAATTCAAGAGCCTCAATTTTCTTTATTAGCTCATCATTATGGTTCATGACCATATCAAACTTAAGCACCAATTCTTCATAATTGGTTGATGAGCTAGCCAATTTAGCTTTAAGGCCCTTGTTTTTGCAATTTAAATCAACTATAGCTACTTCTTGTTCTCGAACAAGGGAAACAAGCTCATCATATGAAGGGGCATCGTTATCACTTACATCGCTTTTATTTTTACCTTTAGCCATGAGGCACTTGTGCGATGTAGAGGATGATTTGCGCAAAGTAGGCTTGTGGGAGTGCTTCTTATGATGATCTTCATCGCTTGACACATCTACCTACTTGTCGATGCTTGTGAGCGCCTTATGCCTCTCTCTTCTTTCTTTTTCCTTCTTCTTGAGCTTGTGCCTATTCTTCTTTTCCTCCTTGGCAATGATAGGACATGAGTCCATGAAGTGTCCCTTCTCACCACATCCAAAACAACCACCTTTCCTTTCCTTCATCCTTTGATGGTTGTACTCAATGTCCTCAATGGTGATAGGGATGCCCTTGGAGTTGAGCTTCTTCAATGCTTTGTCCATCCTCCTAATCAACATTGCAATTTCTTCATCATCGGAGGAGCATTGAGCTTGATCATCTTCGTCACTATCTTCTTCTTCATCATCACTTGAGCTTGAGCTTGTGTCTTTCTTGCTCTTGCCCTTCTTCATCTTCTTCTTTTCACCATGAATGGTGAGTGCAAGTGACTTGGATGAAGAGGTGTCTTGGCCAATCCCTTGGTAGTGCTCAAAAGCTATGGCCTTGCCAAGAACCTTAGTGGGCGTCATGTTGCTCATGTCTTGGTTGAGACGATAGGTGATGATGCTTGCATGTTTTTCTTGTGGAAGCACCTCGATGATCATCCTTGAGACATCGGCATCACTTAGCTTGGTGTCACCATCCTAACATGTTGTTCTTCGGTTGTTGTGCTGATGAGCCTTTCTTTCTTCACATGCTTGTTCGGCCTTCGTGCCGTACTTCTTTTGTAGGGCACATTCTCCTTGTACTATCGTAAGCCACTGGCACACATCCAATCTATTCTCTTATGGCATGCACAGGCTGTGAGTTATCACTAGGTTCAGTTGTTATGCTGCCGAAATTTCTAACTTTCCAAGTATACTAGACATGATTCTCTAGCTACGACGGGCTGCACTCGTAGCATCGCCAATGTTTAGAATCTAATTAAATCACTTGTTTGTGCATGGCCATGAGCGTTCGCTCATCACAGCCGATGTCTGTCTTCCAATCGCTTAATCACACACTCGTTCGGCGGTGCGCGGCCAAGAGCTCTGGCTCACCACGGCCATTGCTCATCACACATATAATCGGACACCAATGTTCACGCTCAGCCTCGAGTTCTTGCTCGCCTTGGCCGCTTCTGCCACTTCTAATTTAATTCTATTCCTTTCTCGCTTACACGACATCATGGCCCCGAGCGACTGCTCGCTTCGGCCATATCTTGCATTCCTACTGTCATCTCTCTGATTCTCTAAACACGACCAATGGTTTCCATGCATGGTTTCCTATGCGGTGGATTTAACCTGAGTGGTTTCAGTCCCTAGTTCATTATTACTAATTGGGTTCAGATCCGTAATCTATCCGTCCCAATTTGAATAATCTAAATTAAGTTGACCCTCTCATGCTTTATTAATAATGATCGTTGCTGAAAATCCACACCTCGTGTGTGACGCACATCTCTCATCTCAATCGATAATTAATCTCTCTCATGATATCCCACGGAAGGGTGAAGTGGGACTGCACTCACATCACTTATGGTTGGCATGCCTTATTCCGACACGGCTCATGAAATCATATCAACCACATAATTCTGGCTTAATCATCGACACCTCCTTCCTTCCAAGGACTTGGTCGATGTCACGTTATCCCACTTGCAACTCTTATCATCTAATCCTCTAATTCAATTTCCACCAATTGACCACAATTCAGTCCCTTCATTTAATAGTCCTAAATCTCTACTTTGATATATGTTGTTTGCCTAGTTCTTATGTTGTGTTTATTTCTTTGTTTTGTTAATTGTGCCGAGTGGCACCATGGAGACTCAGGACGCACATCAGAGGGTATGAGTTCGTGAAGGCGAGGGAGACTACGCCGAAGCCGAGAGCGATCAGCTCTATTCCAAGTTACCATTCAGACACTTCCTTGCTCCTTCACCTATAGACACACATATATGTTGCTGCTGCTTTAATTATGAACATGCTTGCTATGATAACCTAAAAATAGGGAGCCGACTTCCATTTAGCCACAGTTACCTTGCTTGCTATACCACTACCATATTACTACTTCAACTAAATAAAATGAACACGATGTGAGATTGAGGGATATGATGGTGGGAGGTGATTACTCTTGGCGTGTGTGAAGTACTGGTTTTAAGAGCGAGATGGGAATGTGAGATGGGATCGGCAGGAGTCAGCAATGAAATTATGGGAGAGACTAGAACTCTTTCCAGAGTGGAGTGAGGTGTTTGGTTATGCGCGGCCCAACGCGGAGGGTGGCAAATGACCCCTGCAAGGCTTGCTCTCATTAATTAAGGACCGAGTAGGAGTGACTCATCGTTTTGGACTATGACTCATGCATACCATACGACCACAGGCTCGGTACTTGACTTCCCTCGAAAGGCACCAGGACTATAGGCGTAAGGCAATGGTGTTAGGGGGTGCTCGTGGGTTCTGCATGGCAGTCACTCACCCCCGATAGACTCAACCCATGGGGCCTCGGACTATCGAGCTCATAGTTCTGAGGGTGCGGTGGTATGTATCCGCACAGTTTTCTAGCTTAGGAAAGCAGGATGGTGCCAGCAAGGGGAGATCATTATCAGTGTAGTGGTCTGGGGGCATATCGCTACTGCCCCCGCTCCACTTCGTATGGGTAAAGATATACAATATCCTCTGCAGAGTGTAAAATCTATACGTATAGCTGCCGTCTCCGGTCAAAGGACGACCCTCGACGAGACTTGCTCTAACCAGCATGGGTTTTCTTCTCTTCTCCCTCGAGTGATTGGTTCCCAGCTGAGGCCGATGAGGCTTGGGTCAGTGCCATAGAATGCAGATGTTTCAAGAGGATGCTATGGAAGAGGTGTTTGGTGGTGAGGTGTGTATGT
This sequence comes from Paspalum vaginatum, assembly GCA_030272315.1. Taxonomy (NCBI): domain Eukaryota; kingdom Viridiplantae; phylum Streptophyta; class Magnoliopsida; order Poales; family Poaceae; genus Paspalum; species Paspalum vaginatum. Next base: position 40,389,213 of record CM059017.1, on the reverse strand, counting down.
GTTGGAATGAGTGATGAGCAGGGGAACTAGTCGAGTGACCGAATTCCCGAATGGAACAATGGTATAATAATCTGGATAATATTTACATATATTGCTTGCATAGGAAGCCTAGAGCCTTCCACTTGAGCTAGCCCTTTACTTTTATTGCTGACGCTTAGGGGAGTGTCTTAAGGTGGCCTGCGTTCTAGCGCGTAGGTTTTGGAGACGAGCCGGATGACGACCATTTCTGTGATGGACGATACGACTGAGGTTGCTGTGCTACGCTCAAGGATGCCTGTGGAGATGGATGTGAAGACCTGCCTTCTGCAATCTATAATTTGATCTCGGATGTACGAATGTTTCAGTCCAGTTGGACCTTGTACCAGCATAGATCAATATTGTAATAATGTAACAATAATCGAAGCTATGGATTTGATACCGATTGAAACATATAAATTGCGATAGCTTATGTGTATCCTGGGACTATCACAATGAGTAAAGGCTTGGATTTCGGCATTGCGGAATCCGAGTCGTTTCATAATGATTTATATTGTAATAAATAACTCAAATATTCTAGTAAAAGGTTAACCGTATACAAGCATTAGGTCTAGTAAAATACTTACAACATTTACAAGGGTAACAAGGAATTTGATTATAGAAAATCATTACAAAATTTTCGTAAAAAGATAACCATACACAAGGGCATATTGTCTAATTCAAAAAAGTTATAGGTACTATAGCTTTGTATATGTTCTAGTAAATAGGTTAAATCAAGTGACAATGATTCTAGTAAATCATTTACAGGATTGCAATGAAGACTAACCACATGCACAAAGCCTAATTTCTAGTAAATTGCTTACAAAATTCTAAATCATTGTTTCATACATTTTGAAATCTCTATAGTGGTCATTGGGAAGTGATGCTACAGTGTTGATTGGGATGCAAATTTATGAGAACTCAAAATGCTCGCTGCAATATTTAGGATTATAAGTTGAGAAATTTTATAGTGCTTGGAATGAACCGTAGCCTTTTATTGGCCTAGATGTAATGGTTAAAATGAAGGAAGAATCAACTTAAGTTGTGGGCTGGTATTAAAAACTTGTGGGCTAGGAACTCAAATTTGTTAACTCACAAAATAATTACAAAGGTATATTTGTCCATTCACATTGAACAAAGGACGAATCTCTACAGCGCCATCCCTCACAACGATGGGCGATGCTCGCTTGATGTATTCTTCCATGCTTGACCTTGATCTTGCTCGATGTGGTGTCCACTAGTACAGATGTGGCTAGAAGGAACGGTGGAAGAACACTCTTTAGGAGCGGTTACAGGAAAGCATTTGTCGTCCGGTGTGACACCAAGGTACCAAATAGGTATCCTGCAAGTATAAAAATGCGTAGGGACGTGGACACTTTTGCTTTACCCAATGGAGCTCGAGGAACATAGGGGTTTTTTTAGAGAGGTTTGAACCACCAAATTGGTGAAACACCCAACGTCCTCTTGATGGATGAGAGCCAATGGACCGGCTCCATCGTCTCTGGAGTGATGAGTGATTGTCAACAGTAGCAAGACCCAGAAGGACTTGGGCATAAGACCTTTGATGGACAGGAGGCCCTCCGATGGACTGGAGGTAGATGAAGAAGAAAGTCCTCCAAAGGACTGGAGGCATGCTCGGCATCTGTCGACCATGGCAGTTCGGTACATGGAGGAGCGGCACGGCGACGACAGGAGTAAGTCCTTGTAGGACTGAGACGTGCGACTAGGGGGGTGAATAGGAGCACTTGAAATCTCAAAACCACAACCCCCAAGAAAATGCTCTGCAAAGCTCAAGAGAAATAGAGCTAGGCACCATCCACTGAACAGATACGTGCCTAGCAGCGCAAGGGTGCCGTCCACTGAAAGGATACACACCAATGCAGCAAAACTCAAGATCCAGCCAGGAATGGCATTGAGGCAACGAAACAATGCAAATCCCGCCACACGACACTCACCGCACCAAGGTGTGTCTCACTGACTGACAATAAGCAAAGAGAATGGTCTTACAGTGGGGAATGCACAAAACCAGAGCAGAAACACAGCGGAAAAACCAAACTGGGAAGAACACAGCAGCTCCCTGGCAGGACCGGACTGTTTGGTGGGACCGGACTATCTGGTGCCTACTGCCGGACAGTCCGGTGGCACGGCCCGGACAGCGCCTCACTCCGGACTATCCGGTGGGCGCTGCTGGACTATCCGGTAGAACCAGACAGTCCGGTGGCCTCTGCTGGATTGTCCGGTAGAGTCACAGAAAGGGCGTTTTCAAACCCAAACTTCATCAAACCTTGTCCAAACTTTACGAATTTTTGCACAGGCTATCTGGGCCAATTCCAAAGCTTTTCCCAAAAGATCAACTCAAAGTGACCACGGAATCAGTGGGAATTTCAGATCTCATGAAATGGCAATCCTTGGGCAAGAAAGGGGAAAACACAAAAGAGGCTCGCTCGTGGCAATCCAGCAAGATTGAGATGAACTAAGTCATGATCTCCACGTCCCAGCAAGTCCATAATATCAACACGAAAAGGGATTCAAGCTTGGCCAACAAAAACACCCAAAAGCCAAGGATTGAACACAAAAACTAAAGAGAGAGGGGGAGGAGAAGAACACAAGGTTGCTGCACAAATTTGCTTCGGTTAAGTGCCCAAGAAGGGTCTAAAGATTCAGCATACAAGCAGAAATTCATCCCAAGCAACCACCCTCACCTTCCCTCAAGATTAAGAGGCTAAATCCTACTCTAACCTCCCTAACAATGGAGCTCAAAGCTTAAGGACGAAAATCACCAAGTGAAAACTAATTCTAGCAGCCAAGAGGCCTTCTAATGACCTGCCTTAGACCTATTTATACCCGAGTGCTATTTAGACAGTTTTGCACTTAGGTCCCTACAGCTAAACAAACCCTAAGGACTCAAACGAAAGATTACAAGGATATTTTGGGACGGACGACCACGATGAAGTTTTGATCTTCGTAAGTTCCACGCAATCCTCGGATGTTCTCCACGTGGCCAGTAGTCCAATCCGTGATCCACCCTTAGTTTTGAAGTCAGAAACCGGGAAACTTTAGGATGTCTCCGCCTAGGCCGGATTTGGCCCATCTTCTCTATCTTGGCGAGTCGTGGCCCAACTCACCAAGGCTTGGGTAGCTTGGGTGGCGGTTTTGAGACAAAGCCGCCAAAGCCTCCCTCGCACGCCTTCGCGCCACGCATTCGGGTTGGAGCACCGCGGTGGCGCCCGGCATCCCCTGTCCATCGGGGCAGCCTCGCAGTCCTTCGGAGGACTTACTCCTGCCGTCGCCGTGCCGCTCCTCCGTATACCGAACTCCCATGGCCGACAGACGCCGAGCATGCCTCCAGTCCTTCGGAGGACTTTCCTCTACCTCCAGTCCATCAGAGGGCCTCCTGTCCATCGGAGGTCCTGTGCCCAAGTCCTTCGGGGTCTTGCTACTGTTGACAATCACGCATCACTATAGAGGCAATGGAGCCGGTCCATTGGCTCTCAATCTCCCCCTAGATGAGTGCATTGTCAACACCTTCAACTGTAACCTGAAATAGAACAAAGACAAAAGTAAAAGCGTAAAACTGAAAAGAAAGAAGAAAAAGAAGAAGTTGCTCAAGATGCCCAAAAGCCAAATACTAGCAGAAAAGGGCAAATTGAGACAACAAAAACAAAGCCAAAGATCAACCCCCTAAGACAAGGGAAACCGCTCTACACAGTCGATCAAACTAAAGCATGACCCCTCAAGAAAGAGGCAAACTGGCTCAACACAGTCATGCTAAGGCAAAACATCGGCTCCTCCAGAAAGAGGCAAAAGGCTCAACGCACCGATACAAGAGCATGCTAAAAGCTCATAACTCCCCCTCAACTAGATCTCTACAGAGTCCTCCCCCTTGGTCCAACATCTCTCTCTCCTCAAGGGTCAACATCTCTCCCCCTTGTTGACAATGGACACATCAAGGGTTCATAGAACTCAACTCCCTCTGAAATGGACAACTCCCCCGCAAAATATGCCATGAAATGCAGGAAGTGTACCATGAAGAGCTCAGTAGGGATGAAAAGCTAGTAAATACAAGTTCTAGCACACAGAGCAAGTGAGGGCAAGGAAGCATGCAAACAAGCTCAATTGAATCTATCTTATACAAATCAGGAGCATGTTTTACAGGGTTGTTGAAAAGAAAGCATCACCAACATGAATAGCATCTAGCAAGATAGGCATGAACAGCAAGATGCTAGCAAAACATACAAGGTGTGCTACTCTCAACCAAGGCATCTACAATAGGCCATAAGCAATTTAGAGACTTGCAGATTTCAGATTTAGCAATTTTGAACTTCAAGCAAATCAGATCATGTGCCAGGGGTTATTCACTTGTCTTTGCCACTTCTTACCAACCAATGCCAAGCCTAGGTTCAGAAAACCATCAGAAGCTTAAGACAAGGTTTTGGTCATACACAGCCTAGTCCAAGTTTATGCCAAAGTGCAAAGGCAAGCTATCTCAAACTAGATCAGTGTGACAAGTGAACCCACCTAGATCTTTTCAATTTAGCTCATAGGACACCACTTGTAAACAGCATTCATTCAGATTTCAGATTTGGACAAGGTGCCATAAATGCATAGGGCATCAGTGTAACAAAGGCATACGACTACCATATCCAAGCATGAAAAGATAGCATAGCATTCAACATTCCTACACATGCTAGGTAGCCAAGTCAAGTGGTGATCATGGTTTTTGATTTTGAAGAAACAAAAGTGACTGAGCTCACAAAAGATATTAGACAGATTCAAGGAGCTTAGCCAACCATGATCATGCAAGCAACTGTACAATCTAGCATAAGCAAGTACTAACTTGTCATACCAAAAGAGCTCTAGTGCTAGTGTAAGTGAAAATGCATATGTTACAATGCAATGCATGGTATGATACAAAATGCAAGAAAAGCAAAGAAAAGCAAAGAAAAAGCAAAACAAAAACCTAAACTACACCAAAGTTACCCCAACCTAAAAGGGGTACCTGTGGCGGAACCGCCGATTTAATCCGGGCTAAGCACACCTGCCACCTCTGGCTTGCAGTGCGATTAGACCGAACTAAACCCGGTCGTCCGTCGAGAGTCATTCAACTCTCGATATTACCTTTTCCCAGAGGAACCGACATCAAACACATCTGACTCACGATGGAGCCACAACAGATACATCATCACAAGCAGTTGAATAGTAGAAAGTTAAACTTAGTTACAAACCAGTTTTTACATAAAATACATGTCCAACATAAAGTTATAAGGTAACCAGTTTGAAAGTTTCTCGCAGCGGAAAATATAAGTCTAGATCACCATGTTATCACCAAAAGTTTTGCATTGGAGGTACAACATCGAGCCCACCGATGTTGCCCTCGTACCACTCAGTCACCTCATCCTAAATGAGGGCATGCCCCGCCTCCGACACAGGTGCACACCATGAATTCCATACCTGCGCTCAAAATGTGGGGGCAAACCCTGAGTACTAATTACTCAGTAGGTCTTAATGGATTTGGCTTACGGCTGACGCGAAGCAGCTTACTAGCAAGTGGATCCTTAGCTTTTAGTTTTTGACAGCAACTTAATTAACATAACAACAAGTTTCATTGTCTGTATGATTGCCAGCATAAAGGTAACAACTCAGTTCAAACATGTAGTATTCCAAAAACCATGAGTATTAAAATACCGAGAGTTTAAGTAATTACTACGTTGCCCGACAATGATATTGGCATTCCCACACCTGGTGGGCATCAGCGATTCGAATCGATTTTTAATTCCCGGGAATAACTATCATGCCAGGGGTATATGCTTACTAGCCATCGCGTTCCCACATATAGCCCCGATCTTAACCTGCCTCGTCCCAAGTTCGATTCACTCCCGCCTAGCCCCCGGGTTGTGCCCCCATGACGAGCCTGCCGACATCTCGGTCTCCCCGTCATGAGTACCAAGCTCCCCCGGGCCACCTTCCTCTCAACCAGCGGGTAGGAACGTGTCTCTGTGCTTCGGACGAGCCCAGGAAAGACTTTTCCGGTCCCATTCCCCGGATAAGCACTTTAGCAATGTTATGCCGATCAGCAGACGAACAGCGGACGGGCCTTAAACGACTCGGGCGGAGTCCGGGTGCGACATCATGAATCGTAAATACTGAAATAAAATCTCCGCCCGGTCTCCATTTACTTCCTGAGCAACAATTATAAGAGATATAACTGTAATCTTTTGTGATTTGAAAACACCTACGTGACGAGTCCACACACTCGTGTCTACTCGTACCTAGCAATTTCTAGGCATACTCGTCCTACGAACTCTATGTATAGGTGCTAGGGCCAGGGTGGCCAGGAAGTCTAATGCAATTGGTTCCAAGTAACTCCTAATGCATATGCGTAATCATCAAGTATAATTTATTTGCTGGGTAGAGTATGGTCCTGCCTACCTTCTTCACTAGGGTCAGTAGCTTCCTCCGGAGCGTAGTCTGGTTCCTGCTGCTGGCCCTCTGGTTCCTGGTGCAATTCCTCTTCGGGTTCCTCCGCGACGGGTTGGTTCGGCGGTGGTTCTTCGTCCGTGGAATCTATATGTATGACATGATGCAGTTGGAGTATGTATTAGTGCAATGCTTGCTTTATGATGCGAGTGTAGTGCAGTAAATCAGTGAACTTATGATTCATGGTACAGAGTTATGCATATTGAGGCGAAAGTTGTTTCATACTAAGAAATCGTACAAGCCATCATCTACGACAGCTTAGCTTGTCACATAAAATAACGTGGGGTGTGCGTAGCGAGGTAGCATCGCTTCATGTGAAGCGACCGAAGCTTTCATAAAAGCGCATTATTTCTACCAGCTTTCACTTAGAGCCAAAACCTTACATGCATCATCTCCAATTCTAGCAAGTTACTTTATAACCATAGCTCATATCAAACTTAAAGTCATTTTGAAACATTATTCACCATATTACTCTTTTTCTTAAGTTTAATATGTACTTAGTGCAAGACAAGGGCAAAATAGTAATTCAACAGCAAGTGCTAGGGCCAACAATTTTTATACAGAACCTACACATGATAACAAAGTCCCTGCTCAAATTTGGCTATTTTTGGAGATCATTTAGTCTTTATTTCCTATTTATTAGGGTTTTACATGTTTGAATAGAAACAGGGGCAAAACTGTCCTTTCCTACTCAACCATCATACCCATTCTGTAGATCTATTTATTAGGAACACACTGCAACAAAGTTTGCTATTTTTGGATTTTTATACACTTTATTATGATTTTTCAAAGTTTCAGCCTTTTTAAAAGCATTTTAACCGAAATTAAACAGATCCAGGACCTATCTGTAAATATCCATAGTTTCTGAGGGTTCCCGTGCAAGATTTACAAGACTCAGTACACAGTGCTCGGTATGGAAACATAAAACTGTTAAACTCGGAGGGCGATAGCGCAAAATGTCCATCTTCCTCCTCCCGTCGTCTTCCTCCTCGCGACGGGAGGGGAAGCTCCGGCGGCGCGCGGTCAATCCCGGCCCTGCGGGGCTCGGGAGCTCGCCGCGGAGTGTCGGGGAGAGAGAGGAGAGGACGGGGAACTTTACCCACTACCTCAGACGGCGGGGGAGATCGCGGGGAGGGTCGGCGACGAGTGCCCCTGGCCGGCGAGGTCCGGCGGTGCAATACGCCGGGGTGGAAGGGCTTCGGGCGACGCGGTCTGGGCGGGAAGGTAGAGTCGAGGGCGGCGAAGCTCGGCGCGGTGACGGTTGAGCTCGGGAGCGGCCGGAAGTGGCTGGGGGCGAGCTCGCGGTGCTCCGGCAATGGCGGTCGCGCGGGAATGAAAAGGGGGAAAAACCAGAGAGCTCGAGCGCGTGGAGGAGAGCTCGAGAAATAGGCTCGGCCTCGCCCTCGCCCCGGTGGCGCGCCGTGCGCGCTGTCCGCGCGCGGGAGTGGCGCGTGGCCACGGCGGCCGGGAAGGCCGGCGCGTGGCCACGGCCGCTCGGCGCGCAGCGCCGCGTGGGCGCGCGCGGGCGGGGAGAGAGGAGGGAGGCGCGTGGGTGAACCCGGTCTATGGACCACTGTGGCTGACAGGTGGGGCCAATCCCAGGAACAGGGAGTACGGCGTATGGACCTGGTGCATCGAGCGAGGGAGCGGGGAAAATCCACCCGTGCGCTGGCGCGGGCGGCCTGACAGGTGGGTCCCGCCTGTCATAGAGACAAGAAAATAAAAGAAAAACGAAAAGATAACTCCCCTTTGACCAGCTGATCAGGTTTCTGAATTTCTCAAATTTGACCAATCTAGGAGCCGAATTTGAAAAAGACCCAATTGAATGAAATGTTGTACCTTTTGAAATCTACAACTTTGTCAAAAGGTCCTATACCAGATTCCAAGTTTAAAATGATTTAAATTTGAAATTAACTTGCTGACTCCTGTTTGACCATTTGAAATCCCCAACTTGGAAATTATAAAAGTCCATTTTAGGAGCATTTTCATGAAAGGTGAAACATACCAATGTTGCATAGAATCTCATGATCTACAACTTTGGTATTCATGACATGGCAAGATTTTGAATTTTGTTTCACAAAATTTTGAATTTACCAAACAGGGCTGAATTTGGCAGAAGTCACATTTTCACATAAAATGACCCAAAACTAGATTTCAACATTCATGCATGCCAAAACACAAAATACCAAAGTCATTCCTTATGGAATTGCCTACAAGTTTGGTATGTAAGGTTTTATGAAAAACACAATTGTCTTAAAGTTATATCCGCAATACAAACACAGCTTTTCTGAAAACTAAGTTTAGTTGCTCAATTGACCTAGTTTATGCATGCTTTTCAAGATAAAATGCCTTTGAAAAGATGTCATTATGCTAATGTTTTTAGTGTAATGCATTTGAGATGCCTAGGGCATCACAACCCACCCCCCTTAAAGAAATCTCGTCCCGAGATTTTTGATGTGACATGGTTGGTGAAGTTGGTTGTAGTTAATGTTGTGTTCATGTATTGAGTTTAGATCCTAAAGTTAAGCTGTTGTAACATACCGATTTGAAGTGGATGGTAGAAAACCAGGATACTTAGTGTGTAGGTATTCTTCTTGCTCCCAAGTGGCTTCTTCTTCGGAGTGATTACTCCATTGAACTTTGTAAAAGTTGATTGTTTTCTGACGGGTTGATCTTTGCTTTTGATCGAGGATTTTTATGGGGTGTTCTTCGTATGTGAGATCTGGTTCAATCTGAACTTGATAGGTATCTACCACTTTCTCTGGTACTCTTAAGCACTTCTTTAGTTGCGATATGTGAAACACATCGTGAACCGCAGCCAGATGTGGTGGTAGTTCTAACCGGTAAGCGACGGCTCCGCACTTTTCCATGATCTTGAATGGACCGACGTACCTTGGTGCTAACTTCCCTTTCACCCCAAACCGTTGTATCCCTTTCATCGGAGATACTTTGAGATACACATGATCTCCCTCATCAAAGACTAGTGGCCTCCTCCTTTTATCCGAGTAACTTTTCTGTCTAGATTGTGCTCTTTTGAGATGGTGGTGTATGAGTTTCACTTGTTCTTCGGCTTCTACCACTAAATCAGGGCCAAAGGTAACACGCTCTCCTGGTTCGGACCAGTTTAGTGGTGTTCTCCATCTCCTACCATAAAGAGCCTCGAAAGGAGCCATTTCTAAGCTCTTTTGGTAGCTGTTGTTATAAGCGAACTCCGCTAGAGGAAGGCATTCATCCCACTTGGTGGAATATGTTAGTGCACAAGCCCTTAACATATCTTCTAGAATTTGATTCACTCTTTCTACTTGACCACTGGTTTGAGGGTGATATGCTGAACTTCGAATCACAGTGGTTCCGAGAGCGGATTGCAAACGTTCCCAAAAGCGGGACACAAATATCGAACCTCGATCGGAAGTGATGGTCTTGGGCACCCCATGTAGGGAAATAACCCGTGCAATATATAGCTCTGCATAGGTAGCGGCAGTATAATGAGTCTTGACGGGTAAAAAGTGTGCCGACTTGGTGAGCCGATCGACAATTACCCATATAGAATCATATCCCTTTTGGGTACGCGGCAAACCCACAATAAAATCCATGTGTATATCCTCCCATTTCCACGCTGGAACCTCCAGTGGTTGAAGCATTCCAGCGGCCTTTAAGTGATCAGCTTTTACTTTCTTACACACGTCGCACTCCGATACGTATCTGGCGATCTCTCGCTTCATGCGGGTCCACCAAAATTTATGTTTTAAGTCTTGATACATCTTATTGCTGCCGGGATGTATCGTGAGTATTGAAGTGTGCGCTTCATCCAATATTCTCTTTCTCAACTCCATGTCCTTGGGTACCACTAGACGATTCTTGAACCACAGGACGCCTTGGTCGTCAAGTGTGAAACATGCTTTCTTCTCTTCACTAATACCTTCACGGATATGTGCCATACCCTTATCTTGCTTCTGAGCTTCTATGATTTGTGCCTTGATTGTGGGCTCAATGATGATATTATAAAGTTCTGCATGCTGTTCTGTAGGTGTTTCAATGTCACTCATTTCACAGCAGATTACTCTTGCTGTAGGTCGGACTTCTATCACATTGCAATGGGCTTTTCGGCTTAGTGCATCTGCTACCACATTGGCCTTGCCTGGGTGGTAGTATATCTCCATATCATAATCTTTTATCAGCTCTAACCATCGCCTCTGCCTCATATTGATTTCGGGTTGTGTGAAAATATATTTGAGACTCTTATGGTCAGTGTAGATGTGACATGTGTTGCCTAACAGATAGTGTCTCCATATTTTTAGTGCATGAACGACTGCAGCTAACTCAAGGTCATGTGTTGGATAGTTGGCTTCATGTTTCCTCAGTTGGCGGGAGGCATAAGCAATTACTCTTCCTTCTTGCATCAAGACACAGCCAAGCCCATTACCGGAGGCATCACAGTACACCTCAAAAGGCTTGGTAATATCTGGTTGAGCTAGCACTGGTGCTGAGGTTAACAATTTCTTCAAGGTTTGGAAAGCTTCTTCACACTTTGGATTCCAAATGAACTTGGTATTTTTCTTGGTCAATGAGGTCATGGGTTTTGCAATTTTGGAGAAATCTTTGATAAAGCGGCGGTAGTAGCCCGCTAAACCAAGAAAACTCCGGATTTCAGTCACAGTCTCTGGTTGCTTCCAATTTAGCACATCTTCTACTTTGTTAGGGTCAACTGCTACTCCCTTTTCAGATAGCACATGACCCAAGAAACTCACTTCTTTCAGCCAGAATGCACACTTGCTAAACTTGGCATAAAGCTTATGCTCTCTGAGCCGAGTGAGCACGATCCTTAAATGTTCTTCATGTTCTTTTTCATTTTTGGAGTAGATTAGTATGTCGTCTATGAATACCACCACGAACTTATCGAGTTCATTCATGAACACCGAGTTCATCATATACATGAAGAAAGCCGGTGCGTTGGTTAGCCCAAATGACATGACCAAGTACTCATACAAGCCGTATCTGGTAGAGAATGCTGTCTTGGGTATATCCTCTTCTCTAATCTTTATCTGATAGTAGCCAGATCTTAGGTCAATTTTAGAAAAGACCTTAGCCCCAACTAACTGATCAAATAGAATATCGATGTGTGGCAGTGGGTATTTGTTTTTGACGGTCACTGCATTCAGTGGTCGATAGTCAACACATAGCCTCTTCCCACCATGATCCTTTTTCTCAACAAAGAGAGCTGGACAGCCCCACGGTGAAGAACTAGGCCTAATGAACCCTTTGTCTAATTGTTCTTGTAGCTGTGTTTTCAATTCCTTCAAATCATCAGGTGGCATCCTGTATGGTCTTTTTGACACAGGTGCCGTACCTGGAACGAGTTCAATGGCAAATTCTACATCCCGTTTTGGTGGTAATCCAGGAAGTTCTTCTGGAAACACGTCCGGGAATTCACACACTACTGGTATCTTTTTAACCTCTTGTAGTTCAGTCGCATTGACCGTGGGGGTCATGTGTTTTTGGTTTGGCATGTGTATCTGTATAGCCTTACCACTTACGCCTGACTTTAATTGTATTGTCCTGTTGCTAACATCCAGGACTGCATCGTGTTCTTTCATCCAATTCATACCTAAAATAATATCAATCCCCTGGTGTGGTAGTACCACGGGGTTGATGATAAAATTTTCTGTACCAATGCTCAACTTAAGTTGTCTAACCCCCAAACTGGTGTCAATAGGTGATCCCGGTGCTGTAATTTGATAGTTTTCTTTCAACTTGTACATTTTTATTCCATGCCTCAATGCATATGTTTTACTGATAAAAGTATGTGTGGCCCCAGAATCAAATAACACGACGGTCGGTTGACCGTTGATTATGAACGTACCAGCAAGCACCGGTTCTCCGGCGGAAATCTGATCCATGTGCACATAGTGCACACGACCCATCTTGGGCATGGGTCCCTTCGGCTTGCTTTGTTGACTTCCACCAGCTGGGGTAGGACCCTGTATCTTGCGGGGTGCCCTACAGTCACGACTGAAATGACCTATCTTGCCGCAGTTGAAGCATGGAGCACCCGGCCCCGGAACAATGGGAGCACGGGGAGCTGGCAACTGTGTGGGCGCTCGATAGATGGGGTACTGTTGCTGCGGTGCTGCCCGATGGATCCATCTTGGTTGGTTGGGTCGGACCACATAACGAGGCTGCTGATAATTTTGTTGTTGAGGTTTGTATGCGGTCTTCTGCTTCTGTGAAGGGCCCGTCGCTGATGTGTTGGCTATCCTTTTGTGCTTCTGATCCTCGTTAGCAGCACGGAGACGATTCTCCATGTCGAGAGCAGTGTCTACCAGCTCAGTGAAGCTCTGGTAGCGCCGTGCCAAGTGAGTCCGGAGGGTAGGGTCAAGGCCCTCTAGGAGTCTCTCGGCCCGCTCTGGCTCAGTAGCAACATCTCTCGGAGCATACTGAGAGAGATGGATAAAGGTCTGTACATATTGCATGACGGTCCTGTTTCCCTGCCTGAGGTCTCGGAACTCACGTCGCTTTTGTTCCATTAAACTTGCCGGGATGTAGTGGGCCCGGAAAGCCTGACGGAACTCCTCCCATGTGGGCTCATGGCCCTCTTCCTGCATGGCGAGGAAAGTGGCGTACCATGCTCCCGCAGGCCCATGAAGAAGCTGAGCAGCAAATCGAGCCTTCTCTTGCTCATTGATCCCTGGCAGAAGGGTGAACTTGGACTGGACGGTACGAAGCCAGTCGTCTGCCGCCAGTGGCTCGGGGCAATTGGTGAAAACCGGGGGTCGCAGCCCCTCGAAGTCCTGGTAAGTAATGCCACGTGGCCGGTATTCTCGCGGCTGTTGTTGCCCACGGGCCTGACGGTCTTCTGCTAGTAAACGGATCAACTCAGCTTGTTGGACCACCAAGGTGGCCAGCTCTGGCGGGGGTGGAGCGCCTTGCGCTGACTGCCCCGATGACTGACCAGTGCGAGTGTTCACCATCTGCAAAATGGAATCATATGGGTTCAGCCCAATAGCCCTTGTGCAGAAATACGGTGACAGCAAGATCGTAGGACTATAGGCAATTGTGAGTACAAGTAAACTTGTAATAAAACAGTTAGACTCTATCTCTCAAGGCCAAGCTTAACGACATCGCACCATTCACATTGTCCACGCGCATTCAGCAGTTACTACAACCATACTTATAGAGTCTTAAAAACTAAAGGTTTACTTAGTACACACATGGGCCATCTCATCCATCACCTCGGAACACTAGCTTAAGGTTCTACATTAGGTTACATGACATACATAAGTGAGTTCTCTCGACCTCACCACTGTTTAGTACAGTCATGGCAAACTGCACGGAGCGATATAGTACAAAACATCGCTCACAACGTGCACCATTTACAAAAAGCTTCACCACACAGTGCTATTGTCAAAGTCTCTAACGCCCGTTACGCGCGTCAGACACCATGCTGCCCTCATCCTCCACCACAGGGGCAACTGAAGGGTCCTGCTCGTACTGTGCCAGGCGCTGCTGTGCCTCAGCCAACTCTGCCTCCAGCTCCTCAATACGGTCCTGTGCATACATGTGCTGGTCGCGGTAGTGGGCGACACGGTCCTCGGCACGGAGGTACATCCCGTGTACGCTGTGAGCAAACTGCATGGTCGCAGCATAGGGCCTGGTGTCAATCCGCTCCTCCAGCATGTTGTGACGATGGAGCCACTCGTCGTCGTAGCCGTCGGTGGGGAGGTAGCGCAGCACTGACATCCCTGCTGCACCCGAGGAGCTGAGTGAGGTGATGGCTGCTAGGGTGACCTTGTCGTAAGCGTCCTCCTCATTGGCCCCGTAGACGGTGATCGTCTGCCGGACCGCGGTGTGGCTCAAAGGAAGGAAAACACTGGCCATGCAGTGTCCCTCCGCGTGCACAGTCTGCACGGAGAAGAAGGGGCACGGTCTGCGCCTCATCTCACGCAGAGCCCGACAAAGGATCTGCGCAAGGCCGTTCTCCTCACGGCAACGGGTGTGGACCATCCCATTCTCAAGCTGAGGAGGGGTGTGGGTCACTGGTGGGAGGGGAGCAGCCCTTCCCTCCTGTATGCGGAGTCCCCTCGCACTGGTGGCTTTGCGGCGGTTTGCTTGGTCCTGGCCATCTGTTTTTAAATAAGAGACTTTAATCAGTGATAGGCATAAGTTGCATATAATTTTGACAGTTAAGTGGGTGATGGGTGCGGAAAACATCTTTGGACTTTCATTTTACTTATTTGACTTTTAGCAATAAACCCTCAAGTATAAACAAGTAAAAGTAGACATGATGCATGACTCGTCCTATTCGTTCTCACATCACACACCTTATGTACAATTTATATAACTAGCGAGTATCCGGTGACATGTATGCACGGCACTCTCTAATGCAACTAGTCGTTCTCTACTCGTTCTTAATTTCGCACGTGGTTAGTGTACCTGCAGAAAAATGCATGCTCATACCATCATCATTACCATCATCATACATTACCATTCCAACTCTAAAAATGGTATCCACGAATTTCTTTAAGCTACGTCTGGTGGACGACGTAGTGGCGCCATTTCTCCCAACACACCCAGTCTTCCTCCAGTACTGGGGAATTGCTGGGGAGAGAAACGGTGGCCAACAAGATCTAGCTATAATTTTGGTTGAAGGAAAAGTGGTCACGAAACACTCCAATGGCGTGACCACCCCCCTTAAAGAGTTCTGCCCTATCAGCATGAATGCAGGGTTCGCAACAGTCCGCAAATCCCAATAGCGCTCCGCCAGTACTGGGGATAGCTATGGCCGAAATGTTGTTTCCCAAAGCGCCGAATATGCATATGAGTTCTATCTAGGTCAGGATGTTAGAGATGTCACCTGGTATTTCACTAACATCCTTAATAGGGCATATCGTTACTCTCATTTTTCAAATACTTCAAAAAGGGTTTTCGAAAATAGGTTTGCAAATCAAAACTAGATGATATGTCTGTTGTCTGTGTATGATCGGCTCTGATACCAGCTGTGGCGGAACCGCCGATTTAATCCGGGCTAAGCACACCTGCCACCTCTGGCTTGCAGTGCGATTAGACCGAACTAAACCCGGTCGTCCGTCGAGAGTCATT
The DNA here is from genome assembly GCA_030272315.1 of Paspalum vaginatum. Taxonomy (NCBI): domain Eukaryota; kingdom Viridiplantae; phylum Streptophyta; class Magnoliopsida; order Poales; family Poaceae; genus Paspalum; species Paspalum vaginatum. Next base: position 40,373,625 of record CM059017.1, on the reverse strand, counting down.
CAACTCTCGATATTACCTTTTCCCAGAGGAACCGACATCAAACACATCTGACTCACGATGGAGCCACAACAGATACATCATCACAAGCAGTTGAATAGTAGAAAGTTAAACTTAGTTACAAACCAGTTTTTACATAAAATACATGTCCAACATAAAGTTATAAGGTAACCAGTTTGAAAGTTTCTCGCAGCGGAAAATATAAGTCTAGATCACCATGTTATCACCAAAAGTTTTGCATTGGAGGTACAACATCGAGCCCACCGATGTTGCCCTCGTACCACTCAGTCACCTCATCCTAAATGAGGGCATGCCCCGCCTCCGACACAGGTGCACACCATGAATTCCATACCTGCGCTCAAAATGTGGGGGCAAACCCTGAGTACTAATTACTCGGTAGGTCTTAATGGATTTGGCTTACGGCTGACGCGAAGCAGCTTACTAGCAAGTGGATCCTTAGCTTTTAGTTTTTGACAGCAACTTAATTAACATAACAACAAGTTTCATTGTCTGTATGATTGCCAGCATAAAGGTAACAACTCAGTTCAAACATGTAGTATTCCAAAAACCATGAGTATTAAAATACAGAGAGTTTAAGTAATTACTACGTTGCCCGACAGTGATATTGGCATTCCCACACCTGGTGGGCATCAGCGATTCGAATCGATTTTTAATTCCCGGGAATAACTATCATGCCAGGGGTATATGCTTACTAGCCATCGCGTTCCCACATATAGCCCCGATCTTAACCTGCCTCGTCCCAAGTTCGATTCACTCCCGCCTAGCCCCCGGGTTGTGCCCCCATGACGAGCCTGCCGACATCTCGGTCTCCCCGTCATGAGTACCAAGCTCCCCCGGGCCACCTTCCTCTCAACCAGCGGGTAGGAACGTGTCTCTGTGCTTCGGACGAGCCCAGGAAAGACTTTTCCGGTCCCATTCCCCGGATAAGCACTTTAGCAATGTTATGCCGATCAGCAGACGAACAGCGGACGGGCCTTAAACGACTCGGGCGGAGTCCGGGTGCGACATCATGAATCGTAAATACTGAAATAAAATCTCCGCCCGGTCTCCATTTACTTCCTGAGCAACAATTATAAGAGATATAACTGTAATCTTTTGTGATTTGAAAACACCTACGTGACGAGTCCACACACTCGTGTCTACTCGTACCTAGCAATTTCTAGGCATACTCGTCCTACGAACTCTATGTATAGGTGCTAGGGCCAGGGTGGCCAGGAAGTCTAATGCAATTGGTTCCAAGTAACTCCTAATGCATATGCGTAATCATCAAGTATAATTTATTTGCTGGGTAGAGTATGGTCCTGCCTACCTTCTTCACTAGGGTCAGTAGCTTCCTCCGGAGCGTAGTCTGGTTCCTGCTGCTGGCCCTCTGGTTCCTGGTGCAATTCCTCTTCGGGTTCCTCCGCGACGGGTTGGTTCGGCGGTGGTTCTTCGTCCGTGGAATCTATATGTATGACATGATGCAGTTGGAGTATGTATTAGTGCAATGCTTGCTTTATGATGCGAGTGTAGTGCAGTAAATCAGTGAACTTATGATTCATGGTACAGAGTTATGCATATTGAGGCGAAAGTTGTTTCATACTAAGAAATCGTACAAGCCATCATCTACGACAGCTTAGCTTGTCACATAAAATAACGTGGGGTGTGCGTAGCGAGGTAGCATCGCTTCATGTGAAGCGACCGAAGCTTTCATAAAAGCGCATTATTTCTACCAGCTTTCACTTAGAGCCAAAACCTTACATGCATCATCTCCAATTCTAGCAAGTTACTTTATAACCATAGCTCATATCAAACTTAAAGTCATTTTGAAACATTATTCACCATATTACTCTTTTTCTTAAGTTTAATATGTACTTAGTGCAAGACAAGGGCAAAATAGTAATTCAACAGCAAGTGCTAGGGCCAACAATTTTTATACAGAACCTACACATGATAACAAAGTCCCTGCTCAAATTTGGCTATTTTTGGAGATCATTTAGTCTTTATTTCCTATTTATTAGGGTTTTACATGTTTGAATAGAAACAGGGGCAAAACTGTCCTTTCCTACTCAACCATCATACCCATTCTGTAGATCTATTTATTAGGAACACACTGCAACAAAGTTTGCTATTTTTGGATTTTTATACACTTTATTATGATTTTTCAAAGTTTCAGCCTTTTTAAAAGCATTTTAACCGAAATTAAACAGATCCAGGACCTATCTGTAAATATCCATAGTTTCTGAGGGTTCCCGTGCAAGATTTACAAGACTCAGTACACAGTGCTCGGTATGGAAACATAAAACTGTTAAACTCGGAGGGCGATAGCGCAAAATGTCCATCTTCCTCCTCCCGTCGTCTTCCTCCTCGCGACGGGAGGGGAAGCTCCGGCGGCGCGCGGTCAATCCCGGCCCTGCGGGGCTCGGGAGCTCGCCGCGGAGTGTCGGGGAGAGAGAGGAGAGGACGGGGAACTTTACCCACTACCTCAGACGGCGGGGGAGATCGCGGGGAGGGTCGGCGACGAGTGCCCCTGGCCGGCGAGGTCCGGCGGTGCAATACGCCGGGGTGGAAGGGCTTCGGGCGACGCGGTCTGGGCGGGAAGGTAGAGTCGAGGGCGGCGAAGCTCGGCGCGGTGACGGTTGAGCTCGGGAGCGGCCGGAAGTGGCTGGGGGCGAGCTCGCGGTGCTCCGGCAATGGCGGTCGCGCGGGAATGAAAAGGGGGAAAAACCAGAGAGCTCGAGCGCGTGGAGGAGAGCTCGAGAAATAGGCTCGGCCTCGCCCTCGCCCCGGTGGCGCGCCGTGCGCGCTGTCCGCGCGCGGGAGTGGCGCGTGGCCACGGCGGCCGGGAAGGCCGGCGCGTGGCCACGGCCGCTCGGCGCGCAGCGCCGCGTGGGCGCGCGCGGGCGGGGAGAGAGGAGGGAGGCGCGTGGGTGAACCCGGTCTATGGACCACTGTGGCTGACAGGTGGGGCCAATCCCAGGAACAGGGAGTACGGCGTATGGACCTGGTGCATCGAGCGAGGGAGCGGGGAAAATCCACCCGTGCGCTGGCGCGGGCGGCCTGACAGGTGGGTCCCGCCTGTCATAGAGACAAGAAAATAAAAGAAAAACGAAAAGATAACTCCCCTTTGACCAGCTGATCAGGTTTCTGAATTTCTCAAATTTGACCAATCTAGGAGCCGAATTTGAAAAAGACCCAATTGAATGAAATGTTGTACCTTTTGAAATCTACAACTTTGTCAAAAGGTCCTATACCAGATTCCAAGTTTAAAATGATTTAAATTTGAAATTAACTTGCTGACTCCTGTTTGACCATTTGAAATCCCCAACTTGGAAATTATAAAAGTCCATTTTAGGAGCATTTTCATGAAAGGTGAAACATACCAATGTTGCATAGAATCTCATGATCTACAACTTTGGTATTCATGACATGGCAAGATTTTGAATTTTGTTTCACAAAATTTTGAATTTACCAAACAGGGCTGAATTTGGCAGAAGTCACATTTTCACATAAAATGACCCAAAACTAGATTTCAACATTCATGCATGCCAAAACACAAAATACCAAAGTCATTCCTTATGGAATTGCCTACAAGTTTGGTATGTAAGGTTTTATGAAAAACACAATTGTCTTAAAGTTATATCCGCAATACAAACACAGCTTTTCTGAAAACTAAGTTTAGTTGCTCAATTGACCTAGTTTATGCATGCTTTTCAAGATAAAATGCCTTTGAAAAGATGTCATTATGCTAATGTTTTTAGTGTAATGCATTTGAGATGCCTAGGGCATCACAGTAACAAACACCAAGCTCCCCACGCAAGCGAGCAAATACGCTAAGGTCTAAGGGCTTAGTGAAGATATCGGCCAACTGGTTCTCAGTTTCTACATGGATCAAGTCTATATCTCCCTTCTCATAGTGATCTCTCAAGAAGTGAAACCTCACATCTATGTGTTTGGTTCCGGAGTGCAGGACGGATTCTTAGCTACAGAAATAGTAGAAGTAGAGTCTACTAGGAGAGGGATCTTCCTAAAACTGAGACCAAGGTCGCTTAAGGTGGACTTCATCCAAAGCAGCTGGGAGCAGCAACTAGCAGCAGCAATGTATTTAGCTTCTGTGGTGGAAGTGGCTATGCTAGATTGCTTGCGTGAGGACCAAGAGATAAGAGAAGAACCGAGAAACTGGCAGGTGCCGGATGTAGACTTGCGCTCCAGCCGACAACCCGCAAAGTCCGCATCCGAATACCCTCTGAGAGAGAGCAACGAAGCTGAAGAGAACCAAAGACCAAGCTCAGGAGTGTATTTCAGGTACCTGAAGATGCGCTTCACCGCTTGACGATGTGGTAGCCTTGGCGAGGCCTGAAAACGTGCACAGAGGCAGACCGCGAACTGAATGTCCGGCCTGGTCGCCGTCAGGTACAGAAGTGAGCCGATCATCCCTCGGTACTATCTTTGGTCCACCACCTCCCCTTCTTCATCAGCATCAAGAGCCGTCTGTGTTGACATGGGAGTCGCCATGGGCTTGAGATCTCCCTTGTCAAACTTCCTCAGAATGTCCTTCGTGTACTTGGCTTGATGGACGAAGGTTCCTTCTGGGCCTTGCTTGATCTAAAGCCCGAGAAAGAACTGAAGCTCACCCATGAGACTCATCTCGAATTCACTGCTCATCTATTCAGCAAACTTAGACACCAAAGCGTGAGATGAACCACCAAAGATAATGTCATCAACATATATCTGAACTAGAAGGGTGTCACCGCCATGACTCAACAGAAATAAGGTCTTGTCTACTGAACCCATCACAAAACCAGATTTGAGCAAAAAGGCTTTCAACCTAGCATACCAAGCTCTTGGAGCTTGCTTCAAACCATACAGGGCTTTTCTCAACTTATACACTCGGTCTGGAAACTTGGCACTCTCAAAGCCAGGAGGTTGTCTCACATATACCTCCTCCTCTATGTAGCCATTTGGAAAGGCTGACTTGACATCCATCTGCTGCAATTTGAAGCCTTTAGAGGCAGCAAAGGCAAGCAGAATCCTAATAGCCTCTAAACGAGCTACAGGAGCAAAGGTTTCCCTATAATCTATCCCCTCCTTCTGACAGAAACCCTAGGCTACCAATCTCGCTTTATTCCTCACAACCATCCCATCCTCACCCTGTTTGTTCTTGAAAACCCACTTGGTTCCTATTGGGTGGCAGTTTGGTGGAGGTTCAACTAAATCCCAGACATGGTTTCTCTCAAAGTTCTCCAACTCCTCATGCATGGCGTTCACCCAACTAGGATAAGATAATGCATGTGACACATCCCGAGGTTCGAAAGAAGCAACAAATACGGAGTGACAGAAAAAGGCTAGAGAGTTAATCGAAGAGCGTGTGACACGCTAGTGTAGATCTCCAATCATCCTGTCGGGAGGGTGATCCCGCTGGACCTGCCGAGATGGAACAATCTCGGAGGTCACCTCCCCTGCGTCCTCAGCGGGGCCAACCTCTCCTCGAGCTTGCGGTCGGGGGAGTGAGGAGGAAGCCGTAGGCAAGGGTCCTCCTTCATCTTCAGAGCTCATAGCAGAGGGGGCAGGAGCTGCAGCCGGTGCAGTGGCTCCTGCATCACCAATATCTACTTCGCCTTCCTCATCTTCAAAGATGGGAGCGCCTTCTTCATCATCACCTGAAAGCTCAAATGCAGGGGTTGTGCAAGGCATAGATTCATCAAAGGAAACTTCACAGGTCTCAACCACTTGTCTAGTGTCAAGGATCCACACTCTATATGCCCTAGAGATAGAGGCGTACACAAGAAAAATACCATCCAAGCAGCTAGATTCAAATTTGTCCAAATGCCCCCCCCCTTTTTGAGCACAAAGCATCTGCAGCCAAATGCATGCAGGTGCTTGACGCTAGGCTGCCTACCAAACCGTAGCTTGTACGAAGTGTTCCCTAAGAAAGCTCGTAGGAAGATGCGGTTGGCAATGTAATAGGCCGTATTCATACCCTCAGCCCAAAAGCGTCGCGGAGTCCTATGCTCATCAAGCATCGTCCGCGCCATCTCTACAAGTGTGCGGTTCTTTCGTTCCACAACACCGTTCTGCGGTGGGGTATAAGGACATGAAAATTGATGATCAAGACTAAGGTCATGACAAAAGGTTTCGAAACGAGAGTTACGAAATTCTCCGCCATTGTCGCTACGGAGAGCCCTCATGGCTTTATGACTCTCATTCCTTAACCTCAAGACTAGATCCCGAACAACACCAAAAGCTTCATCTTTGAATTCCATGAAGAACACCCACGAATAGCTAGAAAAATCGTCCACAACTACAAGCACATACCACTTCCCACTGAGCGACTGTACCCGAGCAGGACCAACCGTGTCCATATGTAGCAGCTCACCTGGGTAAGAGGTCATCACCTGATTGATAGGTGCATGAGAAGCAGCAACCATCTTGCCATGGCGACAGGGGTGGCAGACTAAGTCCTTTTCTGCTTTCAAATTGGTCAATCCTCGGATCAGACCCATCGAGCTCAACCTGACTAGCAGATCAAAACTCAAATGGCCAAGCCTCCTATGCCACTTCCAAATATCAGCAGAAGGACTAGCAACCAAACACCGAGGAGGGCCAGAAACAGATGCAAGGTCATCCTTAAAAATCTGCCCATAGGGCAAAATCCGACAAACAAGGTTTTCTTTAGCATCAAGCACACAAGAAGAACCCTCCTTAAAACGAACCTCAAACCCTTCCTTGAGAAGTTGCGAGACAGAAACCAAATTGAACCCCAAATTCCTCACCAAAGCAACTTCTCTCAGGGAAAGCTTGCCAGAAAGAGCAACAGAAGCAACACCCAACACTTTACCTTGACCATTATCCCCGAATGTAATGTGCTCCTTGGTGCTCACGGGGTTGAGGCTGGAGAACCATCTGCGGTGCCCTGTCATGTGCCTAGAGCAGCCGGAGTCCATGATCCATATGTCCTCCAGGCCTCGATCCTGCAAAATCAAGGAAAGCGAGAGTGAGCAAATGGTCCGGCATTGGGGTTAGTGTAACTGCTGAACCAGTGCTGAGCCATCTGCTCAAAAGTGGGGTAAGCACAGTCAAAGTAAGCATCACATCTACCTAGGTACCCACGATCTCTAAAGCGTGAGCTCTCAAACCCTCTACCTCCAAAGCCTCAGTCAGAAGATCCATAGCCACGCTGAAAACGACTAGGAGCTCGATCGGGAATGCGTCTCTCTCCACTAGGAGCACGGTCCTAAAAGCCGTCTCCTTTCTCACCAGCAAAGCGGTCTCTCATCTCAACGCGATGGGGAGGATCCTACCTACCACCCTAATAGAACTGATCCTGGTTCCCCTAGGCTCTCTCCTGCCTCTCAACTCGCTTCCTCCTGAAGCAAAACTCCTCCAAGTGGCCATTCCGCTGGCAAAAGTCATAGTGGTAGACAGGCCTCTTGGGAGTGGGGTTAGGCTGACCCTTGGGCTTAGGTGGAGTAGCCTTGGGTGGAACAGGCTGCTGGACTCTCTCCTTGCTCACTGGAGGCATGAGAATCTCAGTCACTACTCTGTCCAGCTTGGCCTATGAGGGCTTCGGTGTCCAGAACTGCTTCTTTGGGGCAGCCTTGAGAGGCTCATGGTAAACCCCATCAACAATAGGGCTAGGCTGAGGAGAAGCAGTCTTAAGCTTAATTGGGGAACTCTTCTTCTCACTCAAAGTACTGTACTCTCCTAACCCAAGTCGACTCATATCACCCCCAGCTCTCTTGGTGCTCTCCAAGAACATCCTAAGTTGGGGCTCTCTAGCATACATCCAACTGAGCACCTCTCTCAAGCGGTTGTTCTCATCAACCAAAGTCTATTTCTCCTCTCTCAGATCCTCCAGAACTAAAGTCTAGGCAGCACAAGTGGGGTAGTCTAGAGAGGGAATAGGGGAAGCAGACTTCTCTAACTTCTTAATGGTGGCATCCCTATCCACCAATATCAACCTCAGAGTGAGACAGTTCTCACAAGTGTCAGGGGGTACTGAAAGCACCTCAAGGTCAGCTCTCAACTGCACAAGCTTACAATCCAAGGTAGGACAGACCATGCACGCACCCAAAAGCGTGGGTCTAGCCCTAAGCTCCTCCAACTCCATAAGCTATCCCTCACACCTCACTTTCAGCTCAGCTATGTCAACAGCTAGGTGGGGGCACATCTCACACTCAGGCACATCACTCAAAATAGGCTCATTCAGTTTAGACTCGAGCTTGCCTAACTCTACCTTCAGCCTATCCATCTCCTCTACCTGATGAGCATACTTGCTCTTCTGCTCACAGAGATCTGTCATCAAAGTCTCACAGGTAGGGCACTCAGACTCACTAGGCTGGGCTGGCACACTCTTCAGCCTCTCTATCTCAGCTAAAGCATTAGCCAACTTGGCTTTCTGCTTCTGCAGCTTCTTGGCTGCCTTCTCCAACAACCTATCCTGGGCTTTCAACTCATGACTATTTGCCTCCAATATCTCAAGAATTTTTCATCGGACGAGTCGTTGTCGTTGCCCTTGTTGTCCTTGTCCTCAAGTGCCATGGAGCAAAAGGATCTCCGATGCATCTTGTGCTTGCGCTTGGACTTGGTGGAGATGAAGCAGAGTCCAGCTGGACTGCCTTGGTCCCTCCTCTTGTCCCGCTTGGTGACAATCTCCACATCGCTTGAGCTTGACGAAGACGAGGAGGAGGAAGATGATCCACCGCACAAACCACCCAGCTCGGCGAAGAAGGCCTTGTCTCGCTTCCGGTTGTCCTTCTGGTAGCTCTTGAAAGCCTTCCGGAAGTTCTTGATCTTGCCGGAGTGGTGCTTGGTGTGGTCGCGCTTGCCAGAGTGGTACTTGTTGGAGTCGCAGGAGTCACTCTTGCCCTTCTTGTAGTAGTCGTTCTGCTTGTTCGGGCATTCGGCGATGAAGTGGCCGACCTCCCCGCACTCGAAGCACTTGGGCCTCTCGCCCCTCTTCTTGCTCATCCAATTGTCATAGGCGTGCTGAAAGCGGCTAGACACCAGGTAAAGCTCATCATCCCCAAGTGACGCCAACTGCTCCTCTGTAACAGACATAAGAGCAGAAAATGAAAAGTTGTGAAGCTGGGGGTTAGGAACGGCCTCACTAGAGGGAAAAGCCAAGGCTAGGCTCTTGGAGTCAGTACAAACGAGAGAATCTCTCAACTTGTAATCCACCTCTGTGGCCTTGAGCTTGATGTAAAGAGTCTCCACTCCAATTGTGTCATAGGCCTCAGACTCAATGATTGAGTTAACCTTGATCTCCCATACCTTCCTGTCCAACGCATACAGCAACTTGACAGCCTGCTGATGGTCGGTGTATGGGATCCTCTCAGGGCTGGAGTTAATGCGCAACTTGTTGATGATCGATTGAAAACGACCAAACAAGTCATCGATGGACTCATCAGGCTTTTTAATGAAATTTTCATATTCGCGCCTGTAAGTCTCAACAAGATGCCCCTTGATAGTAGCAATGCCCTCATGGTGTGCACTCAGCAAGGACCAGATCTGACGGGCGGTCTCAAGGTGGCTCACTTTCTCATAATCAACTGGACCAAGTCCTGAGAAGAGAAAGTTAACAGCTTTGGCGTTCGCCTCATGCTGAGCCACAATCTCTAGGGTAGTGCGCTGAGCAACTCGAAGCACCACAAAGTTTGCACTCTGAGTAGCATCCCATATGTCCTGGCCCTGGCAAAGCAAGAAAGCTCTCATCCTACACTTCCAGTAGGAGTAGCCATCGGAACCAAGGACCGCAATCTTCCCAGAGTGAGTCATAGTCGCTACTGGTTTCTCACCGGTAAAGGTATGAAGAAACCTAACCGGCTCTGATACCAATTGTAGGACCGAGACGTGCGACAAGAGGGGGAGTGAATAGGAGCACTTGAAATCTCAAAATCACAACCGCCAGAAAATGCTCTGCAAAGCTCAAGAGAAACAGAGCTAGGCACCATCCACTGAACAGATACGTGCCTAGCAGCGCAAGAGTGCTGTCCACAGAAAGGATACACACCAATGCGGGAAAACTCATGATCCAGCCAAGAATGGCATCGAGGCAACGAAACAATGCAAATCCCGCCACACGACACTCACCGCACCAAGGTACATGTCACTGACTGACAATAAGCAAAGAGAATGGTCTTACAGTGGGGAATGCACAAAACCAGAGCAGAAACACAGTGGAAAAACCAAACTGGGAAGAACACAGCAGCTCCCTGGCAGGACCGGACTGTCCGGTGGGATCGGACTATCTGGTGCCTACTACCGAACTGTCCGATGGCACGGCCCGGATAGCACCTAACTCCAGACTGTCCGGTGGGCGCTGCTGGACTTTCCGGTAGAACCGGACTGTCCGGTGGCCTTTGTCGGATTGTCCAGTAGAGTCGTAGAAAGGGCGTTTTCAAACCCAAACTTGATCAAACCTTGTCCAAACTTTACGAAATTTTGTACAGGCTATCTAGGCCCTATTCCAAAGCTTTTCCCAAAAGATCAACTCAATGTGACCCCGAAATCAGCGGGAATTTCAGATCTCGTGAAATGGCAATCCTTGGGCAAGAAAGGGGAAAACACAAAAGAGGCTCGCTCATGGCAATCCAGCAGGATTGAGATGAACTAAGTCATGATCTCCACATCCTAGCAAGTCCAGAACATCAGCAAGGAAATGGATTCAAGCTTGGCCAACAAAAACACCCAAAAGCCAAGGATTGAACCCAAAAACCAAAGAGAGAGGGGGAGGAGAAGAACACAAGGTTGCTGCACGAATTTGCTTCGATTAAGTGCCCAAGAAGGGTCTAAAGACTCAGCATACAAGCAGAAATTCGTCCCAAGGAACCACCCTCACCTTCCCTCAAGATTAGGAGGCTAAATCCTACTCTAACCTCCCTAACAATGGAGCTCAAAGCTTAAGGACGAAAATCACCAAGTGAAGACTAATCCTAGGAGCCAAGAGGCCTTCTAATGACCTGTCTTAGACCTATTTATACCCGAGTGCTATTTAGACAGTTTTGCACTTAGGTCCCTACAGCTAAACAAACCCTAAGGACTCAAACGAAAGATTACGTGATATTTCGGGATGGACGACCACGATGAAGTTTTGATCTTCGTAAGTTCCACGCAATCCTCGGATGTTCTCCACGTGGCCAGTAGTCCAATCCGCGATCCGCCCTCAGTTTTGAAGTCAGAAACTGGGAAACTTTAGGATGTCTCCGCCTGGGCCGGATTTGGCCCATCTTCTCTATCTTGGCGAGTCATGGCCCGACTCACCAAGGCTTGGGTAGCTTGGGTGGTGGTTTTGAGCCAAAGCCAGCCAAAGCCTCCCTCGCACGCCTTCGCGCCACGCATTTGGGTTGGAGTACCGCGGTGGCGCCCGGCGTCCCCTGTCCATCGGGGTAGCCTCACAGTCCTTCGGAGGACTTCCTCCTGCCATCGCCGTGTCGCTCCTCCATATACCGAACTCCCATGGCCGACAGATGCCGAGCATGCCTCCAGTCCTTCAGAGGACTTTCCTCTACCTCAAGTCCATCGGAGGGCCTCCTGTCCATCGGAGGTCTTGTGCCCAATTCCTTTTGGGTCTTGCTACTGTTGATAATCACTCATCACTCCAAAGGCAATGGAGCCGGTCCATTGGCTCTCAGTCCTCTCAAGGACTACGAGGCTGCCCCGATGGACAGGGCATGCCTGGCGCCACCGTGGTGCTCTAACCCGAGTGCGTGGCGCGACGACGTGCGAGGGAGGCTTTGGCAGCTTTATCTGAAAACCGCTAACCTAGCTACCCAAGCCTTGGTGAGTTGGGCCTTGACCCACCAAGATAGAGAAGATGGGCTAAATCCGGCCCAAGCGGAGACTTCCTAAAGTTTCCCGGTTTCTGACTTCAAAACCGGTGGCGGATCGCGGATTGGACTACTAGCCACATGGAGAACATCCGAGGATTGCGTGGAACTTACGAAGATCAAGACTTCATCGTGGTCGTCCGTCCCGAAATATCCTGTAATCTTTCAGTTTGAGTCCATAGGGTTTGTCTAGTTGGAGGGACCTAAGTGCAAAACTGCCTAAACAGCACACGGGTATAAATAGGTCCAAGGCTGGTCATTAGAGGGACTCTTGGCTACTAGGATTAGTCTTTGCTTTGTGATTTTCATCCTCAAGCCTTGAGCTCCGTTGTTAGAGAGGTTAGAGTAACATTTAGCCTCCTAATCTTGAGGGAAGGTGAGGGTGGTTGCTTGGGACGAATTTCTGCTTGTATGCTGAATCTATAGACCCATCTTGGGCACTTAATCGAAGCAACTTCGTGTAGCAACCTGTTGTTCATCCCCTTCCTCTCTGTCTCTCTCTTTGGTTTTTGGGTTCAATCCTTGGCTTTTGGGTGTTTGTGTTGGCCAAGCTTGAATCCCTTTGTTTGATGATGCTTTGGACTTGCTAGGATGTGGAGATCATGACTTAGTTCATCTCAATCCTGCAGGACTTGCCATGAGCAAGTTTCTTTTGTGTTTTCCCCTTTCTTGCCCAAAGATTGCCATCTCACGAAATCTGAAATTCCCTCCGATCCATTGATCATTTTGCGTTGATCTTTTGGGAAAAGCTTTGGAATAGGGTCTAGATAGCCTATGCAAAATTTTGTGAAGATTGGACAAGCTTTGGTCTAATTTGGGTTGGAAAACCCCCTGTCTGCAACTCAACCGGACTGTCCGGCAGAGGCCACCGGATAGTCCGATTCCACCAGATAGTCCGGTAGCGTCCACTGGACAGTCCGATGTGAGGCTCTGCCCGGGCCGTGCCACCGGACAGTCCGGCAGCTGGCACCGAATAGTCCGGTCCCACCGGACTGTCCGGTGGCCACCACCGGACAGTCCGGTCCTGCCAGGAAGCTGCAGTGTTTTTCCTACTTTGGTTTTTCCGCTGTGTTTCTGCTTTGGATTTTTGCATCCCCCACTTTAAGACTATTTTCTTTGCTTGCTGTGAGTTAGTGAGACGCACCTCGGTGCGATGAGTGTCTTGTGGCGGTTTTTGCAAAGTTCGTTGCCCCGGTGCCATTCTTGGTCGGATCTTGAGTTTTCTTGCATTGGTGCGTATCCTCACAGTGGACGGCACCCTTGTGCTGCTAGGCACATATCTGTTCAGTGGACAGTGCCTAGTTTCGGTTTCTCTTGAGGTTTGCAGAGCATCCACTTGGGGTTGTGTTTTTGAGTTTTTAAGTGCTCCTATTCACCCCCCTCTAGTCGCACGTCTCGGTCCTACAATTGGTATCAAAGCCGGTTAGGTTTCTTCGTACCTTTACTGGTGAGAAACCAGTAGCGACTATGACTCACTCTAGGAAGATTCTAGTCCTTGGCTCCGATGGCTACTCCTACTGGAAGGGTAGGATGAGAGCATTCTTGCTTAGCCTGGGCCAGGACATATGGGATGCTACTCAAAGTGCGAACTTTGTGGTGCTTCCAGTTACTCAGCGCACTACCCCAGCGATTGTGGCTCAGCATGAGGTGAATCCCAAAGCTGTTAACTTTCTCAAGTCCTGTTGATTATGAGAGAGTGAGCCACCTCGAGACTGCCCGTCAGATCTGGTCCCTGCTGAGTGCACACCATGAGGGCACTGCTACTATCAAGGGGCGTCTCATTGAGACTTACAAGCGCGAATATGAGAATTTCGTTCAAAAGCCGGGTGAGTCCATCGATGACTTGTTTGGTTGTTTTCAATCGATCATCATCTAGTTGCGCGTTAACTCCAGCCCTGAGAGGATCCCATACACCGACCATCAGCAGGCTGTCAAATGGCTGTATGCGTTGGATAGGAAGATATGGGAGATCAAGGTTAACTCGATCATCGAGTCTGAGGCCTATGACACGATTGGAGTGGAGGCTCTTTACAGCAAGCTCAAGGCCACAGAGGTGGATTACAAGTTGAGAGATTCTCTCGCTTGTACTGGCCCCAAGAGCCTAGCCTTAGCTTCTCCCTCCAGTGAGGCCGCTACTAACCCCCAGCTTCACAACTTTTCATTTTCTGCTCTTATGTTTGTTACAGAGGAGCAGTTAGCGTCATTTCGGGATGATGAGCTTTGCCTGGTGTCTAGGAACTTTTAGCGCACCTATGACAATCGGATGAGCAAGAAAAGGGGCGAGAGGCCCAAGTGCTTCGAGTGCGAAGAGGTCGGCCACTCCATGGCCGAATGCCCAAACAAGCAGAACGACTACTACAAGAAGGGCAAGAGCCACTCCCGTGACTCCAACAAGTACCACACCAGCAAGCATGACTACGGCAAGCGTGACCACACCAAGCACCGCTTCGGCAAGATCAGGAACTTCAGTAAGGCTTTCAAGAGCTACCAGAAGGACAACCAGAAGTGGGACAAGGCCTTCTTCACCGAGCTTGGCGGTCTATGCGGTGGATCGTCCTCCTCCTCCTCGTCTTCATCAAGCTCAAGCGATGAGGAGATCGTCACCAAGCGGGACAAGAGGAGGGACCAAGGCGGTCCAGCTGGACTCTGCTTCATCTCCACCAAGTCCAAGCGCAAGCACAAGATGCACCAGAGATCCTTTTGCTCCATGGCGCTTGAGGACAAGGACAACAAGGGCAACGACAATGACTCCTCCGATGAAAAATTCTTGAGATGTTGGAGGCAAATAGTCGTGAGTTGAAAGCCCAGGATAGGTTATTGGAGAAGGCAGCCAAGAAGCTGCAGAAGCATAAAGCCAAGTTGGCTGATGCTTTAGCTGAGGTAGAGAGGCTAAAGAGTGTGCCAGCCTAGCCTAGTGAGCTTGAGTGCCCTACCTGTGAGACTTTGATGAGACATCTCTGTGAGTAGAAGAGCAAATACGCTCATCAGGTTGAGGAGATGGATAGGCTGAAGGTAGAGTTAGGCAAGCTCCAGTCTAAACTGGATGAGCCTATTTTGAGTGATGAGCTTGAGTGTGAGATGTGCCCTCACCTAGCTGTTGACATAGCAGAGCTGAAAGTGAGGTGTGAGGGATAGCTCAAGGAGTTGGAGGTGCTTAGGGCTAGACCCACTCTTTTGGGTGCGTGCATGGTCTGTCCTACCCTGAAGAGTGAGCTTGAGCAGTTGAGAGCTGACCTTGAGGTGCTTTCAGCACCCCCTAACATTTGTGAGAACTGTCTCACTTTGATGTTGATGTTGGTGGATAGGGATGCCACCATTAAGAAGTTAGGGAAGTCTGCTCCTTCTATTCCCTCTCTAGAATGCCCCACTTATGCTGCCCAGACTTTAGTTCTGGAGGATCTGAGAGAGGAGAAATAGACTTTGGTTGATGAGAACAACCATTTGAGAGAGGTGCTCAGTTGGATGTATGCTAGAGAGCCCCAACTAAGGATGATTTTAGCTGAGCACTAAGAGAGCTAAGGCTGACGTGAGTGGACTTGGGTTAGGAGAGTGTAGTATTTTGGGTGAGAAGAAGAGTTCCCCAATCAATCTTAAGACTGCCTCTCCTTAGCCTAATCCTACTGTTGATGGAGTTTAACACGAGCCTCCCAAGGCTGCCCCAAAGAAGTAGTTCTGGACACCCAAGCCCTCACAGGCTAAGCTGGACAGAGTAGTGACTGAGATCCTCAAGCCTCCAGTAAGCAAGGAGAGAGTCCAGCAGCCTGTTCCACCCAAGGCTACTCCGCCTAAGCCTAACCCCACTCCCAAGAGGCCTGTCTACCACTGTGACTTTTGCCAGCAGAATGGCCACTTGGAGGAGTTCTGCTTCCGAAGGAAGCGAGTTGAGAGGCAGGAGAGAGCCTGGGGGAACCAGGATCAGTTCTACTAGGGCAATAGGTAGGATCCTCCCACCGCCATGAGATTTGAGACCACTTTGTTCGTGGTGAGATAGAAGGCGGCTTTCAGGCCCGTGCTCCTGGTGGTGAGAGCAGATGGCTATGGACCTCATGACCGAGGTTTTGGAGGAAGAGGGTCTGAGAGCTCACGCTTTGGAGGTCGTGGGTACCTAGATAGACGTGATGCTTGCTTTGACTATGTTTACCCCACATTGGAGCAGATGGCTCGGCACTGGTTCAGCAGTTACATTAACCCTAGTGCCGGACCATTTGCTCACTCTCGTTTTCCTTGATTTTGCAAGATCGAGGCCTGGAGGACATATGGATCATGGACTCCGGCTGCTCTAGGCACATGACAGGGCACCACAGATGGTTCTCCCACCTCAACCCCATGAGCACCAAGGAGTACATCACAATCGGGGATAATGGTGAAGGTAAAGTGTTGGGTTTTCTGTTGCTCTTTCTGGCTAGCTTTCCCTGAGAGAAGTTGTTTTAGTGAGGAATTTGGGGTTCAATTTGGTTTCTGTCTCGCAACTTCTCAAGGAAGGGTTTGAGGTTCATTTTAAGGAGGGTTCTTCCTGTGTGCTTAATGCTAAGGAAAACCTTGTTTGTCGGATTTTGCCCTATGGGTAGGTTTTTAAGGTTGACCTTGCATCTATTTCTAGCCCTCCTCGGTGTTTGGTAGCTGGTCCTTCTGCTGCTATTTGGAAGTGGCATAGGAGGCTTGGCCATTTGAGTTTTGATCTGCTAGCCAGGTTGAGCTCGATGGGTTTGATCCGAGGATTGCCCAATTTGAAAGCAGAAAAGGACTTAGTCTGCCACCCCTGTCATCATGGCAAGATGGTTGCCGCTTCTCTTGCACCTGTCAATCAGGTGATGACCTCTTACCCGGATGAGCTGCTGCATATGGACACGGTTGGTCCTGCTCGGGTACAGTCGGTCAGTAGGAAGTGGTATGTGCTTGTAGTTGTGGATGACTTTTCTCGCTTTTCGTGGGTGTTCTTCATGGAATTCAAAGATGAGGCTTTCGGTTTTGTTCGGGATCTGGTCTTGAGGTTAAGGAATGAGAGTCATAAGGCCATGAGGGCTATCCGCAGCGACAATGGCGGAGAATTTCGTAAATCTCGTTTCAAAACCTTTTGTCGTGACCTAGGTCTTGATCACTAATTCTCGTCTCCTTATACCCCACCTCAGAATGGTGTCGTGGAACGAAAGAACTGCACACTTGTTGAGATGGCGCGGACGATGCTTGATGAGCATAGGACTCCGCGACGCTTTTGGGCTGAGGCTATGAATACGGCCTGTTACATTGCCAACCGCATCTTTCTACAAGCTTTCTGAGGGAAGACTTCGTACGAGCTATGGTTTGGTAGGTAGCCTAGTGTCAAGCACCTGCGTGCATTTGGCTGCAGATACTTTGTGCTCAAAAAGGGGGGCATTTGGACAAATTTGAATCTCGCTACTTGGATGGTATTTTTCTTGGGTACGCCTCTAGCTCTAGGGCTTCTAGAGTGTAGATCCTCGATACCAAACAAGTGGTTGAGGCCTGTGAAGTTTCCTTTGATGAATCTATGACTTCCACAACCCCTGCATTTGAGCTTTCACATGATGACGAAGAAGTAGCTCCCATCTTTGAAGATGAGGAAGTTCAAGTAGAAGCTGGTGATGTAGGAGCCACTGCACCGGCTGCAGCTCCTGCCCCCTTTGCTACGAGCTCTGAAAATGAAGGAGGACCTTTGCCTATGGCTCACTCCCTAATGCCCTAACGGATTGAAGAACTATTAGAGCAGCATGATGATTACCTTGAAAAACCCTAATTAGATCAGGGGTGCCGATGCGCCGAGAGATGATGGAGACAATCCCACCGTGTAGTAAGGTGAATTGCCGTCCCTTTTTTATCTAGAACATAGGTACATATTTATAGTCCGTAGACTTGGACGTCAAGTCCGACTCTTTCTATAACTGAAACTTCTATTTTAACTATACTAATTCTAACTTGACTCAGGAATAAAAGATACAAGGCCCATCGGCCTAAAAATATACGAATCGCCTCTTCTCTAGATGGCCCACTTCAACTTGAGACAGCCGATCCGGCCCACGTATTCATCCGCTAATTTCTGGCGGCAACACATGCCCCCTGGTTTTGGCAATAATAATTATTCCGAAACCAAGAGAAAATATGAATCGGGAGAGCCACACGGTCCCGTGATTTTAGTCGCGTCCTTCTGCGTATTTTCCTTGGGAACCACACCCATTGCCCCTTCGTCTTCCCTTTGATTAGTATTTTAAACGTTGCCTCGGCTACAGTCTTCCTTCCCCAATCTCTTTTCCATTGGCAGAAACCCCTCCACTTTTGCTCAGCCATCTTCCGGCAATGGAGTCTTCATTGGGGAGTAGCACTACTCCACCACCATCGCCGCCTCCCTTCTCAGATGTGCCACCGAGTTTTGCTCCCCTTCCGACGGTCAAAGCCATCCATGTGCCGCCAACCAGAGCAGCTAAGGCTGAAGAAGAAGTGCCGCTCTCCCAAGAGGATAGGGATTGGCTGGCCATCTAGGGCGCAGACCCTACTCCTCCATCGCCATCGCTGTGGCCTTGCCCAAAGCATCCACCAGTGCCACCGCAGTTCTGGAGCTGCCGTCCGACCATGATGATATTCGTTCTTGGGATTTTGAGGCCAACACTGACTCTGAGCCCTTGATCACCAGCGGCTGCATTGACGTCGGCGTCGTCCTTGACTCCCCAACTTCCAGCGTCGACATGCCCTGGTTCGACGACTCCTCAAAGAAGCGGAAGGAGCCTCCATCCTTGTCTTCGCCAATGGTGCTGTGACCCTATCGCCAGTATCAGTGAAGGAATGGTGGTGCCGAAGAAGAATAAGCGCCATCGGCCGATGTGCAACATCGGTTGTTAGTATTAGTTAGTATCTAGGGTTCCATCAGCCGTTACATCGGCTACCAGGAGGGTTAGCTTCCTGCGTTTCTTGTAAATACTCTTTTTGCAATGAATGAAATTTCCAGTTTAATTGATTTGTCTTGTCTTGTTCTGGCAAATCTTATGAGTTGGTTAATATTGTATTTGCCGATCCGATGGCACCGCATCGGCTCTGGCTTTTCAATTGAACTCTGCTCTAGATTAGTCGATAATATCAACTTTGGTCCCACTTGTCTGAAATTTCCCTTTTTGACCAATATCGTCTCACCCTGTTGAACTGAACCAAAAACTTGTGGGCCTCTTTCACCTAAAATCTAGAAACAGTCCTCTCCTTCTCCGCCCACTTTCTAGCTTAAACATGGTGGACGTGACGAGCTCAGCGAACGCGAAGATTCCGCCCCAAACACCCTTCGGCCTGGAGGTAATTGCTCCGGCCTCCTGCTTGCTATCAGAATGTAGAGTACCTGTAGCTCATCAGCATGAGATTTTTTTTCTTAATTTTCCAGGCAAAGGACATTCTTTTTCCTCAATCCCCTTTCTCAAAACCTTTTAGTCTTGGCCCCCAATCCTTTGAGCCCCCTATAGATTTCATTTCTGCCGAGACTAAGCATATCCCTTTCGTGGCCCAGCAACCAGATCCAGACTACTGGGTCACTCAGCTCAGAGCTTGGCCCTTTCCCATGGAAGAATGGTCCAGCTGGTATAAGCGGCTAGCCAAATATCATGAATCTTTAGTTTGGCAAAGTGTAGGCATAGCTGATGCTCTTACTCTTACGCTGTCTTCAATAGACAAAAATGAAAATCTTTTACGAGCCATCGGCTATTTTTGGTCAGACGCTCTGAACTGTTTCCTGTTCGGCCAAGGTCCAATGACTCCTCCTTTGATGGTTGTTGTTATGATCCTGGGCCTAGATGTCCAATCTTCCTGCCCCTCCCCCTTTTCTTTAGAAGATTGTAGGCATAAAATCATTGTTAAAGCCGCAGCCAAAAACTGGAGCCAATATATTGGTCATCACAACAAACGTTCAGCCTTAGTAGACCATAGAGATCATTTCCTATTCTGCGGTCCTTCTTTAGCTCCCACAAAGAACTATCTAAATTTAGCTAGTGCCTTGGCTAATGGTCAGAAACTAGCATTAGGAAAGCTATTCTTGGGTATCTTGTATCGACACCTTTCTTTGAACACCAATCGACTCTTGAATGGTGAGCGCATTAAGTCAGGTGGCCCTTGGTGGTTTCTGCAATTATGGTGCCAACTGTACTTTCAATGGTATATCCCAGACTTTCACAACATGCCAGATACATCTTTTCCAAACCCTTTAGGCAAGCTTAGCCGATGCACATTGTTTGGCCAGGCATTATATCGGCTTCCTGGCTGCAAACCCAATGAAGTAGATATGGCCAAATGGTTCAAATTATTCTATCATCAACGTACCGTGGTAACTTTCAATGTCTACTCTGATTCCCAGAACTTTGAAAATGCCTCCTTCTTCAGATTAGACAGCTTTGCCGAGGATGATGACACTCGGCACCAATATGCAGCCATGATATGTCCTTGCTTGTTACCTGTCAGCATGAGTACTAGTAACAGAATAACCAAGCCTGGATATGAATCTTACCAACCAGTGATAACTGCACATCAGTTCGGCCTGAATCAGGTTTCTCCCCGCTTCATTATTCATGAGAAATTCTCGAGCCGAGCTGACCTTCCTGATTGTCTAATATCCCTTCGTGCCTATACTCTTTTTTCTGAGCTCACTCTCCCAATCCCATGTGACATGGAGTTCACATATTCGGCCGAAGGTTTTGATCCTTGGTGAACAGTTGGAAGCCACATTTGTTCCATGGCCCTCTTGGCACAATGTTGTGCTGCATCAGCTCTTCCTACAGGCTCTCTTCATCAGAGGTAACTCGATTTGTCATAATTGTACTGACCACCTCGAACTCTAACTACTAATTTCTTCTAAATTTGGTTTGACAGCTTGAGGAAAAACGTGTACCAACTGATGAATCAGGAGAAATATTTCATTATTTGCCAACAGCTCCCATGCAGTTATTTGGCCGCTCAGCACCATCACTAGATCGAGTCTTGCTCTCTCGTTGCAGTCTTAAGAAAAAACGTGGTAATATAAGTGAATCACCGGCCAAAAGAACCTGCTATGGGAAAACTAGAAGCTCTAAAGCACGATCTCCTCTGCCTCCAAGTTCAAAACATGCTGGCTCATCAGTAAGTCTCCGGCTATTTACCTTTTACAATCAACCTTGCTTAGTATTCTTTCTGAAGGTAACCTTGTTTTCCGTAGCCGAGAGATTCAAACAGCAGTGGCAACATCCCACCTTTGAAATCACATGCAGAGGTCTCTTCTGGCAACACTGCTTCTTCGCGATAAGATATTAATCCTGAGTTAGAGATGCACCATCATGATGACGAGATAAGTCCTCCACTGCCAGAGGTAAACTTTCTACCATGCTTATTCTGATCTGGACCAATACTTATGCGTATCGCATGCTCGTAGTTCCTTGACTTGTCAAAGCTGCTGGATTTTGATCTCTCCGCTTTGGGTGATACTCCTGGGATGGACAAGACATCGCCAAAACAAGTTATATCACCTGATGTCACTGACCGGCTTCAAGAGATGATCAAACTGCTTGGTGTTCCTGTTGAGTTATAGGGTAGGCTACCTTAGCGTGAAAACAATTTTCTACTACACGAAACACACAGGAACACGTACAAGTAAGAAATCACATGTCATTACCACTAGGTGTGCAGTGCAGCGGAAGACGAGTCAATGCAGCAGCCGAGTGCCGAATGAACGCAGTCGGGTGCCGAGTCAAGCGCGCTGAGTCGATGTGCAGAGAAGAGTCTATGCTGAGTCACCTAGCCAATCTCGATCACGAACCACTCGGCCAGCCTCACAGCCAGTTGGCTGATCAGCGTAGCAATCGTAGCATTGCCTCTACAGTATCCACACGTATGGGAAGGCGACGCCGAGTACTGGTGTGCTAGCACCATGAACTTGGCGGCGGATCTTGAGAGATTGTACTAGGCCATAGCTAGGGTTTCGTAGAAACCTTTTCTATGATGGTTCTCGTGCACTCAATCAACCTATACCTCGAGCCGTGCCCTCTCATGCATATATATAGTCTCCGCTAATGGGCTTTTACCTTAAAGGTCCATCAAGATACTAATTGCTTGCGGATCAAGTATTCGAGTCCTAACAGAGGTTCAACTGCCTATACCATATGCGAGCATCCGAGTCAGACTCAATGAGTCAGGTCCTGCACAGACTCAGCATCGGCACAAACCAGAGCCAATACGACTCGAAGTCAGTCCTAGAAATTACCGCGCTGGTACATCTCCATCAATCTCCCACTTGCCCGTAGGGGCAATATCCTGGTGTCTCGGTCCCTTAAGTGTGTGACCCTGTAGGTTCTCATGTAGTCGGCCATGGTGAAAAACCTTTTCTCAAGCCAATTGATCAACAGCAACACCTAACAGCACATGTTGACCCCCGAAAGCATAATGATCATATCAACCGAACCTTGATATACAACTCGTCCCACGTCCTTTTGCCACAGGATGCCAGTCCAACCCAAGGCGAGATTTGTGCCACCCTTGTTTAGTAGTCCGACTTATTTCACTCATCAATGGTGGATTACTAGACTAACCATTAGTCCAAATGTGATTATCCATTAATCACATAGCACGGCCATGCATTTTCTAATCCAGCCATCTCAAGGGGCCCAGAGGCAATCTCTCTCGTTATGTGAGAGGGGCAAATTCCATCTTGATCCACTCACATCCCAATCCATGTTTCGCAATGCACCCGAAAGTTACTTTTATAACTACCCAGTTACGGTGTAGCGTTTGGTAACCCCTAAGTGCACCACTACGCACAGTGAGAAACAATGGTGATCTCAGGTCAGAGGATTTAGCGGGTATATCACTCGAGAGCACTTGTTGGGCACATATTAGCATAGAAATTCCAGCAACATCTCAGAGTGAGTCAGATCCGACAGAATGTTCTCTAACATCTGTCCACATCATTGATTTGATATCCAATATCTATGATCCGCGAAACATGATCATCAATCAATCCATTGCTAGCCCTTGAATCTTTATTGTTCCAGATAAAGACTATAGGCTAGGGACCATTTAGAACACAACATTTAAACAAGAGTTTCACAAAGGAGTCACATACTCATTGATCCATTGTTTACAGCAGCATGTTCAAGGAACAAAGCGAATAACATTTATTCAAAGATAAAACATAACAAATTCTCATCCCACTACACTAGAGTCAACTCAGGTATCCAATACCCATTGCTTTCGTGTGTGCCTCACACTTGGATTGTGGGAGAGGCTTTGTTAACGGATCAGCTACGTTTAGATCCGTGTGCACTTTACATATCTTCACATCACCTCTATCAAGAATACTCTGATCAGGTGATATCACCTGAGTATATGTTTGGATTTTTGGTGTGGCCAAGGTTCCTTAGCTTGTGCAATGGCACCGATATTGTCACAATAAAGGTCCAATGGGCACAAAGCACTCAGAACAACACCCAACTCAGAAATAAACTTTCTGATCCAAACTGCCTCCTTTGCAGCTTCCGAAGCTACAATGTACTCGGCTTATGTCGTAGAATCAGCTATCGTATCTTGCTTCGAACTCTTCCAACTAACCACTTCTCCACTGAGGCAGAGTATGAATCCGGCTTGCGATCTACTGTCATCTTTGTCTATTTGGAAACCAGCGTCGGTGTAACCCTTTACAACGAGCTCTTCCTCACCTTCAAACTCTAGGAACGCATCCTTAGTGCTTCTCAAGTATTTAAGGATATTCTTTACAGTAATCCAGTGACCTTCACCCTGAACATCCTTGGTATCTGCTCATGACGCTCAGAGCAAAGGAGACATCAGGGCGTGTACATATCATGGCATACATGATGGATCCAATTGCGGAGGCATACTGGGATCTCACTCATCCTCTTTTGCTCATCAGTTGTCGATGGACACTGAGTCTTGCTCAAGATCGTGCCAGGTGACATGGGCAAGAAACCTTTCTTGGAATCATGCATGTTGAACTATTTCAACACCTTGTCAATATATGTACTTTGGCTTAATCCAATTAAGCGCTTAGATCTATCTCTATAGATCTTTATGCCCAAGATGTAAGCTGCTTCTCCTAAGTCCTTCATCGAGAAACTCTTTCTCAAGGAGTCCTTCACAGCTTCCAACATAGGAATGTCATTTCTAATCAACAATATGTCATCTACATATAAGACCAGAAAAACGAGTGCACTCCCACTAACCTTCTTGTGTACACAAGGTTCTTCTACATTTTTTATGAAACCAAACCCTTTGACCACTTCATCAACACGTAGATTCCAACTCCGAGATGCTTGCTTGAGTCCATAAATGGACCTCAAAAGCTTGCATACCTTCCCAACATTTTGTGGATAGACAAAACCTTCAGGCTGTGTCATGTACACATCCTCACTTAGGTTTCCATTAAGGAAAGCCGTTTTGACATCCATTTGCCACACCTCATAGTCATGATATGCGGCAATCGCTAGGAGGATCTGAATAGACTTTAGCATAGCTACGGGCGAAAATGTTTCATCATAATCAACACATTGAATCTGACGAAACCCTTTTGCCACAAGCTGTGCCTTATAGATGTGAACATTTCCATCATCATCTATCTTTTTCTTAAAAACCCATTTACACTCGATAGGTCGCACCTCATCAAGTGGCTCCACTAAGTTCCAAAGTTGATTGTTAGCCATGGATTTTAACTCAGGTCTCATGGCCTCCAGCCATTTCTCAGAGTCGGGTCCCATCCCACCTATGCGGGGCTAATGGTGTTTCAACAGAGTGCTCAACATTTGACTTATCCTGTTGGAAATCAGTTGGATCAAAACCATTCTCCAGTGTTTCTCAAACCCCTTCGAGTTGCACTGGTTCTGACTGGTTTCAGCTTTCAGGAAAACTCTTTCTCTAAAAAGACACCATTCCAGGCAACAAAACACTTTTGTTTCCTCCCCGTTATAGAAATAATATCCTTTGGTTTCCCAAGGATAGCCCACAAAGTAGCATTTGTCCGACTTAGGATGAAGCTTGTCAGATGTCAAACACTTGGCATAAGCTTCACAACCCCAAATCTTAAGGAAAGACAACTTGGGACTCTTCCCAGTCCATATCTCATATGATGTCTTTCCACAGACTTTGATGGAACTCGGTTCAGTGTAAATGCAGCAGTTTCTAAAGCATAACACCAAAAGGACAATGGAAGATCAGTTTGACTCATCATCGACCTAACCATGTCCAACAAGATTCTGTTCCTCCTCTCGGACACACTATTCCACTGTGGTGTTCTGAGCGGAGTCAGCTGTGGAACAATTCCACAACTCTTCAGATGATCATTAAACTCATGACTCAGATATTCTCCACCATGATCCAATCATAGGAATTTTATCGTCTTGCCCGAGTGATTCTGTACTTCATTCTGATACTGTTTGAACATTTCAAATGACTCGAACTTATGTCTCATCAAGTAGATATAGGCATCCCTACTTAAGTCATCAGTAAAAGTAATGAAATAATGAAAACCACCTTTGGCTATTGAGCTCATTGGACTGCTCATGAGCCCTGCGTTCAATAGCAGTAGCACCAACCGTAAGATCCTCAGGATAGGGCTGCTCAAGAACATATTCCTTTTTCTCTTGCTTGAGAACGATTCTCAAGTTTTGATACCAATTAGTAAAGTTGGTTCCAGACAACTTCTCTTTATCAAGAATAGATTGCAAATTAAAGCCAGAACTCGGGGCTGAATTAGCAGATATGATCTACTACAACAGGAACTAAACATGCAAAGATTCAGCACAATGTTTTATGTAGATCTTTCATTAAACGATTTCACAAAAGGTGCTCCCACTATATTTTTGCAATCGCATTCCCTTACACGACACATAGTGGACAAGACCCGCGTCTATCTAAGTCCTAGTGAGCTTTGGCATCATTGCTAGAGACTTAGCGAAACCGGTAGACAACCATTGTCAATCACATCCTATGTGACTCTTGTTTGTTGGGCCACATCCTATGTCAAAACATCCAACACCATGCCCAAGGCCCAAATCCGATTTGATGGCCTTGACAAGCAAACCAACTCCGTACGCGCGGATGCCCGACATCCACCCTATTTGATAAAGATAGTTGATGGCACCCTGCTTTGGCAGACCCACCAAACAACGATCGAAATCCTTATAGGTGTTGTAGTTGGAAGGACATCAAGAATTCTTGAATTTTTCAAAGGGAATCTACTCTGACACATCAAATGCAAGAAAGAATAGGCATGTGATAGCAAAACTATGAACCATAGATCCAATCTATGAAAACTCATCAGGTTGATCCAATCAAGCCGAGTGAAAGTTTCATCTATGTACATCGCATCGGCTCATCCAATGAACCAGTGCAAATAGCCTGTAACAAATCCAATCCGTTACCATCAATCCATCCAATGAATTGATGCATAGAGCCTATAATAGATCCAATCTGTTATCATGGAGCCGCAGTAGATCCAATCTACCACAGTAATAGATCCAATCTATTACATCGATCTATATCATAAAGCTACGTACGATCAGCTCTGATACCACTGTTGGGTTACGGGGTATGCTACCTTAGCGTGAAAACAATTTTATACTACCACGTAACACACTAGGAACACGTACAAGTAAGAGATCATAGGTCGTTACCACTAGGCGCGTGGTGCAGCAGAAGATGAGTCGATGCAATCAAGTGCCGAGTGAACGCAGTCGGGTGCCGAGTCAAGCGCGCTGAGTTGATGTGCAGAGAAGAGTCGATGCAGAGTCACCCAGCCGATCTCGATCAGGAACCACTCGGCTGGGATTGCAATGAGTCAGCTAATCAGCGTAGCAGTCATAGCAACGCCTCTACGGTATCCACACGTATGGGAAGGCAACGCCGAGTACTGGCGTGCTAGCACCACGAACTTGCCAGTGGATCTTGAGAGATTGGACTAGGGCACAGCTAGGGTTTCGCAGATGATTCTCGTGCACTCGATCAACCGGTCCTCGAGCCATGCCCTCTCATGCATATATATAGTCTCCACTAATGGACTTTTACCTTAAAGGCCCATTAGGATACTAATTGCTTGCGGATCAAGTATCCGAGTCCTAACAGAGCTCCAACTGCGTGTACCATACGCGAGCGTCCGAGTCACACTCAATGAGTTGGGTCCTGCACAGACTTAGCATCGGCTCAAACCAGAGCCAATACGACTCGAGTCGGTCCTGGAAATTGCTGCGCTGGCACATCTCCTTCAGTTCCAACCTTAGACTTGGTCAAGGATTGCAAAAATCTATAAGAAGCATTAGACACAATAGCAAATCAACTTCCTTCTAATCTTAGATGAGTTCTCCGGCCCGTAGCACATTTTGGCTTCTTTAGAGAGTACGTGGAAATAGCTACTGCTTGCCTTGAGGCTCGGGAAGCTCAAACTCCCATGAGAAAGAAAATTGTTGATAGGTGTGCTGCTCAAAAGGCTGAACTGGACAATGATGATGTTTTGGTGCAGCTTTCTTCAGAGGTCAAAGACTTGGAAACATCCAAGGACCAGATTGCTGCAGAAATAAAGCACCTTCAACTGAAGCTCTTGGAGATTAATGGAAACCTCAATGATAAGTCAGCCAAAATTGAAGAGGTTAAAGCCGACAAACACAAATTGACGGAAACTCTATCATCAAGCCTAACCGAGGGTTGCCTTCTAGCTGCTCAAGTGATACCCGGCACCGATGAATCTGATAGAGCAATACTCTCTTCTATTGATTCAGTCTGCACCAAGGCGATTGTTACCATTCAGCAGTACCTTCAGTCTTGAAAAACAGATGCTCTTTTGTACTTGCCCCCTGGGCATATTGATCTACAACTGATCGTGTGTTGCACTCCTGAATAGCGTACTGCTTTTAACTCCTGTGTGTATTGGTTGTCTTATTGTTTTTGTCTTTAGGCAATGTCACAGCATCGGCTATTGACACTCGCCTGATGGCAACGCATCAGGCTTGTTTTGCAATGAAAAGAAATTTTTTTATATACAGGGGTATCTAAAGTTGATAACAATATAAATATAATGCATCCCTTTCTGCCCCCCGAGCCGGATCCTTCAAATATTTAAGGATATCGGCTTTCTATTATCACACAACCTAAAAACATTTTATTTTTTTCGGTCGATCGCCCGGATCGGCCATGTAATCTTTATTATTTTTTGAACGATCTAAATCACCAGCCGATCATTTAGATCGGCCCTTACATCACAGTCAAGAGTTATACATCAATGCTGGCTGCCGGCACCGATACCAATCCATTTTCAGATCCTTCGACAAAATCCCAATCAAGTTGTTCTCTTCCAGTCAAGCATTCTATATCCTTTGTCCACCAGAATGAGATTCTGCCATGGTCACGTCGCTCGAAACATCAGCTGGAACAATCTCCACTTCATCACCATCCCATTGAATCAGGCATTGGTGCATGGTTGATGGTACACTACAGTTGGCATGAATCCAATCTTGGCCAAGCAAAGCCGAGTATGGTCCTTTAGTATCCACGACGAAGAAGGATGTGCTGACTGTCTTGTGCCCAACTGTTAATTCTACATTAAAAACACCCAAAGCTCCTGTAGAATCACCTTTGAAATCATTGAGTGCAATATTGGTCTTGTTGAGTTCAGCATCATGTCTGCCAAACTTTTTGAACACCGCATACGACATTAGATTGACCGTTGCTCCTGTGTCTACCATCATCTGGTTCATCGTTCGGCCATTAATGTAACCCTTAAGGTAAAACGGCCTCAAGTGACGATATTTTTTATCAGCCGGCTTTTCAAAGATGATAGCCGCCGGCCCCAAACTGAGTTGAGCTACCGATTCTTGGATAGTAGAAGGGTTACGAAATTCATTGGGCAAAAAGAATACCCTATTAACATCGGCTGATTCATCAACTGCCTCTTCTTCCAGCAGATCAGTCCTCTGCATCTTCCTCCATGGACTTGTCCAAACGCTCAGGTACTTGCTATTTTCTCTTCCACACCGCTGAGCGTTCGGGCAACACTGGTGGCAGTTTACGTCTATATGAAGGTATAGCAATAGGACATGAATTAACTTGCCTCAAAATCCGAAGATAATTAGCTTTGGCTTCCTCCAGACTCCACAAGCGTTGCACTCTGCGTTTCTGAGAATGTGAGATACCATCAGGACACCACCTAGGGTGATGACATTCTCCCACTTCTCGCACAACCCGTTACTCTTGTTTCCACTTCAACTCAGCTTGGCTTCTCCATGGATGGCTCAGCCTCTAGAAGACTGATACACGTTCCTTTGAGCGGTGAGTATCTGAGCATTTGGGGCAATCTTTAAGAGTAGGTAGCCGTTGTACACCCTGAGTCCAACAATACTAAAAGAATGGACAATCCCAGTGTCCTTTAGCTCCGCGATCCGTAGTACCGTCATGTTTCCCATCATGACAACACCTAGCATAGGACCGGTCCCCATCATAATCATGCCCCATGCGGTAATATTCTTCATTTTGCCGGCGTATAAGGCGATGTTGTTCCTCTTGTTCATAACAATAGCCGTGCGGACCGTAGCTTGATTAATTATGGCGCTCTCGTCGCCAAAACCGTTGTCCATGATCATCAGCCTCTTTCAGCTCTTGCTGTCGGTGCCGTTCATGATGATGAGAGTATATGCCGACCAGCACTCCTGACTCGGTTTGAGACCGATGGTTCCTAGCTATATCTTTTTCAGACAGATGTTCCTCCGGTTCAAAGTCCATCGACCGGTCACTGTTAGAATTAGCCTTGAGCTTGCCTTGGTCTCGCGCATGAGACGTGGCATGCACTATGTAGATGGACCAGTCTGATACGCTTGGTCAATCCTTGGTCAAGACACAGCCTCCTTCGATAGCACTCCTGATCTGCTTCAAAAACTCAAGAGATTCAGCTGATGCTAAAATCTTGATCTGCTTCTGTCTAGAGCCGATCAACTTATCTTGTTCACAAGTGTAGGGCGTCAAGTTGACCAAGTTGACATGTGGAAATGGATTACTATCCACCTTCATTGGACTCCTGGCATAGGTCAACTTCCCCTGCTCAGTCGCGCTCTAAATCTGCTGATGAAGTACCTTGTAATCGCTGGTGGTATGAGAATCGAGGGTATTGTGCCACTTTCAGTATTTGCATCCCTTGAATTCTTCAACTGGTATAATCTTGTGATCGGGCAACAGTTCCAAATATTTTTCCTTGAGCAACAAATCAAAAATTTGTTCTGTCTTGGTCACGTCAAAGTCATAACCAATAAGGGCTTTTGGTCGCTTGAGCCATTGGCAAGGCAATGCCTGTTTTGGCTTCGACCATTGTACAACTGCTACATCGGCTTCTTCATCAATCGATTCTTCCTCTTGCAAATAGTTGATGGCCCTTCCGTGGCCTATCTTGATAACGCTTCCGGATGCGTTCGCTCATATACAGCGACCTTGGATAATAAATGGCCGATAGAGTTAAAATCTGTCGGCCCGTATGCTTATTTAGTAGTTTGATGCAAGACATTGTATGCCATCTTAGCCAAATTCTTCTTAGATAGCTGGAGTGAGTAATACCTGTTCCTGGCTTCCCTGAAACGTTGAATGTATTGATTGATAGTTTTGCCAAGGCGTTTCTTGACAGCCATGAGATCTGTAAATGAAGCTTCCTTTGATCTTGAGAAGAACTATGCATGGAACAGTTCCTCTAACTGCTTCCATGTAGTAATGGACCCAGGAGCCAAAGAGGTGTACCAAACAAAAGCTGGCCCTGTCAGAGATAAAGAGAAGAGCCGAATTTTCATATGATCGTATGATGCTGCTATACCCAATTGAGCCGTGTATCGGGTGATGTGCTCCACAGTACTGGTGTTATCATTGCCACTGAATTTTGAGAACTCCGGTACTTTGAACTTGGGTGGAGGTGGCAACTGATCATAGAATTCAGGATATGGCTTGGAATAAGTAATTGCCCCCCTTACCGGTGTCATGCCATACCGATTTCTCATCAATTCATCTAGATCGACAGTGGGAGCCGATCCATTACCAGCAAAAAACCCGGCTTGATTACTAAGAACCGGCCTTGAACCGAATTGTGCTTGCCAATCAGAGAGCTCCTGGTCCTTGGTCTTATCTTTGCCACTACCCAAGTGGCCCATATGATGAACTGGCTTTGGCGATTGTGGACGAGGAGGCTCCTCTCCTTGTAACAACCTGTATCTAAGCTAGCATAAAAATCCTTCTAGTATGTATGCTGGTGGCTCATCATAGCACACCGGCTGATCCTTAGAATGGCTAGGAGCATGCATAACAAACTCTGCCTTGGTACCTTCTGGTGCATTGATTGGCGGCATATTGAGTGGTCGAGTGTAGAACTTGGTCTCTCCAAAGAAAGTGCTGAATTGTGGCCCAGGCTCCTCATACCCCCAGGCCAGGATACTCTTAATTACTCGAGCTACTAATCCTTCCATAGAATTCAGCAAAACATCATATTGACGGAGCATAGCATGGCTTATCATAACGTTCATCTCATCACGGAGAGCTCTGGTGCGCGCTTCTGAGGGAGTAGACAAATCCACGCCTTCTAGCAAATTCTCCGGATGTCCCACACATCTAATACCACCATTGCATGTCCAAGTAAAGTGATCAATCAATTCCTCAGATTTCCAATACAAGATCATAAACTGTTCGATCTTTCGGCGTTAGTTGATCAACTATGGGTGGTGCAATTTTGTCTTTCGGCCACGTGCTTGGATCATGTCTGGCCAAAAACTTGTTCTTTCTAGAAGTTTCTGGAGCCATTGCTTGATGAAGCTGACAAATGTGAGGGTCCCACCAGGCATGCCAAAACATGGAGTCACAAGGGGGAGCCGGGGATCATGCCGCTGCTGCGATCATCTCCCTGTGGGCGCGGCTCCGATCGGCTCCATGCCGGTGCCGATCAAGTTTGTTCTGTGTCATGGGTGTGCGGGCATGCCACCTGGCTTGACCTTGCAGCCAGGAATGTGGTGCAGATGTGACGGTCGTCCCTATTTATCTCTAAAAATCGCATACAACAGATTTAAACGTTAAGTTCTTGCCGGATCGCAAGGGATCGGCGCCACGACGGATCGTATTATTTGTGATGGCCAGGAAGAGCTGATGGTCGAATGTTCAGTGAGATAGTACAATAAACGGACATAAACAGAGAAGACACATCCAAAAGAGAAAACAAACCTATCTTAAAGCATGATATAACAGATCCATCTAACTAGATCGGCTTTTAACCAGGACCTCCAAAGAAGCCCATCCAGACAGATAGATACAAAATTAAGACATGTAAAGATAGGGTGCTTGAGCCACGTTGATCTACCGGTAGGTCGCGTGCACACGCTACAGCGTACGTGTCGTGGATTGTCACAAACAGTGAGGTAGCATAGGCACGAGCCGCATGGATATCGACTTCTAGGCGTGAAAGCATGTTCGTAGCAAAAGGAGCCGACAAACGTGCGAGATAAGAGACAGATCTCGCTCTAAGCAAAGCTTAACACGAGATTCGTCTTGATAACTAATGGATCACACGCCTAGCGAAGCTCGACACAGGATTGATCGAGATAACCAGCAAACCGTGCCATCTAAAACGCTTCAGTACACGGTTCACCATATGGCTCATGTCCTAATGCCCAAATGGATCGAAGAACCATTAGAGTAGCATAATGATTACCTTGAAAAACTCTAATTTGATTAGGGGTGGCAATGCGCTGACAGATGATGGAGACAACCCCGCCGTGAAGTAACGTGAATTGCCATCCCTTTTTTACGTAGAACATAGGTACATATTTATAGTCTGTAGACTTGGACATCAAGTCCAACTGTTTCTAGAACTAAAACTTCTATTTTAACTATACTAATTCTAACTTGACTTAGGAATAAAAGATACAGGTTGCCTCTTCTCTGGACGACCCACTTCAACTTGAGACAGCCGATCCGGCCCACATTTTTATCGGCTAATTTCTGGTGGCAACACCGTCGCATCTCGGGTGCTGTGTTCATGGGCAGGCGCATGCCTCCATTAGTGGCGCACTGCCCGAGATCGGCGCGTCTCTTCAACTGCCGCACGCGCCCATCAAGGACACGATCTCTAAAGATTTTGGCTACCACCACTGAGGGTATACTGTGAGAAGGGATAAATCTGCTCTCCGCCACTTTTCGATCTCTTTATCCTCCTCACCCTCAAGCCCTCTAGTGCCCTGCCTCTGTTCATCTTCATCCTCCGTCCAGTGGCTCCTTAGCAACCCAGCATCACCATGGCAAGGATCATCAGGGAGCGGCTCGAGTCCGCGCTCCTTTCGCCGAGAGCGACCATAAGCAAGATCCTAGTGCCCCTCAGGAAGTCTGCCGGGGAGAATGGCAAGATGGTGGTGGTGCGGTGGTGGGCTCAATGCCGCTGCAGATCCCATCCCAGGACGATTGTAAGTACATCCTCTTCCTCACAAATATGAAGGCAGGGGTGAACTTCCCATTGTGCCGCTTTGCCAAGTCAGTGCTGGACGAGTTCAAGATCCGGCTGGGGGATGTCACCCCCAACTCGGTGTTGATGATGGCCACCTTCGCCCGGCTATGCGAGGCTTTTCTTCGAGTATGGCCTAGCATGGAGCTATGGCACCACTTCTTCAAGCTGCGACTGTCCGGGGGCTCAGCCAATGTCTTTGGGTCCTTCTGGTTCCAAACGCAGCGTAGCCCTCGGATGGAGTACATTCACTCTGACTTCTCCGGCAAGTGGGAGAACTGGAGGGACTCCTAGTTCTACCCGAAGAACAAGGAGGACTAGCGGCTGTGGGTCCCGAGGTAGGTCACTCTGGCAGTAGGCTAGGAGTCGACGCCGACAATTGATGTGGTGGGGGCTCCGGTGTTGGAGCGCATCAAGGTGCAATGGGAGGTAGGGCTCCACACAACGGCGCTATTAGCGCACTTCACGGTGCAGCAAATTGTGCCGCTGCAGGAGCGCGAGCATGGAGTGTGGCGGTACACTTTCGATCCCAGTGATGGGATGCACATCTCCCCCACGGTGCTCGACCGGGACTCCGTTGGTGACATTGCAAGGGCGTGCACCTCAAAGGTGGGGGTGGACATCATGGAGCTCCCCGTCGGCGTGAAGCCAATTTGGGGCCTAAGCCGCTCTGAGGTGCCCGAGGGGCGGATGCCCCACACGAATGTGATGGGCCTGGTGCATCGCACGGGTGACTCTCTCTTCGTGATAGACCAAGCCCCTGTTGCTTTCCGGCAGCCGAAGCCTTCATCGCTTTGGATTGATGACGGCCCCAGCCACCCGATCCAGGGGTCTGAGGGGCCCCAGACCTCTGCCTCACGGTAGCGGCACCACGGGGTGAATCCTCTGAGTACAAACGACTGCACTCTGAGATCGTGGGGTTCGACGCTGAGGCCGCGACAAGCTCTGGCGGGAGGAATCCCTTCCGGTGCTCTTCCAAGAAGCTGACGATCAAGCACTTAAGGTTGTATATTGTTCTTCTTCCCTCTTTTTCCTTTGTCCTTGCTGTTGTTTCTCAGTGGTTGATTCTTGATTGCAGGGTGACGCGGTCGCCGCCTCCACCTTCAGGCAGCCTCGCCGCCATAGTGGCAGAGGGTGGCGATTCTGCTCCTCCCTTGCGGCCGTTGGAGATGGTCGCGATGAGTTCTCCCTAGGCTGAAGGCCTGGACATGCAAGCCTCGGTCCCCGCGACAACCCTGAGAGACGAAATCTGTGATGCCCACGGCATCTCGAAAATCTTAACACGTGATTAGATTAGCGGTAGTCAGAGAATTGGCTTAATAATGTTTAGAGAAGAGCAACAACTAGGTTAGTAAATCACGAAGTCAGAAATTTCCAGTGAGATATGCAAAACCCCTGAGTGCACTTATGACCTTAGTTCCAAATAAAATGTGTTTTGGACCAAACTCTCTATAACAAACTTGTAGACAATTCTAGGTAGATCAACTTTGTTATTGGGCGTGGTGACATGCATAAAGGTTTGCAAGATGTTTTAGCTTCTTTTCTATCTTCTAGTGAATTCTGTCCAAATAGACCTGAATGGAAAATTCAAATTTTGAGCAATTAAAAGTCTCTATCATGCAAAACATCATATAAGAAAGTTGTAGATAATTAAAAACCACACAACATTGGTATAATACTATTTCTCTGAAAATGAGCATAAAATAGACTTTAGGAATTTCTAAGTTTGTATTAAACTTTGGTCAAACTGGAGTCAGCAGGTTCAATTCAAATTTGATCATATTTAAACTTGGAATCTGATATTACTCCTTTTGACAAAGTTGTAGATCTGGGAGAGTAGAGAAATTTTTGTATTTTGGGTTTTCCCAAATTCGGCCTCTAGGGTGTCCAAAATTCTCAAATTCCAAAACCTGTATATAAAGTCAAAGCCAGTTTTCCAATTTCGGGGTTTTTTTCGAATTTCTTTGAGTCACTGACGAGCGGGACCCACCTGTCAGCCGCCCGCGCCAGCACATCCCGCCGATTCACTTGCTCCGTGCACCCGGTCCGTAGACCTCCCACCCTTCTCCTCACCCCGGTCCCACCTGTCAGTGGCTCTTGGTCCAACGGACTCGGTTTGCACCGCGTCGCCTTCTTCCTCCCTGCGCTGGCTCGCCCACGCGTCTGCCGCACCGTGACGTGCCGCGCCCTGCTCGCGAGCACGCCACGCCGCCGGCCACGCGCCGCCCGCTGCCCGCGCCGGCTAAAGGGTGTGGCCACGGCCTCCCCTCGCTCTCAGCTCTCACTCCGGTCACTGCCCATCCGCTCGCCCCTCCGCTCTCCCTCCCTCTCCTCTCTGCTCTCTCTCGCGTGGGGGAGCTTGGCCGCCATTGCCGGCCGAGTCCGAGCTCAAAGCTCACCGGGTCTCCTCTTCTGGACCCCCTCCACCCCATCCAACGCGCGCGCCACCATCGCCTCCATCCCCGCTGCGAACCCCAAGACCCTGGATCCCTTCCCCATCACCGGACCGAGGCCGCACCGCCGCTCACTGTCACTCCGTCGTGCCTCGGTTCACGACCCGTTCCACATCCACTCGTTCCTCCCCGCGCGACGCCATTAGGGGGAAACGAAGCCCCACGGCCGGGGACACCTCTCCGGACCCGCTCGGCCCCAAGTGCGTGCCCACAGCCGCCAGCGCAAGCCGCCATCCTCTCCCCTGCGCGTTCGGCCGGAGGAAGAAGAAAGGCAGGAAGAAGAAGGTCGATTTTCAAAAGCACCCCTGCGTTTCTGGTTATTTTCTTTCAAGTACGGCGCGCTATTCACTGAGTCATCAAATCCTTACGCGCTAGCCCCTGATGTAATAGATAATCACATTTAGGTCCCTGACTGTTATGATTTTCGATTTAATGTGTTTTATTAGGCTGAAAACTTTGGAAATTCATAATAAATCAAATAAAAATCAGAAAAATACAAACTTTGTTGCACTGTACTCCTACTAAATAGATCTACAGAATGGATATGATGGTTGAGTAGGAAAAGACCTTTTTGCCCCTGTTAATGTGCATGCATGAAAAACCTTAATAAATAGGAAATGTGGGTAAAATGAACTTCAAAAATTATGAAATTTGGGCAGAGATCTTATTAACATGTGTAGGCTCTGTCTAAATTTTGGTAGCCCTAGCATTGTCTGTTTAATTACTATTTTGCCCTTATCTTGTATTTAAGCATATATTAATTTAGAAAAAGATTGCTATGGAGAAAAAAATGCTCCAGGTGACTTTAAGGGCTTGATATGAGCTCTAGGTTATGAACATGACTCATTGCTAGAATAGGAGGTGGTGCATGTAAGGGTGTGACTCTGATTTGGAAATAGTAGAAATAATGCAATTTTATATAAATAATCAAAAATGTGAAACTAATATATCCAATAAAAACCCCCACACTTACCATGTTAGCTTTATGATCGACAACTTAACTCCTGTATGTGTTCTCGTGAGATTGCACATACTCGATTGCTTCGGGTCCATCAAAGTAGTACTAATGCTAGTGCCAGTCGGGAGGTTTTGGTTGAGCTAGTAATCCATTACCTGCGTAACTAGAGGTTTGCCTTATATTTTGCTTAACCAGTTAAACGCTTGATGATCGTGCATCTCATTCACTGTGTCATGCATAGCATTCATATAGCAACGCTTATTGCAGATACGTGATTGACAAACAAGTACGGGAGCTACTTTAAGCAATGGTGTTCCAGAAGATCAAGTAAGCCCCAGACACGACCTGGAGAGCCCATCAGTCGTGTTTGGAAGGAGGAGTTGTCCAAGTGATCAAGGGGTTGCCTGGGGCAAAGCCTCACAACCCGGCAAACTAACCCAGTTTAGTTTGTTAGTTGGATAAGAATAAGCAAAGGTAGGCAGGACCATACTCAACCCAGCAAACAAATTATACTTGTTGATTACGCATATGCATTAGGAGTTGCTTGGAAACAATTGCATTAGACTCCCTGGCCGCCCTGGCCCTAGCACCTATATATAGAGTTCGTAGGACGAGTTGCCTAGGCTCTGCTATGTGCGAGTAGACACGAGTGAAAGGAGTCACTCGTCACGTAAGTGACTTCAAAGGTTACAAAACTTTTACTATTGAGAAAGTAATACTATGCTCATGATTTAAATGGAGACCGGGCGGAGAATAATTTTATTATGTGGTGTGCGTTTGGCTCCGCCTGAGTCGTTTAAGGCCCGTCCGCTGTTCGTCTGCTGATCGGCATAACATTGCTAAAGTGCTTATCCGGGGAATGGGACCGGAAAAGTCTTTCCTGGGCTCGTCCGAAGCACAGAGACACGTTCCTACCCGCTGGTTGAGAGGAAGGTGGCCCGGGGGAGCTTGGTACTCATGACGGGGAGACCGAGATGTCGGCAGGCTCGTCATGGGGGCACAACCCGGGGGCTAGGCGGGAGTGAATCGAACTTGGGACGAGGCAGGTTAAGATTGGGGCTATATGTGGGAACGCGATGGCTAGTAAGCATATACCCCTGGCATGATAGTTATTCCCGGGAATTAAAAATCGATTCGAATCGCTGATGCCCACCAGGTGTGGGAATGCCAATATCACTGTCGGGCAACGTAGTAACTACTTGAATATATTATGTCCGTTACTCATGTTTTCAAATACAACATGTTTGTATTGTATTGCTTACATTTCTACAAGTTGTTATGGAGTTATATGCAAAAGATGAATCTTGATATTTTATATTGATATACCACTGTTTAAAATCAATGGCTAAGGATCCAAAGGTTAGTAAGCAAGCTTTGCGTCAGCCGTAAGCCAATCCATTAAGTCCTACTGAGTAATTAGTACTCAGGGTTTGCCCCCACCTTTTGAGAACAGGTACCGACGACATCTGGACATCTGCTTGGAGGAGGGTAGTATCGGTGGGCTCGGTGCTGCTCGTCTCGATCAACGTTGCATGAAGACTAGTAAAGTATTTTCTTTCGCTGTGAGACGTTTTCAAATTCGCTTCCGCTGTGTGATTCAAACTCGACTTTCGTATGGTAATATGTTAAAACTTATATTATTATTTCGAATCGGTTTGTAAAACAAGCTTATATATGCTATATTCAACTGCCTGAGATGATGTACCTGTTGTGGCTCCATTGAGGGCTGGATGTGTATGATGTCGGTTCCTCTGGGAAAAGGTAATATCGGGGGTCGAATGACTCTCGACGGACGACCGGGTTTAGTTCGGTCTAATCACACTGCGAGCCAGAGGTGGCAGGTGTGCTTAGCCTGGATTAAATCGGCGGTTCCGCCACAGCTGGTATCAGAGCCGATCATACACAGACAACAGACATATCATCCAGTTTTGATTTGCAAACCTATTTTCGAAAACCCTTTTCGAAGTATTTGAAAAAAAATGAGAATATCGATATGCCCATATTAAGGATGTT
The DNA here is from genome assembly GCA_030272315.1 of Paspalum vaginatum. Classification (NCBI taxonomy): domain Eukaryota; kingdom Viridiplantae; phylum Streptophyta; class Magnoliopsida; order Poales; family Poaceae; genus Paspalum; species Paspalum vaginatum. The sequence continues at coordinate 40,334,919 of CM059017.1, read as the reverse complement.
AGTAAAATACCAGGTGACATCGCTAACATTCTGACCTAGATAGAATTCATATGCATATTCGGTGCTTTGGGAAGCAACATTTCGGCCATAGCTATCCCCAGTACTGGCGGAGCGCTATTGGGATTTGCGAACTGTTGCGAACCCTGCATTCATGCTGATAGGGCAGAACTCTTTAAGGGGGGTGGTCACGCCATTGGAGTGTTTCGTGACCACTTTTCCTTCAACCAAAATTATAACTAGATCTTGTTGGCCACCGTTTCTCTCCCCAGCAATTCCCCAGTACTGTAGGAAGACTGGGTGTGTTGGGAGAAATGGCGCCACTACGTCGTCCACCAGACGTAGCTTAAAGAAATTCGTGGATACCACTTCTAGGGTTAGAGTGGTAATGATTGGTCATGGTAATGATGATGATATGAGCATGCATTTTTCTGCAGGTACACTAACCACGTGCGAAATTAAGAACGAGTAGAAAACGACTAGTTGCATTAGAGAGTGCCGTGCATACATGTCACCGGATACTCGCTAGATATATAATTATACATAGGGTGTGTGATGTGAGACCGAATAGGGCGAATCATGCATCATGACATCATGTCTTATTTCATGCATTGTTTTTGTTACTTAAGAGTGACTAGGAGCATATTGCGTTGAGTGTGTGTTACTATTGTATTGATACGTAGCTCAAAGTACAAGTAGAACTAGCAAAAACTAAGCAAGCGACTCGACTAGTACACTTGGGTTGTCGCAATTTTTCTATACCTAATTCATTCTAAATATGAAACGTCTAATAAATGCAGGTCAAATACAATAAATTTGTCGATCGGTCCAAAAATCAAACCCGTCTCGAAGTTACCGATGCCACACGTGTTAGAAACATACCATAGCCTTGTGCCATTGTTTTGCGAAAAATCACTTATCGGCATATTTTCTAAACACGTAAACGCGGAAAACACTATGCTCACACCAAGTTTTCAAAACCCTTGAACTTACGGAAGCCTTGTTTTTCCTGCCACAGATGTCGCAGCCTTTTGACTTATGTCCTGATCACCCTGAGCCCACGAAGGCTAAAACAACAGCCCCTGCAAGTCTCAAGAAGAAGAGAAAAATAGGAGAATCTTCTACTAATACGGCTTCAGTTCAACATCTGCGACCTGGTCTGGTTTTATTGAAGGGATTCGTCAAACCTGAAGATCAAGTCGAGATAGTTCGTACGTGTCGACAACTAGGTATTGGTCCAGGAGGATTCTATAGGCCTAGTTTCAAAAACGGAACCAAGATGAAGTTATGGATGATGTGTCTAGGGAAAAATTGGGATCCGCCTACAGGTTTCTATGGGCCAACACGTCCATGCGATGGTGCCCAAGTCCCTGCGATACCAGAAGTTTTCAAGACAACTGCTCAAACTGCAAATTCAACTGCAAGCGAATTTCCTCAGATCAATCCTGACATATGCATCATTAACTACTACAACAACGTCGGGAAGCTCGGACTCCATCAAGATAAGGATGAATCAGGAAGAAGCATCAACCAAGGTCTACCTATCATCTCAATCTCCCTAGGCGACACGGCAGAATTTCTGTTCAGCGATACTCGAGACAAGGATAGAGCGACCAAGGTCAACCTCGAATCTGGCGATGTTCTTATACTCGGTGGAAGATCAAGACTGCTATTCCATGGCATCTCCCATGTGAAGCCTAACACTGCACCGACATGGCTAAAGGAAGAAACTAGTCTTCGTCCAGGACGCATCAATCTCACGTTTAGGCAGTATTAACTGGGTACCAATTAGTATGATAAAATTTGGGACAAACTTTTGTATTAGAATGTTCCAACATTCGTGGATCAGAAAGACCTCGGGTGTCCGGCTCTATAGAGTCAACTTGTATCTCGTTCCTATAGTTAGATGTACTCCTAGTCTTGTAGTGATAACACATGGAGCTTTGGTAACTTTTTCTTTAAAACCCTCGTCGTTCATGCGCTTCGAACCTTTGTGATCGAAGAAATCCTAGCCTAAATGCACTATATTCCACTATTCGTTAGTTACTTGCTCCAAACTTTGTAAATCAAGGAACTTCTTTTACAATGGGATTCAAGCACCCTAAGCTCTTATATCCCTTCGGACTTCCTCTTTATTTACCAAAACCTTATAGTAATTATGACTCTGTGAGTGGAATGATTGAGCCACTCTTGTTGTGATGTCTCCCTAGGCAGTCTTGGATGCCTCGACGGGACCTAGAGTCCTGTGTGTACGGCCGTCACATGGTTGTGCTACTAGGTTCGCGCTGGCATTAGGACATGCGAAAGCATGACATCGCTTCAATCGTGGAACATTCATAAGCGGAGTTTATCATTTGATTGACCTCGAATCTTGCTACTCTTGATTTGTGGGGATGCTTGATTTCATTTCCACTGTCCTGTATATATCATTCCATTGCCTTGTTTCACCCTGCTTTCTTGACCAATGGGGATGATCCGTCTCAACCCTATGACTTGCTCGTATTAATTCATATCCATGTTTGACCTTGCCTCCGAAGGTTGGTGGGAACAGTCAATTTCGTTCTCACTAACTCCGTCGATATTTCTATCCATTCGTTGAACCTTAATTCCCGAGGGTGTACTTTACGAACATCCTCCACACTAGCTTTTGTCCTCGGCCAGTGCTCTTATCTTATCATCATTTCTCTATGAGTGGTTTTCTTCCTCTTAGAAGAGAGCTTACTAGCATTTTGTTTCGCTAGTAAGAACATGTCAGCTACTGCCATTTTCTTGATCAATCATGACCAACGCTAAGAAATCGTACAAATCATCACCTTGTTTAGGCGAATGCGGCCTACCTTCTCCCTCTTGTGCCTTTCTTGTCCTAATGAGTAGAATGTGCTACGTTTCACCACATCTTACTCTTTGAAAACCTGCTAACTTGGAGTTGTATATGTGGACACAGTCCCTGTCAAATAAAATGAACATGTCTCTCAAAAACGCATCCGATGATACTTCCTTCAATCAAAAGACTCTGCCTTATTCAATTTCCGACTGTGTACACTGTGCTTTCCTTATTTGGATAAATCAGATACTTACCGTGTTTCAAATATTGGTATCACAATCAGAAAATAACTCTATTCCTTTGCTTCAATCACAGTCACTTGCTCACTGACCACATTCTCTTCATGGTTTGTTCATTCGCTCTCTTATATGGCACGACTCGTCGAGTATCTTAGAGAGACCACCTTAGCCTAATAGATAACGCTCTGTGACTACTTGTGTTACAGAGGCACTAACCATTCACAAGCTAGTTGACAAAGCCAACAAGTGAAAATTTAGGATGTTATCATGTGCATTCGTAAAGGCACGAACCATGATGCCATACTCCTTACCATACGCGATAGGTAACACACCCGTACCTCACACAAATCTCGGGACGAGATTTCTTTAAGGGGGGTGGGTTGTGATGCCCACGGCATCTCGAAAATCTTAACACGTGATTAGATTAGCGGTAGTCAGAGAATTGGCTTAATAATGTTTAGAGAAGAGCAACAACTAGGTTAGTAAATCACGAAGTCAGAAATTTCCAGTGAGATATGCAAAACCCCTGAGTGCACTTATGACCTTAGTTCCAAATAAAATGTGTTTTGGACCAAACTCTCTATAACAAACTTGTAGACAATTCTAGGTAGATCAACTTTGTTATAGGGCGTGGTGACATGCATAAAGGTTTGCAAGATGTTTTAGCTTCTTTTCTATCTTCTAGTGAATTCTGTCCAAATAGACCTGAATGGAAAATTCAAATTTTGAGCAATTAAAAGTCTCTATCATGCAAAACATCATATAAGAAAGTTGTAGATAATTAAAAACCACACAACATTGGTATAATACTATTTCTCTGAAAATGAGCATAAAATAGACTTTAGGAATTTCTAAGTTTGTATTAAACTTTGGTCAAACTGGAGTCAGCAGGTTCAATTCAAATTTGATCATATTTAAACTTGGAATCTGATATTACTCCTTTTGACAAAGTTGTAGATCTGGGAGAGTAGAGAAATTTTTGTATTTTGGGTTTTCCCAAATTCGGCCTCTAGGGTGTCCAAAATTCTCAAATTCCAAAACCTGTATATAAAGTCAAAGCCAGTTTTCCAATTTCGGGGTTTTTTCGAATTTCTTTGAGTCACTGACGAGCGGGACCCACCTGTCAGCCGCCCGCGCCAGCACATCCCGCCGATTCACTTGCTCCGTGCACCCGGTCCGTAGACCTCCCACCCTTCTCCTCACCCCGGTCCCACCTGTCAGTGGCTCTTGGTCCAACGGACTCGGTTTGCACCGCGTCGCCTTCTTCCTCCCTGCGCTGGCTCGCCCACGCGTCTGCCGCACCGTGACGTGCCGCGCCCTGCTCGCGAGCACGCCACGCCGCCGGCCACGCGCCGCCCGCTGCCCGCGCCGGCTAAAGGGTGTGGCCACGGCCTCCCCTCGCTCTCAGCTCTCACTCCGGTCACTGCCCATCCGCTCGCCCCTCCGCTCTCCCTCCCTCTCCTCTCTGCTCTCTCTCGCGTGGGGGAGCTTGGCCGCCATTGCCGGCCGAGTCCGAGCTCAAAGCTCACCGGGTCTCCTCTTCTGGACCCCCTCCACCCCATCCAACGCGCGCGCCACCATCGCCTCCATCCCCGCTGCGAACCCCAAGACCCTGGATCCCTTCCCCATCACCGGACCGAGGCCGCACCGCCGCTCACTGTCACTCCGTCGTGCCTCGGTTCACGACCCGTTCCACATCCACTCGTTCCTCCCCGCGCGACGCCATTAGGGGGAAACGAAGCCCCACGGCCGGGGACACCTCTCCGGACCCGCTCGGCCCCAAGTGCGTGCCCACAGCCGCCAGCGCAAGCCGCCATCCTCTCCCCTGCGCGTTCGGCCGGAGGAAGAAGAAAGGCAGGAAGAAGAAGGTCGATTTTCAAAAGCACCCCTGCGTTTCTGGTTATTTTCTTTCAAGTACGGCGCGCTATTCACTGAGTCATCAAATCCTTACGCGCTAGCCCCTGATGTAATAGATAATCACATTTAGGTCCCTGACTGTTATGATTTTCGATTTAATGTGTTTTATTAGGCTGAAAACTTTGGAAATTCATAATAAATCAAATAAAAATCAGAAAAATACAAACTTTGTTGCACTGTACTCCTACTAAATAGATCTACAGAATGGATATGATGGTTGAGTAGGAAAAGACCTTTTTGCCCCTGTTAATGTGCATGCATGAAAAACCTTAATAAATAGGAAATGTGGGTAAAATGAACTTCAAAAATTATGAAATTTGGGCAGAGATCTTATTAACATGTGTAGGCTCTGTCTAAATTTTGGTAGCCCTAGCATTGTCTGTTTAATTACTATTTTGCCCTTATCTTGTATTTAAGCATATATTAATTTAGAAAAAGATTGCTATGGAGAAAAAAATGCTCCAGGTGACTTTAAGGGCTTGATATGAGCTCTAGGTTATGAACATGACTCATTGCTAGAATAGGAGGTGGTGCATGTAAGGGTGTGACTCTGATTTGGAAATAGTAGAAATAATGCAATTTTATATAAATAATCAAAAATGTGAAACTAATATATCCAATAAAAACCCCCACACTTACCATGTTAGCTTTATGATCGACAACTTAACTCCTGTATGTGTTCTCGTGAGATTGCACATACTCGATTGCTTCGGGTCCATCAAAGTAGTACTAATGCTAGTGCCAGTCGGGAGGTTTTGGTTGAGCTAGTAATCCATTACCTGCGTAACTAGAGGTTTGCCTTATATTTTGCTTAACCAGTTAAACGCTTGATGATCGTGCATCTCATTCACTGTGTCATGCATAGCATTCATATAGCAACGCTTATTGCAGATACGTGATTGACAAACAAGTACGGGAGCTACTTTAAGCAATGGTGTTCCAGAAGATCAAGTAAGCCCCAGACACGACCTGGAGAGCCCATCAGTCGTGTTTGGAAGGAGGAGTTGTCCAAGTGATCAAGGGGTTGCCTGGGGCAAAGCCTCACAACCCGGCAAACTAACCCAGTTTAGTTTGTTAGTTGGATAAGAATAAGCAAAGGTAGGCAGGACCATACTCAACCCAGCAAACAAATTATACTTGTTGATTACGCATATGCATTAGGAGTTGCTTGGAAACAATTGCATTAGACTCCCTGGCCGCCCTGGCCCTAGCACCTATATATAGAGTTCGTAGGACGAGTTGCCTAGGCTCTGCTATGTGCGAGTAGACACGAGTGAAAGGAGTCACTCGTCACGTAAGTGACTTCAAAGGTTACAAAACTTTTACTATTGAGAAAGTAATACTATGCTCATGATTTAAATGGAGACCGGGCGGAGAATAATTTTATTATGTGGTGTGCGTTTGGCTCCGCCTGAGTCGTTTAAGGCCCGTCCGCTGTTCGTCTGCTGATCGGCATAACATTGCTAAAGTGCTTATCCGGGGAATGGGACCGGAAAAGTCTTTCCTGGGCTCGTCCGAAGCACAGAGACACGTTCCTACCCGCTGGTTGAGAGGAAGGTGGCCCGGGGGAGCTTGGTACTCATGACGGGGAGACCGAGATGTCGGCAGGCTCGTCATGGGGGCACAACCCGGGGGCTAGGCGGGAGTGAATCGAACTTGGGACGAGGCAGGTTAAGATTGGGGCTATATGTGGGAACGCGATGGCTAGTAAGCATATACCCCTGGCATGATAGTTATTCCCGGGAATTAAAAATCGATTCGAATCGCTGATGCCCACCAGGTGTGGGAATGCCAATATCACTGTCGGGCAACGTAGTAACTACTTGAATATATTATGTCCGTTACTCATGTTTTCAAATACAACATGTTTGTATTGTATTGCTTACATTTCTACAAGTTGTTATGGAGTTATATGCAAAAGATGAATCTTGATATTTTATATTGATATACCACTGTTTAAAATCAATGGCTAAGGATCCAAAGGTTAGTAAGCAAGCTTTGCGTCAGCCGTAAGCCAATCCATTAAGTCCTACTGAGTAATTAGTACTCAGGGTTTGCCCCCACCTTTTGAGAACAGGTACCGACGACATCTGGACATCTGCTTGGAGGAGGGTAGTATCGGTGGGCTCGGTGCTGCTCGTCTCGATCAACGTTGCATGAAGACTAGTAAAGTATTTTCTTTCGCTGTGAGACGTTTTCAAATTCGCTTCCGCTGTGTGATTCAAACTCGACTTTCGTATGGTAATATGTTAAAACTTATATTATTATTTCGAATCGGTTTGTAAAACAAGCTTATATATGCTATATTCAACTGCCTGAGATGATGTACCTGTTGTGGCTCCATTGAGGGCTGGATGTGTATGATGTCGGTTCCTCTGGGAAAAGGTAATATCGGGGGTCGAATGACTCTCGACGGACGACCGGGTTTAGTTCGGTCTAATCACACTGCGAGCCAGAGGTGGCAGGTGTGCTTAGCCTGGATTAAATCGGCGGTTCCGCCACAAAATCGATACCGACCCTAAGGGGAGGGTGTATATCCCTAACCCTAGGGTTAGACCAGCTGACGACGTGGAAGGGGAGAGTGCGGAGATGGCCGAAATGGTTATCCCCTACAGCGCTTGAGCTGATAACCATCACGGACTCACCCTCGGGGGATATCTCTCGGGGTTCCCCGGTAGCGCATGCCGCAGAGGCAGCTGATGAAGCCCCAAAGGACGCACATGAGGGGCAAGACCCTGGGGATGACCCCCAGGCCAAGGAGCCAGAAGGGCTGGCCCCTGACTAGCCCGGCCCCGGGACCATGGAGGCGCCTAGGGATAACGCCGAGGACAAGGAGCCAGAAGGGCTAGCCCCTGACGAGCCCTGCCCCGAGACCAAGAAGGCGCCCGACGCGGGCTCGGACATCTTCCCGGTAGGTGCCGGTGAGACGGATGCTCAGAGCACTAAAGCAGGCATTGACGCAAGCGCCTAGGACATTTTGTTGACGGTCATAATCTCACGATATTAACTGTCAATTATCCACCAAATGAAGCAAAACATGTGAAATAATTAGACTAAGCCTTTCTACTAATGAGTTCCACAATCTGTGTACGAATATTTGGTTGCAGGTATGAAAATACATGTTAAACGGATGAAAAAAGGCCAAAGGTCAAAGATATGCAATGGTGGTGAAAAGGCCATCGTCGGCCGAGCTCCCAGACACGGTCGCTCGACCTCTGGGACGGTCGACTGACCCTAGGCTCGGTTGCGCAACTGCCTGTCCGGCTTGGCCGATCCTCTGAAGGTCGCACGACCCTAGGGCTCGGTCACCCGAGCTACTGTCCGTCTCGCACGACCATTTGTCTGGTTACCCAACACAACTGATTGTCTGTCCGGCTCACGCGACCGTCCATCCAGTCGCCCGACCAACTGCTTGGTCACCCGACACAGCCGACCGTCTGTCTAGCTCGCCTGACCGTATATCCGGGTCACCCTACCCTCTGGTTCACCCGCCCGACGCCCTGCACAGTCGCCTGACAGTATGGCTAGGTTGCCCAACCTTGGTGCTTGGTCGCCCGACCACATCTTTGACCCTACATGCAAGGAAACACACTGGCAAGTGAATCCAACCATTGAACCATGCATCCAAGGGAGGAAAGAACGCAGGACCAAGGACTAGTGACGTCAACGATCTAAGGGAAAAGCCATGCAACCAATCAATGGAGGACACATGGCCGTCCGACCACATTCCTTGGCTGCCCAGCCACTCCTCTAGAGGTGGTTTGCATGAACACCAACCGATGTACCAACCAACCGACTTGGGGAAGCAATGTCAAGCGTCAGATCAACTAAGTCGGTGAAATCAATGGTCGCCCGACCATTGGAGTTCTGCATAGTGGCCGCTCGGACCCCTTGATGGTCGCCCAACCCTACACGTGGCTGGTTGGCCACCGACCTTAGCCCCTAACCAACCTAGCACCTCTATAAATACCCCCTCTCTCGACTGGACTATAAATAGACCCCGGGAGCTCACTTGGAAATATGTGGAGTTGAGTTCAAGATCTATCTTAGAGTGCTATACTATTCCTTTAGTAGTTAGGAAAGTCCTAGGAGTTAGAATCGAGTCGAGCTTTGCCTCAGAGTCTCCGAAGTTATCTTCGAGTCTGTGGTAAAAGCCTTGTATCTTTGAATTCAGATTATCTTCAATATAATTTTAGTTATATTTTACTCTAAGTTCTATCTTCTGCGAGTGTGGTGTACCTTTCTTTGCACTCTTGCTAGGCTTAGGTTGTGTCTAACTTTGTTATTCAATTCTTGTTATTCTTGCTGGTGCTATAACTCAATTCTAGACTTAGGCGCTAGGCTCTGGCTAGACCCTCTCCTTTGATCCAAGACGGTCTATCGTTGTTTAAGCTTCGCTTGAACACATTTATAGCGTGCCATCCTCTCCACACAGATTTGCTTGGTAGCCCCACTCGGTAACAGCGTGTGGTGTGCCTGTGTATCCCAGGCCCATCATTTGGGAGGCCCGTAAGCGTTAGCTAGACTCTCCTTTGGGACCTACTATCTACCCTCTGGGCCCTGGTACCCTCGAGACTCTAGAATTTCGCTCGACGTAAGACCCTGACTTGTTTAATTGAGTTTCTTAGTCACAGATAGCCTTTGCAGCCGATTAGAAATAGAGTTTGGTGACTTTATCTCGCTCGTTGTCCTCCTAGGCAACTTTACCTTTCTACAGATAGCTTTGATAGACTTATTTCTCCACCATACACCTATCTTTGTCATGTTTACCCTGGTTTAACTACTAGTTGGTATAATTTATCAAAGTGTACAATTCATTCAATTCGAGTATATTCAATTACACTCTCTCGCCTGCCGCTTCCCTGTGAAAATTTACGATACTCAGAATACTCTGAGTGAAAGGCTATAGCGGTCTCCGTGCGCTTGCGGAGTAAAATCTGTTAAGGCTAAGAGACACCAACACATTGCCGCCTAAGCACTGGGGCACGAGGAGGAGCTGGAGGTCGACGTTCCATGGGAAAGCGCTGAACTTCTACACCATGGCCTTTCCTGGCTAAAGGGGGGTTTCTGCCAAGCCTGCCAAATACTATGGGCCTTGGAGGACCGCATCAGCTCTGAATGGTGGAGATTCAAGGACGAGCTCTTGGAGGCTCGAGATGTCGTGTCGGGGGACACAGCAGAGGAGCGGGACGCCATGATGGAGGCGGCTGCGGAGGCCAATAGGCTACACGACGCCGCACTGGAGACTGCGGAGAGGGCCGAGGATCAGCGAGATGCTATCGCGTCACGCTTTCTGACTGTCACCGTGTCTTGGGACTCGGCGCTGGCCCAACTCTAGTGGACCACCGTAAAGCGCAATGACACGTGAGCCTTGGTCAGCAAAATCGAGGTGGAGAGGGACACGACTCTTTTGAGGCCGCTTCCACACGACGAGAGCGAAAGTCCGTCTGGGCCATCGTGACGATGGAGTAGGACGCCACCCAGAAGGAGGCCCGGGAGGCCATCCAAGAGAAGGATGCCGCGCTAGCCGTGGTTAACAACATGGTGGTTGAGCGCGACGCCGCCCGGGAGGAGGCTCGGGAGGCAGCACAGGAGAGGGATGCCGCCCAAGAGGAGGCTCAGCAGGTGGCATAAGAGAGGGATGCCGTGGTGGCAAGGACCTTTAGCTCCTTGAAAAGGCAGGAGGACTTGGAGCTATGGCAGCTATCCCTAGAGGCAGACCTGGTTGCCCACGAGTCGAGGGTTACCCAGTTCGAGGCTGATGGGACCAGGTTGGTGGAGCATCTTCAAGCATTCGTGAACCGGGAAGAGGCGCTACGGACCGCCACAACGAAGTTGGACGACCGGGAACAGAAGCACCTTGAGTGGAGCCGCAAACTCTAGGCTGCGGCCTCCATGCTCGAGACCAAGCAGTAGGAGTATCTTAGCACAAAGGCTACACTAAAGAGCCTGCGAGTAGAGCTGTCTGAGCATGAGGCCGCGATCGGCACTTGGGAGGAGGCCACACTGAAGGCAATAGAAGAGCGGAACGCGCTCTCTGAAATCGCCGCCAAGGTGAGCTAGTTCGAGAGAGCGCTTGAGCAGACACAGTCCATTCACACGGACCACCTGACAGTGTGCTCCAAGGCCTGCTGGAGCAGATGGCGGGCATACTATAAAATGTGTGACGCGATCTGCTCCATGGGGTTCCACGACCATCCCAGCTAGGGGCAGCAGCTCGTAACTCCCTCGGAGGCCTGTCGGCAGCCTTTTCAGGCCTTGCCCAAGCCATAGCTGGTGCGAAGGCCTTGGTCGAGGAAGTGGTGGATGCCGAGGGTAGAGAGGTCAGCCTTCAGTGCGCGCTCGATGCACTTGTGCTGGTGAAGAGCTGGGAGCCAAGACTCGACATCCAAAAGCTCGTGCAAGAGGGCCGTGATGAGGATTGCATGGCCGAGGTAGAGAAGGAGTGCAGGCATGCCGCAGAGCAGATCGCCGTTGTCTGCCTCAGCACTCGCGTACCAGCCGAATCCGATGAGTCCTTCTGCTGAAATAACTCGCTTTTGTTGACCTTCTCAGATGTAATCTTTCCTGAACGCTGAAATAGCTCGTTTTTGTTGACCTTCTCAGATGTAATCTTTTCTGAACGTTTGTTACTTGTAAAATGTCATTGGGTGATTCTGCATACTTGTGCTTTGGGGTCTAATCTTGTTACAGTCGTTACTCGAGCATGTTGGATTGATCTCGGGTCCGATAGGGAGACGTCCCAACTGGGCCCAGATCCAGAACTAAGGCCTTGATCGGAGACCCAAAACCCCTTGAGGTTGTGGCCCCCTTCCACCCCGCACCGCTATAAAAGATGAGCCACGAGTGGCAAGCGAACTAACGTTCGCTGCCTCTACTCGCGACACACAACAGAGGGACCCGATCTCCCAGGTGCGGGCAGTGGAGGGAAGGACCGCAGTCGCCGGCGCCTCCCCTGTGCGCCGTCCTCATCCATGGAACCCCCGTTGCCTACGCGCACCGGTCAAGCACTCCAAGACCTAAGGTACGGTTTCTCTCTCGTTCCCACTCTCTTCTTTTCCTGGATCACGAGATCGATGTGATCTACACAAACTTTACTCTAGAACCCTAGTGGTATGGATTTCGGGCACTAGATCCGCGACACTGATTCTAACAATTGGTATCAGAGCTCAGGTTGCCCGACCCTAACCCTAGCGAGGGACTGAACCTCGGTTTCGTCGTGAAAAGAGAAGAAATGAAAAGAAATGCACTAGATTCCGATGAATCTCGAGCTCTCAGGCTCAGATCCGTGCCGAAATTGAAGAAAGAACAAGAAAAGGGAAAGGATTCCAAACCCTAACCCTAGATTATCCCCAACCTGCGAGAACAAGAAGAGCCTAGAGCGCTTACTGAGCTCTCGTCGGTGTCGATGGTGGCAAGAACAGAGGCGTTGCTCACGCCGTTAGATCGCGCACTGGCCAAGAAGCACCGCTACTAGGCCACTCGACGGTGGCGCGCTCACCCGCAGGTGGACGCGCGCGCCGGCGAGAGGCCCGGCGAGCGGCGCCGCCACTGCCGTCTTTGCCTCTCTCGCCGTAGCCGCTGGGCAGGGGGAGCGGAGCGGTGGAGGCGGGGTACAGCATGCGGCGTTGGGGAGAAGAAAGAAGAGAGGCGGCGGGCGCTGGCAGGGCCGCACGCCGGCAAAGGCCATGTCGGCAGTGCCGGCGCCGCCTCGCTCGCGCCGCCAGAGGCAGAAGGGCGGCGGCGAGGGGCCGCCCCGAAGTTGTCGGCCGCGCCACCGCCGGTCCTCGGCCGCGCTGCATCGCCGGCTGCGCCTCGCGCGCGAGCGCCATCGGCGGAGGCAGAGAGAGGAGAAGCGGCGGCCGGGGGGAGAGAAAGAGGCTAGGGTTTTGACCCCCAGCGTTTTTTCCGGTTAATATACCGCGCATGGACGAATCCTGACCGTCAGATCGAATCCGACGGCCGAGATGGGGGGGCAGCGCGCAGCCGGCCTGGGCTGGGCCGAATGCACGGCCCAGGCCCAGGTTGCCTGCGGACCGACGCGCGCCCCGCCCCGCCACAGAGGCCTTGGGCCATTTTGTGGGCCGATTTCGGCCAGATTGAAAAGTTTTTTTTTATGTGCATATATTTTGACTATTTATATATGCATTTATATGATGAATAAACTTGTATGCTTGGAGTTGTGTATAGAATATGTTTCCGCTGCTGATGATATAATTTTAATATGTATTATTTCTGAATAATTTGAAACCAACGTGGATAATTAATAGAGAAATACATGATGATAATTGTTTTATGGCATTGTCGTTTAATTTTAACCAACGTTGAAATTTCAATGATGAGCCATGATTAGATTATGATTTTGAGATCTATTTTCATCCAACGATGAATTTAGAATATTGAATTGACTTGAGAATTGATTTGAGCATGTTTTATTTTTGGACCAACGTTGAATTTAATTCATGCCAAAAATATAAGATTCATGAGATTGAAAGGATGCTTGTCTCTGAAGATTGACTCTGAAGATTGAAAATAGAATTTGTTAGCGTGTTTTAAACTTGACCAACGTTAAGTTTAACTCGTGCAAGATGATTTTCTCGAAGATAATGATTTTGAACGTGTTTTAATCTTGACCAACATTGAGTTTAATTCATGCAAGACACTTGTTTCAGAGACAGTATATCTTGAGCCTAATTTTTGATCTAAGATATTTTCTTTTGTTATGAAGGCTCGAATGATATTATGATTCTCAGATAATTGATAATCATAGAATTGCTAAACGGAGTGACAATTCTAGTTGGCATGATAAAGAAGACATGGTGAGTACTCTAAGTGAACTAGAGCCAACACCACAGACAACAGCTCCAAGATAGAAAAACAAAGGAAGATTCCCGTACACACTTGCATGTACTGCAAAAAGAAAAGGCACTGTAAGAATAGTTGCCCAGATCTCAACGGGATTCTATGAGAAAAGATGCTACCAGGTGTAGCAACTAGAATTGAATTTTGCTGATGCAAAAGAATGTCATGTCAAAGCCATAGATAGTTTCTCCTAGAGATTGATAAGAATCAAATGACGGCTTTATATGTAAGATATATTTTGTATATTTACTCCTTTTGGAGGAACATGATTTCAGAAACAATGATAGAAAATTGAGTACATTCATTGCAATCTTTGGGAATCATGAGTTCATTATTCAGTGTAATAATGTGAATGGGAGTCTCGTCTTCCGACGAGATATGATTTATTTGCTTTCCATGTGCGATGTTTTGTGAATGAGATGAATTCGAAAGAATGTGAGTCGCATCATCTGATGAGACATATTCTTCTTTTGCCTTCTTAGTGCAAAGTTGAAAAGAAAATGATACATATGTTGCTATAAGCAAGAAATGATACGGTGGAGAAACTTTCGTCGAAATTGTGCCTATTGCTTAGGCCACATTTCGAGGGGGAGAATATGAAAGTTTGGCTGATTAAAACCAGAAACTCCCCATCCACCAGATGCATTGATTGCATAGAATAATTTTAATAAGAGCACGTCTTACAGACTAAGGAGGTGATATATGATCGTGGGGGAGTACTATGATCACCATACACCATATGGACAAGTCTCAGGAACCTTTTTGCAAGGTGCTTGCAAGAAAATGACTAAGATGCTTGGTATATAACACCGGGTAAACCTGTGAATGGAGGGTATTCAAAGCCACCATTCTTACGATACCGACTCAGATAAAGATAAAGTCCAAGATAAACTATTTGCGGTTTGGGGGTGTCCATCTGAGACTAAGACTATTTACCCTGCCCAAGGGAGATAAGATGAACAGACAGTGAGTTGCCATTCTATTGGCTATTGACCCTGCTCAAGGGAGATTATATGAGAAGATAATAAGGTGCCATTTCCATTGGCTAACCTGAAAGATTGAAGTGTTTCAATTCTCACTGTCAAGATAGACATACGAACTATATAGAAACGATACGCTTATTGTTTCTAGAAAATTGACAAGATCTGGGGGAGCACGATATTCTGAGAAATTAAACCTTTGAGGAATAAAGGATACACATCCTAATTCCGAGGGTAGAACCCTATTTCTCGATACCTGCTGAAGTTGCACCTCCGTTCTAAACGGCTGTTGCTGCGACCCTGTTGTGGATTTTGGTTCGTCAAGCGTGACAATGAGTGAACAACAATATTTGATTCACACAATGTTTGAGCCTCTGGCTCCTACTGTGGGTGAGACCATAGGTGATTAGCTGATGATCCACCACCAGACCAGCCAACAGAAATAGGATAAGACATGCTCATAAGAAAGTTTGAGATCATTGATTCCTAACGACTATGAGACATTTCTCAGTAAAGATATACCCTTAGAGGGAGACCCCACTTGTATGAAAAAGACATAAAAAGTCCCAACTCTCATAAATGGCTTGATGCCATAGAAAACGAAATTGGATATATGAGTTTGCATTTATTATGGGACTTAGAATAAATTCCTAAAGGAGCCAAGACAGTAGGCCATTCCTATTGGTCTACAAGACTAGGACAGACTTCAAAAGGAATATAGAAACGTAGAAAGTAAGGCCGGTGACAACTGGCTTTACTCAAGAACAAGAAATCGACAATGGTGAAACCTCGTTGTTTCATTGAAAAGATCATTTAGAATCATTATGGCACTAGTTGCCTATTTTGATTCAGAATTTAGATCAAACGGATGTCAAGACGACACTCCTGAATGGACAGCTAAAAGAAAACCTTTATATGACTCAACCTAAGGGTTTTGTCATGAAGAATAAAAGGAAAAGAAGGGTTGCCATTCAAAGAAAATCCATTTATGGATCTGATGCAAGTTTCCAGGTATGAGTACCTAATGGTTGGATAAGACTTAGAAAGTTTGATGTTAAAGGAAGAGGACAATTGCATTGCATTTATGCAAGGATTGAAGAATTGAAAGTATAACTTCCTAATGCTGCATGTGGATGGTATTCTACTAGCAAGCAACGATGAGCATTTACTGCTAAAGACAAAGAAATTCTTTGTCCTCAGAATAATGATATGAAAGATGTGAGATTGGCACCCCGTGTCTTAAGGATTCAAATCCACAAGACAGAAACAAATGCCTTGAATAGGCATAGTATGCAAGCCGTGGTGCAGCGTCTGCTCCAATAGTCAAGGGCGACAGATTAGATGAAAGTGTCACAAGAAGATGAGATGAGTAGAAAAATGACATAAGACTATGAGATAGATTAGATGGAATTAATTCCATGTGCCTCAACGATCGGAGGCTAAATGTGTGCTCAAACATGCACTCGCCTTGACTTGACTTTTATGACCGGGATACTTAGCAGATATCAGATGAATCCAGTGAGAAGCACTGTGTGATAGAAAGATTTGTGATTCTCGCAAGAGACAAAAGACCTCATGATGATTTATAGAAAGATAGATGCCCTATATATATTAGGGCCAGAAAGATAAAGACTGGATATGGTGTAAAGACATCGTGAAGTCCACGTCTAGATATGGCTTACTCTCTAGTAGAAGGAAGCATGATATAGAAAAAGAGCTATAAATGGTCAGTTGTTACATCGTCGACAATGTACACTGAACCTTGTAGCTTATCATGAGGCAACAGGGCAGACAATGTGGCTGAACGAAATTATACCCGGATTAAAAGTGGTTAACATTATAGAAATACCACTTAAGACATACTGCGACAATGAGTCAGAAATTTATTGAACCATCACAACAAGAATTCAAGTGTGGCCGCTAGGCACTTTGACATTGATATTTATGTTGTGAAGAGAAAATCCAGAATCAGACAATCGAATATGAGCACATGATAGTTGAGAGGATGCTCGCGAATCCGCTCACTAAGGTATTCCACCCAGTGTGTTCAGAGAACACGCAGCCGGCATTTGGGGTGATTGGAAAACCTAGGATTCTGGATTTTAGGGCTATTCGAACGACCATCTCAAGAGAGAAAGAAAAGCCTCGTTCCGAGATAGAAATGTGTATTGTAGTCAATGAATTCAGAGACACGTAACTGGCCGTCTGCAACGTTTTGGTCTCGATACATTGATCTATTGAGGGATGGAGCATAGAAGTTGTAGAAACAAGAAAGACCGAGATCAAGGGGGAGAATGTTGGATTGATCTCGGGTCCGATAGGGAGACGTCCCAACTGGGCCCAGATCCAGAACTAAGGCCTTGATCGGAGACCCAAAACCCCTTGAGGTTGTGGCCCCCTTCCACCCCGCACCGCTATAAAAGATGAGCCACGAGTGGCAAGCGAACTAACGTTCGCTGCCTCTACTCGCGACACACAACAGAGGGACCCGATCTCCCAAGTGCGGGCAGTGGAGGGAAGGACCGCAGTCGCCGGCGCCTCCCCTGTGCGCCGTCCTCATCCATGGAACCCCCGTTGCCTACGCGCACCGGTCAAGCACTCCAAGACCTAAGGTACGGTTTCTCTCTCGTTCTCACTCTCTTCTTTTTCTGGATCACGAGATCGATGTGATCTACGCAAACTTTACTCTAGAACCCTAGTGGTATGGATTTCGGGCACTAGATCCGCGACACTGATTCTAACAGAGCATGCTATCATGGTTATCATTGAGTGGCTGATTTTTATAACCGGTTTCATGCAACCGTAGCTAAGGTGTAGTCCTATCACCATGCTGTCAGGTTCCCAGCGAAGCCTAGGGCCAGTCCTAGGTTTCACCTCTTTACCCGGGCAACTAGCCGCTTCCTCTCTTTTGGCGTGACGTGTCTCGTTGAACTGGGTGGTGCAGTAACTTTTAATACGCCTGTCTGGCCACATCAGGCTCTGCGCAAAGGAAGAGCGACATCACCTGGCAGAGCCACTTTTGACCGAAACTTGTCCTGTCTGTCTGAGCGGAGCACGGGCATCGGAAGCCCCTACGCTGCTCCCGAGCGCCCCTGCCAGGAGCTGTCTCATCAGCCTGCGCAGGCAGCACTTGAGCAGAGATTCACGCCACTTGAATACTCAGCGTGTGCCACTAGCCCTGCATGACTCGCGGTTTCCTAGGCGCACTTTTTCCTACGGCGAGGCCGGGGGGCTGCCGCCGTGGCTTTTGGTAGAGTGGCGAGGCGTCCCCGTAGCTCCTGCCTGGCCCATTTAAGCGGCTACAAAGATCCTGTGACCCTTGCCAAGCCAAGTCTTTGCCGCCCCGGTTTATGATGCCGCGGCTATAAATAGGAGGCTTCTCGTCTCAACCTTGACACACCATCTCAAAATATCATAGTCGAATAGTCCATACCCAGCTTAGCTCAAGCCATGGGGCTCCTCTTGTCCCTTCAGTTCTTTCTAGTAGGGCTCGTCACCCACCACCACCGGGGCTCAGAGCATTGCTTGCCGAGCTTCGCCACTCAGGCTGGCAAGGCTAACTTTAGAATAACGTTGTCCAGCTTGCTTTATTCTACCCACAACTTTTGGTTATGAGCGTCTCTTTATATGTGCTGGGGTCTGCTTAGGAGTAGCTCTTTAGTTGTCTCTGCCAACCAGCTCTCCTTTTGCTGGCGTCACGCCACTAGGGACTCGCTGGGAGTAGCATGCTGCACCCTGCCCTGCTCCGGGGGGGCTGGTGGCCAGGTGCTCCACCAACTGCTCTGGAAGATGAGGCAGCGGTAGCGAGCGGTCACCGTCATGCTGTAGCCATGGGCACCCGCTGCTTTGGAGCTCCCACAGTGGCTCCGAGTCCCATGGCAGTGGTGTTGCTCGGCTGGCGATCTACCAGGACCGTAGTCGATGGCTGCTTCAGAGCTGTTACGTCTCCAGTGGTTGCTGCTGTACAGCTGCTACCGGGTAGCGGCATGGCCCCCTGCCCATGGTGACGCCAAGGAGGAACCAGCACAAGGCGGTAGTGCCCAGAGTGTTGGGCACTACCGAGGTCGATACCGCCTTTGCCGTGGTCGACGAGCACGACGGCCGTGATGTCCGATGGCATGCGGGCCCAAGGCAGCTGACTATCGCATTCAGCTTCCTTGGTCCACACGGTGTAGTCGATGCCACTGCCTTCATGTGTTTGGTGTGGATGCAACAGCGAGTCGTTGCACCTCCCGGCTGTACACGCTGCAGCCCAAGGGGAATGCACGATGAGTTTGTGCGGCGCTGACGACGCCGGCGATGAGGAATGGAAGATCTTCGGTTCCATTCTTCATCCCGGAGTGTGGAGGTGCTGCACAAGGCTGAGGAGGGGTGGGGAGCACTCCTGTTCCACACCTCCACTGTTGGGGCCAAAGGTCCTAGCTCCTAAGAACTGACAAAGTCCGAAGGTATAACAAAAGTGTGCTTCGTAATTACACTTCGTACCAATCCCATGCGTTGCTTCTTTTACGCCGTTTCTGTATATGCGCGTATTCATAGTCCCCTAATATAGTCCATTACGTTATGTTGGATTTTACTTCGAACCGTGTGAGAACCGATCAAGGCAAAGAGCTCCTTGCATCATTTAACCCTACTGCATTCTTGATTGCAGCGGAGGGCATCTAGGAGTGAGCCCTCCACGTATTTGATGTTGCCCTGTTGTTATTATGATTGAATGACAGCTCCCCAACATTTGGCGCCCACCCGCGGTGTACCCTCACCACGGAAACATGACGAAAGCGAAAAGAGTCCCTAGGGGGAAGCTTCGGCAGCTGAGCAGGCCGAGGCAGCCCTCAGAGGAGTCAAAGCCTGAGAAGAGCAAGATGAGAATCAGTACAAAGCGCAAGAAGAAGAAGAAAGGATACATCAGCTGGTCACTGAGCAGAAAAAGAGAGCAGCAGATGAGTTGGCAGCCCTCCCAAAGATTGCTGATGAGGATTTGGATGAACAGGAGCTGATCAATCAGCAGCTACAGGAGAAAAAACAAAAGCTCCTGAGACTGAGTGAGTTGAAAAGGCAGATAGCAAAAGCTTCGAACTGCATCAAGAACTTACAGCAGGGCGCACAGCAACAACAGAAATCCGACGAAAGAATACATCAGCAGAATGACGAAGCAAATCACTTCACACAAGGGGGCTACATTTTTTATGCTACATCCCTGTTGTCCCAAACATTGCAAGCTGTGGCATGGCCAGTCGGCTACAGGCCAACCATGCTACCTTCCTACGATGGGCAGTCTAATCCGAAGCAGTTTTTACTGAGTTACGAAGGACAGTGGCGTCGTTCGGAGGAAACGCATCAGTTCTAGCGAAGTCTCTGGTAACGGCCCTGCAGGGAATAGCGTGTGATGCTCCCGGATCTCAAAAATCTTGACACGCGATTAGATTAGCGTTAATCGTGGATTTGGACTTAACCCTGCTTAGAAAGGAACAATAACTGGACCAACAATTCACTAAGTCAAAAAAAATTTTAAGTTGAGCATGCAAAACCTTGCGACGCTTGGTTGAGTAGTTAAACATTTATACATTTTCATGCGAAACATTAAATACAAAAGTTTTAGTTCAAGATGTTGCCCTTCAAATTTACTATTTTGACTAATCTCAAAATCAAATGTTTAGAGGTTCAAAAGTTCAAACCAAACTAGAATAGCCTACACTAAGGAAATTTTGCCAAGTCTACAGCTGACACTCTTTCCCAAATTTCATCCTGAAATTACTTTCGATTTGACCATACAACTTCAGAATATTCCTTTCTATGAAATAAAATTGAACTCATAACCTTTCAAATACATTAGACCTTGATATGATTGGACTCCATTTGGTACTCCAAAAGTTGAAAATAAGAAAGACTCTACAAAAGGGGAAAGTGTTGTTTTACCAAAACTCTGAGTATGTTTGAAATGGTATTTCAAAATATGTGGTGAATTAGACAGAACTTTACATACCGAACTTGTAGACAACTTCATGATTATTAACTTTGGTATTTTGTGTGTTGACATGCATAAAGATTTGCAAGGTGTTTTAGCTCATTTTCTGTCTTCCAGGGAATTCTGTCCAAATAGACCTGAAAGGAAAATTCAAATTTTGAGCAAACAAAAAACATGATCATGCAAAAATTTGTAGATGAAAGTTGTAGAAAATGAAATTGTGAACAACATTGGTATAGAAAAGTTTTCGTAAAAATGCACCTAAAATAGACTTTTATAATTTCTAAGCTGAAGGTTTCAAATGGTTAAACTAGAGTTAGTTGGTTCAATTCAAATTTAACCAATATTTTTCACAGAACTTGGTATAGATGTCTATAACAAAGTTGTAGAGTAATAAATATTGAACATTTCTTGTATTTTGGATTTTGCCAAATTCGACCTCTAGTTTAGTTAGAAACCAGCATTTCAAACGGAGGTTTCTGCAGTCAACAGGAGATCTTTATATTTTTCGGATTTTTCCTTATTTCCTGGTCCATGACGTGCGGGCCCCACATGGCAGCGCCTCGGATCCCATCCCGCAGGCAGCAGGCGTTGTGGGTCCCACTTGGTCCCTGCGTCCGTCGATTCGTACACCCGGTTTATGGTCCAACCCTTTTGTTCCTTCGCCCCGGACCCACTTGTCATTGTCACCGGGTCTACGGACCATGACCACACCGCGCCACCATCCCTTCTCTCCTCCTCCAGCGTGCCCACGCGGCGCCGGCCTCCTGGCCGCAGGTTTTGCTATTTAGCCCCTGAGATTTCGCCATTTTATGCTTCCGTTGAGCGCGCTAGTCACTGAGTCTCGGTTTTCTTCCTTGCAGGCCCCTGAAGTCTAGATTTAATCGCATTTGATTCCCTGGAACTAAGGGACTTTCATTTAAGTGCATTTTTATGAGCTGTGAACTTCAAAAAATCATAACAAATCAAATAAAAATCCTAAAAATGTAAACTCAGTTGCATTTGCCTCTTATTGAGTAGATCTACAGAATGGATATGATGGTTGGGTATGAAAAGACCTTTTTGCCCCTGTTATTGTGCATGCATGAAAAACCTTAATAAATAGAAAATGTGGGTAAAATGAGCCTAAAAAATTATGAAATTTGGGCAGAGGCCTTGTTAACATGTGTAGGCTCTGTATAAATTTTGGTAGCCCTAGCATTGACTGTTTAATTACTATTTTGCCCTTGTCTTGTATTTAAGCATATATTTAATTTAAGAAAAGGTTGCTATGGTGAAAAATGCTCCAGGTGACTTTAGGGGCTTGGTATGAGCTCTAGGTTATGAACATGACTTTCACTCCTTGCATTTGATTCCCTGGCCGCCCTGGCCCTAGCACCTATATCTAGAGTTCGTAGGACAAGTTGCCTAGAATTGCTAGGTGTGAGTAGACACGAGTGAAAGGAGTCACTCATCGCGTAGGTGATTTCAATGATTACAAAACTCTTACTATGGGGAAAGTAATATTATGCTCATGATTTAAATGGAGACCGGGCGGAGAATAATCTTATTTTGTGGGGTGCGTTGTTGTATCATTTGGCTCTGCCCGAGTCGTTTAAGGCCCGTCTGCTGTTACTCATGTTTTCAAGTACTACATGTTTGTATTGTATTGCTTACATATCTGCAAGTTATAATTATGGAGTTATATGCAAATGATGAGACTTGTTACTCTATGTTGATATACCACTGTTTAAAATCTATGGCTAAAGATCCACGTGATAGTAAGCAAGCTTCGCGTCAGCCGTAAGCCTTTCCATTAAGTCCTACTGAGTAATTAGTACTCAGGGTTTGCCCCCTCCTTTTGAGAACAGGTACCGGCGACATCTGGACAAGTGCTTGGAGGAGGGTAGTACCGGTGGGCTCGGTGCTACTCGCCTCGATCATCATTGCGTGAAGACTACTAAAGTATTTTGTTTCCGCTGTGAGATGTTTTCGAACTCGCTTCCGCTATCTGATTCAAACTTGCCTTTCGTATGGCATTATGTTGAAACCTATATCTTTATTTCGAACTGGTTTGTAAAATAAGTTTATATATGCTATATTCAACTGCCTGAGATGATGTAACTGTTGTGGCTCCATCGTGGGCTGGATGTGTATGATGTCGGTTCTTCTGGGAAAAGGTAATATCGGGAGCCGAATGACTCTCGACAGATGACCGGGTTTAGTTCGGTCTAATTGCACTGCAAGCCAGAGGTGGCAGGTGTGCTTAGCCCGGATTAAATCGGCGGTTCTGCCACATAGCGCAGACCTGGTATTCATCTCTGAAGCCCGGTACAGTCCACTCATGGCAGCAGCTGAAGGAAGCATTGATTGCCAACTTTCAAGGCTTTCATGCCCAAGCAATCGTATCTCAAACATTGTTCGCCTGCAAGCAAGAGCATGGTGAACCACTGCAAAGTTATTTCCGAAGGTTCCTGAACATCAAAGCTCAAGCAATAGGGGTGTCTGTGAAGTTGCAATCGATGCTTCATGAATTGGCTTCGGATTGGGCAGTGTGCGCAATATTTCGCAACAAAGCCTCCAAGAACAATGGCGGAGCTATGTACAAAGATGGGGCAATATTGTAGAGCAGATAATGATCTACGACTATGGCAGCAAGAGCAACAGAAGATGAAGGAAATCAACTCACAAAACAACAAGCGGAACAGGTCGGCCTTCAGCAATCCTCAGCCAACTCAGCCTCAGATTGTCTTCAACATCTAAGAAGAGAAATCTGAGAATGTGCAAGAGACAAGGTCATCCACAGGGGGTTTCGGCTCTAGGGGGCGAGGAAGAGGACAAGGAAAATATCAGAAGAAGTTGTTCTGCTTATTTTATGGACAGGACAAGGGCCACACAACCAAGTATTGTGAGCATATGATTCAAAAGCAAAAAGAGTTAGATGAGCGGGCACCCCAGACTGCTTCGAAGGAAGCAAGTCATGTTCAACAGTACTGTCCTGTCAACTACGCGATTCCAAACATTCATGCCCTATTTTACGCTCAAAGGCAGGCTCTTCCCCCGCCAGCTTCGGCCTACTCGCAACAGCGAGCCTTGTCTCTCTCGTCGATGGGCCATCCACCAGCTTTAACTTATCATCAGCAGCAAGCTTTGCCTCCTCTACCCCTAGGTCCAACACCACAGCAGCAATGGTCGTTGGGTTTCTCAACCCAGTATCAAACACAAAATTCACAGAGCTATCCAATCATGTTGTTGCAGCAGCAGCCATTTCAGGAGAAGCCAAAAAAGGAAGAAGGCTCTGAAGTTTAGACTGTCAATAGCTTAGTACCAGCCAGCAAGCACATATTCCCCATCACCTCGCATTCGCCAAGCACATAAGGATCCAATCATGAGCCTGCTTCAAAGAAGCAGAAGAAGGAGTTCCAGAGAAGAGTAAATCACATAGGAGTGCAAGACAACTTCATAAAAACAAAGTGGTCGCATGTCCCAATCACCTTCGACTAGAATGATCTTCGGCTAAAGGACTATCCGCACAATGATGCGATGGTCATAGATTGCAACATTGGAGGATATATCATCCATGACATTCTAGTTGATAATGGCAGTTCAACTGACATATTGATGGCAAAAGCATTCAGGCAAATGAGCCTTGGTGATTCAGTGCTAGAGCCGGCCACCAACCCTCTTTGCAGCTTCGGGGGAAGAAAAGTAGACGCAGTGGGAAAAATCACATTGCAAGTGTCCTTAGGACATGTCAACAATGCAAGGACAGAGTGCATAACATTTGATGTGGTAGATGTGAACTACCCGTACAATGCAATCCTCGGGCGAGGCACGCTCAATAGCTTCGAAGCCGCGTTACACTCAGGGTACTTGGTAATGGAAATCCCCGGGTACAGAGGAGTCATCTCAGTCTTTGGGAATCAAGAAAATGCAAGGAGAATTGAGGAGGGCTGGTATCCCGGAGACAAGAAGGTACACAGCATAGAAGGAAAGCAAATCAGTGAGAGTGCTTTAGAGCAAATTGTGAAAGAAAAAGCAGAATAAGTTGAAACTCCGAAGCAGGTTCCACAGGACAAAGACCGTCTTGATCAAACAGTTCTAGTAGGAACACAGCTCGCAGAACAAGAGCAGCTAGAGTTGATATCATTCCTCAAGACTAACAAGGATGTGTTCGCGTGGTCAGCAAAAGATATCTGTGGGATTGACCGAAGCATCATTGAGCATTCACTGAACATGGATCCATCAGTAAAACCAAGGAAGCAACGACTGAAGAAAATGTCAGAAGAGAAGGCCGAAGGAGCAAAGTCCGAAGACAACAGGTTACTCGAAGCAGGGGTCATCAGACCGATTGAGTATCCAGAATGGCTAGCAAATGTTGTGATGGTGAAGAAGCCAAGTGGGAAGTGGCGCATGTGCATCGATTTCACTGATCTTAACAAAGCCTGCCCCAAGAATGAATTCCCACTACCGCGAATCGACACTCTCGTGGATATTGCGGCTAGCTCCGAAATGATGAGTCTTTTAGACGAATATTCTGGATATCACTAGATATGGTTGAAAAGAGAAGATGAGCCGAAGACAAGTTTAATCACTCCTTTAGGGACATATTGCTATGTCAGAATGCCCGAAGGCTTGAAGAATGTAGGAGGCACCTTTAACAGAATGACAACAAAAGTGGCCGGCACTCAGCTGGGCAGAAATGTACTAACTTATGTTGATGATTTCATTGTCCGAAGCAAAAAAAGGGAGGATCATATAGCAGACCTGCATGAGACCTTCGTAAACTTCAGAAGGGCAGGGCTTAAGCTAAACCCTGAGAAAAGCATCTTCGGGGTTTCAAAAGGGAAATTCCTAGGGTGCCTCATGTTAGCAAAGGGGATCGAAGCAAAGCCAACCAAGATCGAAGCAATCCTTCGAATGGAGCCACCAAGGTCTAGAAAGACAGCGCAGAAATTGGCAGGGAGGCTCGCAGCTCTAAACAGGTTCATTTCCAGATCAGCTGAGAAAAGTTTGCCATTCTTTGAAGTTTTGCACAGTTCTAGCCTATTTGCTTGGGAGGAGAAATAGCAGAAAGCTTTTGAGTAGCTGAAGGAATACTTGGTGCAGTTAACAACCTTGTTGCCTCCGGAGCAAGGGGCTCCCTTGTTGCTGTATGTCACTGCAGCACCAGCAGTTGTTAGTGCAGCCTTGGTACAAGAGAAACAAGTCGACGGACAAAAGAAGCAAAGGCCAGTATATTATGTGTCCGAAGCTTTAACCCCCATAAAGATGAACTATTCAAAGATCGAGAAAATCGTGTATGCTGTCGTCATGGCTTTGAGAAAGCTTCGTCACTACTTCCAGGCGCACAATATTACTGTGCCTTCATCTCAGCCTCTTAGGGAGGTGCTTCGAAACAAAGAAGCAAGTGGTCAGATTGGCATGTGGGCGATAGAGTTGAATGAGTACGTCATTGACTTTGTGCACAGAACTGCGATTCAATCTCAAGCGCTGGCAGATTTTATTGCTGATTGGACCCCAGCTGTGGAAGAAGTAAAGATGCCTGCCAAAGATCGAATTTGGCAAGTGCATTGTGATGGCTCATGGACCG